>CM067307.1:29445708-30088723 GCA_034231615.1 Meghimatium bilineatum
GTCTGCCTCTAATATTTGATACGAATGATCTTTTACACCAGCATCAATGAGAACCTCTGCATTAGTTTTCTTGGCTGTCCATAGTATTTTAATTACTCTTCTCAGAAACCACATTTCTGTAGCCTCCAGTTCGTTTTGAATTTTTTTGTTTACTGTCCATGCGTCATACCCATAAAAAAGATTTGGTTCGATAAGACATCCTACTATAATGACTTGAGTAAATATCACATATTGTTTGTTTGCATATTTGTTTCGATGTCCACGAATTAGAAGCTATTACACTCGTGTTTCCTTATACGCATTATTGTTTATAAAAATGTCACCCTTTTCGATTGCCATATTCAGCATACCAATTTGATTGTTAACATGCTTGTATACTTTCTATGTGAAGCAGTACTCAACCATCAACAGTGCCCAACTAGATGACAGTACCCAATTATATGACAGTACCAACCTTTATGACAGTACCCAATTATATGACTGTACCCAACTACATGACAGTACCCAATTATATTACAGTACCAACCTTTATGACAGTACCCAATTATATGACTGTACCCAAATACATGACAGTACCGAACTACATGACAGCACCCAACTATATGACAGTACCAACCTTATGACAGTACCCAACTATATGACTGTACCCCACTACATGCCATTACCCAATTTTATGACAGTACCCAACTACATGACAGTACCAACCTTTATGACAGTACCCAACCATATGACTGTACCCCACTACATGACAGTACCCAATTTTATGACAGTACCCAACTACATGACAGTACCAACCTTTATGACAGTACCCAACTATATGACTGTACCCAACTACATGACAATACCGAACTACATGATAGTACCCAACTATATGACAGTACCAACCTTATGACAGTACCCAACTATATGACTGTACCCAACTACATGACAATACCGAACTACATGACAGTACCCAATTATATGACAGTACCAACCTTATGACAGTACCCAACTATATGACTGTACCCCACTACAGGACTGTACTCAACTACATGACAGTACCCAATTATATGATAGTAGCAACCTTTATGACAGTACCCAACTATATGACTGTACCCAAATACATGACAGTACCCAACTACATGACAGTACCCAATTATATGACAGTACCAACCTTTATGACAGTAGCCAACTATATGACTGTACCCAACTATATGACAGTACCCAACTACATGTCAGTACCCAACTATATGACATTACCAACCTTTATGACAGTACCCAACCATATGACTGTACCCCACTACATGACAGTACCCAATTTTATGACAGCACCCAACTACATGACAGTACCAACCTTTATGACAGTACCCGACTATATGACTGTACCCAACTATATGACAATACCGAACTACATGATAGTACCCAACTACATGACAGAACCCAACTATATTACAGTACCAACCTTTATGACAGTACCCAACTATATGACTGTACCAAAATACATGACAGTACCCAACTACATGACAGTACCCAATTATATGACAGTACCAACCTTTATGACAGTACCCAACTATATGACAGTACCCAACTACATGTCAGTACCCAACTATATGACATTACCAACCTTTATGACAGTACCCAACTATATGACTGTACCCCACTACATGGCAGTATCCAACTACATGGCAGTACCCAATTATATTACAGTACCAACCTTTATGACAGTACCCAGCTACATGATAGTACCCAACTTTATGACAGTACCCAACTACATAACAGTACCAAACTGCATGACAGTACCCAGCTATATGGCAGTACCCAACTACATGACAGTACCCAACTACATGACATACGTGTTACCCGGATCTTATGACAATCATAACAACTTAACTACCGGTATTACTTTATCAGTCTATGTTATAAAACTCCTGTATCTAGCAAGATCAAATAAAGAGAAGTTAGTGAAGGATCAAGTAAACAGAAGTCAGTGCAGGATCAAGTAAACAAGCCAGTGCAGGATCAAGTAAACAGAAGTCAGTGCAGGATCAAGTAAACAGAAGCCAGTGTTTTTGTATTTTGATGTTTAACTAAAATTAAGAGAACCTGAGATTTCAGTAAAACTATGCTCCACTTCGTACGTAAATATAGAAAACAAATATTAAAACCTTTAAATGGAGGTGCTACATATAACACAACACAGAATTGACGTTTCGAGCAATAGGGGTTCTGCCAAGATAGGAACATATTATACATTAAGAATAGGTTAATGCTCTTTTTTGTGTGTTCCAAATTTAATACAGCCCTTTTGATATGATCAAATTAAACTAACGTTCGTGGTTGAAAATGACGTACATAACTATAAGAGATGCAATTCCACTTAACCAGTCAACAAACTAACAAAATTAGACACAGTAAACAAGAAGGACATTAGCAGGGAGTTTTGTCAGAAGTAGGAAGAGATTAAAAAACAAGTACTGATTAGTTGTTTGTTGTATACCCATACGAAATGAACATGCACATAAAAAAATGTGAGGTGTAAGTGTTTAAGGGTAATTATATGATATTATTCTTAATTATATTTAGCATTTTTTATGTACACATGAAACAAACAAGAATATAATGGGAGATAATTATCAGTAATAGAGTAAATACTTACCTCTCTTTTATGTCATGGGAGATAATTATCAGTAATAGAATAAATGCTTACCTCTCTTTTCATAATGCATGATTCTGTATGTCGGCATGTTGTCGTTATCGATACCGCCAACGTTAGAAGCAACATATCGACTCATGTGGCAGGATCGATCTCCGAATGAATAGTCGAAGCTGGCACAATCAAATGATGTTTGTGAGAGACAAACTTGAGCGCAGGCACCAAGATCAAGACCGAACATTGTCTTTACGTAGATTGGGTGGTCGTCCACATATGGAAGTGAACCTGATCCGTAGCTGATGAAGTTGGAAAGAGCACCTCCTGAAATGTCACACACATAAAAATGTACTTGAAATGAAATGAAGTACTTACAGAATAACGAACGTTATAACAAGATAAAATAATAATTGTGTGTGAAGTGTTAGTAAACATTAAAGTTGTCCAAAAAATTGTTTGCAGTAGCTGGAGCCATGAACTTCGAGGTGTATATAAGGTTATGCTACAACATTAAAAGAGGAGTCGGTTGTCACGAAACTTTTCAGGATGTTAGTTCTTAAATCTGCGACGGTTTGGTACAGTGTGCGTCTGTGACGGCTAAAGTAACGGGTTCGAATCCGGCTTGTTCAGAAAGCAATGATAAACTGCTGAACGTCTTTATATTGCCTAGAAAATAAATATGTAAAAAAATATGCTGGGTTGATGGCTACATTCTGAATAGTACTAGCTACCGAATGTTTTAATATCTAAAAAAATGTATGATTCTTGTCATTTATCTTTGCTTATCCGATTCGTTAAGGACCTGGCGTTCATTGTCTGGCCAAATAAATTAAACGCAGGTTCAATCAGTCACAACATCGGAGAAGAGTGACGCTGTATGCGTCACTCACTGACTAATAAACCCCCACATCATCCCAAGGTCAGTGACAATGTATTAGGTATTAGGTATGTTGATTATCATCTTCGCACACCGGACACGTCCATAGGTGCTCCAATCTCCGCTTCAGTAAATCTTTCAGGGTATAACGGCTGATGGTTCCGGTTCTATGTTGGTTCTCTACTCTTTTTGAAATCTTTGTTACGGGTTCTCTTCGGGCCACGCCCATCCTAACTGCGAATTCAAGAATTCTCGATATTGACTCATGCTTATTCATCTCAAAAACCTCTGATCGTGAGGACTCACGAAGAGCAGTGAGTATGTCTGCTCAGTCCATAGGCTGACCTGATATTCTGGTGTCGAGATTAGCTAATTTGTCGGCACGTTCGTTTCCCTCCATGCCCGCATGTCCGGGGACAAAAATAAGCATGAATTTTCTTAGTGATGCCCGCATTTTAGCTCTCTCTAATGACCCCGCCCATTCCCTACGTACATCACCTGTTTAGACTTTATGAATCATATTCAGTGAATCACTTAGTATGCAAGCATGGGAATAGGTCTGCGACTCAAGCCAGTAAAGTGACAGGGAATACTTCCATAGTTAGACAGCTCGTTGTTGCGGTAAAGGCACCACTAGCATTGTGTACTGTTTTCCCTTTTGATCTGACAGTAAAGGCCCATGCTCATCGCTGGTTACGGATGACCGACCCGTCCGTGTTAAATCACAACATCTGAATCATCGGCATTCTCGTATATTAGTGCCTTGACCTCAGCACTTACGTGGCTGTGTTTCTTGCGCTCCCTGTTGTGTGTAACGACGGTCTTGACTGCCTCTTGAAAGAACGTAGGAATATGTATCCATTCCCCGCCAGGAGCTATGTCTTCTGGGGCGCAGATATGTTTAACGGTATTCTCGGCCAGACCCATCCACGATTTACCTCTCTTGAGCCTGCTTCCCTTCACAAGAGGGAACTCGCTGTTTAGTAGGTGGTCTATGTCAGAACTCACTCTGAGGTATGTGCGGGCACGTCACAGATCAGTTCTATGAGATATGCTCGGAAAATCAAGGAGAAATCTCAAAACCACACAGGGTGTGTCCCTTGTGCATCCAAGAATGATCCGCATCGCTTCGTCCTGAATCCTCTCCAGCCTCTCAATCTGTGTGTGACTGGCGGCGATAGTAGCGCCTGAATATTCAATGACAGGGAGGACAAGAACCTCGTATAAGATTACGAGCTGTGGTTGTTTAGTGTCAGCTGCTGTCATTACTCTCAGAGCAGAAAGTCCTTTACGGGCCTAAGCTATAACATGATCAAAGTGTTCCTGGAAACACAGACTACGATCAAATCGCGCGCTCGGGTATTGTAAGGATGAGGTCCTGATTATATCGTACCATCTCATCTCCCACGTCGGTGTTGCAGACTTTACGATGTGATTGTTAAGAGAGAACCATGTCACCACAGCCTTCTCTTGGTTGATCAGTGCCCCTGAACCATCACACCAGGAGGCGATACGGTCTAGTTTATTCTGCAGTGATCTGACAGTTTCTGTTGTATCTCTTCCCTGTCTGTATATCAGGATATCATCCGCAAAAGACATTGTTCTACCTCTTCCGTCGAGCTGCTTCTGTGTGATTGCTACAGTGTAAACATTGAATAATACGGGTGAGATGGGAGATCCCTGTGGATGCCCCGGGCATATTTTTATGGGTTTAGATGCCCAACAACCGCACCTCAGAGACACCTTCCTCTCGAGCATCACCGCTGAACAGTGACAATGTATGCAGGCCGACTAATAATCCTCTGCATCATCCAAAGGTGAGTGACACTGTGTTCATTGACATAGATACATCTCTAGTGAGGGGAGGGGGATTACTTGTACAAAAGGTAATTCCTCACTTTACTCAACAGTTTCTCTCTGTGTGATCACCTGTGACATTAATTTATCCACCTTATGGTTATAGTACTAGGCTAAACGCCATGTACCCCACGGGATTTCATACATGGATGTAGCCTCGAACTAATAAATAAGTGTAGTCTTGGGGTAAATTATATTGTTGAGCCTTGAATGTAACCGGGAACTAACATATATTTCTAGTTTTAACAATTCAATTATGGTTATACAAATATTTTGAGATCTCAACTGATGTATCTGTTATCATACGTCCGCTATCTTGCTGAAGTTTTAATTAAAAATACACTTATCTGAAGACTTAGATCAGTTGTATTTCTGAGCTGTTGTGATGAGTTTGTTCAGTATTCTTGTCTAAAGTTGAGCTCTACATAAAGCACAAGAGGGCTACTTCTATAATGAGTCCTAAAATTGGGCACAAAACGACCACTTTATTACGTTAGTCGACTGAGTTGTGGTTCTTGGAGATCGATTTCTCCAAACTTGTCTATTGAATTATTCGGAATTGGACGGGGCAAGGAATAGAAAGATGAAATGAAGGATAGAGGAGAGGCGAGTAATGGGTTGAACTTGGAATTCGGTCCGAACAATCATGTGAAGGTATGAATGGTGTTCATTTTCTGAATGATATTGATTTCCTGCTTCTTGATATGAATAAGTAAAAGATGAAATGTCAATGATATTGACGCTTGTAGTAAAACATAATTGTCAATGATATTGATGATTGTAGTAAAACATAATTGTCAATGATATTGATGCTTGTAGTAAAACATAATTGTCCAATGATATTGATGATTGTAGTAAAACATAATTGTCAATGATATTGATGATTGAGGTAAAACGTGAAAGATGTAAAAGTAAACTCATATATCAAGTAACATATTATTTCCAGAATGTTTTCATCGTCTTGGATACTTTGAACGCCTATCTATTCCGGCAAGCAGGCCAGGACTGACCAGAGACACGTGCATACTTTTTTCGATGTCACTGGTCCATCGTATGCTTGGTCTTCTTCTCTCGCCTGGCACTCCAGAATCAGTGTTTCGATACCATCATGTCGCTTCAAGCGTCCAAAATACTTTAGTTTCCTTCTTATGATGGTGTTTAGAAGCCATCCTTCATTTAGTTTCAGTAATTTCAAAACTTCAATGTTTTTTTTTTCTGTCCATGATATTTGTAGAATCTTTCTGTAGCACTTCATTTCAAATGAATTTATTCTTTTGGATATTGTCTTGTTTAAAGTCCAAGTCACGCATCCATATGTTGGCACTGGGAAAACACATGATCTTAAAAGGGTTACTTATGTCCCCAAAAATCACAGACTAACCAACGTGTTAACCAAACGGTCTTCATTATAAATAGAATACGATACAAATTACAAAGAAACGCGATGGCACAGCGCAAAAAACGAAAGTGTACTTCTGGTTAAAATAAATATAGCCAATAACAAACTCAGAATGGAGACAACACTATATATACAAATGGGTTAATATTGGATTATAAGAAGAGAGGCGACTATACGACCTGTATCATGAATTGGATGTGGTCACTCTATAGAATCACACACATAAACTGAGTGGAATGTATGGAAGCTAGCAAGAAATGCAATAAATATCTTACACAAATTCAATAATATTCTCTTCTATATAGAATTTACTTCAAAGAAACACTAATCTGTTTTTCTAGTAATTCATCCATCGATCTAGTTCTTTTCAACATCTCTCGGATCACTTGTATCAGTCTCTCGTTCACATATATTGATTTGGGCTGATCTATTAAAAAAACGTCATAAACAGTAGGTGGTATATATAATTATATTTCCTAATTGAGCCCTTCATAAACAAAATACTTACTTTAGATTGTCACCCCGTATCCTTACTTTAGATTGTCTCCCCGTATCCTTACTTTAGATTGTCTCCCCGTATCCTTACTTTAGATTGTCGCCCCGTATCCTTACTTTAGATTGTCGCCCCGTATTCTTACTTTAGATTGTCGCACCGTATCCTTACTTTAGATTGTCGGCCTGTATCTTTACTTTAGATTGTCGCCCCGTATTCTTACTTTAGATTGTCTCCCCGTATTCTTACTTTAGATTGTCTCCCCGTATTCTTACTTTAGATTGTCTCCCCGTATTCTTACTTTAGATTGTCGCCCGGTATCCTTACTTTAGATTGTCGCCACGTATTCTTACTTTAGATTGTCGCCCGGTATCCTTACTTTAGATTGTAGCCCCGTATCCTAACTTTAGATTGTAGCCCCGCATCCTTACTTTAGATTGTCGCCCCGTATTCTTACTTTAGATTGTCGCCTGGTATCCTTACTTTAGATTGTCGCCCGGTATCCTTACTTTAGATTGTAGCCCGTATCCTTACTTTAGATTGTCGCCCGGTATCCTTACTTTAGATTGTCGCCCCGTATCCTTACTTCAGAATATCGCCCCGTATCCATACAAGCGTTATCTCTTCAGATTTACTATCCATATGCTGATTGCAAATACAGTTTGAAGCTATAATATAGCTTCGATCTCATACAGGAATTTCTTGGGATATTTAACAGTACAATATTTGACCACATATTTGACCACATATGTGACCACATATTTGACCACATATTTGACCAGAAATTATTTGGATAAACGTGAAATCCCTCTTCTTCTTATGGTCCATGCTGTGTGTCGTTCGTTAGCATCTTTCCATATTCTTCACTTTCATGTTCTGTCAATCATTTCCGATAACGATGTTCTTCCATGCAACAATCATAGATTGTTATATAACACTATTATGTAACACTATTATATGACACTATTATGTAACACTATTATATGACACTATTATGTAACACTATTATATGACACTATTATATGACACTATTATGTAACACTATTATATGACACTATTATGTAACACTATTATATGACACTATTATGTAACACTATTATATGACACTATTATGTAACACTATTATATGACACTATTATGTAACACTATTATATGACACTATTATGTAACACTATTATATGACACTATTATGTAACACTATTATATGACACTATTATGTAACACTATTATATGACACTATTATATGACACTATTATGTAACACTATTATATGACACTATTATGTAACACTATTATATGACACTATTATGTAACACTATTATATGACACTATTATGTAACACTATTATATGACACTATTATGTAACACTATTATATGACACTATTATATGACACTATTATATGACACTATTATATGACACTATTATATGACACTATTATATGACACTATTATGTAACACTATTATATGACACTATTATATGACACTATTATATGACACTATTATATGACACTATTATATGACACTATTATATGACACTATTATATGACACTATTATATGACACTATTATATGACACTATTATATGACACTATTATATGACACTATTATATGACACTATTATATGACACTATTGTATGACACTATTGTATGACACTATTATGTGACACTATTATATGACACTATTATGTAACACTATTATATGACACTATTATATGACACTATTATATGACACTATTATATGACACTATTATATGACAATATTATATGACACTATTATGTAACACTATTATATGACACTAATATATGACACTATTATATGACACTATTATATGACACTATTATATGACACTATTATATGACACTATTATATGACACTATTATATGACACTATTATATGACACTATTATATGACACTATTATATGACACTATTATATGACACTATTATATGACACTATTATATGACACTATTATATGACACTATTATGTGACACTATTATATGACACTATTATGTAACACTATTATATGACACTATTATATGACACTATTATATGACACTATTATATGACACTATTATATGACAATATTATATGACACTATTATGTAACACTATTATATGACACTATTATATGACACTATTATATGACACTATTATATGACACTATTATATGACACTATTATATGACACTATTATATGACACTATTATATGACACTATTATATGACACTATTATATGACACTATTATATGACACTATTATATGACACTATTATATGACACTATTATATGACACTATTATATGACACTATTATATGACGCTATTATATGACATTATTATGCGACACTATTATATGACGCTATTATACTACATTATTATATGACATTATAGTAAAACACTATTATATGACATATTATACAAATTATGACATGTTGTTTCTTCATTTGTTCTAAATTTCTCTAAATGACAAGGAACATCAGAAAATGTTTTATATAACCATTACTACGTTTTCCATACATCCATTTAATATCAACCTCCATCCGTCCTTGATGGACATTCTTCTATTCTCAGTCTCATATAGATTCATCTCTGTGTCCCCCACCTTTCGCTCTCTTGTTGAACTTCATCCCGTCTATTGATACAAATTAATTACTTTCCCATACGTCACAGTGCGTGCCCAGTTGGGAAATATCCGCCTGGACTGGAGGGTATCTTGTCTCATAAAAGAACATGCTCACATTTTAACAACCATCTTTAAGAAATCTGATTGCTGTCAACAGAAGATCCTTCCCTGCGTGAGCTTCCTCGTGCGAGAGAAAGAAACACATCTCCCTTCATCCAGTCCTCACATTAGCGGAAAAATGATTGCTATGCCGCAGGAGGATTTTTTTTTCTATTAACTTGGAATTTATCCCTGTGTGTTTGTCTATCTGGTCTGCTATCTTTACTTTTCTGAGTGGAAAGATAAATCCTGCCATCATCTCTCTTTGTATCTTTATCTCTTTCAGATTTGATCTTCAACACTGTTTCTTCCCAAAGCGGTAGTTCTTGATGGTCCTAAAGAAACATTGTTTCATATTGATTGTGTTTTTTTTTCTTCTGATGCATTACTATTATCAACGATCGATTATGTGTGTAGCATATAAACAATCGATTTATTTCACATTTTTTTTAGCCGTAAATATCCAATTCTAGCCGTAAATATCCAATTCTAACAGTAAATACCAGATCCTAGGACAGATGACAAGTATTTTCAAGAACAAAAATGTAAACATAGACACTAAAGTTGCATTATACAAGACTATTATTATTTTATCACTATGCTACCAGTGCCAAACCTGGACAATGACAGCACAAGACAAAAGAAAAATAGTTATAGCAGAAATTACATGCCTACGAAGAATACTTGGAGTGTCATTAAGAGATAGAATTAGAAACAATAACATCAGACAGATAACCAAAACAATACCAGTATTGGAACACATCAAAAGACAACAGATCAAGTGGTTTTCATACGCTTCCATCCTACCGACATATAGCATGCCACAAATGGCCATGACACACAGACATAACGGTTATAAAGCCATAGGCAGACCATGTAAAAGATAGATCACAGAAATCAAAGAAGCCACAGGAACAAGCTTACAAACAGCACACAAGAAAGTCATCTCCAGAGAACTCTTCCACCCCTGACGCCGCAAGGCAAACAAGGGACACAGCGTATAGATAGAGAGATAGAAATATCCAATATAAATGTTAACGTTAAGTCGGATGTATCCAGAAACATTGTAGAAATATTGTTTTGCTATAAGAGAGAGCCGGTGGGAGTTTGAGAACGAATACAAAAAAGAAAACATCGAGGAGTTGGAGAGCTCTCGTGTTTGCGGTGGTTGTGCTCTGTAGTTGTTGTGTGTTACGAGGATGCTTCAAATGAAAACCGGAAAAGTCTAACAGATATTGGAATAAGAATGACATTCTCTTGTGACCTGTCGATGTTGTCGTTGAGAATGGAAACAGTGCTATATTGATGCAGACGAGAACCTGACGTCACAATAGTAGTTTGAAGATGGCCGACCTACTTCTGACATACGCTAAAGTCGAACAATATTATGTTATCACAATTCTTTGTGTAAATAAAGGGGTGAACTATATAGTAGTTCATCCGGTATTGAATATTGATTATAACCGAATACGGATGTGTCGGATTAATGGCCCAAATAAAACGGAGGAGAAAGCGCCACATTTTCATTCTCTGGACTACATACTGCTAGGAATCTTGTAGGAACATTTGTCTTGCAAAAAGAGAAATCCAGCAGGAGTTTGAGAATGAATATTGAAGATGAAGAATGTCCAGTATAAGCATCCATACCTGGTCAATTCAGCAAGTGTGATGGTGAAGTCGAAAAATTCAAAATGACTTCTGACATCTCACGCGCTAAAATTCTCCCCAGAACACAATCCATCGTGTGATAAGTATGATTGTGTAGTTGTTTTGCTGTACCAGTTTTGCAATAATTGTGTAGTATCAGTTTTGTGGTAATTGTGCTGTAGTAGTTTTGTGGTAATTGTGCTGTAGCAGTTTTGTGGTAATTGTGCTGTAGCAGTTTTGTGGTAATTGTGCTGTAGCAGTTTTGTGGTAATTGTGCTGTAGCAGTTTTGTGGTAATTGTGCTGTAGCAGTTTTGTGGTAATTGTGCTGTAGCAGTTTTGTGGTAATTGTGCTGTAGCAATTTTGTGGTACTTGCGGTATAGCATTGTTGTGGTGTATCAGCGCTGAAAGTCTGTTGCTGTTGCAGTTGTGTGCTGTATAACTGCGGTAAGTCTGCTGCTGCAGCAGTCGAGTGATAAAACGATGTAACGATAATGTATTGAGAGTAATTGCTGATGTAGCTGGTAACTATAATGTCATCACAATTCAAGCGTAGACATCACTGACGTCTCACAGAGCATGTCAAAATGTGCCTGCCTCGCTGCGTTGTTAATTTAAACCCGGAACATTATTTACCACCTCGTGTCTCAATATTGTAAAGCCTCAACAGAGTTCATACGTGAAACATTATGTAACATTTGATGACATTTTACAGCGTAAGAATATTTTTTTAATGGTTTCGTTTATGAACTGCGTGCACTGGAAATTCTGAACCTCCACCAGCAGTATTTAAAAAAGAGTTTTGCTTATGGTAGTGTGTCCTGATATAACCTAATTGGACTTTGTCCGCTGGTTGAAAGGGCACGCCTCTCCAAAAGAGAGGCAAACTCATTAACTACCATAGTTCCGGTATTTTATTTTGTTAAACGTAGCCACCAAGATGACCCGATGATATCTTTTTTGGAGCCATGTATTTGGAACAGAAAGCGATTATACGTTTCTTTAGTTGCTATGTAAACATCAAACAGCAAGTTGTTAGACAAATTCATCCCGTCATACATGTGCTACACGTGCCTTGGATAGTGACTCTCACAGACGATGTACGAGTAGAAGAAAAACAAGCCTTCATACGTGACCATTGTGATTAATGTGGTGCTTTTCGTTGGATACCAACTTTGTCGAATGCCACCGCCGACTAACGAAATGCAAGGAGATAATTGAAAACACGACGGAAAAACGCTTGTTTTGATTCGGCTCGCAGGTCTTCTATTTGCGAAAACTGGCTTAAATATAATCCAGCAAACTCTAGTGCAAAACATAGCAGGTTATCATCTTCCGCATCAGGACAAGTCACAAGAGCAGGACAAAACAGAGCAGGTGATCATCTTCCGCATCAGGACAAGTCACAAGAGACTAAACAGCCACTTAAATATACTAAGACTGGTTCCATCACCTCTATGTCCATGTTGACAGAAAGCACAGACCGAGGAGCATTTTCTACAAGACTGCATTATACTAAACCAGTTAAGGAAGGAGCACTGGCCCACAGAGACAGATATCCACAGAAAGATGTATGGTCGCCTTGAGGAGCTTTCAAATACAGCGGCATTGACCACGAAAATTGAACTTGCTGTGTAGACATGTTAAACAGTGAGTGAGAAGACATGAAGAAGAAGAAATGTAATTATGTTGAACAGATATAATACGATATACGTAAGCACAACTCATGATATAATACGATATACGTAAACACAACTTATTAAAAACCTTGCACATCTCTGGGGAAAAGTCAATGAAATTTTTAGTACATAAGGAGTCACCCAAAAATTAACTCCCAAAATAGATCTAGGTAAAAAAAAATAGTGCAATATTCTGCGTTCGTTCCAGGTGATTGCCATGAAATAATTTGGAAAAGGGATTTTACGGCTTACTGCGGTATCTGTGCCTTTAGATCTGAGAGACCCAACTATTTAATAACAAAATAGCAAAACTGCATTGTTTCGCTTTGAAGGATTCGAATGGCTTGTGTAATAATAACCGCATGCCCTTGCTGTCCCTACGTCATGTTCAGGGTGGGTTTTCTAAATTTACACTTCGACCGAAAAAAAGCAGTTATTACTAGAGATCAAACTCTGGACCTCAAGAGTGTCAGAACAAAGCCCTAACTTCTCGGATATGCGCCAAACTCAGACAACTGATATATATATATATATAAAGGAAACAACATACTTACCAAAATCCCTCTCGTAGAAGTCTGCCCCTGGATGAAACTTGGCCCCATCACTCTCTGATACTGTTAGGTGAGTCAACCAACAATTTGCATACGCAGGCTCATAATCAAAACCTGCGCAGCGGAAGTTCTGTTCGAAGACACACCTGCGTGCGCACTGTTCCACGCTGATATCCGGAATTTTTCTCTTGTGCTTGACAGTCAGTACGTGATTTGGCAGGCGATTGAACAACTTTTCAAAAGCAGCTGAAATTATACAAAAATTTGATATTTGACAAATTTCACACAATTATGTTAACATTTAATTTTTAAGGGTTTTAGTAAAATATTCATTTGTACTAGATATCGACATTCTAAAAAATTCATTTGTACTAGATATCGACATTCTAAAACATTCATTTGTACTAGATATCGACATTCTAAAACATTCATTTGTACTAGATATCGACATTCTAAATTCGATATAAACTATCCCAATATATTACCACAACAATTAGGGAGAGAGTGGTCTGGGAAACTTTGACAGCTGTGGACAAGGGGAAGGTGGTGTGGGGGGTTGTTTGACAAAAGTTGACGTCAACAGTACGGCTTTTATACACATAATAAATTATACGAATTTGATAAATATTGTTAAAAAATTCTGAGAAAAATATAGCGTTTTCTCGAATTTTTTTTGCACAAAATGTTTTTGTACTAGGGATGCGGCTGGTACAGGTTATTGGCATAACTAAGCAGGGAGAGGGCCCCTGAATTATTGACAAGGGAGGGGGTATACATTTGCCAACAAAATTTTGACGTAGTTTATAGACATCCCCTTTACCGTGATAATCCACAAGATTTAGAATAAATTATAGAAAGTACCTTCACTGTAATAATTAGCAAGATTTAGAATAAATTATAGAAAGTACCTTCACTGTAATAATTAGCAAGATTTAGAATAAATTATAGAAAGTACCTTCACTGTAATAATTAGCAAGATTTATAATAAATTATAGAAAGCACCTTCACTGTAATAATTAGCAAGATTTAGAATAAATTATAGAAAGCACCTTCACTGTAATAATTAGCAAGGTTTTAGAATAAATTATAGAAAGCACCTTCACTGTAATAATTAGCAAGATTTAGAATAAATTATAGAAAGCACTGAATAGTACTGTACTTCTTGCAGTAGGCGTACTGCTTCATTGAGAAGAACAGAGTACAGTTTAAGAAACCCGAGTACACTGAAGTCAATCCTCTATGTCTTTCGAGTCTTCATCAGTTCTTTCATAGTATCTCTTTAGCTTGTGTCGAGTATTTCTCTTCTAGTGTAGTTTTGAATAAATCCTTGTTCCAATGTAATTTTTCGTTTAAAAAGGGTTTAAAAGCCGTAGAAGATTGACTTCACTGTACTCGGTTTCCCATATGTACTCCATCCCTCTCAACGAAGCGGCACGCCACCTGCCGAGAGTACCACTCATAGCACGTAACTCCGTAGCTTCAAGTGATAATCCACAGGGATCTCCGAAAAAAAATCCACCTTATAAACAAGACGACACGAGTCGGATCGAACCCGTGACCTCTTGAACACAAGGCGAACAGCTTTAACCACTAAGGCAGGGAGATCCCAAGAAATATTGTCAGAAGTGAGATGTGAACCCACGCCCACAGACGTGGACTGTGACCTGAATGCATCGCCTTAGACCGTTCTGTCATCCAGAATTAAAAATTTCTCCCGATAAGGGACTTTTCGTTTTCTCTGTTAGTCCTCCTGAATACCTCTAGGTCTTCCAAGAAGATTAGAACTTAAATTCTTAGCTCACGTAATAATTTGAAACATTTTCTTCACTAGAGGCACCGAAATATCTTAGATGAAGTTACTTCACGATGATAACTAACTAAGCGATTAAAATCCAGACCTTCTTGTAATTCCAGATTGGGAACTTTTCCCCGATTTTCCCCGTATTGTTACCTTCCCTACATACTCGTACTTTAGATATCTCACTAAAGCTCAGAGATGTCCCGTAGATCTCCGTACGGGTTTTCCTGTCCTGTCGTAGTGTATTTAAAAGTACAATCAAAAATGAAGGTTTTGCGGCTTACCAACAGAAGGTGTCGTCTTAACTCTCTTTTTTATCGGCTTGCCGGTAATATGGAGTTCAAGCTGTTCTCGCCGACCATAATTCACACCCATAAAGTCAACAAATTTGCAGAACGGTAGACTTAATAGAAGCATATGTCACTGGTAAGATAGACAAAGAACCTCAAATCTGACATCGCTGTCAATTAAGCTCAGTATTACTCAACCTTTAAATGTTTCTAGAAAGTTGTCTTTCCATTTTGTTCCCTGACAGCAGACACCTGTTTAAACTAATGGCCAGCTCAGAATTTACGAGTCCCTGTTACCAAAGGCTACCAGACTCTCGTTACTGAATGGGCGTATTGAATCCACTTCAGAAAATTGAGTTTACCGGAAGCTAGATGACGCTAAAATTGAGTTCTGGTGTCATTTATGGTCTGACAATTAGAGTTCGTGTTTGCTGGGAAATAGACTACGAGGTGAGGGGTGATAGTGTAGAAGATTTCGTCTGGTAGCTTAGGTTGTGCAATGATGTCCATTATGTTCAAGACTTTGACGTACTTCCCATTATGTTAGCCGTAATCTTCTCTGATGTTTCTTCCACATTTGTATTAGAAAGATGTAGTCTGTGGGACAGGTTGAGTTATGCAGTAGTTTACAACTTGACTGTGACATGCAAATATTGCTGACATAACGCTACACTCAACTTTCTTTGCAGATCCGTAAATATTGCTGACACATCACTACACTCAAATTTTTTGCAATTCCGTAAATATTGTTAACACACCGCTACACTCAACTTTCTTTGTTTCCGCCTAAGACGGATGTGTCAGGCCATTGGCTCAAATAAAACGGCGACACAACGCATTTCCATTCTCTGGACTGCATCCTGCTGGAGATCTAGTAGTACTGCTACAGGAGAGATCAAGCAGGAGTTTGATAATGAACGCGGAAGAAGAAGAAGAACTTTCTTTGCAGATCCGTAAATATTGCTGACACAACGCTACACTCAACTTTCTTTGCAGATCCGTAAATATTGCGGACACAACTCTACACTCAACTTTCTTTGCAGATCCGTAAATAGTGCTGACACAACGCTACACTCAACTTTCTTTGCAAATATGTAAATATTACTGTGCTTAAAGGAAATGGGCATGTGACAAAAGAAATAAAAAGCTTTGCATTCTGTTCTTGGGAGGGTTTAGAGTCTCCTCTTTTGGGAGGGTTCAGAGTCTCCTCTTTTGAGAGGGTATAGTAGAGACTCCTCTTTTGGGAGGGTTTTGATTCTGCACTTTTGGGAAGGTTTAGAGTCTCCTCTTTTGGGAGGGTTTAGAGTCTCCTCTTTTGGGAGGGCGTAGAGTCTCCTCTTTTGGGAGGGTTTAGATTCTCCTCTTTTGGGAGCGTTTCGAGTCTCCTCTTTTGGGAGAGTTTAGAGTCTGCCCTTTGGGGAGGGTTTAGAGTCTACTCTTTTGGGAGAGTTCAGAGACTTCTCTTTTGGGAGGGTTTAGAGTCTCCTCTTTTGGGAGGGTTTAGAGTCTGCCCTTTTGGGAGGGTTTAGAGTGCTCTTTCTGGATGGTTTAGTCTCCTCTTTTGTGATGGTTTAGAGTTTCCTCTTTTGGGAGGGTTTCGAATCTCCTCTTTTGGGAGGGTTTAGAGTCTCCTCTTTTTGGGAGGGTTTAGAGTCTCCTCTTGTGGGAGGGTTTAGAGTCTCCTCTTGTAGGAGGGTTTAGAGTCTCCTCTTTTGGGAGGGTTTAGTGTCTCCTCTTTTGGGAGGGTTTAGATTGTCCTCTTTTGGGAGGGTTTCGAGTCTCCTCTTTTGAGAGGGTTTCCAGTCTCCTCTTTTGGGAGAGTTTAGAGTCTGCCCTCTTCGGAGGGTTTAGAGTCTACTCTTTTGGGAGGGTTTAGAGACTCCTCTTTTGGGAGGGTTTAGAATCTTCTCTTTTGAGAGGTTTAGACTGTCCTCTTTTGGGAGGGTTTAGAGTCTGCCCTTTTGGGAGGTTTAGAGTCTCCTCTTTTGGGAGGGTTTAGAGTCTGCCCTTTCTGGATGGTTTAGAGTCTCCTCTTCTGGAAGGGTTTAGAGTCTGCCTTTTTGGGTGGGTTTAGAGTATGCTCTTTCTGGAGGGTTTAGCGTCTCCTCTTTTGGGAGGGTTTAGAGTCTGTCCTTCTTGGAGGTTTAGAGTGTATTCTTTTGGGAGGGTTTAGAGTCTGCCTTTTTGGGAGGGTTTAGAGTCTGCTCTTTCTGAATGGTTTAGAGTCTCCGCTTTTGGGAGGGTTTAGATTTTCCTCTTTTGGGAGGGTTTAGAGTCTTCTCTGTTGGGAGGGTTTAGAGTCTGCCCTTTTAGGAGGTTTCCAGTCTCCTCTTTTGGGAGGGTTTAGAGTCTGTCCTTTTGGGAGGGTTTAGAGTCTGCTATTTACGAAGGGTTTAGAGTCTCCACTTTTGCTATGGTTTTTGAGTCTCCTCTTTTGGGAAGATTTAGAGTCTCCTCATTTGGGAGTGTTTAGAGTCTCTTCTTGTGGGAGGGTTTAGCGTCTGCCATTTTGTTAGGGTTTAGAGTCTCCTCTGTTGGGAGGGTTCAGAGTCTCCTCTTTTGGGAGGGTTTAGAGTCTGCCCTTTCGGGAGGGTTTTGCGTCTCCTCTTTTGGGAGGGTTTAGAGTCTGCCCTTTTGGGAGGGTTTTGTGTCTCCTCTTTTGAAAGGGTTTTGAGTCTCCTGTTTTGGAAAACAGATTAATTGAAAAATGGGGGAGGGGGCAGCGGTGGTCGGTTATTATGCTCTTTTCTTTCGGTATCATAGTATGAAACGTAAGATTATGTTTTCCTGGAAATATTGTGTGTGGGGAATGGGGGGGGGGAGTTCCTTGAACTCAAAAACACTTATGCAGCTTATTTACAGCCTATGTACGGTTCTAAATACGCTTCTGGAAGAGAGGTTAGCTTAGATATCAACTCTATAGCTCAAAACATTGACCACACCAGCTTACACCGTAGTCAAAAATATGACAAGTTCAACCAGAATACAAACTTGTATAAACATAGTTGATTAGAATCAATATAATTGAAATCACACTGTGACAATACGTGTCTAGTCCCAGGGCCGGTCTTAGGCCATTGCAACCTATCCGGCCGCAGTGGGCCCCGAACTTCATAGGCCCATAAATTCATATTATAATTTATTTTATTATCCTCTTTCCCACCCAGACTGGGCCCCGCGCAATCCGTTTCGCATTGGGCCCCCCAATTGTTAGGGCCGGCCCCGCCTAGTCCCATTAAACTTATTGATAGTATCAGCGGCAACTTAGCTTCAACACTATAATACCAACACGGACACCACAAATTTTCATGGCTTCTCTACGAAATGTTTGGAGTTCAAGCGCATCCCCTGTTGTTACAGACCGGAGTACGTTAACAGTCGCAAGATTCGCATAAAACCAATAGCCAATCAAGATAATTCCTGGAGGCAACATTGAAGTCATTTGACTGAAGACTCAACAAATCATGGACGCTTTAAAAATATTAACGAGAATGTATTGAGATAACAACATCGATTGAAAAGGTTATTGTTAAATCTGACTTCAGTAATCGACTTGTCTATTGAACTTGCGTACGCACTTTTTAGGTTATAATGGTGGGTATCTTCCTGGCGTAGTGATTTAACCGTTTCCTCTTGAGCACATACGTTTTCACGTTCGGATCCAGAACACGACGTCGTGCTTACAAAGAGAATTTTTTCTGAGGTCACTTGAGACTATCATCTAAAAATACTGAGTTATATACTAATTGTGATAATTTCGGCAGCTGGTATACTCCTCTTTCAGAGGGACTGAGTACACATGGGATAACACGAGTACAATAAAGTCAGTCATGTATGCTATTCTAACACTATGAATATTAACGACCATATTTGAAGGGAATGATGTTGGTAAACATCATGGCTTGGCTCATCGAATGTTTGGGCTATTTCTCAAATTATTTTGGAAGATTACGGACAGCAGTGGTCACTTTTTAACGAAACAAATACGTACATTATTTTTTTGTTTAAATATCGATAATATCGATATCGATACTCATTTCAGAGTAAATACGACTACTGGCGGATCCAGTGATCTTCCCGCTACACATTAAGAGCTCTCCCCCTACAAATAACACTGGAGGACGGGGGTTCTTTCAGAGCGTAGCACGTAGATCGATGCAGACTTATCAACTTTTTAATCTAAGTTGAGTGAGATCACGAAAGCTAAATAAAACTATGCATACTATTAAAGTGTAGTAATCTGGCCACTGCTCCACGCAATGAACCTTATTTGTTGTACATGAATATAAAGTCAGTTATCGAAGTTAATAAAAACATGCGATATTCTTTTACATCAACAAGTGATAGTAGCACCGGTTCAAAGAATTGTCTGCAAGGAAATGTGTCTACTTCTCCTCAATGCTACTGCCAAGAATAAAAACATGTACTTATTATTTCCCTTCAATGATACGCGCGGCGATGCTCAACTAAGAGTGTTTACTTTCCGAAAGAACCGGCAAACTACGGGAATAGTGTGCCTGAATATTAGCACAGGATAACCTGAATTCAGTATGATCATTGAAACAAAAGCTTACATCGAAGAACAAAACATTCAATTAAAAATACAGAAACTGACGATTAGGGCAACAGATAAAACCAAAGCAACAGCAAGAATTAAAATAGATAACATGCAACTAAAAAACGTCGACAAGTTTGATTATCTGTGTGTAAATAAAAACAGCTTAGGTGATTGTACATTGGAAATTAGGAAGGTATTACTGATATTGATAACGAAATTAAAAGAAATGGAAAAATATATGGAAAAAATATATGGAAAAAACTGCTATAAAGAGACAAATGTTATACTTCTTAGATCGAACATTTTTCCAGTTGCAGCTTACTGCAGTGAAACTTGGACAATAAATAGAACAACAGCAAAAAGAATATCGACTTTTGAACTGACGTGTTATAGAGAAATATTAAGAATTTCCTGGACAGAAAAGATAAGAAATAGTGAGGTTTTGAATATAGAAGAAGGATGGTAGGTGAATACAATTTTACATAGAAAAATGAAATATTTCGGACATATAAAAAAGACACAATGGCATGGAAAGACGCATATTAGAAGGCAGAATTCTGAGAAGTAGAATAAGAGATAGGCCTAGAAGAAGATGGACTGATGACATCAAAAATTGCATGAAGATATTATTGGAGGAGGCAGGCAGGAAAGAGTCGTGTTCATCAATTGCAAAGACAACGTTCTGGAAAGAATATGTCACATGATGATGATACTTGTGGATTTTCAATTTCGATTATTAGATTAAATCGATGAAATTTCTATTGAAATTTGTTAAGGTCACCAAAGAGAACTAACAATAAACTTGTCAGATTTTATGTCGACTGATGCCACACACCAAAATATATTTTTTGTGTAAAACATATGAAAACGAATATTGAAACATTTCCCCGCATCTCTAAAAATGTATATATAATCGCCTTAATAAAACAATTGCATGTGACCCAATGTGGGTTAAAATACAATTATACAACTTGAGATCGTGGTGACTAGATTACATCCACATCTACTATTTTTTATGGTAAAAAGCTCTGACATAGCCAGGTTGTACTATTTGTCCACGGTTGAAAGTAGCGTAAAAAGCTGTGACATGGCCAGGATGGACTATTTGTCTACGGTTGAAAGTAGCGTACCTCGCCATAAGAAACACATTTTACTATACCAGTGTACGCATGCGGTTGCGTCCGTGGATCCCACTAGGTAAACCCCCCCCCATGCAACAGAAAAACTTTAGTAGATGACATGCCGTTATATTGAGTTTATCTTCTTATAGAAGCTTCATGGCACGTCATCTATACAATTATGCTTCTTATGCTTTTATTTTGTTGTGGCAATGTGTTTTGTTTTGCTATTTTTATACATGTATGCACCCTCTGTGGTTGGGTGGTAGTTGGGAGGAACCTCTGTGGTTGGGAGGTAGCCAGAGATTTACTGCATACAGCACCCGTGGGGAGGAAACTGACATCACTGTTTTTCTATGGCTGAGGCCAATCATAGAGGCCCAGTGACTCAGGACGTGACAATCCTTTTGACTTGAACATTTGGTTGCATGCCTGGAGCAATAGAGAAGTTTAGCGTAACCAGCAGTCAATTGGTGAAGGGGAATGATCAGTGAACCATATCTTGGCTGCAGTGGCTCGGAACAGTGCATAGGTTGAAACCAATCGTTCTCGCGGTGTGATAGTTATTCTCTGGCTCGGGGTGGTACAAAAATCCTCAGACTTCCCACCAACGTAACGTTGGGTCAAAGGGCAGGAGCCTATGGACCGCTGGATCAGCAACGAACCAACCAACAAAACAAATGTGGGTTAATTTATCAATAATTTCCGTTCCCATGAAAAAATAGTTGTATCTGAATACTATTATTTATGCAAATAACATGGGTTGTATAGTTTAAATACAGCCAATGAAATCACCTGATTCTATTGTCAATGAGTTACAAGATATGACGTCACATATCTGATCTGACCTGTAATTTGGAATCAAGCTGCAATATCTGTGGGTTTATTCGATTTTTATGTGCGAGCAAAATGTGAACCAAAATTGATTCGACGCGAAGGATAGAGAGAATAGCAGACTTAAGAAAACTACAGTAATGATGGTAATTTTCATATAGCCTCCATATTTAAGGCTGCATCACAATTTATATCTCCCTTATGCAATCAAACAAGTATTATGAAATTACTACATATGTTTCGTGGAAAGAAAACATATTCCAAATTTGGAATTATAATTGGGACATGTTTTTAATGACGCTGGAAGCATAGCCTCGATCAAATGTGCATTAAAGTAAACGAAGGAGGTTAATTTAATACCATTTTCAGAAATGTTTATTTAAAAATTGTCTGTACAAATGTCTTTTAAATTATGCAGACAAAAATAAAGGTCATTATTAAAATCTTATGATTAAAAAAAAAATCAATGTTTAATGACCTCTAAATTATCTCTTTACCAATTTATAACGATATCGACAAGGTATTCTTGGTCAATCCCTAATGACATATAAATTAGCAGTTCACAATGACATCTGCGTAGCTTTCTTATCAGTTTGTCTTATCAATTATAGATAGTTTTCTAATCAGTTCCCATTGAACTCCATATTTTTAATCTGTTTCAAACACCATCTATATTTTATATTATCTAATGACACTTATATTTTTTCTTATCAATTTCTAATGACCCATATTGTTTATTATGTAAAGGGCTCGAAAGGCCTAGAAGATTGACTTTATTGTACTCGGGTTTTCCTATATATATATATATATATATTCTGTATCTTTCACCGAAGCGACACGTCTCTTTCTATTAATATAACCCATAGCACGTAACTCCATAGAATCACACTATAATCCCTAGGGAACTCAGAAAAAATACACTTGTTAGACAGGACGACATAAGCCGGATTCGAACCAGGGACATCTTAAGCACAAGACGGGCAGTTTAACCACTACGCTACGTATATTCCACATTGTATTATCTATATAACATCAGTAAAATTTTCTTATCATTTATCTATAGCAGCAGCATGAAGCCCTGTAGTCTAGTTAATGAGCTTGTTTAGTATCAGCGGGTTACACAGCGTTCCAGGTTCGAAACCACGTCAGGACAAAATACAAATCTGCGTCGTGATTTATCGCCTGAAATGAGCACTACTCCAGTCGACCCAGCTGTAAATGTGTACCTGACGCATGAGTTAGGAGAGGTAAAAACGCCAAAGAAGGATTCTGGTCATCTCACCTAATAGTTGATGTGGCTTAGTACATGACAAGTTAGCTTCATCCCCGATGGCAGTCTTCATGCAATGGAACATATCTTTACCCTTATAACATCAGCAAGATTTTCATAGTTTCAAACAAATTAATTGATGTATAAAATAACAGTATTGCTGTCGTCAACTTTTTTCAAAACTGTTCTCCCCTTTTTTCAACAGCTAACAAACGTCTATCAAACGTATTATTATTCCATCACTATGCTACCAGTGCCAAACATGGACAATGACAGCGCAAGAGAGAAGAAAAATATTGACAGCAGAAATGACTTGTCTACGAAGAATACTCAGAGTGTCATTAAGAGATAGAATTAGAAATCATAACATCACACCAAAACAATACCAGTATTGGAACATATCAAAAGACAACAGATCAAGTGGTTTTCACACGCTTTCAGACTACCGACAGATAGCATGCCACAAATGGCCATGACACATAGACATAACGGTTATAAATGAAGAGGCAAACCATGTAAAAGATGGATCACAGAAATCAAAGAAGCCACAGGAACAAGTTTACAAACAGCGCACAAGAAGGCCATCTCCAGAAAATTCTTCCACCCCTGACGCCGCAAGGCAAACATGGGACACAGCGTATAGATAGAGAGACAGATCAATCGTCTTGTTCCTTCCCTTCTAATTATTAACGTAATGTATGTACAGTCCCACAACCTATTTACCACATGCATGGTGATGACATTGCGATGACATGGTGATTATATAGAGATGACATTGTGATGACATGACGATGACATTGTGATGACATGGCGATGACATGGTGATGACATGGCGATGTATGATTATTATTATTTGCTCCCACGTCAAATGACAAGATATAGAAAGTATGAAATGTACATAGAGAAATAGACCATACTGACACGAAGCCACTCACTTCTATAATGATCTGTGTATGACGATTCCTGTAAATAAGCTTGCCCTTCCTCGTGAGTTGTGTTGTAAAGTTTACACGAGCGATGTTTGTTGTCCACATCAAACGATCGACAATCGAATTGAGTTTGACGAGCACATTGATTGGCGCAGTTTTCCACATTTGAGAAATTATTCAGAACTAGTGTTGGGGTACCAGTAAGCATAAGTTGAGGCATTCGAGTGAAGAGGTTGTGATAGTTTGTCAGTCCTTCTGTGGATATCAGTAAAATAGTAAAATATGATTTGTTAAATAAGCTATAGTTTAGATATACGTAAGGTGTATATATAGAATATCAACACAAGCCTAGAGATACAATCAGAACACCGACAGGATAATTCTGCAATAATTATGATGCAGAAATCCAGGCAATTAGTGTGGCAGCTAAAAAACTGCTGAGCACTAACTCTGACCTACAGCTTGTGGTATTCCTGACAGATGCAAGGTCAGTGCTTCAAGCTCTCCAGTCTGGAAAACTAACAGACTTGAAAAAACTACTTAGCAAATTGTCGTACCAGTATAGGGTAACCATGCAGTGGATACCCTCTCACTGTGGAATACCAGGAAATGAAAAAGCAGACCAACTGGCTAAGGAAGGTGCTGCCGAAGACCAACCAGATATAGCAATCACCTACCATCAGAAAAAACAGATGATCAAGTCAATAAGAAAGTCACAAACACCAACACAAGATGACTATCACATTATGAACAGATCAGAACAAGTTATAATTCTACGTCTCAGAACAGGACACAACCGACTCCGCAGTCATATGTATACAAAGTTAAATATAGGCAACACAGACATGTGTACATGTGGAGAGGCAGCACAGAGTGCCAAACATATACTTCAAGGGGTGCAAAGGGAACGCATTGCTCTAGGCGGACCAAGGGTTAGCAGATAACCAAGATCCCAAATGTACCTCCACGCGGTGCACCCTGGAAACAGAAACACAGCAGCTCGAGCTGATTCTGACCAAATCATTTGAGGATCATGTCCGATAATGTGGAGGTAGCAGATGGAAAGAGATTTGACAGCACAAGAGACAGACAATATCTCCGACACCACCAGCAACACCACATATAGCGACACTGTCGACATACAGTGAAGCTAGTCAGTCCAGTCAGAACATTGGAGGGACGGCAATGTAAAATGCACGTAAAGGTAGATGCATGGCGAGAGACAAATAGATTTCATACTGAGTACATTGAAACAATGAAAGGGCAGAACAGCGCTAGAGTGCAGCGCGAACTGCAAATATAAAGTGAAAAGTCTTTAGGAAAGGTGAACTACAAGCTCCGTCAGCTCGAGACGAGCATCTAGTTGCCTGTGTTCCTTACAGACAGAGACCCAGACCCATCCATTGGCGGCTGGTAAAGCAACAAGACCTAATCCAACTCTAATGTAGAGCCTTCTTAAACCGGAAATATGCTCGCGAAGAGAAAGGGTTCTGTTCCCGATGGGCTTAGGCAAGAAAGGGACAACGATGGTAGTCCTGGTCCAACTCTACTGTCAAGGTTTCTTATACCGGAAGTACACTTGCAGAGAGAAACGGTTCCGTACCCGATGGGCTCAGGCACAAAAGAAACAACGATTTAGCCCTGACCCAACTCTACTGTCAGGTTTTCCTACACCGGAAATATGCTCGCGAAGAGAAAGGGTTCCGTACTAGAGGGGCTCAGGCACAAAAGGGACAACGATTTAGCCCTGGCCCAACTCTACTGTCAGGTTTTCCTACACCGGAAATACACTTGAAGAGAGAAAGGGTTCAGTACCTGATGGGCTCAGGCGCTATTGGGACAAGGACGCTCAGCTCGAGAACGCCTTGCTCTCAAACGCGTGGTGTGAGACTCGAACTTGGACAAGGGGTACACGATGTCGGTGAATGACACCTCGGCTAAGAGGGCGAAAGAGCCAGGGTCCAACTCCTCTGTTGAGTTCTTCCCCTTAAGGAACCAGTCTCACGGATGAGAAACGGTTCATTACCCAATGGGCACAGGCACAGCACGTCCAATTACACGAGGCAAGTTCATAGACAGTGGAACTCCTCGTGCGAGTCAGACGAGAGCAAAAATCGTCTGGGCGAAGAGTCTCCACTACGCGTGCCTGGAGACAGATATAGAGGCTGTCACAGGCTAAGGGTAGCCCACCCGAATTGTCAAGGCATGCCGAAATCGGATGTGCTAGGCCTACAAGGGGCATAACGGTGGCACAACGTAATCACGCTCCCGGCGGAAATCGCACGGATATCCGTGATGGTTACAATGGAGCGAACGCAAAACAAAAAAAAACAAACATATACTTCAAGAGTGTTCTGAGCATGAAACACTGAGGCAGACATATTGGCCAGAGGAAACAACACTGGAATCAAAGCTCTATGGGACACTGTATGAACTACAAAAGACAGTGAGTTTTATTAAGGAGACAGAATTACAGATATAGACATGTTTCAAGTGAACGACAGAAGAAGAAGAAGAATACGTAACATCAAGATACACGTAAACATGATTAAAATACACGTACACATTATCTCATCATCATCAGGTGCCACACCGGCTGGCGAAGGAAATCATGATTCTCCTTAGCTGTCTCCAGTATTATGTATCTTAACGCACGAGTGTTGCCGGGGCCTGGAAGGGAGCAAAGAATAGCAACACTGTTTACCTTCCACGCATGTCGTAAAAGGCAACTAAGGAGGTTATGGGATGGAGTTGGCTGTCCCATCCCATATAGGGTCAGAGACCCAAAGCCATGCTGAAGTCGGATGTCAGGCCTAAATGCGCTGATATCGCAGCAAAGCTGTAAACCATGACACAACGTATTCCGTTCTCCGGACTACGTCCTGCTAATCTGCAGGAGTTTGAGAACGAACGCAGAAGAAGAATGTATCCGAATCCATGTTGTTTTCCTGCCGTGCGAGGTTGTCAAACTGTCTAATATTTTCTCACTTTGTCGCTCTCTGTCTCTGTTGCCTTCAATCTTGCCAGTTGTGATTATGTTTTCCAAACCTTCCTGTCTCATGAAGTGCCCAAAAAATGAAACTTCTCTTTTCATTATATTATTGATTAAGGTCTGTCTCGCATTTTACTCTTTCAACACCTCCACCGTAGTTTTTTCTGACAGTCCATGGTATTCTCAGCATTCTTCTGTAGAACCACATCTCTATTACCTCTAATTTTCAACTTTCCAGTTTGTATATTGTCCAAGACTCGCATCCATATATTAGTATAGGAGTTATATAGTACTGCAGAACTCTTGTCCTCACCTCTAATGACAAGGTCATATTACACAACATATTTTTCATTTTTTTCTGAATGTTGTTTTTGCCTGTCCAATTATGCTTCTTATTTATGTTGAACTTCTTCCTTCTGCTGTAATCGTTGTGCCTAAATATTTGAATTGGTGGATTTGTCTTAATACTTTACCATTCACTTTGATCTTGCAATGTGTGATATTTTGCTTCTTTGAAATAACCATTACTTCTGTTTTCTTTATATTTATGAAGAAACCTTTCTCTTTACTGTCTGTGACTACTACATTAATTAAAGCTTGAAGACCTTCCTCACTTTTAGCAATCAGAACAGTTAAAGTCAATTCTCCATAAACCTGCATTGTGTAGGCTCTAATAATAAGGTTACTTCCTGGTTGTTCGGCACCATTGAACACAAGCTTGATGCAAGCCCATAAACATTTATATTTATATTTTATATCTTTGTTTTTACAATCAATCCATTATATTTAACCTCGTGGTATAACTAACCTCAACCATGTGGAAGAAATTTGGAAGAAAATATCTTTACTCTCTTTCTTTCGGTCGTTCTAACTGTAGGGCTGTTACACAGTGTCATCTGTATATCTCAAATTAAAATTATCTAGATACACGTACACAAACATTATCTACATTCACGTACACAAACATTATCTAGATTCACGTACACAAACATTATCTACATTCACGTACACAAACATTATCTACATTCACGTACACAAACATTATCTACATTCACGTACACAAACATTATCTACATTCACGTACACAAACATTATCTACATTCACGTACACAAACATTATCTACATTCACGTACACAAACATTATCTAGATACACGTACACAAACATATAGATACACGTACACAAACATTATCTACATTCACGTACACAAATATTATCTAGATACACGTAAGTATTATCTAGACGCAGATAACAGTCACACATTATACAGAAACAGATAAACATTATCTAGAAGTAAGTAAACATATTCTAGATATACATAAAATTATACAGATACACGTAAACATTAGCCGGATATACTTAAAACAATATTATCTACTATATATATTGATTAAGCTCAGATATAAGCAAATTGGACTAACGTCCACGGTTGAATGCAGCGTACCTCATCAAAAACGACACCAAATTATTTATTTTTTTTCAAGAAAATTCTCAGAGGCGTGGACAAAAGAACTCTATTTTCTATGGCTATTAGCTGCCCGTGATATTTTTCTATAAATCAATATTCAGTAACCCACGACTCGTTAACGTTGCTGAGATACTTCCGTGAATGAATGAACACACGGGTCCTCCAACGATTTCTATTGCCAATGACACAGGTAAATGTAAACATATCGTGGATTGTCCATTCTTTGATGATCTCACTCTAGGATTATTTTTTTCTTCCTCTGCTAATACCATTCAATACCGCTCCCAGCTACATCATTTATTTTTTCTACGAGATTCCTGACTGACGTTTCACTGCCGAAATTCTGATTTAGCCTTCTTCATTTACATGTATATCTTTTATTTTATAACACACTCGAGCTTTGCCGGAGAGCTACAAATTTGCACAGAGGTGCACTGTAACTTGCTAGGTATGTCGTAAGAGGCGGCTAAGAAGACTGTGGTAATGGGCTTTGCTGTTCCATTCCATATACTCGTGTGTGTGTATACATATTATATGTAACTACATACAGCCCATGCATGTTGTATATATATATTCATCTTTCACTCCTTACGGAGCATAGGTCCTCATCAAATTTCTGCCATTTTATCATATCTTTAACTATTGATTCCAGTTCTTCCCTTGTCTTACATATTATTTGAGCAGCCGTACCTAACTCTTACGTAACAGTAAACGATCTCAAGGTGGCCAAAGGAAGCGCTACAAGGACTCGTTAAAGGACTCACTGAATGCCTTTGAAATAGACCACGATACATGGGAAGAACTTGCACAAAATAGATCTACATGGCGTTCTAAAATCAATAAGAGCGCATCATCTTGTGAAAAGAAGAGAAATGCAGCAGCTCAACAGCGGAGAGCAGCTAGAAAGTCACGGATAGACCAAGATCCGTCTACAGTCGTTATTCCATGTCTGAACTGTCCAAGGACATTTACAGCTCGAATAGGGCTCATTAGCCATCTACGAACTCATAATCAAGGATATAACTAAAAATGAATTTTCAAAAGTGGATGTAACAAATGGTCATCATCACTTGTGATGGACGAACAACAACTCTTTCTCTCTATGAATATAAGCATCTTTCTTTTTTTTCCCCCTCTTTCCACGTGAATTTCAGAAGAATGCCTGCCTTACACTGTTCTATGCTAGTCTACTTAGTGTATGGCATATTCATCTCCAGTTTCGTTTCTTAATTTATATTTCTATTGATGTTTGTTTAGGTCTTTCCTTGAGTTCCTCACTTGAGACATTGTCCTGTCAAATATTCGATCATATGTATTACGGCCCATCCATGTATTACAATTAGAGGGTGGGGGAGGGATGTGTGGTCCTGGAAAAGTTTGACAGTTAGTGAAAACGACGAAAGGAGTTTGACAAAAGTTGACGTCAATAAAACAATTTTATATACTCACATTAAGTTGTGCCAATTGGAACAATTGTTCTAAAAATCTAAAAATAATATGGATTTTTTTCGTACCTTTATTTAGTGATAAAAAATGCATGCTTCAATTTGGCGGAGGGGAGGGATGTTTGACAACAGCAGGTGGGGAGGGGGTGTCTCTGAATTGCTGAAACGTTGATAAAGAGAGTTAAACTAAAAAAAATAATTTGTCTACAACGTGTTGACTTTATATGTTGACTGACTCTAAGTTGTAGTTTATAGTTTAATTAGATTATTGTGTTGTTACTCGTACATATATGACTTGATTAGCAGTGTGCTATGTTCTTTTTTAGTGATGCGATGTCGTCGAAGACAGAAAACGAGGCGAGGCGAGTCCCCAGAAGCGAGGCGAGTTGGTACCATCTGAGAGAACCTGATGAAAATCCTGGTTACTGCATGATCTTTTTTTTATTAATAAATTCTCCATGTTTGAATATTATGTTATTCATTTAGTCATGTCACATCTCAAACAGCATTGTTTATGTTTATGTGTTCTTTGTGTTTACAAGTACGTCTAATTTGGTCATTGAGGTATTGAGGTCTCCTGGCGCGTTCTAATGTTAAATGTTTGTGGTTCTCGAGATATTTTCGATTATACGGATGCGACGTGGTTGAATTCCGAAAAATTTATTGACTCAAGTTGCAAGGCGAGTTGGTGCCATATGAGCAGACCTGGTTCATATATCGTTTGTTGCATTGTGTATCTTTGATCATAAAGTTGCCATAAAGTACTGCACGCAACTTTTAAAGGTGGCTCACAACGGAACGTATTATATTTAATAAAATGTTGTTGAAACCAGAGTCCCATCATTTGTGAAATAAACGTACTCTTAAGACGCGACTAAGGTAGTTTTAGGGTAGGGTTCGATTTGGATGTCACATCCATTAAAGTTACGTGACACATCATCATACTCAGGTCGGATGTGTCAGGACAAAAGTGCAGATATCGCCGGTAAATTGTAAACAATAACCAGCACATTCTGTTCCCCGGACTAAAGCCTAATAACCAGCAGGAGTTTGAGAATGAAAACAGATGAGAACTTCATCTTACTTTCACTTGTGTATGTGTGTGTGTGTGCGCGCGTGTGTGTGTGTGTGTGTTTGTGTGTATGTGCGTGCGTGCGTGCGTGCGTGCGTGCGTGCGTACGTACGTACGTACGTATGTATGTATGTATGTATGTATGTATGTATGTATGTATGTATGTATGTATGTATGTATGTATGAATGTATGTATGTATGTATGTATGTATGTATGTATGTATGTATGTATGTATGTATGTATGTATGTATATGCGTGTGCGTGCGTGTGCGCGTGCGTGTGCGTGCGCGTGCGTGTGTGTGCGCGTGCGCGTGCGTTTGCGTGCGCGTGCGTGCGTGCGAACTCATGTGTGTGTGTGTGTGTGTGTATGTATGCGTATGTCCCTATAATCCGGTACTTGTTTATGCGTCTACCATCACAAATCTCTGACACAATCTTAATGATGTGCCCTTTTGGTAACGGTCATGTTAGAAAGAATCGATGAGTTCAGACGCCATGTGATTAACGGTCAGTCTTAGATGCTGGTCAGTGTCCGACTGACCGTCTCACAATCAGTCACCTCTGACTAGAGAGTTGTTAGAATCTACACTTACAGGCTCTATAATTTGATGAAATAGGAGGACAACAAAAATCGATAGTTACTGAAATCAATATTTCAGGAATCTAATTACTTTCGTAGACAGCCTTATGTATATGTACTTAATGTGATAATCAGTCAAGCAGAGTGCACTACTACGACACACGACAGAAGATAATAGTTGGTTTCAGTGAAGTTTTAATGAGAAGAAAGAAGATAATAGTTGGTTGCAGCGATGATTTGATGAGAAGAAAGAAGATAGTGATGATTCGAAGTGAAGATTCGTGAGAAATGTCCGCATCACAAAGTTCCGTCTCCGCAACGAAGTATAGCTGATACGGGCTTCCTATAATCCCCGACTCGTGACTTGGTGTTGCACTCTGTCAGATTGCAACCTGTCCTAACCTGTCCATCTCTTGATGATTACCTTCCACGTGTCTACCTCTGCCTACGTCTTTTCGAAATTCTCAGTAGTAAAGAAGACCTTTCAACAGAATTAATTAGGACCCTATTTCATACGTCTTTTAATTACTGTTAGGTTTTCTGTTGACCACTAGTTATATAATTGGCATGATATTCCAAGTATGTAAATAATGACAAATTAAAATCCCAACAATAATAAAAAGACGCAATGAATGGGGTCCTAATTAATTCTGTTGGGTGGTCTCTATCGGATACGGTCGTGCTCTTGCTTACCTCCCCTCTGCTTTACCCTCACGTAAGGACTTCAACAAGGTGTCATGTCTTTAATATATCTAAAATAGTATATTTGTTCGATCTTTTTTAATAGTTATTTTGTAATACAAAGTTTTGTTACAACCTCTTTGTTTGTTTTCTTCTCTTTTCACGAAGTTCTCCCTATTCTTCTATATATCCACATCTCAAATGCAATTCATTCACTCTTCTATTTGTCTGTTTATAGTCCATGTTTCTGAGCCATACATTAATATAGAATAGATGTATGATTTTACAATTTCCAATATTTAGCTTGTTTGTAATGTGTTTAGATGTTAATATTCAACTCATGTCATTGAGAGTACTTTTAGCCATTCCTTTTGTCATTTTTACTTCTCTTTCACATCTGCCATTATTTATGGGAAATGTAGTCTCAAGTTACTGAGACATTAATCTCGTTGAAGGTTGGTTACATTTATTTTCGTGCCGGGACATGTGGGCGTTCGAGGCAATGAAAGAGCGGATCAACGGGCATCGTGTGCGATTGTGGCACAGGGCGATGGGGCAATGGATCGCGTTGACGTTTTGAACTCCTTAAGAGATATAACACGCGAGAGTGAGACGAATGTGGATGATGATTCCTTTTCAATGGCTCGGATTACAGATCAGGGATTGAAATGCGGTGTTGCTAGAGGTGAAAATTTTGGAGGGCGCAGAAGAATGATGGTCAACCAGCATAGGACCAGTACTGTAAGCAGAAGTGTGATGGCGGATACACTCAAGGAGAGATCGGAGCAACTATGGATGTGTCCAGTTTGCAGTGATGATGATCCGCCGACTAACTAACTAACTAACTAACTAACTAACTAACTAACTAACTAACTAACTAACTAACTAACTAACTAACTAACTAACTAACTAACTAACTAACTAACTAACTAATCTCGTTATGTGAAATGTAGCCTCTTGTTACTCAGACATTAATCTCGTTATGTGAAATGTAGTCTCTTGTTACTGAGACATTTATGTCGTTATGTGAAATGTAATCTCTTGTTACTCAGACATTTATCTCGTTATGTGAAATGTAATCTCTTGTTACTGAGACATTTATCTCGTTATGTGAAATGTAGTCTCTTGTTACTGAGACATTTATCTCGTTATGTGAAATGGAGTCTCTTTTTACTGAGACATTAATCTCGTTATGTGAAATGTAGTCTCTTGTTACTGAGACATTTATCTCGTTATGTGAAATGGAGTCTCTTTTTACTGAGACATTAATCTCGTTATGTGAAATGTAGTCTCTTGTTACTGAGACATTTATCTCGTTATGTGAAATGTAATCTCTTGTTACTCAGACATTAATCTCGTTATGTGAAATGTAGTCTCTTGTTACTGAGACATTTATCTCGTTATGTGAAATGGAGTCTCTTTTTACTGAGACATTAATCTCGTTATGTGAAATGTAGTCTCTTGTTACTGAGACATTTATCTCGTTATGTGAAATGTAATCTCTTGTTACTCAGACATTAATCTCGTTATGTGAAATGGAGTCTCTTTTTACTGAGACATTAATCTCGTTATGTGAAATGTAGTCTCTTGTTACTGAGACATTTATCTCGTTATGTGAAATGTAATCTCTTGTTACTCAGACATTAATCTCGTTATGTGAAATGTAGTCTCTTGTTACTGAGACATTTATCTCCTTTTGTGATGTTAATGATAGATACCAAGATGAAAATGATGAAGTAATCCTTTTAGCTGTGAGCAGTTAGCTCTCAACACATGATGATGTGATCCTTTTAGCTGTGAGCAGTTAGCTCTCAACACATGATGATGATGAAGTAATCCTTTTAGCTGTGAGCAGTTAGCTCTCAACACATGATGATGATGAAGTAATCCCTTTAGCTGTGAGCAGTTAGCTCTCAACACATGATGATGATGAAGTAATCCTTTTAGCTGTGAGCAGTTAGCTCTCAACACATGATGATGATGACATTTTCTACTTAGATGTGACCGGATAGCTCCTAAAATCCAATATTCTTTCTGACAAAATCATATGTTCTCCTACGTTGAGTAACCTAAGAAACACCCACACACATGATTCCTCCTACGTTGAGTAACCTAAGAAACACCCACACACATAAGTCCTCCTACGTTGGGTAAACTAAGTAACACTCACACACATAAGATTTGCTATCTTACAAGCTTGCTTGTGCTAAGGTGGGGGTTGGGGTTTATGGGTGCATGTTTAGCACTTGAAGAAGAGCAGTCAAGTGTGACAGTATCCCAGGAACATCAATGTCGTGTCAGGAGTGCAGCATATACGTCTGGACCAACTAGTTCGTCATTCGTTCGTCAGTTCTGTAGACCCATCTGCAGTGATGACAAACCTAGCATTTCATGTTCATGCCATCTTCAGTGATGAAAAACCTAGCATTTCATGCCATCAGCAGTGATGACACACCTAGCATTTCATACTATATGTAGTGATGACAAACCTAGCAGTTCATGACATCGGCAGTGATGACACACCTAGCATTTCATACTATATGTAGTGATGACAAACATAGCAGTTCATGACATTGGCAGTGATGACACACCTAGTATTTCATGCCATCGGCAATGATGAGAAACCGAGCATTTCATGCGATATATAGTGATGACAAACCTAGCATTTCATGCCAACTGCACTGATGACAAAGCTAGCATTTCATACCTTCTGTAGTGATGACAAACCTAGCATTTCATGTCACCTAGAAGTCTGCTACAAAAGGATACATGTTTGCTAGACTGTATCTCTCCCGCTTGGAAGTATCACTTCCAAGTAATATAAGTGTATATACAAACAAGTATCGCTTCTAAGTAATATAGATAATATGCAAAACATGCCGGAAAACTGTAATCCAACAGGACAAACATGGAAAAAAGTGAAGATTTTCTAATAACACTTAACACACATAATAACGCACAAAAAGAGACGTTTCGACATTACGCATTTATCATAAATGCAACTTAACACAAGACGAGTAAAAAAAAAGGAACCCAAGAAATTGCTCGAAGCAATGCCCTAGCACTTAAACTCATAGCGAAAGCATGATGCAAAATCACGGACGTTCTATCTTTTTTGAGGTTACCAATGAAAAAGTATTCTCACAGTATCTCCCATATTATTTTCTGCAAACACCCCTAGGGAATCACTATCGTAGCGACACCACCAGCAAATATAACTATGTGCTTCAATGAGAAAACAGCAAAAATCCCGCTTCTTTTGTCTTAAGAGGATTCTACGATATCGATTATTGAACGAGTCCCCTGTAAAGGACTTCAGCTGGCATGCTGTGAAATTTTTGATAGATTGAGAAATAATGGGATCAGTTTGTTGTGAGGAAATGAGCGTTCAATGGAAGTCGTGCTTCCGTGCGTAATCTGTTCGGCACGAACCGAAGTGTTAGAAGAGGTCACAAACCGGAAGACTGGTTATAAGGATCGTTCAAGAGTACTTCCTGTGTGATTTGATTGCGCGAACTCCATCAACTAATTTATACACTAAAAGCTATTATGTAGTCAAATAGTGAGAACATTAATCTATGAGATTGATTATTTAGTGAAATCCTAAATGTAACTAATGATTATTTGTGAGAACATTAATGTTACAAACGCATATTTTGGTAATTTCATTAATGTTACAAACGCATATTTTGGTAATTTCATTAATGTTACGAAGGCATATTTTAGTGATATTATTATTGTTACAAACGCATATTTGTGTTAAATAAGTAATGTTACAAATGTATATTTTAGTGATATTATTGTTACAGACGCATATTGGGTGATGTAATTAATGTTACAAAGGTATAATTTTGTTAAATAAGTAATGTTACAAATGCATATTTTCGCGACATAATTAATGTTACAAACGCATATTTTGGTGATGTAATTAATGTTACAAAGGTATATTTTTGTTAAATAAGTAATGTTACAAATGCATATTTTCGTGTTATCATTAATGTTACAAACACATATTTTCGTGATATCATTAATGTTACACACACATATTTTCGTGTTATCATTAATGTTACAAACACATATTTTCGTGTTATCATTAATGTTACAAACACATATTTTCGTGATATCATTAATGTTACAAACACATATTTTCGTGATATTGATGTTACAAAACTTTATTGAGAGCGTTGGTTAGACAAATAAGTATGGAGTCAATTAGTCAGATGTCGTCTAGGTACATGATTATGTTAGTCATGTAGCCAAATATGACAGATATTATGTAAGTAAATATAAGTAGGAAGCCAGAGGACAATTAAAAAAAATTTGTGAGACTAACGGGAATTGAACTATTCCGTTCAACGGCGTGTTCAATAGTTGCTAGGCGATTTGGTGCCGTTGAACGGACTGGTTCAATTCCCGTTAGTCTCACATATCTTATGTAGACAAGTATTATTTTTAGGCAAGAAGTAAACTATTAGTTAGACAAATAATGTATTTATTCAGATTGATAACAAGAGAAATATGTATCACGTCCAGTGAACAGATCAATAACATGACAAATATTTATCAAGTCCAGTAGTCAGAAGAGCCAAGGGTAGACATAGAGTACGCTGGATCGACAACATCAAAGAGACATTACACGAACACCAAATAACATTATCTGAAGCTGCCAGAAAAGCGAGAGCAATAACATTTTATCTCCCTCGACACTTGTAAACGGTAAAAGGAAGGAAAGAAGAAGAAGAAAAAGAAGTAGTCAGATCGATAACAAAACAAACACTTATTAAGTAATCAGGGTGAAAGCAAGACAAACACTTAATTAGTCATGTGATCAGATAGCTAAAAAGATAAAACACTTTTCAAGTCCGGTAATCCTTTCCTCAATATTTTGAACAAATAGTCGATAAACGCTAGTTAACATATAGATTTTCCAATACAACCCACGATACCACCCGGGTTACCACGATACCACCCGGGTTACCACGATACCACCCGGGTTACCACGATACCACCCGGGTTACCACGATACCACCCGGGTTACCACGATACCACCCGGGTTACCACGATACCACCCGGGTTACCACGATACCACCCGGGTTACCACGATACCGTCTGTGGTTTTATCCTATTTCACAACATCGCTGCTAACTTGTTATGCTATCACACAATTTGTGCACATCTACATTGTCTTAAGAAATCAGAAGACATCAAACCACAATTTAAAATCAAGCCATTCTTCAATAAATGTCATGCCAGCTAGTCTTACACGATGTCACTCATCTTGGCTGATGAGATTGTTCATTGTTTAATGTTCACTCTGTACTTAGCTGATGAGATTCTTCATTGGTTAATGTGTTCACTTTGTACTTAGCTGATGAGATTCTTCATTGGTTACTGTGTTCACTCTGTACTTATCTGATGAGATTCTTCATTGGTTACTGTGTTCACTCTGTACTTATCTGATGAGATTCTTCATTGGTTACTGTGTTCACTCTGTACTTATCTGATGAGATTCTTCATTGGTTACTGTGTTCACTCTGTACTTATCTGATGAGATTCTTCATTGGTTACTGTGTTCACTCTGTACTTAGCTGATGAGATTCTTCATTGGTTACTGTGTTCACTTTGTACTTAGCTGATGAGATTATTCATTGGTTACTGTGTTCACTCTGTACTTAGCTGATGAGATTCTTCATTGGTTACTGTGTTTACTCTGTACTTAGTAGATAAGATTCTTCATTGGTTACTGTGTTCACTCTGTACTTATCTGATGAGATTCTTCATTGGTTACTGTGTTCACACTGTACTTAGTAGATAAGATTCTTCATTGGTTACTGTGTTCACTCTGTACTTAGTAGATAAGATTCTTCATTGGTTACTGTGTTCACTCTGTACTTATCTGATGAGATTCTTCATTGGTTAATGTGTTCACTTTGTACTTAGCTGATGAGATTGTTCATTGGTTACTGTGTTCACTCTGTACTTATCTGATGAGATTCTTCATTGGTTACTGTGTTCACTTTGTACTTAGCTGATGAGATTGTTCATTGGTTACTGTGTTCACTTTGTACTTAGCTGATGAGATTGATCATTGGTTACTGTGTTCACTTTGTACTTAGCTGATGAGATTGTTCATTGGTTAATGTGTTCACTCTGTACTTAGCTGATGAGATTGTTCATTGGTTAATGTGTTCACTTTGTACTTAGCTGATGAGATTGTTCATTGGTTACTGTGTTCACTTTGTACTTAGCTGATGAGATTGTATATTGTTACTGTGTTCACTTTGTACTTAGCTGAAGAGATTGATCATTGGTTACTGTGTTCACTTTGTACTTAGCTGATGAGATTGTTCATTGGTTACTGTGTTCACTCTGTACTTAGCTGATGAGATTGTTCATTGGTTACTTTGTTCACTCTGTACTTAGCTGATGAGATTGTTCATTGGTTACTTTGTTCACTCAGCCAATGAAAAATTCAATTATGAAGAAATTGACAAATTATCAGTCACACCAGCGCACAAAACGTATATCTGGCGACGGACTTGGATCTTCTCAACATCCTCAACCATTTTCCGCTACCTCTTATACGCCTCCCAGAAATATTATCAAAACTGACACAATATCCGCTCATTCAATCTGCCACGATCTCTTGGTTCCGATGCCAAGAGCCGGACGTCTGCGCAGAAGTGTAAGATAACTGAATGTCCTACATATTTTTCTCATCTGAATAAAAGATGTCTCCCCTTGACAACTCTCATCCATTGACAGAAAGTGGAAGTGGTTTTAGTAAGATGCGATCTTTGTATTTGTGTTGTAATTTATAATCGTAATTCTATTTGGGCATAAATAAAAACTTTTCTAGACAGCGTTCTCAAACTCCCATCCATTTGTTCAATATAGCAGAATCGTGGTCCTACTATATTTTCAGCAGGATGTTGTCAAGAAAACGGATGTGCGTTGTGTAGCTCTTTTATGTGCTCCAATGTCCATACATATTTCTCTTCTGCTATCACAGCTAATACGTTAGTGTTTTAATCACTTCCACTTTCACTTCCACATTTATTATAACCTCTGTTTACTCGTTAATCGATGTATTTGATTATAAACTCTGTTTACTCGTTAATCGATGTATTTGATTATAAACTGTTTACTCGTTAATCGATGTATTTGATTATAACTCTGTTTACTCGTTAATCGATGTATTTGATTATAAACTCTGTTTACTCGTTAATCGATGTATTTGATTATAAACTATGTTTACTCGTTAATCGATGTATTTGATTATAAACTCTGTTTACTCGTTAATCGATGTATTTGATTATAAACTGTTTACTCGTTAATCGATGTATTTGATTATAAACTATGTTTACTCGTTAAATGATGTATTTGATTATAAACTCTGTTTACTCGTTAATCGATGTATTTGATTATAATAAACTGTTTACTGGTTAATCGATGTATTTGATTATAAACTCTGTTTACTCGTTAATCGATGTATTTGATTATAAACTCTGTTTACTCGTTAATCGATGTATTTGACTATAATAAACTGTTTACTGGTTAATCGATGTATTTGATTATAAACTCTGTTTACTCGTTAATCGATGTATTTGATTATAAACTCTGTTTACTCGTTAATCGATGTATTTGATTATAAACTCTGTTTACTCGTTAATCGATGTCTTATGCTGTGATTATCTCATCATTTAAAAATATAATTATTACATCTAAATATGAATACACGAAAACATATGTAGATTGCCATCAGCAATTGCCGTCTCCGCACGAAAGTTGGCTACAAATGACCTCCAGCATCCCATGTCTCTTGTATTTGTGGTGCAGTCTGATAGATTGTAACCTGTCGGTATTGTGATGTTACTCTCCCAATTGTATATCTGTCTACCTCTTACTCGTCTCACTTCGAATTTACCCACAAGTAAGGTCTTCAATAAAGTGGCATGTCTTTTAATGTTTCCAAAATATTTTATTTGATTGATATTTATTTCTTTAATAATTCTTTCGTCATGTGAAGTGTAGTTAGAACCTCTTTGTTTTCTTCGCTTTCCACGATGTTCTCCCTATTTTTCTATATACCCACATCTCAAAGGCCTCAATTAAGTCTTCTAATTGTTTGTTTATTGTTCATGTTTCTGAGTCATACATTAATATAGAACAGATGTAGCATTTTATAATTCTCAATTTAGTTTGTTTGTAATTTGTGTGGTTGTTATTATTTCTTTATGTCAGTGAAAGTACTTTTAGCCACTCTTCCTCTGCTTTTAACTTCCGTTCCACATTTGCTATCATTTGTAATTATGTGTCTAAATATTGATAATGTTCTACTTGTTGTAGTTTCTCCATGTAGTTTTATATTTAGCACCTGTTCTTCTGTATCTTTGCTAATCATCCTGGTTTTTGTTTATATCTAGTCCATTTACTTGACTTGATCTATCTAGTCCATTTACTTGACTTGATCTATCTAGTCCATTTACTTTACTTGATCTATCTAGTCCTTTTACTTTACTTGATCTATCTAGTCCGTTTACTTTACTTGATTTATCTAGTCCATTTACTTTACTTGATCTATCTAGTCCATTTACTTTACTTGATCTATCTAGTCCATTTACTTTACTTGATTTATCTAGTCCATTTACTTTACTTGATCTATCTAGTCCATTTACTTTACTTGATTTATCTAGTCCATTTACTTTACTTGATCTATCTAATCCATTTACTTTACTTGATTTATCTAGTCCATTTACTTTACTTGATCTATCTAGTCCATTTACTTTACTTGATCTATCTAGTCCATTTACTTTACTTGATCTATCTAGTCCATTTACTTTACTTGATCTATCTAGTCCATTTACTTTACTTGATCTATCTAGTCCATTTACTTTACTTGATCTATCTAGTCCATTTACTTTACTTGATCTATCTAGTCCATTTACTTTACTTGATTTATCTAGTCCATTTACTTTACTTGATCTATCTAGTCCATTTACTTTACTTGATCTATCTAGTCCGTTTACTTTACTTGATTTATCTAGTCCATTTACTTTACTTGATCTATCTAGTCCATTTACTTTACTTGATTTATCTAGTCCATTTACTTTACTTGATCTATCTAGTCCATTTACTTTACTTGATCTATCTAGTCCATTTACTTTACTTGATCTATCTAGTCCATTTACTTTACTTGATCTATCTAGTCCATTTACTTTACTTGATCTATCTAGTCCATTTACTTTACTTGATTTATCTAGTCCATTTACTTTACTTGATTTATCAACTCGATCTATTAATATTTGTAGTTCCTGCTCACTTCCTGCTAAAAGAAAAGTGTCATCTGCATATCTCAGGTTGTTTATTTTTTTCTCACTGATCTTGAGTCCTGACATTTCTTTTAAATTTTTAAAGATATTCTCCGTGTAGATATTAAATAGGCTGGGTGATAAAATACATCATTGTCTTACCCCTTTTCTTACTTCTAAGCATGCCGAGTAGCTGTTTTCACACCTTATTGTTGCAGTCTGTTCCCAATATATATTTCTAATTGTTTTGATGTCTTTTCCATCCATGCCTATTTCTTGAAGACATTTTGTTAATGTTTCATTTTGGACTCTGTCAAAGGCCTTGCAGCAGTCTATCTATCTATTGTATTTTCCACATATACCGTTAGGCGTCGTAGGGAGTTGACGTTTTCTGACTTTGGTCATCTTTGATGCGCCTGCCATAGTCAGGCTGTGGTTGGTTCGCTACTGAAAACGATTTGGGAACCTGTGATTTAATAGTTTGATGATCTCTTATACTTGGGGTTACGAGAAGACCATCTTTACATTAACGTATACCTACCTACCTGTAAATTATAATGGAATCTTCCCAACTTATCTTAATATAAAAAATTGAGAGATTTCATTGATTAAGTATAGGAGTTTCCGTTTCTATAAATATCTACTAGGAGTTAAAATGTACCTGTATATTATAATGGAATCTTCCCAACTTATCTAAAAATAAGAAATAAATAAGAGTTCAATATTTAAGCACAGGCGTTTCCGTTTCTATAAAAATGTACTAGGTGTGAAGGATCAATGTAACAAATCGATAACGACGGAACTTACCGTTAATTGTAGCCATCACTATTTGACATGTCAACAAAACTAGCACGATCCACTGAAAATCCATTCTTTCCACCAATCACAGTGGGAGCAGTCAACCAATGGTATTCAGAGAGTGTTGTGTAATATGAACCGGAAACCTCTTTCCTAAAACGTTTCACAATATTTGTATTTCTGAGGAGAAAAAAAAAAGACAGAAAACATATCAGCAGCTTATATTAGCAAAATAATATTAGAAATAATTGATGCAGTTATTATTGGCAACCGCAAACTGGTAACCTACCCATGAAAATATGTGACACAGTACTGGGAAATTGTGTCATATCGGACAATATTTTCCGGACAATACGTCACAGGAGATGAAATATTTACGATTGATCGGAAGGTCAGTTCAAATGTAAGACAGGAAGTGATGCAGTTTATTGTAACTGTATTGCAGATTTAGACAAGGACGTTGTGTTTTACTATGAGAGTTTTTAACACGAAACACATAAAGTGGTATATTTTACTATGAGAGTTTGTAAAATGAAACACACCAAGTGGTATATTTTACTTTGAGAGTTTGTAAGAAGGACACAGGAAGTGGTAAATTTTACTGGAAAAGCTAGACAAATGTTATCGGAAGTGGTGTAGTTTAATGGAACAATTATAAAAAATGATATAATAAAATGTATAATTTACTGTAAAACAATTATTAAAAAGTATATTGGATGTAGATATACTGGAAAAGTTTGAAATATAATTGAGAGAAAGTAGGGTATTTAAAATGAAGAGTTGAAAAAAAAAGAAAAGCGGAAACAGTGTTGTCAATAATGGGACAAATTTTAAATGTAACTGTACATGAATGTTACGCTTTGGGCATTTCTGTATTATTGATTATTTTGGAAAATATATTAAATGTTAGGAGTATCGATATTTTGGAAAATATATTAAATGTTATCAGTATCGATATTTTGGAACATATATTAAATGTTAGGAGTATCGCTAGCTTCTGCTAAATTTTACCTAAAATTCAAATATAATCAATTTCCGAAGCGATGCCACTTCTGGGATTATTTTCTTCCTAGATCTGGGATTATTGACCATTGTCTGGAATGAAAAGCTTATGTTTGCAAAATTTGCCTTAATCTGGTTTATTTAAGAAATCTTAATAATTTAGCCAAATACAGGTAAACCTTTCTCATCCAAAGCGATTTTCAAAACATGTCATCAAGAGTCTCGTGAATAATATTGAGATATGCACGAACATGGGCGAATAACAATTATTTTAGGTATACTCGTTTTCCTTACTGGGGCCACAGAGTTAATTATACTGGGTTACAAGTTATACAAGTTACGAAGCTTGTTTGTGGATACACTTCAGCTTCAACTTGTGCTTCATCTAGGCCCAAATTCCTCCTCTGGATCTTCTGACTTCTATGGTTGCCTCGGTAACCTTATTTTCTGACTTTAACAGTCTCTTATCATCATGTATAATGTGAACTGTTCAGCTTTTCTCAAACACACTGAATATTTTTTTCTATATTTCCCTGATCCCTACTTATTATAAAAATCTATATCTAAAAAAATATTGAAATTTTCGTTATGTAAGCAATTTTTTCGTATATGGATTATCTATAATGTGAGTCCAAAATCTTCGTACAATTAACAAATCGATATTTTCCCAATATTTCCGGTCTATATACCCCCTTAAGTTGGTTGATAACTGATACATCAAGCCACTCACAGACTCTCAAAGCATGCTGCGCAAGATAGAAAAGAACATGCTCAGAGAGGAATGGATTGCGATATTGAACAACTCAATTATATAGAACATTACATTGATATACAGTCACAATAGTCAGCGGAAACGAAAGAGCTGACAAGTGGCAAGCAATGCTGTAATTGATGGCACAGTGCTGAGAAGAGAAAAAGCTAACTTAAAGCAGTCATAAATTCATTGCAAAATTAAGATGTTAACAATGAGACTGAAAACATTCACATACAAAAGACGACAGAATTGGAAGTGGTTAGAGGTGAGGGAAGAAACTGTACTCTTTTGGAAAAAAAACAAAGATCACGAAATCAACACCTAACTGGGACTTTGAGTCTACATACACTCGAATTGCTGTTGAAACGAAGAGTGGAGCACTTATGAGAATACCCTGTGTGCTATGATGCTAGTTTATGATCAGAAATCTAGGGTTCGGATTCGATCGGTAACGTCTTTACAAAGCTTTTTTTCGTAGTTCCTGCAGATTATCGCTTTAAGCTACAGTGTTACGTGATCTCTGTGGTGCTCTTATTAAACATCCTGATCATTACATATCCGACTGATTACATATGGAAACAACCGATAACAGTGTGGTCAATATCCTAGAACAGGGGTTTTCATCCTTTTCAGACGGGAGCACCGTACAAATGTAATATTGAGTATGCGAGCAGCATTACATATAACAGGATGAAATGGAAATTTAAAGGACAATTGAACTAGCAAACTGTTTATATAACCGTATTTATTTCATAATTCACACATATTCAACCTTCCTTCTAATAAAACCCTGGATAGTAACTATATCTATTTCCGTTTGTACAAGAACAATTGAGTTGTAAAGGGAACTTCCGATTGTTAGTGCTCGCGAGCACGTTTTAACTCACATGGCGGGAGCACCCCATGTTACTACGAGAGCAGCATGGAGCTTTCGAAGTCCGCTTAATAGCGCGGACATTTACACTTTTTTTGTGTGAAGACAGAAGTGGGAGGAGGTATAACGCTATCAAACAACATAGAAAAAGAAAGCGAATCGAGACCAAAGAATAAATATGTCACAATAGCAATTGAGAAAATTACTATCTAAAAATATTTGACAAAGTAATAACAAAACATGGTTTTTTTTAAAGACAAGTGTACACAAATGATACGAAAATAAAATAATGTATACAATTTAAAGAAATCTTATCCGAAAATAAAAGTCGATAAATACTTCTGATCTGTTAAAATTCCCAATTAGTTTTGTTAAAACTGTTTCAGGGATTACAAATACTCATCTGTAAAGCTGATTTATGGGAGCAGACATCGAGCACAAAGAGACAGTAGGTGTGAGCAGGGGCATTGAATTAGAGGCAAAGATGGACAGGGTATGGTTAGTATCTTTCAGGAATGTAGAGGGTTGCTCCACTAATGGATGCAAGACACTATCCAGGACGCTAGAAATGTGTTCAGTAGGGCAGGAATACGATGAGACAATAGGTCTGTCCAGGTTGAATGAATTGTGTATTTTGGGCAGCATATAGAATGCAGGCCCACACACATTGTTTACCTTGAGGTATTGAGCTGCAGCTGAAGTGGGCAGAAGGTTGTCAGCTATTAAACCCGTGATAGTAACGAGACTGTATTGTGAACAACAATCGGGTCTTTCTTGCACGTGTTTGAATCCCTATATAGCAAGGGATTAGATATCTAAGCCTGACCCTCTGCTAGATAGAGGTCCTTGTGCCAGACAACAACAGCGCCCCCTCTTCCTTGTTGGCAGTGCACATAATTATGTATTATGTATCAAGATCGTTGTTGTTTCCCTGCCGATCCATGCTGTTAAACTGTCTAATATTTTCGCACGTTGTCGCCCTCTGTCTACGTTGCCTTTAATCTTGTCTGTTGTGACTATGTTATCCAAACCTCCTTGTCTCATAACGTGGCCAAAAAATGAAGATTGTCTGTTTTTATATATTATTGAATAAGGCCCGTTTCACATTTGATTCTTTCAACACTTCCACATGAGTTTTCTGGCATCCAAGGTATTCTCAGCATTCTTCTATAGAACCACATCTCTGTTGCCTCTAATTTCCCACTTTCCAGTTTGTTTATTGTCCAAGACTCACATCCATATATTAGTATAGGAGTTATATAATACTGCAGAACTCTATTCCTTACGTCTAATGCCAAGGTCATATTACACAATATATTCTTTCATTTTACTAATTGTAGTTTTTGCCAGCCCTATTCTGTTTCTTATTTCTGTTGAACATCTTCAATCTGCTGTAATCTTTGTACCTAAATATTTGAATTGTATTTCAAGCTGTTATTTTGTTTCTTTGAAATAACTATTACTTCTGTTTTCTTGATATTTAAGAAGAGGCCTTTCTCTTTACTGTCTGTGACTACTAAATTAAGTAATGTTCATATAAATATGCTATATTATCTGTCCACGTATCGCTCGAATATTAAATTAATGATAACTCGATTCAGAAGTCCCGCAATTTTAATGATTATTCTTATTTTGCGTGTCAGGTCGATTATCCCAAGCCTCTTCTCGTTAACCAATTTCTCTACATTTGAAATAATTTTCTATCTCTAATGCCAGGATATGCCACGGAAAGTAACAATTTGCAGGGCTTCATTAGGAAATTGTTTTCAACAATTCACGCATTTCTCTATTGTAAATGAGAAATTCCAGATGGGCTATTATATATTTTCTTGCAAAAACGTGTCACGCATTACAAATCTGGATGAAATAGTTTGTTAAAAAAACTTTTACACTTCAACAATAATTTAATTTAACGAGACACAATTATTTACCTGATGCGGAAACTGTAACTGTAATGATGTTTGTAAATATATATTTGAAATCTCGGAGAAAGGTACTTCTAATGTGGAAACTGAACAATGTAAAGATGCTAAATCCAGTCTAAGAGAAACTATATTTGAATATCATCCGATGTCTGATATAATAACATACAATATCATTGTATCGTCTCACGGCACTATAATTGAGCACTCGATTGGTCCTCCATGTTTCTATATCCGACAGTAAGCGGGATGAAAGATAAAAAAGTGTCATTGTTCCGTCCATGTTTCTGTAAGTACATTGTTGATTTAATGACGATTTTTGACGAATAATAGAGAATACCCCACACACATTTTTCCTCTCCAATCTTATGTCAATATTTTATTACGACAGTTTTGTTGACAAGAAAAGCGATAGTGGTTGACACAGTGATAAAAAGAGATTTGACTGATTTTACTAAAGCAGTCACGTTTACAATACGCAGAGATGGGATGACGCTGACAAAGAAACGCACATGTTTAGAGAACATTCAGAGAATTAAGAGTGATCAGGTGATAGTTGTGTCCTCGTGGAAAGAACAAAAAACTCACACTAACTACTGATTGGGACACCGAGCTTATCTACTGTTAAATGAATCAACAGTAATCATCAATACCTCTCTATAAAAAAAGAGAGCAGAATAAGCCCATTATAGAGAAACAGTCCACTTTTTTGGGGGGGAAACATCACGAAATGATGCAAGACGGAACACATTGTAACAACGTGCAAGTTGAAGAGTAAGCGGGTTAGGGGAAGACAAAGAGAGAAGACGATTGACAACCTAGCATTGTGGCATGGAAGAACATCAGTATGGGACATAATTTACAGTACACGAAATAGAAGACCGTGAAAAGATATTCGAACCCATGATACAGAGCAGTGACCATAAGAAGAAGACGTTTACCATTATGTAATAGGTCATATTAATCTTCTAATGCACGACCGCTCTTTACACAATTTTAGATCGTAAGATCTGTTATCTACAATTGTCACGTGACCTATGGGGGCCCTTGTTGGGCTTTCGGTTGTCATTATTTACATACTTGGAGTCGCCTTAGCTAATTTTGGCATGAGATTCCGAGTATGTTAATAGTGACCAACCGAACGACCAAAATTAATAGATAATACAACGAATTTGGTCCTACTGAATCCAGTTGGAAAGTCTTTACTGAAGAGGTCATGTATAATGGAACCAAGGGTTCTAATGTTCTTCATATAACACGATAAATTATGATGCCATTGCCACGTCATTTGACGAAATAATATCTGCATATGTGAAACAACCAGATAACCTAATCCGTAACTATTTGTCCCTCTACCTCTTCCGTAACTATTTGTCTCTCTAACTCTTTCGTTCAATAATTGTTTAGTTCATTAGCTGTTTTTCTCAGAAGTTTTTATATCTATTTATCATCACAAATACAACTACTTTACAAGCCACATCGTCTGTAGCCCCGTCAAATTTGATACAATTACTTTATGATGAAGTCAACTAGCGAGATGTGCAATTTGTTTTTAAAAAAATGTAATCTGCTTCGTGGAGTGCCTGAATGACGTTGGATCTCTGAACACGCAGCAACATTCGATAAAGGTATTTGATGAGTTCAAATACATTGGGAAATTGTAGGAGTGAATATCGAAATACTGATCAGGTGATGAGGAATAAGATTTAGTTAGGTTAACACTGACAGTATAGTTTTTCCCAGATATTGGCTACATTTTCGCAATAACCAGTTTCAAGATTCTTAAGTTTAAGACTATCATTGATTACCTGGACAATAACAACAGTCAATTATATATCTAGGACTTGAGCTATCCTTACTGTATTGACGTCATAAAGCTAACTCTTATTTAACATTGAGACTTCCATTAGTTTCCTACGTAACTGTAGTGAAACCTTCAAACGGTGACGTATAAGCAAGGGTGACCAAAATAGGGTTATTTGCAATTGGCATGAAGGAAACTAATTAAAGAAAACGTGGTATTAGACTAATTAAACTAAACAACTGGTAGCATATCCTATTTAGGACGTTTCTATCAACCCAGCATTTATTGGCTGTGGTGATTTTCTAGATAATATAAATTATTTCAGTAGTTTGCCATTGCTTTCTGAACGGTCCGGATGCACAATTGCCTGTGGTGGTGAACGAGCTCGGTACTTTGGCTGTCACAGACACGTTCTGTACCACTTCGTGGCCATAGACTGTAACAGCTAAATAATTATGTGAAACATACTAGTGATAGGATTATTTAGTTTCATGGTCTTTGATACCTCTCTGGTCGTGGAGGGGGGGGGGGGAGAATTGAGCATTGAAAACATCATTATATAGAGTGTAAACAGAAAAAAATATCTAACACACACACACACACATATTTTTTTTTTGCTAGTCTAATTTTAGTTCTGCCATATTTTTTTTTATTCTTGTGTATTTTTTTAAAGAAAGAATCTGAGATTTCTATAGAAATGAAATCAGTGAGGGTATACAAACGTTTCGGGCAAAGTTAAATTATACAATTCGCTTCACACTGAACTCATAAGTTCAAAATATTGTCCCGAATGTTAATAATGCTGTTTGCTGCAATGAAAACTTGTATTCTCGTTGTGTGATGTATCAGGTCTCACTTTTATAACACAGATTCTACTTAGACATCTTGAGAAAAATATTATTGAATATATGTTTAACACATGTACTCCCCATTCTATATTTATTGGTGAATAGAGTGGACACTTTTTTAATTAGTTAAACTACACAAAAGAGCATGACAGACATGGCACACATGTCACACATGACACAACTGCCACAAGTGGCACACATGACACACATGACACACCTGCCACACGTGGCACACATGCCACGTGGCACAGTTGATACACATGAAACACATGACACACATGACACACAAGACACACATGACACACATGACACACAAGAGTTATATGCCACACCTGCCACAAGTGGCACACATGACACACCTGCTACACGTGGCATACATGACACGTGGCACAGTTGATACACATGAAACACATGACGCTAAAGAAAACGCTAAATTTAGTCGCTAAATTTAAAAAGAGAATATGAGAAAGTAGATACGTTATGTCTGTCGCGCGTTTTTGACGGCCAAGGTAAGGCGAAACCGGAAAGGTTCGAATCCAACCGCAGATAATTGTGTATCCAGACCGCTCAGAAAGCAATGGCAAACTACAGAACGTATTTATATTGCTTAGAAAATATACACTGCAGTATAAAACGGGTAGGCTGATGGCTACGTCCTGAAAAGGATTGGTATGCAACATATTTTTATATAAGTTTATCCAAAAATTCAAAATATCGCAAAAAATAAAAACATAAAAGTGTCCATAATAAATTTCATAGCCAGTAACCGTTAATAATGGCCAAAGTTTTAGAAATGGTCCTCTAAAATCGCTAATACGGCAACACTGTATTCTCTTTCTCGTTCTTGACAATACGGTATTCCATAGTATTGCTAGAGCCAATCACATTTTACACACTGTCAACTTTCTTGCAAAGAGAAATGTCATGGACAAATATTACATGACATGAAACAACAACAAGGAGTAATTATAATTGCGATGTGCATGGTTCAAACATGTTCTAATGTGATCAGTAATATAGAAGCATCATTGACCCACATGTGGGCTGATATTTATTTCAGTTATTTTTCTTATACTCACGTGCCAGTAATGATAAACGGAAATGATTCCGGGTAAATGTAAATGGATAAATGATTTATGGATTTTTATTTTGTGGGCGCGGCACCGTGGTGGTTTATTTTTATGGATTCAATAATTCATTTTAAAAAGGCGTCACAAGGTGTAGAGATAGACTCTTTTATACTAGGTTTCGAAATATGTATTCTGTCCCACTGAACCGATAGGCACGCCGCCAGCTAAGAGTACAATCCATACCACGTAACTTCGTTTGTTCACTTGATAATCACCCTCCCCCTCTCCCAGTGTGTTGAAGAGGTAGGAAAAGGGAGCCAAGAGTATTGCAACTGTTTCCGGCCACGCAAATAGTAGAAAGCGAAAACTGAGATTTTAGAGGTGAATTTGGCTTCCTCTTCTCATAGAGGGTCAAAGTGATACAAAAGACATATTGAAGAAGGTAGTGTAAAGCCGAAAGACGCAGATATAGCAGTGACGCTGTAAACCACGATACAGAGGCATTCATCTCTCCGGACTACATCCTGCTAATCTGTAGACATTTGAGAACAAACGCAGAAGAGGAAGAAGATGACATGATAAACTGTAGAGATCTCAGATATAGTTTACCCGTAAACAAATACCTGGAATCTAACCCTCTTGAACTCAAGGTAATTGGCTGAGCCACTACGCCAGAAATCTTCCTTACTAATTATGGTTTAACAAGATATTGAAATAAATTCTTTCTTATCTAGTTCTCTTAACTTATCCTAAGGAAGGCCAGGATACTATTTAGTTCCCCAGTCCTGTCTAACTCACGTATGCTCCACGAGTCTGCTTGTGTACAGCAGAGACACCCATCGGATAACAGCCTTGGCCAGTCGGTTGAACTACATGAAGCTACTCGGTAAAGTGACATAATCTTCTACTGTAAACACAATTTCTGGCGGAGAAGTGACATAATCTCCTACTGTAAACACAATTTCTGGCGGAGAAGTGACATAATCTCCTACTGTAAACACAATTTCTGGCGGAGAAGTGACATCATCTACTACTGTAAACACAATTTCTGGCGGATAAGGCGGTAGATAGTGTTATCGGCAACGGCTTCGAAGGCGGGAAATGGAAAGTATTGGGCTGGGGGGAGCATCAAAGACGGCAACTCATAAGCGGCAAGAACCCTTTCAGAAAGCATTGGCAAACTACTGATTTGTATACAATGCCATGAAACTCACAATGACCACCTTCTGAACATGACGCTGGAGGAAGCTGGGCAGCTTGCACGAGAGGCTTACAAAGAGATAGTGAGGACAACGTTATGTAAAGGACACGTCACACACACACACCCACACACACACGCACGCACACACACACATATATATATATATATATATACATATGATTCTCGTCATAATGATTTTCCAGTCCTACAGTAACTGACATAGACAGCAGTATAGATCATAAGGTTTTATCTACTTTCTGGCAATAAAATGAGCAAGTATGAGTAGCATTTAGAACGGTTTTTCGGACATATTGAGTTAATTAGTAACTTCTTTCAGTTATAGTATCACTCATATATATTTCACACATATTTCACACAAAATTCACACATATGTCACTCATATTTCACACAAATTTCACACATGTCACTCATATTTCACACATATTTCACACACAGTTCATCAATTATCTATTCTTTCCCAAAGTGAATAATGGTTGGTGGTAACAATGATTTCTGTTAATCGTAGGGTTGGGAGCCTCAGTTCTCGTTCCAAGGCCAGATACGTCACCTTGGTTGTTTCAAGTTTGAGTAGGCGTTATCTCATCATTGTGACCTGACAGTTTAATTTAGAATTTTTTGTGTTATATTTCTGTATGCTAATCTATCAATTGAAACGGACCTTAATCAACAGTTTAAGAAAAAGTCAATCTTCTGTTTTTGAGACACTTCATGAGACAGGCAGGTTTAGAGAACATAGTCACAACAGGCAAAATTGAAGGCTACAGAGACAGAGGGCGACAAAGTGAGAAAATATTAGACAGTTTGGCAACCTGGCACGGCAAGGAAACAACAACGACTTTGATACATAATACTGTGGATAGAGAGCTGTGGAGAGCCATGACCGCCTCTGCGAGCCAGCATGGCACCTGATGATGATGATGAATCTATCAATTTTATCATAACGGAATACTTTCTGTTTTTGCTCAACATAAAATTAAAATATGGCAGTCATTATTAAATCACTCCTGTCTGTTCAGGTAACGTATGATCTGGTTGGTTGGTTGCGGATCCAGCGGTCCATGGGCTCATGCCCATTGACAGACTTACGTGTGATCTCCAGAGCATGTTTCTCTCAGTTTAATGACTTGATCAATCTTGGTCTCGACAATCTTCGTTGCTATATGTAAATGTTGTGTTAACATATTGTCCAGTCGTGTTGTTTTATTTTCAGTCCCTCAAAGTTGTATATCCATTCATAACAATGTATCTTTTATTTCTTCCCAACATGTCTTCAAACACAACTTGACTTAAGAGATGATAATATATTGAACAAAATTTGATTAATGAGAATATATCAAACAAGAGTTGACTTGAGAAATGAGAATATGTCAAGCACAACTTGTCTAATGAGAATATATCAAACACAACCTGACTTGAGAATATGTTAAAACAACTTGATTAATGAGAATATATCAAACAAGACTTGACTTGAGAAATGATAATATGTTAAAACAACGTGTCTAATGAGAATATATCAAATACAACTTGACTTGAGAAATTAAAATATCCCAGACAACAGTGAAATGTATTAGAAATAAAAACTTCAGCAGGAAATAATGAGTGGTCCCCACAAAGGAAAACAAATCTATGATTGTTTACATGACAAAAGTAATTATAATCTTCCTTTAATTCGATACATTTATGACATTTATTACATTTATGACATCATTTTCAGCAATCACAATTCAGATTGCCTGAACACTGTTTACTGGAAGGAGATAACAAATGTGAAAATTATGAAAATAAACTATCAACTATATCATATACGAAGTTATATAGATGAAGTTACATGAAGTTACATGAAGTTACATGTTATACATCATATCACACATGAATATCATAGAAGTAAAAGTTAAAGTTTATTGTAGATAAAATGTTAACTTAAAAACTTACCCAGTAGGAAACTCAAGAAACGGTTTTTTTTCTATACGTCAAGTCGGATGTATTCTTTGAAGAGTTACATGCGAGGTTTCGTATGTGTATGCAATGACGTTTTGATAAATTTTTGAACAAGCGGATTTATAAGTTGTTTATAACATATCACAGATAAACAGTCTCCAGTTTGTGTTTGTCAAGAGCTAGACAGATAAACAATCTCCAATTTGTTGTTTTGCCAGAGCTAAAACAAATCGCAAAAGTAAGTTCTGACCACGACAAGTTGTGGAGAGCGGTATGTAAACAATATATACCTAAATATGTTCAAAGATCTAATGATGAACAATTATGTTCTCCCACGTAAACACAACTTATTTCACAATATAATTGTAGTAATCAATACATGAGAATAATGCATATGAACAACTCAAGTTTCTATGTATATTGAGTAACCAGATTAACAAATACTCCAGTTTTTAAGAGATTCTTGTTTGAGTTCCACGCCTACTAACGAAGACGCAGAAGCCGACCGCGGTGGTAGTATAGATCAGTACTCGTCACGCAGTTTTACAACTCTCCGCTAAATCTTTCCAGAAAGGGGTTTGTCTGGCAGCGAGTTCCTCGATGCCGCACGCGTGATGTGACAAAAATTTGTAAATGAAGATAGTGTCTTCTGGTAAACTGACAATTCTAAAAGTGACTTTGTACAGTTTGTTCAAATGATTTTCAGTGGTGAAGATAATTGTTGCTATTAAAGATATCGACGTAAGCCAACCACTTAATTTCCCTGTAATGTGGCGTTTTTCCACTTGAAGTACTTTTGTTGTGAAGAAACTCATAACATTAATCGATGTTTATGTTTGTTTGAGTGTGATGGCAACTACGAATAAACACAAAATTGTGTTTATGTTATATTTAGTAAATATATATGCATCATATGTTTATGTTTGAGTGTGATGGCAACTACGAATAAACACAAAATTGTGTTTATGTTATATTTAGTAAATATATATGCATCATCTACGGTGTCTTCTCTTTGACATATCACCATTAAGCGCCGTCTCCGCAACGTAGGTTGGCTGCAACAGACCTCCAACATTCCCTGTCTCTTGTCTTAGTGGTGCACTCTGCTAAGCTGTAGCTTGTCCATCTCATGATGCTATTCTCACACTTGTATCTCTGCCTACCTCTTGCTCGCCTTCCCTCGACTTTACCCTCAAGTAAGGTCTTCAACAAGGTGTCATGTCTTTTAATATGTCCTAACTATTGTATTTCTTTGATCTTTATTTCCTTTAATCTTCTGCGTTCGTTCTCAAACTCCTGCAGATTAGCAGGATGTAGTCCAGAGAACGGAATGCGTTGTGACATGGTGTACAGCATTGCTGCGATATCTGTGCCTTTCGACCTGACACATCCGACTTCAGCATGGCTTTGGGTCATTGACCTTATATGGGATGGGACAGCCAACTCCATCCCATAACCTCCTTAGTTGCCTTTTACGAGATGCGTGGAAGGTAAATAGAGTTGCTATTCTTTGCTCCCCTTTCGGGCCCAGCATCACACGGGCGATTTCCTTTAGTAATTCTTTATTCATATGAAGTTTTGTTAGAACCTCTTTGTTTTCTTCTTTTTCAAAAATATTCTATATTCTATAGAAATATAGAATAAAAGAATGTATCCACTACAAAACCTACTTAGTAGACTCGTACGACATGCATGACAAATAAATAGTGTTGATATTTGTGCTCCTCGTTGAGTTACGACAGATCACGAGAGAGCTTGTGTTGCTCATTTCTGTCACAGGTTATTTATCTCTTTGTTCAATTTGTTATGATACACTCGCTTTTTTATATTTTCTTCTTTTGTAGTCTCGAACTCCCGGTGGTTATCAGGATGCAGTCCAGAGCCCGGAATAAGTTACGTAAGAATGTACAATACGCCTCTCTCTCTCTCTCTCTCTGATACCTGCACCTCTCAGTCTGACACATCCGACGTTAGCGGGGATTTTTGCATCATTTAACCTTCTAGATAATCAATAGAACGTAGTACTGCTAGTAGAACATAATTGAAAATAATACTCACGTGGGAGACAGGTAGTGGAGTTCTACTTGATGACAACTAACACACTATCACTGACGGATGTTTACATGAATTAATACAACAAAACAAAACATAGAATATAATCATACAAATGACAATACACAGAACATAATCGACGTTATTAGTCGATTTGTCCGAAACGTCGATTATGTCCTGTGTATTGTCATTTGTATGATTATATTCTGTGTTTTGCTGTGTTATGTATTGTGTATACCATATTAATTCATGCAAGCATTCGTCAGTGATAGTGTGTTAGTTGTCATCAAGTAGAACTCCATTACCTGTCTTTCACGTGAGTAGTATTAACCTCTAGAGAAGGTAGTTTGTGTTTATTTCCTATGTGTAGTAAAGTGTTTGTTTACAGCAGAAGAGAGCATAGCACGGCCCATTACCCGAAATAGGAAAGTTAAGCCATTTTTATAAACATGCCAGGCCGGATTAAACTCCAGTGCCTGTAAACAACCCGATTCGGAAAATGTGAAGGCTGAGATACCACATGACAAATGTAAAATGAACGGAAATAGCTATACTTGTTACCAATGTTGTAAACTCAACATACGAACAATGAGACAGTGACATTCGACGTTTGGACTAAGAGATCTTCACCATGACGCGAGGAAACAGACAAATAATATACATAGCATAGGAAAGCGCATATAGTGTGACGATAGTAGGAGAGAGAGATTAGGGCGTGGCATGAAACAAAAATCATGGGAAAGATAAGAATCAAGCTAGGAAGGACTGTAAGATCTTTGTTAAGTATATTTTTGTCTGTTGTCTCACATACTGATGAAGACTTTGTTGTCGAACCGACGTCTGTATCTGCCTCGTTGTTAGCACATTTCGTTAGTACATTTTAAATGACGCGTTATGCACTGTTTTCTGAGTTGAGAAAAATATGAACTCATGCACCTTGGGACCGAAAGGGGAGCAAAGAATAGAAACACTGTTTACCTTCCATGTATGTTCACTTCAGTTCACGACAACTTGGCATCAGAAAAAGAATACACCATCATTTGTACATCTCGTCTTAGTTTCTTAAATAGTGTCCTCCATCAACTATATAATACCCATGTATGGAAATATATGCAGGCTAGTTTCTCCATCAACTATATAATACCCATGTATGGAAAATATATGCAGGCTAGTTTCTCCATCAACTATATAATACCCATGTATGAAAAAGTTATGCAGGCTAGTTTCTCCATCAACTATATAATACCCATGTATGGAAAATATATGTAGGATAGTTTCTCCATCAACTATATAATACCCATGTATGAAAAAGATATGCAGGCTAGCTGACCATGCACCGTTGTCCTTTTGGGGCTCACTCCGAGATAACACAAGATTGTGGCAGCTGTCTGTGTTGTGGTACTGTCAGATTCGTTGTAATCCTCGGATACTGTCCGGTTGTGGTAATCCTGTGATACTGGCAGGTTGTTGTAATCCTGGAACACTGGTATTTTCTGGTATTCCTAATCCTGGAATACTGTCAGTTTGTGGTAATCCTGGGATACTGGCAAGTTGTTGTAATCCTGGGACACTGGTATTTTGTGGTAATCCTGGGACACTGGTATTTTGTGGTAATCCTGGGACAATGGTATTTTGTGGTAATCCTGGGACACTGGTATTTTGTGGTAATCCTGGGATACTGACAGGTTGTGGTAATCCTGGGATACTGGCAGGTTGTGGTGATCCTGGGATACTGGCATGTTGTGGTAATCCTGGGATACTGGCAGGTTGTGGTGATTCTGGGATACTGGCAGGTTGTGGTAATCCTGGGATACTGGCACATCGGAATAGCTTTTTACGAGAACTAAACATACATCCACAAACCCCACTCAATTCTACAACAATCAATGCCTGTCCAAAGAGAAGACTAAGGAGACGATTGGTGGGGGGAGACGTGACGATGACTATCACATTCAATAGTAATTCTATGTCACGAAAAGACATGTTGAAAACTACTTAACCTGTTGCCTTCTGATGTAATCCAGGGTTAGCATTGTATTTGTTAGTCTTCTGATGTAATCCAGGGTTAGCATTGTATTTGTTAGTCTTCTGATGTAATCCAGGGTTAGCATTGTATTTGTTAGTCTTCTGATGTAATCCAGGGTTAGCATTGTATTTGTTAGTCTTCTGATGTAATCCAAGGTTAGCATTGTATTTGTTAGTCTTCTGATGTAATCCAGGGTTAGCATTGTATTTGTTAGTCTTCTGATGTAATCCAGGGTTAGCATTGTATTTGTTAGTCTTCTGATGTAATCCAGGGTTAGCATTGTATTTGTTAGTCTTCTGATGTAATCCAGGGTTAGCATTGTATTTGTTAGTCTTCTGATGTAATCCAGGGTTAGCATTGTATTTGTTAGTCTTCTGATGTAATCCAGGGTTAGCATTGTATGTGTTAGTCTTCTGATGTAATCCAGGGTTAGCATTGTATTTGTTAGTCTTCTGATGTAATCCAGGGTTAGCATTGTATTTGTTAGTCTTCTGATGTAATCCAGGGTTAGCATTGTATTTGTTAGTCTTCTGATGTAATCCAGGGTTAGCATTGTATTTGTTAGTCTTCTGATGTAATCCAGGGTTAGCATTGTATTTGTTAGTCTTCTGATGTAATCCAGGGTTAGCATTGTATTTGTTAGTCTTCTGATGTAATCCAGGGTTAGCATTGTATTTGTTAGTCTTCTGATGTAATCCAGGGTTAGCATTGTATTTGTTAGTCTTCTGATGTAATCCAGGGTTAGCATTGTATTTGTTAGTCTTCTGATGTAATCCAGGGTTAGCATTGTATGTGTTAGTCTTCTGATGTAATCCAGGGTTAGCATTGTATTTGTTAGTCTTCTGATGTAATCCAGGGTTAGCATTGTATTTGTTAGTCTTCTGATGTAATCCAGGGTTAGCATTGTATTTGTTAGTCTTCTGATGTAATCCAGGGTTAGCATTGTATTTGTTAGTCTTCTGATGTAATCCAGGGTTAGCATTGTATTTGTTAGTCTTCTGATGCAATCCAGGGTTAGCATTGTATTTGTTAGTCTTCTGATGTAATCCAGGGTTAGCATTGTATTTGTTAGTCTTCTGATGTAATCCAGGGTTAGCATTGTATTTGTTAGTCTTCTGATGTAATCCAGGGTTAGCATTGTATTTGTTAGTCTTCTGATGTAATTCAGGGTTAGCATTGTATTTGTTAGTCTTCTGATGTAATCCAGGGTTAGCATTGTATTTGTTAGTCTTCTGATGTAATCCAGGGTTAGCATTGTATTTGTTAGTCTTCTGATGTAATCCAGGGTTAGCATTGTATTTGTTAGTCTTCTGATGTAATCCAGGGTTAGCATTGTATTTGTTAGTCTTCTGATGTAATCCAGGGTTAGCATTGTATGTGTTAGTCTTCTGATGTAATCCAGGGTTAGCATTGTATTTGTTAGTCTTCTGATGTAATCCAGGGTTAGCATTGTATTTGTTAGTCTTCTGATGTAATCCAGGGTTAGCATTGTATTTGTTAGTCTTCTGATGTAATCCAGGGTTAGCATTGTATTTGTTAGTCTTCTGATGTAATCCAGGGTTAGCATTGTATTTGTTAGTCTTCTGATGTAATCCAGGGTTAGCATTGTATTTGTTAGTCTTCTGATGTAATCCAGGGTTAGCATTGTATTTGTTAGTCTTCTGATGTAATCCAGGGTTAGCATTGTATTTGTTAGTCTTCTGATGTAATCCAGGGTTAGCATTGTATTTGTTAGTCTTCTGATGCAATCCAGGGTTAGCATTGTATTTGTTAGTCTTCTGATGTAATCCAGGGTTAGCATTGTATTTGTTAGTCTTCTGATGTAATCCAGGGTTAGCATTGTATTTGTTAGTCTTCTGATGTAATCCAGGGTTAGCATTGTATTTGTTAGTCTTCTGATGTAATCCAGGGTTAGCATTGTATTTGTTAGTCTTCTGATGTCTCCATTTTTGATTCTGTCTCTTATTGTTACTCTGAGAATCCTACATAGACAAGAGAATTAATGTTGCAATAAGTGTTCTGATGTTGTAAGTGCTGCCGTAGGGCATTGGTTTCATATTGATGGTATAATGATAGTTTAATATAGAGCAGTTTTGGTGTTCATGTTCACATGTTTACTTTTGAAAATAGGAGAAATCTATCCTAAGAATTATTATGCTATTGTTGTATCTATGTTGAATTTCTTTGGTATGTATTCCTTTTGATGATATGATGTTTCCAAGATAAGTGAATTTCTCCACTTATGTCCGTTGTTGATTATCGATGAAAATAGTAGTGTTTCTTTCTGTTTTTGCTATTGACAATAACAAGGTTTTTTTCTGTTTTTATCTTCATGACAAAGTCCCTACATATTGTATGAAGTCGATGTATATGTTGTTGGAGTTGTTACTTTAATGTTAGTATTATTGCTTGATCGTGTGTATAAATATATTCTCGCAGGAGATTGTTTAGGTTGTCTTCTACATGAGTGTTGACAATTTTACATATACAATAAAATATGTAATGAATAGCAAGGAAATAACAAACAGCCTTGTCGCACTCCATAATGTATGTGGAATTTGTCTGCAATCTCTAAACTCGTTCTAACTGCACATTGTCTACCTGTGCAACTACTCCTGCACAAAATTAGATGTTATGGTATCCCATAGAGTGATAGTAGTTTCCATAGTTGTTGTCTGACTATTCTGTCGAAGGCTTTTTCTTGGTCGATAAATGCAATATACAATTCTGTGATTTTTATTCTGCCGTTGTTTGAGTGTAAAAAATTCAGCTCGTGTTTTTACGTAATCCCGTCAGAAGATGAAGGAACAAAATAATGTGATGTTCTTTAGCTAGATGTTACAATAAAATATGAAGGCGATAATTGTTAGTCAAGAGGGAAGAGTGTTGAGAAAAGATGAGAGTGGGTAAGAGAGTGTCAATTTATATATTTATTGTCTTTTCTATACTTTTCTATGCTTTATACTATACTTTTCTATACAAGTTATAGCTTGTTTGGTCTTTTCTATACTTTTGCTGAAAGGTGTCGCATGACGATCGGTTCTCGGTTATAGCTTGTTTGGTCGTTTCTTCTTCTCCTTCTTTAGCGTTCATTCTCAAACTCCCGCTGGATCTCCCGTGTAGTAGTACCATTGTCTTACTAGATCTCCAGCAGGATGTAGTCCATAGAATGGAAATGCGTTGTGTCGCCGTTTTATTTGCGCCAATGCCTCGAGACACATCCGTCTCCGGTGGAGTTTGTCATTTGACATGCATTAATAGTGTAAATCCTCAGAATGTTTTGGTAACACCTTCAATCCACCTTCTTTTTTTTTTGGACTTCTTTATCTTGCTGTTTCAATTGTATGTTGTATACTCTTGTCACTGGCCATTAAGCGCTCATTCTGTCTCTTATTGTTACTCTGAGAATCCTACATAGACAAGAGAATTAATGTTGCAATAAGTGTTCTGATGTTGTAAGTGCTGCCGTAGGGCATTGGTTTCATATTGATGGTATAATGATAGTTTAATATAGAGCAGTTTTGGTGTTCATGTTCACATGTTTACTTTTGAAAATAGGAGAAATCTATCCTAAGAATTATTATGCTATTGTTGTATCTATGTTGAATTTCTTTGGTATGTATTCCTTTTGATGATATGATGTTTCCAAGATAAGTGAATTTCTCCACTTATGTCCGTTGTTGATTATCGATGAAAATAGTAGTGTTTCTTTCTGTTTTTGCTATTGACAATAACAAGGTTTTTTTCTGTTTTTATCTTCATGACAAAGTCCCTACATATTGTATGAAGTCGATGTATATGTTGTTGGAGTTGTTACTTTAATGTTAGTATTATTGCTTGATCGTGTGTATAAATATATTCTCGCAGGAGATTGTTTAGGTTGTCTTCTACATGAGTGTTGACAATTTTACATATACAATAAAATATGTAATGAATAGCAAGGAAATAACAAACATCCTTGTCGCACTCCATAATGTATGTGGAATTTGTCTGCAATCTCTAAACTCGTTCTAACTGCACATTGTCTACCTGTGCAACTACTCCTGCACAAAATTAGATGTTATGGTATCCCATAGAGTGATAGTAGTTTCCATAGTTGTTGTCTGACTATTCTGTCGAAGGCTTTTTCTTGGTCGATAAATGCAATATACAATTCTGTGATTTTTATTCTGCCGTTGTTTGAGTGTAAAAAATTCAGCTCGTGTTTTTACGTAATCCCGTCAGAAGATGAAGGAACAAAATAATGTGATGTTCTTTAGCTAGATGTTACAATAAAATATGAAGGCGATAATTGTTAGTCAAGAGGGAAGAGTGTTGAGAAAAGATGAGAGTGGGTAAGAGAGTGTCTATTTATATATTTATTGTCTTTTCTATACTTTTCTATGCTTTATACTATACTTTTCTATACAAGTTATAGCTTGTTTGGTCTTTTCTATACTTTTGCTGAAAGGTGTCGCATGACGATCGGTTCTCGGTTATAGCTTGTTTGGTCGTTTCTTCTTCTCCTTCTTTAGCGTTCATTCTCAAACTCCCGCTGGATCTCCCGTGTAGTAGTACCATTGTCTTACTAGATCTCCAGCAGGATGTAGTCCATAGAATGGAAATGCGTTGTGTCGCCGTTTTATTTGCGCCAATGCCTCGAGACACATCCGTCTCCGGTGGAGTTTGTCATTTGACATGCATTAAGACATGCATTAATAGTGTAAATCCTCAGAATGTTTTGGTAACACCTTCAATCCACCTTCTTTTTTTTTTGGACTTCTTTATCTTGCTGTTTCAATTGTATGTTGTATACTCTTGTCACTGGCCATTAAGCGCTCATTCTCTCAAGTCACCGAATAATTTCAGTGTCTGATTTTCAATATATTTGACACCAGATATTGCTCTAACAGATCTTGTACTATCTTCATTCCTCATCTGATCTCTTCTTGTTCTCTTTGCTGCTTTACTTAAACATCTCATTTCACACATAGTCAGTTTTCTCTCTTGTTCTTTTGTTAATGTCCTCGTTTAACAATGATAACACAATGTTGATAAGAAGATAGAGTTTATGATTTGCTATTTGGTTTCCGTAGTAATAGATCAGTGTTTCTAAATTGTTGTAAGTTCATAATTTTAGTCGTTGTTGTTTTTGAACTTGAATCTAGTACACTTCAAATATTCAAATATTCTTAGGTTTATATATATATAGTATTAAGTTTATATATATATATTCTTAGGTTTATATATATATATATATATATATATATATATATATATATAAATCAAAGAAACCACAGGAATAAGCTTACAAACAGCACACAAGAAGGCCATCTCCAGAGAGCTCTTCCACCCCCTCTTCTTCTGCGTTCGCTCTCATATAACCACAACGAATATATCGTGTGATTTCCACCGGGGTGCGTGAAGTACGTTGTGCTGCAAGTTCGACAGTAAAACTGTGTTATTTGCACCTGGGTTGGCCGCTTCAGGTATGGACGTCCGAGGTGCAGCACATCCGTTTTCGTCACGCCCTTAATTCGGGTAGGCTTCCCTAGTCCGTGACATCCTATCTATCTGTCGCCGGGCACGCTGCTGTGTCGTGCTTCTTCGCCAAGACGCTTGTCGAGCATGTCTATCTCGCACGAGGTGTTCCACCGTCTATGAACTTACCTCATGTAATTGGACGTACCGTGCCTGTGTCCATCGGGTACTGAACCGTTTCGATCCGCGAGCCTTGTTTCGTATGAGGAATAACTCGACAGAAGAGTTTGACCCAGGCACTTTCACCTTCTTACCCGAGGTATCCTTCACAGACATCGTGAATCCCTCGTCCAAGTTTGAGTCTCACACCACGCGCTTGAGAGCAAGGCGTTCTCGAGCTGAGCGATCTTGTCCCAATAGCGCCTGGGCCCATCAGGTACTGAACCCTTTCTCTCTGCAAGTGTATTTCCGGTATAGGAAATCCTGACAGTAGAGTTGAGCCAGGACTGCCATCTTTGTCCCTTTTTTTTGCCTGACCCTATCGGGTACGGAACCCTTTTTCATCGCGAGCATGTTTCCGGTATAGGAAGGCTCGACATTAGATTTAAGCCAGGACTTTTTGCTTTGCTAGACGCCAATTATTGGGTATGGGTCTCAGCCTATAAGGAAAACAGGTAACTAGAAACTCATCACGAGCTAACAGAGCTTGTAATTCCCATTTCCGTGAGCGTTTTCACTTTCTGTTTGCAGTTGGCGCTCCCCTCTAGCGCTGTTCTGCCCTTTCATTTTTTCATTGTACCGAGTATGAAATCTATTTGTCTCAAATCATGCATCTACCTTTACATGCCTTTTTCATTGGCCGCCCCTCCAATGTTCGGACTGGACTAACTAGCTTCACTGTATGTCGACAGTGTCGCTGTATGTGGTGTTGCTGATGGTGTCGGAGATATTGTCTGTCTCTTATGCAGTCAAATCTCTTTCCATCTGCTTCCTCCACATTCTCGGACATGGTCCCCTATTGATTTGGTCAGAATCAGCTCGAGCTGCTGTATTTCTATTTCCAGGGTACACCGCGAGGAGGTACATTTGGGATCTTGGTTATCTGCTAACCCTGGGTCCGCCGAGAGCAATGCGTTCCCTTTGCACCCCTCTTCCACCCCAGACGCCGCAAGGCAAACAAGGACCACAGCACATGGACATATATATATATATATATATATATATATCTTTTGGAAGTGAATGTGATGAAGATAAATTAGATGAAGATAAATTAGATGAACATAAATTAGATGAAGATAAATTAGAAAACAATTATGAATCCATTCTTTTAATCCGAACACTCATCACATTAGCCAAGAACCGACACTTTTCACTTCTGCTTCTTGTGAAAATGTGCACGCATGCTAAGTTCCAGGTTTGGCCGACGGTAAATTCTAATTTTCATTAAATGAATCGTGATTGTAGATCGTGACTTCAGCGTGGCGACTGGTCACGTTGTGGGGTAAGGGATCGATTATCTGCTGGACTGTTTAAGTAAGTGGGCGATTATATTGATTAGTAGTTCTTAGTAGACGAACTGGTCCATTGATACAAGATTATTTGATTGTTGAAGAAGATATAGATTGATTTTGTTATGTTGTCTGAAGATGGAGGGAAAGTGAGATCGCATTTTTAAGCGGGACATTTATAGATAACGGGATAATGTATGAATGGTGTGTGCTGCAGCTACTGGTCCATCAACTAACTTAAGTAACAGAGGTTATTTCTTATTCAAAAATATTATTAAACCCCTTCTGGATCTCTCTTGTAGACGGACAACATTCTCAAACCCCTGCTGGATCTCTCTTGTAGACGGACAACATTCTCAAACCCCGGCTGGATCTCTCTTGTAGACGGACAACATTCTCAAACCCCTGCTGGATCTCTCTTGTAGACGGACAACATTCTCAAACCCCAGCTGGATTTCTCTTGTAGACGGACAACATTCTCAAACCCCTGCTGGATCTCTCTTGTAGACGGACAACATTCTCAAACCCCAGCTGGATCTCTCTTGTAGACGGACAACATTCTCAAACCCCTGCTGGATCTCTCTTGTAGACGGACAACATTCTCAAACCCCAGCTGGATTTCTCTTGTAGACGGACAACATTCTCAAATCCCAGCTGGATCTCCCTTGTAGACGGACAACATTCTCAAACCCGAGCTGGATCTCTCTTGTAGACGGACAACATTCTCAAACCCCAGCTGGATCTCTCTTGTAGACGGACAACATTCTCAAACCCCAGCTGGATCTCTCTTGTAGACGGACAACATTCTCAAACCCCTGCTGGATCTCTCTTGTAGACGGACAACATTCTCAAACCCCTGCTGGATCTCTCTTGTAGACGGACAACATTCTCAAACCCCTGCTGGATCTCTCTTGTAGACGGACAACATTCTCAAACCCCTGCTGGATCTCTCTTGTAGACGGACAACATTCTCAAACCCCTGCTGGATCTCTCTTGTAGACGGACAACATTCTCAAACCCCAGCTGGATCTCTCTTGTAGACGGACAACATTCTCAAACCCCAGCTGGATCTCTCTTGTAGAAGGAGAATGTTCTTACTAGATTTCCACAAGGATGTAGTCCAGAGAACGAAAATGAGCTGTGTCGCCGTATTATTTGCGCCATTGGTCCGACACTGCCGACTTCGGCGGTGCCAGATAGGTATAATTCTCTATTACACCATATACGTTTTTTCATGATAAAATATCTTCACTGAATATTTGAAATGTATTAGTTTCAGGTATGCGTAATATGTGGAAACAAAATTGAAGTTCTATATTAATGTTTCTATGTATGTGTTTCTATGAAGAGTTTTGAGAATAACATGGACAGCGAAGAAAACAAACCAGGCGGTGTTACGAACAATTAACGTCCAGGAAGGCTGGCTTCTGAACACCATATTAAAGAAACAGCTAGTATTTTTCGGTCATATTAAGAGACACGACGGCATGGAGAGAGTGTTACTGGAGGGATGATAGACGGTAACAGGGGTAAAGGCCGCCCAAGACGCTGCTGGACAAAAGATGCCAAGGAATGCCTAAGAATGTTACTGGAAGAGACAGGGCAGCTTGCTCAAGACCGCGGAAAATTCAAAAGATCCATATGAAAGACTAAGTTCTATAAATAATATGTCACCTGATGATGATGTATATATGTGTACCATTTCTCTAAAAAAAAATAAAAAATTTTTTTTGGGGGGGGGGGTTAGATACAGGATGCAGCTATAGAACATTTGATAGTGAGCTTGCATACTATCACCGACTACAGCGTGGCATGTTCGAAACCACGTCCGGACAAAAATAATCGGGGTTATGATATCTCGCCTGACAACACCGTTGCTCCAGTCGACCCAGCTGTACTTGTGGTACTTCTCGTATGACTAGGGGAATGAAAACACAGAAAAGAAGGAAACTGGCAAACCCATGAAATAGAAACTGACAAACCCATGAAATAGAAACTGGCAAACCCATGAAATAGAAACTGGCAAACCCATGAAATAGAAACTGACAAACCCATGAAATAGAAACTGGCAAACCCATGAAATAGAAACTGGAAAACCCATGAAATAGAAACTGGCAAACCCATGAAATAGAAACTGGCAAACCCATGAAATTAGTTTATCTGTTTATCTATCTAACAATGTATCTGTGTGGGATGTGTCCTTTACAGAGAGTTGTCCTGACTTCCACTCTGTATGTCTCTTTGTTCTATTCAAGATGTTCAGATTTTTTCAGTGGTCTTCGATGTCAAGTTTCTATCTTACTTATGGTCTGCCGTTTGTTATCTTTTCTGAACGTTACCGTCCATGATGCTACTTTCTAAATCATTGTGTCTCTTCATGGGTAAGAAATAAGATAGTTTATATTTTTTGATAGTTATGAGGAGCCAGACCTCTTCAATGTTCATATCTTTCCGAACGGCTGCGTTGGTTTGTCTTTCTGTCCATATCATTTCTATAACATGAAATTTTCTATAATATTTCATTTGGAATGCCGGTTTTGTTTTTCCAGTTGATATGGCATTGCCAACTTCTCACAAAAATATGTGGTCACTAGAAAAGTATATTTTCTTAATTGTTGTAACTTTATTTTTCTGTGCCCCTTGCCATAGATTTTTCATCTGTGATGTCTTTCATAGGGTCATTGCTAACGTTCAGAAGGCAACGTTCTAGAAAAATAAGAAGATTACGTTCTGGAATAATAAGAAGGCTACGTTCTAGAGCTATAAAAAGGCTACGCTCTGGAATAGCAAGAAGGCAACTTTGTGAAATAATAAAACTACGTTCTAGAAGAATAAGAAGTCTACGTTCTGGTTAATGAAAACGGCTACTTTCTGGAATAATAAAAACGCAACGTTCTGGAATAATAAAAAGGCAACGTTCTGGAATAATAAAAAGGCAACGTTCTGGAATAATAAAAAGGCAACGTTCTGGAATAAGAAAAAGGCAACGTTCTGGAATAATAAAAAGGCAATATTTTAGAATAATAAGTAGGCAATTTTCTGGAAGGATAACATACTATGTTCTGGAAGAATATGTCACCAGAATAAAATGACCGAAGTTATTATTCAGTGTTTTCGTTACTGTGTTAGTTTCATACAAAAACACAGTCCCTTTCTACATAATATCACATCACGTTTGTTTATACTAGACTGCGCACAAATGGAAACATAGAACAATAGTGGGGGGGGGGTGGGGGGTGGGTGTTGTACTCATTTCTTGCAATAAGACAGGATAATATCGAACAGGAATTATTCCGCTAACACACCCAACTAGGGAAAATGTATTGGAAAACTATCTTCCCGCTCGTGACAGACTTTGGCAATAAATGGTAATAAAAAAAAATAGAGAATTTCTTTTGTTTTTGTTTTTAAAAAAACAAAAAAATACACTCAGACATGCATATGCAACAGTGCACATTATGTCGCCAGAGCTAGTTCGATAAACAAGCAATAACTTCGTGCAACTCCTTTCTGTTTACATATCGATGTTGCAAGAAATCTAAGTATAGTAGACAGTGACGACTTCCGTTGGGTATGTCCGAGGTTAAACTTTTAAAGGAAATTGACGTCATCAGTTTTGTTGTTTCTTTCACAATCTGGTTAGGTCAGGGGTACTTACAAAATAACACTTCCGGTGACGTCAACACATTCTACTTTTCCCATCATTCTGTAGATTATTTCAGGGAGATCCAACGTTTGTCATAACATTTGATTCCTGGTGACATTTAGTTTATGCTGCATTGTATAAGTGTTTTCCAAGTTGTCGAGATCCTTTTAGACAAATTATATCTATGCAAGAGATTCTTCTTCTTCTTTCTTTCACTTGAAACATGTCTATATCTGTCATTCTGTCTCCTTAATAAAACTCACTGTCTTTTGTAGTTCATACAGTGTCCCATAGAGTTTTGATTCCAGTGTTGTTTCCTCTGGCCAATATGTCTGCCTCAGCGTTTCATGCTCAGAACACTCTTGAAATATATGTTTGGCACTCTGTGCTGCCTGTCCACATGTACACATGGCCGTGTTGCCAATCTTGAACTTTGTATACATGTGACTGCCGAGTCGGTTGTGTCCTGTTCTGAGACGTAGAATTATAACTTGTTCTGATCTGTTCATATTGTGATAGTCATCTTGTGTTGGTGTTTGTGGCTTTCTTATTGACTTGATCATCTGTTTTTTCTGATGGTAGTTGATTGGTATATCTGGTTGGTCTTCGGCAGCACCTTCCTTAGCCAGTTGGTCTGCTTTTTCATTTCCTGGTATTCCACAGTGAGAGGGTATAAATTGCATGGTTACCCTATACTGGTAAGACAATTCGCTAAGTAGTTTTTTAAAGTCTGTTAGTTTTCCAGACTGGAGAGCTTGAAGCAATGACCTTGCATCTCTTATACAAGAGATAATTTATTTGAACAATAATAATTGTAGGTTTGTTTATACAAAATTGGGTTTCAGATTGCCTGTATGTCTGCTTGTCTGTCTAAAATGGATGCAATTGAGGAAGAACAAGAGAGACTTCTCGCAGAACATACATCAAAGATGGTACGCATACGAGTCTCAATAACATGCAAGAATTACACAGTAGCATCGCTGAAACTGGAAACGCTCTGATTTCTGCCGTGTGGTAAATCCAAGAATGTGGTAATGAAACTGAACAAAAAAAATACAGAGGCGCATAATAACGCACACAAATCGACGTTTCGACCAAAAGGCCTTTATTAAAAAAAATTAAACTAAACTACAACATACAATAGAAAACGGATTGTAATATAGATTAACTAAATTTGGTGAATCTATATTACACATGCCAATGTGGCCGTCCATATCCTAACTGTTCGTTTTCTGTTGTATGTTTTGATTTTGTTTCAATATTTGTTTTTTAAAATGGCCTTTTGGTCAAAACGTCGATTTGTGTGTGTTATTATGCGTGTCTGTAGTTATTTAGAATAACTTGATTACACTACTCCTGGATTTACCTGTTAGATTTCAGTTTTGAGCAGTAAGTACATATTATTAATTTTTCTGCCGTATGTACCGTATTCGGCGTCGAAGGAACATGGATAGATATATTGTATATTGTCTTTCCCCAGGTGGTTTGTTATCCACTCTTGCCGTTAAGCGTAGGGGTGATTGGAGCTTGAGCTTGTGTTCCATTGCTAGATGTGTGGCCTCGGCTGTGCTATGACCGTGTTTGTTCAGGATGTCCCTGACGTTTTCTATCCCTCTTTTACGTGGTCTTCCTCTGGCTGTGTACCCTGATCTCATTTGGTTATATGCCTGTACGGGCAACTTATCGTGATGCATTCTCATAATGTGGCCAAACCAATCCATCTGCTGCCTTTCTATGTATTATGTGGAAGGTGTTATACCCATTATATTACCTGATGTCTTCATTTCGTAATATATCGAGACTAGTGACCCCTGCAGCTTTCCTCATTAATGTCATATCACATGTCACTGTCTTTCTGTAATGTGAAGATGAGAGAGAGACCAGGTAACGGTGTTGGTAAGAATGTACTGTAAATCCTTTGTTTTTTAACTTGAATCTCGATCTTGGGATGAAGAAGTAGTTGTTACAGTTGGATAGATATATATATATATATATATATATATAGATAGATAGATAGATAGATAGATAGATAGATAGATAGATAGATAGATAGATAGATAGATAGATAGATAGATAGATAGATAGATAGATAGATAGATAGATAGATAGATAGATAGATAGATAGATAGATAGATAGATAGATAGATAGATAGATAGATAGATAGATAGATAGATAGATAGATAGATAGATAGATAGATAGATAGATAGATAGATAGATAGATAGATAGATAGATAGATAGATAGATAGATAGATAGATAGATAGATAGATAGATAGATAGATAGATAGATAGATAGATAGATAGATAGATAGATAGATAGATAGATAGATAGATAGATAGATAGATAGATAGATAGATAGATAGATAGATAGATAGATAGATAGATAGATAGATAGATAGATAGATAGATAGATAGATAGATAGATAGATAGATAGATAGATAGATAGATAGATAGATAGATAGATAGATAGATAGATAGATAGATAGATAGATAGATAGATAGATAGATAGATAGATAGATAGATAGATAGATAGATAGATAGATAGATAGATAGATAGATAGATAGATAGATAGATAGATAGATAGATAGATAGATAGATAGATAGATAGATAGATAGATAGATAGAAAGATAGATAGATAGATATATAGATAGAAATATAGATAGATAGATAGATAGATAGATAGATAGATAGATAGATAGATAGATAGATAGATAGATAGATAGATAGATAGATAGATAGATAGATAGACATACAGACAGACAGACAGACAGACAGACAGACAGACAGACAGACAGAGAGATAGATAGATAGATAGATAGATAGATAGATAGATAGATAGATAGATAGATAGATAGATAGATTAGATTAGATTAGATTAGATTAGATTAGATTAGATTAGATTAGATTAGATTAGATTAGATTAGATTAGATTAGATTAGATTAGATTAGATTAGATTAGATTAGATTAGATTAGATTAGATTAGATTAGATTAGATTAGATTAGATTAGATTAGATTAGATTAGATTAGATTAGATTAGATTAGATTAGATTAGATTAGATTAGATTAGATTAGATTAGATAGATAGATAGATAGATAGATAGATAGATAGATAGATTAGATTAGATTAGATTAGATTAGATTAGATTAGATTACATAAGATAGATAAGATAGATAAGATAGATAAGATAGATTAGATAGATAGATAGATAGATAGATAGATAGATAGATAGATAGATAGATAGATAGATAGATACACATTTTGCTACATAATCCAGTCATCAATATACCATTTCTTTTCTTTTAATTTATTTTTAGAATATTTATGTGACCGTATTTTGAGGGGACTCAAAAAAGCAGCAACGGGGAGCATCCGTGTTTGCCTTTCATGCCTGCAAAAGTGACGACTAAGGAGGTTTTGGACGGAATTAGCTACGTTTGACCCTGTATAATATGTTATGTAATATTATGTAGGGTCAAAATGAAAGTGATCAAGAATTGATGCTGAAGTCGGCTATGTCGTGCTGAAAGCACACATAGCCAATCTGTAAACCATGATACAACGTATTTCATTCTCCGGGATATATCTGCTAATGTGCAGCAGTATGTTGACCACGAATTAGAGAAATATTATAGAACACGTGTAGAACAATTATAGAACAATTATAGATCACTTACAGAGCATTTTTAGAACACGTATAGATCACTTGTAAAATAATTATAGAACGCTTATAGTTTAATTATACTAAATTAGACCTGGGTCTCCTAAAGACTGTCATGTGGAACCTCTCATCAATTATAGTCCACCGGGTAAGAATCACTCGTGTAATGTCTCGTCATATGACGACATCTTCATTGGTCACTTTGTGTATATTTTGTGTCGACATCCAATGAAAATTACTATAATAGTCACATTTAAATGAATTCAATGAATTCACATGACTGTATCTGTGACGAGGGACTTGTTATTCAAACAACAGAAAGGGGGAGAAACTGCTGCGCAACATATTTGTAAAGGCAAGACCTTCACTCCCCTGATGAGAATGTGTAGAAATGTGGTCGTACACTATATGATTATTGAGAATTGTATGTTCCTGAAACCGTTCAACAGTTCAATCATCGTGATAGGTATATATGCAACAAGATTCTCGTGACAAAAATGTTAATATGAGGGTGTTTCAAATATATATCTGAAACATTGTCGGTTGGTAAATATTTTCGGAAAGTTCACAGAAGATATGGATTAAGCTAGGTCAGAAAAATAGCTACAACAGTTAGTGGTGTAGTTGTAAAAAAAAAAGCAACACGTACGGAAGGGAAATCAATACCGAAAATAGCAAGATATTGAGAACAACATAAACATACATCTACACCGGGGCGTAAAGGGTGCCACATTGCTCTCGGCCGACATAGGATTAGCAGATAACCAAGATTCCAAAAGTTCCTCCTCGTGATGAATATTGGAGACATAAATACAGAGTTTCGTGCAGTTTTCCAGGTCAACATTTTGGTGTGGATAGTGTCCGTGAAGTGGAACGCGTGGCCGTACGGCTAGAACGCCGGTCTCAGATACCTGAGGTCTCGGGTTCAATTCGCGGTTGGGGCAAGGATTTTTATCTTTCGGAGGAGCAATAAAAATTCTTCCTGTACACTTCCCGGCGACAGCTTTAGCAAAGCGGCCTTTATTTCCACAGCCTCAACAGCCTCCCTGCACTCCTTAACAGGAAAACATGCAGTAAGATTTGTGTAAAGTCTCCGTGAATATAGAGGCAGACGATAAAATGAGAATTGACTGCACGTGAGACACAATATCTCCGACACCACTGCGCCAAAATATACAGTGACATTGTCGACACATAGTGACGAGCATTGGAACAATGCTCGAGCATTGGTGGGACGACCAATGCAAATGTCACGAAATGAGTAGATGTCAAGACGAATAGTGAGAGGAGTCGTGCGCTAGCCTCCGTAAGTAGAAAATAGAGAAGCATAGCCCCATAGCGCTAACTGCAAATAGAACGGGAAAATGTTAAACGGAAAAAGTTAACTAATTCTTTGTTCATAGCGAGACCAGAATAAGCTTCTACACGCTCCTAGTCCCTGGTGTTCCTAGAAATGTGTGTAGACTCAGACTTGGACAAGGGGTTCACGATGTTGCTGAAGGACACCTCGCCTACGTGATTAATGAACCTGGGCCCAATTCTGCTGTTGAGTTTTCTTATAGCGGAATCATGCTCGCGGAGGGAGAAGGTTCAATTCGCTATATACACAGGAACCATACATCTAATTACGGGAGTCGAGATCACAGGCAGCGGAACACTTCCTACTACTTGTCGCAACTCTCTGCAATTCTCCCAGTTTCTTCCCTGTTCTCGCTTATATAGTGATGATAACGACTTTCTTGATAAATCGTCCTACGCATGCGGTTGTGTCTGTGCGTCTCATCAATGGCTCACTAGACAAACTAACCATGCAACAGAAAACCTTAGTAGATGACATGCCTTTAAAGTGAGGTTATATTCTTATAGAAGCTTCATGGCACGTCATCTATACAATCCCGTAGTCGTAACCTTCGATAACAGTTACCATGTTGTTCCGACAGACCGACGTTGTGCTTAAACTAGTTACGGGCACGGCGTGGGTGGGCGGAACAACATAGAAACCTGTCGCAAGGGACAGAGTTGTACCCTGATGTCGACGTCTGTTTCGGCGGAATTGGACTCGAAACATCATCGAGTCGAATGGCTGCTAGAACAGAGATCGAAGTACTTATGGGAATGCCCCACTTGCTGCGAGGCCAGTTTTCTAATCAAGAATCAAGAACTCCTTTTAGATAATTGATTTCTTGTGTAGACGCTCGATCCCTGGGAGTGTTCTTTAATCGAGATGGCTTCGTGTCCGTAAGTTATCTTGACTTGATACCTTGACTAATACTCAGGGTACTTCATCCTCCTCTGATAAAAGTTAAAATTGTCCTTACTTTTCATCCGCATAACTCTACTGTCCATCGAATCTTGTTCAAGCATTATTCCCTTCTCCAGTTTGATTCTGAATCTCGATCCGCTTTCTATGACTTTCCTTCGCTTGCCTTTTGGCGTGACAAAAAATCTTAATAACATCTTGGTCCACAGTCACCTCAGGTCTTATTTCCTACTCACTTTGGATTTATTTGTTGCAAACGCGGTCATTGCCACATGCCCCTATGTAATTCAGATCCGCTCTGATTCATTTCCTTACCTAAGGCCACTTTCACTATCGACGAGGCATGTACATGTGAATCCCTTAATGTCATTTACGGTATCATATGTACATGTTGTTAACAGAAGATGATTTTTGAAACGGGATTACGATTGAGTGACCGCTTCTGTAGGCATCTTCATGCAATAAAACATAGAGAACCTACCTCTGTCGCCATTCATTTTATTGGTGATGGTCATCACGGCGTCCTCAATATCCAGGTCACTGTCCTCAGATCCTGCACCACGGATGACAGATCTTGATACGCTCTTGAAATCGATTTATTTTTGAGTTTAGTACTCACAAGCCTTTTGGACTTAACCCGAACATTCCTTTGTATAAATTTGTGTTGGTGTGTTGCTTATTGTATTGCTGTCCATGTTGTATTGATTTGGTAATAATTAGCTATATCTATTCTCATATCCCTTCTTCCCATTTTCAGTGAAAACCGCTTCCATGACCACATGTTTCCACGTACAACATTGTCACCTTTAACTTCGTATTGTTTACATGTCAATAGTGTATCTAGTTCCTCTGTGTTAGTAATATCTTTTTTATTGTTTTCATTGTTTTTCACTGTTTGTTTATATATTCTTAATTAGGACCTGGCAGTTCGAGAAGTAGAAAATATCTTGTGTATTGTCATTTATATTTATTCGTATTTACACCTCATAACTTCTTAGTGACAGTCCGTCTATTGTGTTCAAGTAAAATTCAAAAACATGTGTTCTAAGTAATTACTGTTATTGTTCCATTTTCACTGCAGTGTTACCTTATATAGATTGTCAAGTATGTAAATAGCGACCAAATAAATGTCCAACAATAATCAAAAAGGTAACGAAAAGGGTCAAAAATAATTAAACTACGAGTCCTGTATTGTCGAGAGCCACAGCTGATATCATTCAGCGCCGCTTATCTTGATATTTCCTACTTACACTTGTTCTTCGTTCAGCTTCACTTACCTGGATATATCCTATTTACAGGTGTTCTTCGTTCAGTTTCACATACCTGGATATTTCCTACTTACACGTGTTCTTCGTTCAGCTTCACTTACCTGGATATTTCCTTCTTACACGTGTTCTTCGTTCAACTTCACTTACCTGGATATTTCCTACTTACACGCATTCTTCGTTCAGGTTCACTTACCTGGATATTTACTACTTACACGTGTTCTTAATTGACTAATTGCACGAAGTATACACATACTGACACATGTTCTGTCACATTAGGGGAAATGAACCTAGAGATACATAAGAAGTGTTGCCTCAAATACAGTACACGCTAGTAATATGTTTAACATCAACAGAAATAAACGACGTTTCGTCTAAGGAATCTTCATCAGAACAAATACAGATAACAAAAAGGAAGAAATATACTTCTTCTTCAGCGGTGATTCTCAAACTCCCACTGGAACTCTCTTGTGGACAATAGTCCAACTAGATTTCCAGAAGGATAGTTTAAGAAAATGAAAATGCTCTTCGTCGCTATTGTATTTGGCCCGACACATCCGTCTTTGGCGGCACAAGAAATATTAAAAACAGAAAATCATGATGTAATAAATGAACAAAATAAGATGATAAGGTAATAAAATGAGTGAAATAAAAATAAGGAGAGAAATGACAAATACGGCAAGAACAGAAGAGAGTGAAAATCTAAAGCAAAAGAGTAAGTATAATAAAAGAAGAAAATCAAAGTAATTTCAAATAAAAAAAATGTCTTATCGGAAATACGTGTAGTCGAAGAGAATACAGGTATTCGAACAGGTAGAAGTAAATGTTGACCTTCTCTTTCTCATTAGCCACGATCAATGACGCGGTGTCATATCAGCACACGTGACAATTCTAGAAGATGACTTGGTAAATAATGAACGTGAAATCCCGGCTATATTCGGTAACAATCGACTCTTTCTGTGACGTTTCACAAGCCATGTACATATCCTTTTGTACATATCCTCGTATAACAAGATGTCAATGGCTTGACATAACCTTTGATATAATTTCTGGAAATAACATACCTGTTCTTCAACTCACTCAAACACTCTCTATCATTCATATACACACATCCTCCCACACACTCATACACTCACATGTAACTCACACACAAGCAGACGCACGCACTAACTCACATGATAACATCTACACATACCCACATTTCCTGAATAGAACTTACTTAGAACAGGTTTTTATAAATTTCTACTTGAACACAAAGGACTATCACTAAAGCTAATGGATTATAAGGTGTAAACAAGAAAACATGCAATTTACACTACACAATACATTTCCTGAAACACATTATCACTCACACATTTACAATCACCCACACACTCACACATTTATAGTCACCCACACACTCACACATTTATAGTCACCAACACACACATTTACAATCACACACACACACACATTTACAATCACCCACACACTCACACATTTGTAATCACCCACACACTCACACATTTACAATCACCCACACATACACACACACATTTATACTCACGAACACACTCACACATTTACAATCACCACACACTCACACTTTATAATCACCCACACACTCCAAAAGTTTACAATCACGCACACACTCACACATTTACAATCACGCACACACTCACACATTTACAATCACCCATACCACACATTCACAGATTTGTAATCACCCACACACTCACACATTTACAATCACCCACACACTCATCCATTTACAATCACCCAACACTCACACATTTACAATCACCCACACACTCACAGATTTGTAATCACCCACACACTCACACATTTACAATCACCCACACACTCATCCATTTACAATCACCCAACACTCACACATTTGCAATAACCCACACACTCACACATTTAAAATCACCCACACACTCACATTTAAAATCACCCACACACTCACACATTATTAATCACAAACACACTCACACATTTAAAATCACCAACACACACTCACATTTACAATCACCCACACACTCAAGCATATCGAACGATTTACGAAACAAATATGTTTACACCGGAAAATGTGAACGTTTCCGTTATCAGAAACTTTGAACATAATATCCGGAGTCTGCAAGTTTCTTCCGCGTACTTTCGGACAGAACACAAGAGATTTCATAAAAGGCGACATTCGCTGATGTAAAAGTACTTCTTTTTTTTCATCTGCACTGTAACTGAAAAGAATAGTTTTAATATAAAAATTTCATATTAAAACTACTCTACGTGTGACTCCCTACTTGTTACTCTTTACGCGTGTCTCCATTAAAGCTGAAAGTACATTCTTTTGATGATTATGCGTCCATTATCATAAAACACATCAACGATTGTTCGAATGGATGTGTTGTCTAGTTCAAACTAAAGTTCTTTATAGAGCTACATAGACTACAGAACTATCTTCACAGGAAGTTGTAGACAGATTACAGAACTATCTTCACAGGAAGTTGTAGATAGATTACAGAACTATCTTCACAGGAAGTTGTAGATAGATTACAGAACTATCTTCACAGGAAGTTGTAGATAGATTACAGAACTATCTTCACAGGAAGTTGTAGACAGATTACAGAACTATCTTCACAGGAAGTTGTAGACAGATTACAGAACTATCTTCACAGGAAGTTGTAGACATATTACATAACTATCTTCACAGGAAGTTGTAGATAGATTACATAACTATTTTCACAGGAAGTCTTAGACAGATTACAGAACTATCTTCACAGGAAGTTGTAGACAGATTACAGAACTATCTTCACAGGAAGTTGTAGACAGATTACAGAACTATCTTCACAGGAAGTTGTAGACAGATTACAGAACTATCTTCACAGGAAGTTGTAGACAGATTACAGAACTATCTTCACAGGAAGTTGTAGACATATTACATAACTATCTTCACAGGAAGTTGTAGATAGATTACATAACTATTTTCACAGGAAGTCTTAGACAGATTACAGAACTAATAACAGGAAGTTGTAGACAGATTACAGAACTATCTTCACAGGAAGTTGTAGACAGATTACAGAACTATCTTCACAGGAAGTTGTAGACAGATTACAGAACTATCTTCACAGGAAGTTGTAGACATATTACATAACTATCTTCACAGGAAGTTGTAGATAGATTACATAACTATTTTCACAGGAAGTCTTAGACAGATTACAGAACTATCTTCACATGAAGTTGTAGACAGATTACAGAACTAATAACAGGAAGTTGTAGACAGATTACAGAACTATCTTCACAGGAAGTTGTAGACAGATTACAGAACTAATAACAGGAAGTTGTAGACAGATTACAGAACTATCTTCACAGGAAGTTGTAGACAGATTACAGAACTAATAACAGGAAGTTGTAGACAGATTACAGAACTATCTTCACAGGAAGTTGTAGACAGATTACAGAACTAATAACAGGAAGTTGTAGACAGATTACAGAACTATCTTCACAGGAAGTTGTAGATAGATTACATAACTAATAACAGGAAGTTGTAGACAGATTAAAGAACTATCTTCACAGGAAGTTGTAGACAGATTACAGAACTATCTTCACAGGAAGTTGTAGACATATTACATAACTATCTTCACAGGAAGTTGTAGATAGATTACATAACTATTTTCACAGGAAGTCTTAGACAGATTACAGAACTATCTTCACAGGAAGTTGTAGACAGATTACAGAACTATCTTCACAGGAAGTTGTAGACATATTACATAACTATCTTCACAGGAAGTTGTAGATAGATTACATAACTATTTTCACAGGAAGTCTTAGACAGATTACAGAACTATCTTCACAGGAAGTTGTAGACAGATTACAGAACTAATAACAGGAAGTTGTAGACAGATTACAGAACTATCTTCACAGGAAGTTGTAGACAGATTACAGAACTAATAACAGGAAGTTGTAGACAGATTACAGAACTATCTTCACAGGAAGTTGTAGACAGATTACAGAACTAATAACAGGAAGTTGTAGACAGATTACAGAACTATCTTCACAGGAAGTTGTAGACAGATTACAGAACTAATAACAGGAAGTTGTAGACAGATTGCAGAACTATCTTCACAGGAAGTTGTAGACATATTACATAACTATCTTCACAGGAAGTTGTAGATAGATTACATAACTATTTTCACAGGAAGTCTTAGACAGATTACAGAACTATCTTCACAGGAAGTTGTAGACAGATTACAGAACTAATAACAGGAAGTTGTAGACAGATTACAGAACTATCTTCACAGGAAGTTGTAGACAGATTACAGAACTAATAACAGGAAGTTGTAGACAGATTACAGAACTATCTTCACAGGAAGTTGTAGACAGATTACAGAACTAATAACAGGAAGTTGTAGACAGATTACAGAACTATCTTCACAGGAAGTTGTAGACAGATTACAGAACTAATAACAGGAAGTTGTAGACAGATTACAGAACTATCTTCACAGGAAGTTGTAGACAGATTACAGAACTATCTTCACAAGTAGTTGTAGATAGACCACTGCTCAGATAAATAGTATTTATTCTGTGTTCGTTCTCAAACTCCTGCAAATGAACAGGATGTAGTCTGGAGAACGGAATGGTTTGTGTCATATTCTACAGTGTTACTGCGGTATCTTCGCCTTTTGGCCTGATATATCATACTTCAACATTGAATCTGGGTCACTTTAAACTTGTATGTAATAGAATAGACAACTCCACCACAAAGCCTCCTTATTCGCCTACTGCGACATGCATGGAGAGTACACAGTATCGGTATTCTTTGCTCCCTTTTTGAGCCCATTAACACATCGGGTTAAACACGTAGTGAACTTGTCAGATTCAGACTTGTCACATTCAGACTTGCCACATTCAGATTTGCCACATTCAGACTTGTCATATTCAGACTTGCCACATTCAGAATTGCCACATTCAGACTTGTCACATGCAGGCTTGCCACATTTAGACTTGCTACATTCAAACTTGCCAAATTCAGACTTCCCATATTCAGACTTGTCACATTCAGACTTGCCACATTCAGACTTGCCACTTTCGGGCTTGCCACATTCAGACTTGCCACTTTCGGGCTTGCCACATTCATTGATGATTGTTACAACAAAATCTGACTCAGATGTTTGTCTTGCTACTTGATGTTTGTCTTGACAATCGATAAATTGATGTTAGTGTTGACAATCGATAAATTGATGTTAGTCTTGACAAGCGATAAATTGATGTTAGTCTTGACAATCGATAAATTAATGTTAGTCTTGACAATCGATAAATTGATGTTAGTCTTGACAATCGATAAATTGATGTTAGTCTTGACAATCGATAAATTGATGTTAGTGTTGACAATTGATAAATTGATGTTTGTCTTGACAATCGATACATTGATGCTTGTCTTGACAATAGCTGTTGATGTTGGACGTGATAAACTACTTGATGTTATTCTTGAAAAAGGCTACCTGATGTTATTCTCGACAATGGCTACTTGATATTTGTCTTGGAAAGAACTGGCATGATGATACTCTTGATAAGAGAAGACTTGATATTAATCTTTACAAGGGCTGACTTGATGATTCTTGACAAGAGCTGACTTGATTTTTGTCTTGACAAAGGTTGACTTGATGTTTGTCTTGACTGGTGCTAGACTTGTGCTTGAAGGACGAGTCAGGGCTTATACTAACCACAGATAAGCAGAAAGGCATCGCTTTCTTCAGCAGATACCTCCAACAATCAGATTTGAATAATATTGATGCCGCCGAAGACGGATGTGTCGGGCCATTGGCGCAAATAAAACGGCGACACAACGCATTTCCATTCTCTGGACTACATCCTGCTGGAAATATAGTAGGACCATGGTCCTGCTACAAGAGATATCCAGCGGGAGATTGAGAATGAACGCTGAAAAAGAATAATATTGATAAATGTAAGAATATCGTAGCAACTTTAATGATGATCTGTCACGTCAATGTCGTTGATGAGGAACTGATCTCGTTGGAGGATGTGAAATAGACCATAATTGTGTACCAAGAGCCGACGGAATACGCAACATCATCCTGAAAGATATTGCAGACGCGTGACTTAAACAATTGTTGATGATTTCAACACAAGTCTGACACCAGGATGCGTACCAGAAGAGTGGCTACACAGCTACCTTCCCTACCCCCCTGGCAAAGCCAGGCAAAGATATCACCTATGTCAATGATATCAATAGTTATCGTATCACACCTTACAAAATGTAAAATGTTTACGATAAGGTGCTGGAGAGAATAATCGCTAGAAGACTTATTATTATTATTATTATTATTATTATTATTATTATTATTATTATTATTATTATTAATTTTTTAGGTATACAGGGAGATAACAATGTTTTCAAAAGGGCTAAATGTGTTCATGTTATGATTTCCCTTGTTTTAGCAACATGTTCTATTGACCTGCTCCACCGTTTAAAGCCATACATGGTCAAGTTGTAGTCGGAAATGCAGTCACTTCCAGAGTTTACAAATAGTTTACATTTATTGTAGTCATATTTCAGGTAAAATATGGTAAAAAAAAACATTGCATTTTACACATTTTTTACACTAAATCCATAACCCATTATCGTGGTATGGTGTCACTCTGAGAAACATCATCACCAATATTCTGCTATGTCTATCTGTTCTCAAATCCTTGTTCAAGTGGGGAGAGTATTAAAGTTATCCAGTCTTTAATATTATCCATCCATACTTTCTGTTGTCCCCCTCTTCTTTGCTCGTCCTCGACTGTTCACCGTTTCCCTGCAGGATAGTCTTGGAAAGAGAATCACATCATCAGAAGAGCAGACCACATAAGCTTGCGACATTTCACTACTGCATTGAGATGCTCTTGTTTATCTGCAAGAGCATTTATTACATATATCTGTCGTATAGGTTGGTTTTAAGTTCTGTATAACGGATGTGCAGTATTTGACTGTAACATTTGTTTTGAAAAATCTATTTTTTCCTTTTATTCCAGCTGTAACTGAAAAGTCTGTATTCTCATCGTTTCAGCTGTAATTGAGAAATATGTTTTGTTCCCTTTGCTCCAACTGTAATTGAGAAGTCTGTATTCTCCCCTTCGTTTCACCTGTACATGAGAAGTCTGTATTATTCCCTTCGTTCCAGCTGTACTTAAGAAGTTTGTATTCTTCTCTTCGTTCCAGCTGTAACTGAGAAGTCTGTATTCTTCCCTTCGTTCCAGCTGTAATTGAGAAGTCTGTATTATTCCTTTAGTTCCAACTGTAATTGAGAAGTCTGTATTCTCCCCTTCGCTCCAATTGTAATTGAAAAGTCTGTATTCTCCCCTTAGCTCCAGCTGTAATTGAGATGTCTGTATTCTCCCCTTCGTTCCAGATGTAATTGAGAAGTATGTATTCTCCCGTTCGCTCCAGCTGCAATTGAGAAGTCTGTATTCTTCCCTTTGTTCCAGCTGTAATTGAAACTCTCGCACATCCGAATAAAAGTTACTATAATAGATAACACATAAAATTGTCTTCATGTGCTTCCAGACTACCATCAGATAGTGTCCCTTCAGAAAGCATTAATATACAGACACAATATATACAAAGCAACGGGTAAAAAAAGATGCATTACTGAAATCATTACTGAGTCAACGAAATAAAACATACGAAAACACACAGAACGCCGCCTCCAAAGACTTGTTCTACCTCAGAAGCTGCAAGAAAAAAAGGGTATCAAGCGAAAATAAAATAAATATCCAATATATTAATGTAACCTTAAAAATGAGACTTGGACAGGGCAGTACTCATGACCAGTCAAACTTTGTGTACACACAAACGTTAATGAATATTGAATATCTACAGCTGTCCGTCTCTGTGGCGGAGTGGTACAGAGCGTGTCTGTGACGGTAAGGTACCGAGTTCTATCCCCGCCACAGGTATTTGAGCATCCGGACCGTTCAGAAAGCAATAGCAAACTACTAAACCTTGCTTAGAAAATCCCTACAGCCAAACATTCTGGGATGAGGTATACATACTGAATATGATACGCTACCAACAATTGAGAATAAAGGGCCAGTGCGTCATTCTTGTGTTTATTTTTCTAAAGTGGCTTCATTACAAGACTGAGCATTTATGTGTGTGATTACAATGCTGTACACTGACATCTGGGTGACGCCGATCGAGAGACATACTCTGGATGAGAAATCGTGTTCAAAATGTTGTGCAGAAACATACGGGTGACATAATCGAACAAAACCTCGTAAAGTTTTCCTTATTTTAATGAGAATTCGATGTGGTCAAATGATATCAAAATAGACACAAATAAAATGAATAACTTGTATAAATGAAATTGCAACATGGTTTCATGGTCGCTCCGTGTACAACAATTTGGGAACCGTTTCTATAAGCGTGCAATTTGAGAATCGCTCCTGTAAACGGGCAATGTGCATGTAACCACGGTTGATGCTGTGTAGTTAGTAAAAATGGTATATGTCCCCTGGTATCAATGACTAAGATCGAGTATTTGGTTGTTCCAGGTGTGTCAGTGAAGGGAGGGATCTGTTAGCGTTATATCCTTGAGATGGGGTTAGCTGGGTCTGATATCTGCAAACACAAGTTCCAAGAAATATCATATAGATATGTATGTATGTATGTATGTATGTATGTATGTATGTATGTATGTATGTACGTATATACGTCTGTCCTTCTGTCCTGTCCTGTCCTGTCTGTCCTGTCCTGTCCTGTCTGTCCTGTCTGTCCTGTCCTGTCCTGTCTGTCCTGTCTGTCCTGTCCTGTCCTGTCCTGTCTGTCCTGTCCTGTCTGTCCTGTCCTGTCTGGCCTGTCTGTCCTGTCCTGTCTGTCCTGTCTGTCTGTCCTGTCTGTCCTGTCTGTCTGTCCTGTCTGTCTGTTCTGTCTGTCTGTCCTGTCTGTCTGTCTGTCCTGTCTGTCCTTTCTGTCCTGTCTGTCTGTCATGTCTGTCCTGTCTGTCTGTCCTGTCTGTTCCGTCTGTCTGTCCTGTCTGTCCTGTTTGTCTGTCCTGTCTGACTGTCATGTCTGTCTGTCTGTCCTGTCTGTCTGTCCGGTCTGTCTGTCTGTCCTGTCTGTCTGTGTTTCATGTCTGTCTGTCTGTCTGTCCTGTCTGTCTGTCTGTCTGTCCTGTCTGTCTGTCTGTCTGTCTGTCCTGTCTGTCCAGTCTGTCTGTCTGTGTCTGTGTCTGTCTGTCTATCTGTTTCTGTCTGTCTGTGTCTGTCTATATGTGTCTATCTGTCTGTCTGTGTATGTCTGTCTGTCTGTGTCTGTCTGTATGTGTCTGTCTGTCTGTGTATGTCTGTCTGTCTGTGTGTGTCTGTGTGTGTCTGTGTCTGTCTGTGTCTGTCTGTGTCTGTCTGTCTGTGTCTGTCTGTGTCTGTCTGTCTGTGTATGTCTGTCTGTGTCTGTCTGTCTGTCTATGTGTGTCTGTCTGTGTATGTATGTCTGTCTGTGTCTGTCTGTGTCTGTCTGTGTCTGTCTGTCTGTGTCTGTCTGTGGCTGTCTGTCTGTCTGTGTCTGTCTGTCTGTGTCTGTCTGTTTGTCTGTGTATGTCTGTCTGTCTGTGTGTGTGTGTGTGATTGCGTGTACGCGCGCGTGTGTGTGTGCGTGTGTGTGTGTACGTGCGTGTGGCGCACGCGCGTGTGTGTGTGCGTGCGTGTGTATGTATGTTTCACCACCGTCAACACCGTCCTTGTTGGATCATTCAAAGTTAACATAATGGCGTTACTGAATAAGGTAAATGAGAGCCATTTTTTGTTATTGTTGTTGTTGTTGTTGTAAAGACATGTTATCTAATCGTGTTTTTTGACACCATGGTTGCTGGTTTGCCTCTTGGCCTTATATCTCCAACTTCATCGCCAGTACTTGCGATGTCAGGGGTTACCCAACAAATCTTAGTTACCAGCCTCTGTTGGCTAGTTTAAGACTCATGTCCACTGCAAGGAGTTGGCGTCGATTGGGTATTTATTCCGTATGCTCCGCTGTTCTCGGCCACGATTCTACAACGTTATGATATAGTGACATCTATAGAACAAGCTAGATTACCTTTAGGGACGAAATAAATGTTAGACTGTGGCGCTGTATAAGGAAATATGTATAGTTGGGAACGTTGTCTCAAACTTCGAGCATTACAACGGTTTGTGTTGTTCGTGATCTATAATACGTGTTCTATAAACTTGTGCTCTCGAGCAATGTGTTGCTCTCGTAAGGACAATGTGCACGCGCTATGCGAGTTAATATGTCCTAGCGAGCACTAAAAATTAAATGTAGGTTTGCTCGCCGTCTGAAAAGGTTGAGAACATCTGCTTCAAAACTGCAAACGGAAATATTATTCGGAACTGCATACTGCAGGAGAGTCCTCTCGAAAAAGGAGAGATCTGGCATCACCGTCGTTGATATGTTTAACTTAGGGTAGCGGGTTTTTCTAAAATACAAAAATTACAATTACTTTAAATTAAATCAAATTAAAACGTGCATTAATGCGTATACGTGTAGACACAGACCATAAAGCAGTAATAGTATCTGTAAAAACAAACAGAAAGAGAAAGAAGAAAAACAACAACAAAGATAACAAACCAACAACAATTAATATACACAAGCTTAAGGACGACAAGGTACGTGAGCAATACGCACAAAAAATCACAGTAAAATTCGAAAAATTACCAGTAGATACTACAACAACAGAAGAAGAATGGAAACTATTCATAGACGCTATAACACAAGCAGCAGGAGAAGCATGCGGATACAAGAACAATAGTGTAGAGAAATAAAAAATAACAGCATAGTGGAATGAAGAAGTCACAAAAGTCACAAAAGAAAATAAACAAAAATATAAGAAATGGGCCAAAAGCAAAAACCAAGTAGATTACATAGAATACAAGACAGTAAAAACAAATGCCAAGAAAGTAATTAAAACTGCCAAAATCAACTCATGGAAATAATATGGAGACATGCACAACGCAGATTATAAAAATGCACAAAAGAGGTTCTATAAGAAAATGAAAAACCTGAAAAACAAAAAAGAAATATATGAACCGACAGAAATAATAAATCATGAAAACGGTAATGCACTAAAAGAACCGACGCAAATAATGGAAAGATGGCAATAATATTTCAAGGAACTACTAAATCTAAAAGAAGTAGAAGAAGACACAACAATAAACACTACAGCAGCGAACCTAGAACCATATATACTACTATCGGAAATAGAAAATGCAATAAACAAAGCACCAATGAACAAGGCAGCAGGCTCTGATAACATACAAACATAACTTATCAAGGCAGCAGCAGAGAGCGGGAAAAAATGGTTACACAGACTTTTTAATGTAATATGGAAGAAACAAGAAACACCAGAAGACTGGAGGAACCCGACAATCATTCCCATATGGAAGAAAAAAGGCAGTAAGAGAGACTGCACAAAATACAGAGAGATATCCTTACTAAGCCACACAGGAAAAATGTTTAACGAAATATTAGAGCAACGACTATGATCATACATTGAACCACAACTTCAAAACACCGAAATGGGCTTCCGTAAGAACAAAAGCTGTACGGATGCTATCTTTACACTTAGACAGCTAACAGAAAGAGCCACAGAAAACAACAACGAATTATACATCGCATTCGTAGACCAGAAAAGGCATTCGTCAGAGTAGACAACAAATATGGAAAACAATATCAATATACGGAGTACCAGAACATTTAATCAACATATGCAAGAACATTTATGCTAATAGACAATGTGCAGTAAGAACAAATGCGGGTGTGTCCAATAAGTTCCAAATTCAATCAGGAGTTCGCCAGAGATGTGTCCTATCCCCTCTACTTTTTATAACGTATATTGACCACATCTGTAAACTAACAAGTACCAACGAAGAAGATAACATAAAAGACAAATTGAACGAACTATTCTTTGCAGACGACCAAGTACTAATAGCGACATCAGAAGAACAATTGTAAGAACAAACTCCATACAACATGTCAAAAATTCCACATGAAGATCAATATTGAAAAGACCGAAATAATAGGAAAGAAAGAAATATCACTATCTCCATCGATGATAAACACCTTAAACAAGTAAATGAGTTCACTTACTTAGGAAGCATTATATCGAGTGAAGGGAAAACCAGTAAAGAGATACAAAATAGATGCAACAAAACATACCAGATCCTAGGACAGATGACACGTATTTTCAAGAACAAAAATATAAACATAGACACTAAAGTTGCATTATACATGACTATTATTATTCTATCACTATGTTACCAGTGCCAAACATGGACAATGACAGCGAAAGACAGAAGAAAAATAGTGACAACAGAAATGACATGTCTATGAAGAATACTCAGAGTGTCATTAAGAGATAGAATTAAAAATGATAACATCAGACAGATAACCAAAACAATACCCGTATTGGAACACATCAAAAGACAACAGATCAAGAGGTTTTCACACGCTTCCATACTACCGATAGATAGCATGCCACAAATGGTCATGACACACAAACATAACGGTTATAAAGCCAGACGAAGACCATGTAAAAGATGGATCACAGAAATCAAAGAAGCCAACAGGAACAAGCTTACAAACAGGAAGGCCAATTCCAGAGAACTCTTTCACCCATGACGCTGCAAGCCAAACAAGGGACACAGCGTTTAGATAGATAGATAGATAGATAGATGGATAGATGGATAGATGGATAGATGGATAGATGGATAGATGGATAGATGGATAGCTGGATAGATGGATAGATGGATAGATGGATAGATAGATAGATAGATAGATAGATAGATAGATAGATAGATAGATAGATAGATAGATAGATAGATAGATAGATAGATAGATAGATAGATAGATAGATAGATAGATTCATGCGTAAATTTTACCTTATAATGAAAATTGTATGTCTTGCCTGTGAACCATCGCTAGTAGGAAAGAAGGGGGGGGGGACATTTTTTGGATTACCATTTCCAATTTGGCTTTTTTCCTAGTACTATATGTAATGTTTTTATTTGCTGGGGAGGGGGCGGGTGGTTGAGCCCCGTACATCCCATAGTAATATCTACAGTCACGCTGGCAAACCTTTGTATAAAATTATTTTTTTTATAAAACAGCTTCCTTGTCACAGGCAAGAACATTTCACAAATGTTGGGGAGCACAATTTGTTCAAACTCACCGATCTATACGGTGTTAAGACTCAGACTCTGGAGGAAATAAATTTGCAGCACTGCTCGCCAGCAAATGAGTGAGGGGAATGCAAGTCAAGTCCAACTAGACTGAAACTCGTTGCAAAACACGACAAGAAAATTGATGACAGAATGTAAAGGACACATTGAACGATGGAATACATCTTCTTACAACAGGCATGTTCGCAGGCGGAAATGCACATTACTAAAGATGACGTAGTTGAACCAAGTCCAACTTCAGTGAAAATCGTTACCAAACAGCCGTCTAGCGATATGTATGGATCCTAAGCACACAATGGGTAATGAACCCTGAAATGCGAGAATCAGAACACAGACGCGTGTTGATGGATTGGAAGGCCATTTACAGGTGAGTAACAGGTGTTAGAATCAAATCACAGGTTAGGACCCAGAACTGGGATGTGTTTGGATGAGCTTCTGTTAGAAAGGATCTCGCCTAACAGAACGAAGGCACCAGCTCTATTTGACCGCCATCAACTACGCAACATGACTATACATAGAACATTAGAACAATATAAAAAAAGTTGTTTTAAGCAATGAAGTCGTCTATGTACACGAGACCGTGGATCGCCGACGGCGAAGAGCTTCGTCCAAAAAAAGATGGCGTCAGTGGATCACCTAATCAAAACACCAAACTGGCTTTGTTACATAGAACCCCACCGAGCAGAAGGATCCTTCTCAAGGTATTGCACATAGACTCGGGTTGAGTTCTTTTCGGTATGAAAGAGAGGTCTGAATAAAATCACGCCACTCCACACTAATAGCAGGTTATACATACAATGTCAGAACAGGAACAATAACAACAGTAGCAACCTTCTTAAATCACCCTTGCTGAACTCAGGCTGAGGTCGAATAACAGGCAGATAACGTTGAACCCTGGTTGCATTTTTAGAATCATTGTTGAACTTTCTCTGATGCTCATTGCTACAGTACGCCATCTAGACAATACGCAATGTGATGAATGAAAACAAGATACACATTAGTTGTTACATCCTTGAATGTAATATGACATTAAAGGTTGGTATTGTGACATTGAGGTATGTAATATGACATTAAGTTAGATATTGTGATATCCATGTTAAATATTTGACACCAATGCATTTAATATGACATTAGGGTAAAACTAGATAGTAAGGCATGTATTGTGAAATTACTGTAAATTTTGTGACAACGACGTATGTAATATGGTATTAAGGGAGATAATTTAACATTAAGTTAAATGTTTTTATGAAATCAGGATATGTAATATTACATTGAGTTAATAAATAAGATGTTAAATTAAGTAGTGTCACATTAAGTTAAATATTGAGATATCGTTGTATAAAATATGCCATTATGGTAAGTCGTATGACATTAAGGTGGCTATTTTGACGTTCAATTAAATATTGTGCCATTGAGATATGTCATTAAGTGAAATAATGTGACATCGAGTAATGTGCCATTAAGGTACGTATAATGATATTACGTTAAATATTGTCACATCAAGGAATAAAATATGACATTAAACTAGGTATTGTAGCATGAAGGTAAATAATATGACATTCTTTTCTCCTTTGTGTTCGTTCTCAAACTCCTGCAGATTAGCAGGATCTATCCGGAGAATGGAACGCGTTGTGTCACGTGTTACAGCTTGAATTAATATGACGTCAAGGTAACTAACATGACGTCAAGGTAAGTAACATGACGTCAAGGTAACTAACATGATGTAGAGTGAAGCCATAAATCGTATCACTAAACTAACGTCCTAGTTACCAGAATGCTTCACAATTCAAACGTACATCTTAGCAGCGTCCACTCGGGACCGACCGCCTGATTAGGAGACCTATCTACTAAAACATAAATATAAACTTGTTTACGATGTGCGTGAAATATATTGGTTCGTCTTGGCTATTTTTTGACATTAGACTCCAAGTATGTAAATATCGACCTATCAAAAGATCAATCATGACAACCGGAATGAACGGAGTCCAAATGAATTAAGCTAAAATGCCTGTACTACCGTAGATAGCCGCGGTCCACCATATGTTTTAAATCACGAACATACATCTTAGCATCATCCATCAAATATGCTTCACATTTCCTACATACAACGTACTAATCATCAACCCAGTAGATAAGGGGTGGTAGAGAGTTTGTACGAATCAAATCCATGCCCCTTTAGGAAGTAGGACCACGTCATTTAGAACAAGGAAGAAGGACTAAAACATAGAGTTGCGTTCCCTTTCTCTTGATTGATTTTCAACAAACCAGGGCACTAGATACACTTACGAAATTAAGAACTTATTCCTATTCATATTTAGCTGAAACAACCCTAGTTAAAAGAAGATTTGGAAAAATGCTCACAGATGAGAAAAGGTTGAGTACCCGATTGGTACAGGAACAATGCGCATAATTACGCGACACAAATTTACTGGCAATTGAACACCTCTGTACGAAATAGACGTAGTCGACCCAAGTCTAAATCCCTGATTACGGCCTCCTCAAATACTTCCACGCAGGAACATGCTTTAGCCTGTAAAGTTCAAGAGCAAAGTGGGTGATAAATCGTCACTGTGTAGAATCGATACTCATCCGTCGCCTGGCGACAGATAGGAAGACTGTCACAGGCTAGGGACTCCCACCTGAACTAAAAGCATGTCTAAATCAGACCTGCTATGCCTACATGACGCAAATTGATTCTTGATTAAGAAAAAGCGCCACATCAATAGGGACATTGCCATATTTCCTCTGCTTGCCGTTCTGTCATTCATCTCTTCTTCTTCAGCGTTCATTCTCAATCTCCCGCTGGCTATCTCTTGTAACAGGACAATGGTCCTACTATATTTCCAGCAGGATGTAGTCCAGAGAATGGAAATGCGGTGTGTCGCCGTTTTATTTGCGCCAATGGCCCGACATATCCGTCTTCGGTGGGTGCCATTCATCTAAAAGTGTATAAGCTTAGTGTCCCAGTCAGTGGCTGATAACACGTTCTTCTGTTCTTTCCGGAGAGGGAGTACTTTTTTCCCATTGTCTCTAGTGTTTCTGAATATGTACATTGTCTCTTTCGGCCTCCTCAGCGTCTTCTCGTTCGTTCTATTGGTGGGTAGCACATGACAAATTTCAACATGAACAGAAACAGTTGTATGCTTTACCTATTTTAGTCAATAAAACAAACTAACACCGATACACATCGACACTGGACGTTTCAACTAACATCCTTTATCAGGAGGAAAGACAACAAGCAAAAATAACAATATACTAAAAGTACGAAAACACATATTCGGATGGTAGGAAGAAGAGATGAAAGCTTAGTAAGAATCCCATCTTACCATTATCTCACCTATTTCTTGACGCAAATTGAATCGTAGCACAAAGTACTTCACGTTCCTGGCACAAATCACACGAAAGGCCGGATTATTGATTGAGAGCGAACACAAGCAACAACCAAATAATATTCGTATACATATTCTATACATGATATAGCCATCAACCCATTATATTTTGACTTGTGATTTTCTTGACAGTATATACTCGTACATCCATTAATTTGTCATTGATTTCTGTATGGTCCGGATGCGCTTATGTCTCCAGCAGGATTCGAACTCGGTACTATAGCCATTGCAAGCAACCTCTGTACCTTTCCGCCACATAACTAGATCACACTCTTTACTGAAGGCATATCTACGACCCTAGCACTCATCAGACATGCTTCTGAAATCCCACATACATCCTAGCACTCATCAGACATGCTTCTCAAATCCCACATACATCCTAGCACTCATCAGACATGCTTCTCAAATCCCACATACATCCTAGCACTCATCAGACATGCTTCTCAAATCCCACATACATCCTAGCACTCATCAGACATGCTTCTCAAATCCCACATACATCCTAGCACTCATCACACATGCTTCTCAAATCCCACATACATCCTAGCACACATCACACATGTTTCAAACATCCTGACTCTCATCACACGTGTTTTAAACATCTTACATACATCCTGACACTCATCACCCATGTTTCACAAATTCCACATATACCCCGGCACTTATCACGCGTGCTTCGTACATATTTCATACAATATGTTACTCATCATACATATTTCACACATCACACATACATTCTATCTCTCATCACACACGTTTCACACATCCAACACACTCACACACATATTACACTCATTTCTTCCCAAAACACTCACCATGTGCCAAAACTGCGAGTTCTTCTCAGACTGCAGATCTATATCCTGGAGGTTGACTCTCTTTAGACTTGAAGAAATTGTCGGTCGGGACAGACGTGATGTAATGTCCTTGATTTTTGTTGCCCAAGTCTGTGATGCTAAATGCTCCTGCTCTGACTTCTGCCTGTAGTAACCACCTCATAATATCATTGCTTGCTTCAACATTCAACATTCAACAATACAATCATTGAATGATCTATACAAAATTCATTCCAAGTTTCCAAACTAAAAGGAGGCTTTCTTTTATCCACTTTCTTCAAAAATATTATAAAAACACAACACGACTACCGGCTGATTTACTGTGATATCGACAAGAGGATCATTGATTCGCATCCTTCTACAATAGAACAATATAAACAGTCACTCAGCGGGATTCTTGTTTTGTATTGAAGAGATAGGTTACACTCGGGGAAAAACCCTACTAAAATGGGTAGGAGGGGGAAGTGAAGCTGGGGTAACACTTGGCAAATTTCAAAATGAACAGAAATAGGTACACATGTTACCGATTTTAGTCAATAAAACAAACTAACAACTAGACACAGCGACACTCGACGTTTCAACTAACAACCTTCATCAGTACGAAAGACAACAAAAGAAATAAACAATATACTAAAAGTAAGAAAGCACATATTCGGATAGTAAGAGGAAGAGATGAAAGATTGCTTGGTAAGAGTACATCTTATCATCATTATCTCTATCTATTTCTTCTCACCATGCTTCTCTCTCTCTCATCACCATTTTCTCTTCCATATTTTCGATCATTCAGCTAATATCCTTGTTTAATCAGTACTGGTAATACGTGTGTGACAGCGATACAACAGGTTTCTGACAAGTGAGAAGTGAACACACAGGGTAATGAAGTTTCCCGAAATCGTTGAAGAACATAGAAAAATACACGTAAAATTATTGATTCGACCAACATATTTTTATAAATAACAAAACATCAGTGAAGGTGGGGGGGGGGGGTCAATAAAATATGCCCTGTTAATTTATGTACATGCCCTGAGATCTCACCAATGATGCACAAGACTAGCCACCATGTCACAGAAAATTCATAGTTTAAGTTATGTTTATATAATATCATTCCGCTCCACATGGCTTATGTCCTATGCATCTTATTCGGTGTTGAGGAAATATAGATATATAGATGGATTGATGAATAGATGGATGGATGGATAGATGGATGGATGGATGAATGGATGGTTGGATGGATGGATGGATGGATGGATGGATGCATGGATGGATGGATGGAGAGAGTAAGGCTTTCATATGGTGGAGAGTTAGATATTTTCTCAATGACATTTAAGTTTTTTTATCCGATATGGGTATGCAACTATCTCAAAGCATTACGCACAAATGGAAGTGTTTGAATCGTCTTTGTAAGAATACAGTTTTGGACAGAAAAACTATGTATATATATTTAACTATGTATATATATTTAACTATGTATATATTCCATGTTACAAAATAATCATTGCTCTTGTTCGCAAGGAATAGGGGGAAACACATTTCAACTCTCACCTGTCAGTAGTTGCGAGTCCTGTCGGGAAAATGATTGCCTTATTCCTACCCTGTGGCCTTATCTCTCGATGACTTACAGAAGAGAAACGAGAACCCCCAGATTTTGAAACCCTGGCATGCGACATGATCACCTGTAAGTGCATGTATATATATATATATATATAAAACAACATACAATGGTAAGTTATTAAAGCTAACGGGAAGCTGGTTACTAAGTAAGGAATTCAAGGATATTGTGGTGAATCACGACATTTTAATACATATACACTTTTTTTTCTTCTGCAATCAAATGTTAAACACCAAGTCCAATATTGTTCATGTATAGAGTGGTTTGTTTTATGTCATCTTTGGTTCCCCACAACTTGTTTTTCAGAGAAGCTCCTGGGTGCCAGAATTTCGTTCTGTGAAAAGTGAAACTGGTCAAAGTCTTGTACTATTCTGGTGTCTATGCTGCCGCCTCGCAGACGAGTCGCTGATACAGATTCAGTGTAAGTGTGCTATTAAGAAGGCAGTTTACGGATCTTAAACGAAAATCTAAGCGGCTTCTGTTAAAATAACCATGCGGAGAGTAAAGTCCCGAGCAAGACCGTATTATCTATTTTTTTCAAAAATGAACAGACCGCGGACAGTTAGTCCACTGTGACTACATTTCAGGGAGTTTGAGAATATAAGTAGCCATAAATAATCATCTGAAAGTTGATAAATAGAGTGTATCTTAAAATAACATCTAACAATAGAAAAGAACATCAGCATGTCGATAATTTGAAAAGAAAGGCTGAAATAAAGATATCAGAAAAGAAATAAAGACTCATGTCACGACAATATCTAAAGCCAGCGAACCAGTTGGTTTAGTCATGTTATGAAAGTGGAACCAAGTCAACCAGCCATACTTGCATACAGCTGTAGAAGATCAAGCTACAAGGTACGAGAAAGACCAAGAACTTGATCGATGGTGACAATCAAAGAAACCTTAAAGAAACGGCAAAATGGTCAAAGACAAAACAATCCGACTCCCCCCGCGGCCACAACTCACGACCCTCAAATGCTTAACAACACAAGTGTTAATGATAATGAATAGATAGCAAAGAAAGAGCGTAGGAATGTCAAGAATATAGTGGACTGAGGCAATCCAAGTGGAGAGGCGATCCAACACAGACGTCCGTATTATGTATTATGCAATGTGATGTGATATATATCACATCAGTCTAGACTTAACGATTTCTGTGCAGTCACGCGCTGAATAAAATTACACAATGAAACATAGAAATTGAACGGCATGAAATATCTTCTAAAAGAGAGCCGATAATTTTGTTTACGGTTATAATTGGAGCGACTTCGTCACAAATAATGATCTAAGAGACAAAACACACCAAGAGTATGTTTCAAACATCATAAGAAAACGAAGATGGAAATACCTTGGTCACGTTTTATGACTAGATGTAAACAGAATAAACCAACAAGCCCTTATGTGGTCACCTGAGGGTAAAAGAAAAAAAGGGAAGCATAAAACAACCCTTAAAAACACCATTCTTAAAGACGGGGAATTAATAGGCTGTAAGATAATCCAGGAACTAAAGCTGCAGGCAGCGGACCGCATCATATTGAGAACCATAACCTCTGCTCTACGTGTCGCTTGCGGCACGAAAGAAACAAACTAACTAACTAATCGCAAAGCACCAAAGATAAAATGCTTGTCGATAATTTGTTCAAGATTCGATCCCCTTCAATGTCTTCAAAAATCTCACAACTTCATCAGCGTATTTATCTCAGCGTAATTTTGTTTTCACCAGCTAGAACGACTAGTCACGGCTCAAGATCAGTGGAATAAATAATTTGCTATATGCAAATGGTAAAGTCCTATTAGCAGAAAGTGCACAGCAACTACATATACTAATAGATGAAATCGATAAACAGATTAAATAATATGGACTTGATGTTAACAGTTAAAAAAATATTATAATAACAAAATCAAAGGGGAATAGGTATCATCATCATCAAGTGCCGTGCCGAATGGCGTTGGCGATCATATTTCTCCATGTACATCGATCTCTCATATATGTCATCATCTCTGTTGGTGTCGTCAATTGAAGCCATTTAGTCAAACTGTCCAATATCTTTTCTCTGGGTCTTTCCCTTGATCTTTTCCCTTCTATCTTTCATGTTCTCACTATATTGTCAATGCCCTCTTCTCATTATGTGTCCAATAAATGTTGACTGTCTTGTTCTTATATTACAAATAATGCCTCTATCCACATCCATCCTTCTAAGACATTCTTCATTAGTAATCTTTGTTGTCCAAGGAATACGTACCCTTCTTCGAATAAACCACATTTCCACTGCTTCCAATGATTTTTGTGATGTCTTACTTATTGTCCATGTTTCACTTCCATAGAGTAACACTGGTTCGATGTAACATTTGAGGGCACGTTTTCTAGTATCCATCGATATGAACTTGTTGGATGGATTTTTTAAAAATTTTTATAGAGTGCTGTTTTTTCTTGTCCTATACTTATAATTTCGGTTTTACATTCACCATCTGAAGGGGAATAGGCGATAAACGTAATAATAAATGTGTAGATATTACAAGAAGTAGGTCATTACTAATGTCTTGGACACAATCACTAATAATGTCAGATGTTAAACAGAAGATGACATCAGAATAGCAATGGTTAAAACTACTTCCAGGAATTTTAGGTCACTATTCTCGACAATGCACAGAGTATTACATGGATTTACTGTCCTGGTCATGCTGGGGTCAGGGGAAACGAAAGAGCCGATACGATGGCTGATAAAGCTTTGGTGAATGGCACCGAGATAAGAAGAGACAGGATTGAATTGCTTAGAGCAGTCATGGATACCCTACAAGAAGACGATATTCTCCTACATATTCAGAGAATGGTAGAAATGGGAGTCACTAGTGGTGATGGGAGAAAGTGCCCCCTCAACGGAGTGCCCACTTTATGACGTGACCGACATGTTATCATTATATCTTCATGTTGTTTCATGACGTGACCGACATGTTATCATTATATCTTCCTGTTGTTTCATGACGAACCGATATGTTATCATTATATCTTCCTGTTGTTTCATGTCGTGACCGACATGTTATCATTATATCTTCCTTTTGTTTCATGACGTGACTGACATAATAAGAACGTGTAATCAGCAACTGACTGGAACACTGAGCTTATACACTTTTAGATGGCTTACGGAACGGCAAGCAGATAATACATGGGAATGTCCCCAGTATTGTGACGCTTGTTCCTAATCAAGAATGAACGTCTAGGAACATGAGAAAAATATTAACACCTAAACAAATCACAAACTACAAATAGTAAATTTTGCATCTATTTTGATGAACATATGACTCAGATATATGACAAAACTACTAAACACAAGTAGTCGTTGGAGAGGAGAATATCTAGTACAAAGCTGTGGTCGAGTCTCACAAAATCCTTAGTGCGTTTCTATGAAAGTACTTGTGTACACGTGCGACCCTGATGCGTCTCTATGAAAGTACTTGTGTACATGTGCGTCATTGATGCGTCACTATGAAAGTACTTGTGTACATGTGCGTCATTGATGCGTCTCTATGAAAGTACTTGTGTACATGTGCGTCATTGATGCGTCACTATGGCAGTACTTGTGTACATGTGCGTCATTGATGCGTCACTATGACAGTACTTGTGTACATGTGCGCCCCTGATGTGCCTCTATGAAAGTACTTGTGTACTCTATGACAATACTGGTGTATATGTACGTGATTGTAATTGTTGATCTATTTCTTGTACATGTCCGCAATCTACGAGTCATACTTTTATGATTGTGAGAGACTTTTATTTTTACTGATTGTTCACTGTTTATTTACAGAAAAAGACATTACGTTCACATGTATAAACTGTCCTGAATACTGTTATCTGTAGTTTGTCATACACATTCCCTATTGTGTGATTGTGTGTTCGTTCAATGTACAGCTAATCGACCGTGTGTTTTACGTTAGTACTATGGTACAGTAAAATGCTTATTGGATTCCCAAATTGTGGGTGTATCATTTACACTCACGTAGAAGACAATACGTTTGTGGGTGTTTCATTTACACTCACGTAGAAGACAATACGTTTGTGGGTGTTTCATTTACACTCAGGTAGAAGACATAATTACATTGGACATGCGCTACGAATGGATACCGAAAGACTCCACTATCAAGCATTGATGTGGTCACCAAAGGGCAATAGAGAACGAGGAATAACAAAAGTAAATTTACGTAGAACTAATACAAAAGAACAATTCATTATCGGTATCAGAATAAATGAACATCTAAAACAAATTGCAATGAAACGAGCAATATGGACATCTATAACCTCCACCATGTGCCGTTTTTGGCTCTAGAGGAATAACTAACTAACTAAAGAAGACAATACGTTTATAGGTGTATCATTTACACTCACGTAGAAGACAATATGTTTGATCACAAAATATAAAGTATAGTTAATATATTACCTAAACATGTGATCCAGAATATAAATACAAATGATACTCTTGTGTTAATACGTCCTGATGATCGATCCGCTACGAAGTGATTTCCATCTAACATGGCGCAGATTGAATCCAACATGGTGCAGATTGTAGTGCGTCAAGATATACTCTGGGAATACCCGTTCCACAATGTAAATTTATGCAATGTTATTTTTTAGATCTATCTATCTATCTATCTATCTATCTATCTATCTATCTATCTATCTATCTATCTATCTATCTATCTATCTATCTATCTATCTATCTATCTATCTATCTATCTATCTATCTATCTATCTATCTATCTATCTATCTATCTATCTATCTATCTATCTATCTATCTATCTATCTATCTATCTATCTATCTATCTATCTATCTATCTATCTATCTATCTATCTATCTATCTATCTATCTATCTATCTATCTATCTATCTATCTATCTATCTATCTATCTATCTATCTATCTATCTATCTATCTATCTATCTATCTATCTATCTATCTATCTATCTATCTATCTATCTATCTATCTATCTATCTATCTATCTATCTATCTATCTATCTATCTATCTATCTATCTTTCTATCCATCCATCCATCCATCCATCCATCCATCCATCCATCCATCCATCCATCCATCTATCTATCTATCTATCTATCTATCTATCTATCTATCTATCTATCTATCAAGACTGCGAGGGAGAGGAGATGGCTACCGCCCTCATTTGCAGAGCCTGTGAAATGTGAGATCGCTATCAACTCACACCCCTACGGCATTAATAAATGCTATGGGTTACTTTACTTACTATATCTGTCTATCTGTATGTATGTCTGTCTGTCTGTCTGTCTGTCGCCAGTCTCTGTCAGTCTTTCTGCCTTATCTTTCTGTCTGTCCATCTCTGCCAGTCTTTCTGTCTGTCTTTCTGTCTGTATGTCTGTCTCTGTCAGTCTTTCTGATGGTCTGTTTGTCTCTGTCTGTCTGTCTCTGTCTGTATGTCTCTGTCTGTCTGTCTGTCTCTGTCTGTCTTTTGGTCTGTCTGTCTGTCTCTGTATGTCTTTCTGTCTGTCTATCTAGTAGGCTCGTAATTGCAACACTTAAATTAACACAAATGAGAAAGCTATTGCCACGCTGTAATAACGACACTAAAAGATCATGTGTTTTCCCAGTGCATAAATACGGATGCGAGACTTGGACTTTAAAGAAGACAATATCCTTCACCTTTGCAATGAGATTTCTGTTTGAGCTTCCCCAATATTAGAGTGTGATATCAGGTAGCACAGGTTAGATCGTACCTCAAAGTGACAGAATACAACCACCACCCAGTACACCAACGTCTAGATGAGGCAAAGGGAAAACAAATCAAGCATCGTAGATCAAGGATGGCAGAAGCTTACGACAACAGTACAAAGAGTATGTGAATTTTAAGAAATACGAAAAGACAGTGAATGGGTGGAGAAGAAATCACTGAATAAAGTAATAACACTGTCAAAACTGGCCCGTGTGTTGCCGGGGCCCGAAAGGGAAGCAAAGAATAGCAACACTGCTTACCTTCCACGCATGTCGTAAAAGGCGATTAAGGATGTTATGGGATGGAGTTGGCTGTCCCATCCCATATAAGGTCAGTGACCCAAAGCCAATTTGAAGTCGGATGTATCAGGCCAAAAGGCGCAGAGATCGCAGCAATGGTGTAAACCATGACACAACGCATTCTGTTCTCCGAACTACATCCTGCTAATCTGCAGGAGTTTGAGAACGAACGCAGAAGAAGAAGATAACACAACTAAATAAAAATTGTCTAAAACGGACCGGTGTCAGGGCTCAGGTTACAGTGCATAAACTCGCCCAGCCACATTCGAAACCACAAGACATAATTATATACATAGATAGCTCTGTTAACAGAAACACAAATAATAGCGGTTTGGGTTTTGTTGCCTACAGAAACGGCGTGAAGTTGGTTGAGAAATTTACAACATATTCCACTGTAACATCGAGCATGAGGATGGAGATGGAATTTGTGATGGAACTTATACATTAACAAACTCAGTAATATTCACAGACTCTCAAAGCATGCTGCGCAAGATAGAAAAGTTCATGCTGAGAAAAGAATGGTAGGATTTATTGAAAAATTCAATTGTCCAGAGCATTACATGGATATACTGCCCTAGTCAAGATGTGGTCAGAGGAAACGAAAGAGCCGACTTATTGGCAGACAATGCGGCGATAGACGGCACATTGCTGAGAAGAGATAAAGCAATAAATTCATTTCAAGATGAAGATGATGTCAATGAAGATGAGAATGTACACATACAGAGAATGTTAGAAATGGGAGTATCTACAGGTGAGGGAAGGAAAAGTAATGTTTTTCTAAATCCTGAAGATCACACAAGCAACACCTGATCGGGACTCTGAGGCTACATACACTGGAACGGAGGACCTTATGGGATTGAGCCGCGTGCTGTGAAGCCAGTTTCTAATAAGGAATCAAGAAGAAGATAATATCAAAAAGACATCCTGAATAAACACTGTCATAGCACAGCCAAGGCCACACATCTGGCCTTTGAACACAAGCTCGAGCTCCAATCTACACGCTGTGGCCATTGTTTTTCCTGCAGCGTCAGGGTTAGAAAAGTTACTGGTGATGGCAAGAGTGTGTTGTTTGTAAGCTTGTTCCTGTGGCTTCTTTGATTTCTGTGGTCAATCTTTTACATGTCTGCCTCTGGCTTTATAACCGTTATGTCTGTGTTTCATGGCCATCAGTGGCATGCTGTCTGTTGGTAGTCTGGAAGCGTGTGAAAACCACTTGATCTGTTGTCTTTTGATGGGTTCCAATACTCGTATTGTTTTGGTTATCTGTCTGATGTTATCGTTTCTAATTCTATTTCTTAATGACACTCTGAGTATTCTTCGTAGACATGTCATTTCTGTTGTCACTAATTATCTTTTATCTTGAGTTCTCATTGTCCAGGTTAGGCACTGGTAGCACAGTGATCAGATAATAATAATCTTGTATAATGCAACTTTAGTGTCTATGTTTACATTTTTTTCTTTAAAAAAAAAATACGTGTCATCTGTCCTAGGGTCTGGCATGTATCGTTGCATCTATTTTATATCTCTTAGCATTTTTGCCATTTACTGGATATAATTCTTCCTAAGTAAGTGAACCTCTTTACCTGTTTAAGGTGTTTATTATTGATGGATATAGTGATATTTCTTTCATTCACTGCTGTTGCCATTATTTTGGTCTTTTCACTATTAATCTTCATGTTGAATGTTTTACATTTTCTGTGGAGTCTGTTCATATGTTAATGCAATTTCTTAGATGAAACATAAAATTAAAATGTGTCCCCTAGCAGATGGCTCAAAATCATTCCTACTAGTCTAAATGCGTCAGTACGGCAGTACTTTAGACTAAGGGAACAAACCGTAACAGAAAACCCCCCACTGAATAGCGGGTTAGCACGAGATTTCTCAAGGTTAAGGGGAGTAAACCCCAACTTAAAATTACAGAGGGAGGAACCGTGCCTTCTACTGTGACGTGTAGTTCTTGTAGTTAGTAACCCCCATAAACATCTCTTATGACATATGAAGCAGGTCACAGATACGCCACTACTTGCATTCACCGGCTACACATGTTCAGATACGCCACTACTTGCACTCACCGGCTACACATGTTCAGATACGATACTCCTTGCACTCACCGGCTACACATGTTCAGATACGCTATTCATTGCAATCATCAGATACACATTTAAAGTTACGTCAATTCTTGCATTCACCGGTTACACATTTACAGTTAGGCCACTCATTGCAATCATCAGATACACATTTAAAGTTACGTCAATTCTTGCACTCACTGGTTACACATTTACAGTTAGGTCATTCCTTGCACTCACCGGCTACACATTTACAGATATGCCACTCCTTGCACTCACCGGCTACACATTTAGATATGCCACTTCTTGCACTTACCGGCTACACATTTACTGATATGCCACTTTTTGCACTCACCGGCTACACATTTACTGATATGCCACTTCTTGCACTTACCGGCTACACATTTACTGATATGCCACTTCTTGCACTTACCGGCTACACATTTACTGATATGCCACTTCTTGCACTTACCGGCTACACATTTACTGATATGCCACTTCTTGCACTTACCGGCTACACATTTACTGATATGCCACTTCTTGCACTTACCGGCTACACATTTACTGATATGTCACTTCTTGCACTTACCGGCTACACATTTACTGATATGCCACTTCTTGCACTTACCGGCTACACATTTACTGATATGCCACTTCTTGCACTTACCGGCTACACATTTACTGATATGCCACTTCTTGCACTTACCGGCTACACATTTACTGATATGCCACTTCTTGCACTTACCGGCTACACATTTACTGATATGCCACTTCTTGCACTTACCGGCTACACATTTACTGATATGCCACTTTTTGCACTCACCGACTACACACACAATTATGTGACACAATATATCTCAGTCTTTGTACCAAAAAATTGACCTTCGAGAAATGTCAGTTTGAAAACAATTGTAAAGATTATTTTTCAATTAACAGTCGAGAGTGGAAGGGCATTTTTTCCAGATGACCAAACCATTACATGTGTAGATTTTGTATGTATTGTAGAATTGATATGACACCCACTCTTTCTCTTATGACCTCGTTTCTAATTCTGTGTCTTCTGGTCACTCCTGTGGCTTTTCTCAGACATCTCATCTCTTTTGTGATGAACTAACCAAACAATTAATCAAAAAATACATTAACTATTAACCAAGCAATTAATTAGCGAATAATTCCTTCAACCAAGAAACCAATTAATCAACTAACCAATTAAATAAAACAATCAAGGAACTAACCAATAAATTAACCAACCAACCATTTAACTAATCATCCCATCAACAAATTAATCAGCAAACAAATTACTCAACTAATCAATTAATTAAACAAAAAAAATAATGAACTAACCAACCAATTCACCAACAAAGCAAATAATCAACCATTCAATCGACCAAGCAATGAGAAACATACAAAATGAATCTCTCACACTTTGCTAGTAATATTTAAAGTATCAATGAACTGACTTTTTTTTTTGCTACCCCTGACTCAGCTGCCAAATTTCAAGACATCGGACACATATTTATATAGATCTCCAGACATCCGAGACATATTTATATCGAGCTCCAGAAATCGGACACATATGTATATAGAGCTCAAGACATCGGATACATATTTATATAGATCTCAAGACATTTGACACATATGTATTTAGATCTCGAGACATCCAAGACATATTCATATAGAGCTCAAGACATTGGACACATATTTATATAGAGCTCAAGACATCGGATACATATTTATATAGAGCTCAAGACATCGGACACATATTTATATAGATCTCAAGACATTGGACACATATGTATATAGATCTCAAGACATTGGACACATGTGTATTTATATCTCGAGACATCCAAGACATATTTATATAGAGCTCAAGACATCGGACACATATTTATATAAATCTCAAGACATTGGACACATATGTATATAGATCTCAAGACATTGGACACATATGTATTTATATCTCGAGACATCCAAGACATATTTATATAGAGCTCAAGACATTGGACACATATTTATATAGAGCTCAAGACCTTGGACACATATTTATATAGATCTCCAGAAATCGGACACTTATTTATATAGAGCTCAAGACATCGGAGACATATTTATATAGATTTGCAGACATCGGAGACATATTTATATAGATTTGCAGACATCAGAGACATATTTATATAGATCTCCAGACATCGGAGACATATTTATATAGATCTCCAGACATCGGAGACATATTTATATAGATTTGCAGACATCAGACACACAATTATAAAGAAAAGATTACACAGTAAGATATCATTTTGGTTATTAACTTGTAATATTTGTGGTGAGGTACACACTTTCAACCACAAACTTGAGTGAAGTGTAGTTATATCACAGGTTTTTGACCATAAGAAATATTGTTTGTCGTGGTTCAGGTAAGTTAATCATCACAACTTCGAATAAACTCTAAGACAAAACACGGCTATAGATTTCAATTATTTATTTTCTGCTTAAACTCTCAAAGTTTCCTCAAATGTTTACGATATATTTTATATTTAAATAGATGCAATTAAATTTCTAGAGTAAAATACTTGCTTATGTGACTCATCATTAATACAGCCAGAAATCTGAAAATTCAATTGTTATGTCCCTTTCGTTTCAAATTACGTTTAAATATGAGAAGGGAGGTAACAATTAATAGGACTCGTGGCTGCATTATGAATTACCGCACTTGAAACTAATATATAATTTCTGCTTCGCTTGGTTGAATCTCGAGAGTAATGACTAGTTTATTAGAGACATATCCGATCACATTGGCTTTTGTAGGTTGGTGGAGCTCTCAACAATGGTTGCCTGAAATAGAAATGTCAGAGTTGAAGTTGTGTTGTAGTATTGTGTTTGATGATAATTTCAGATCTCATGATGGTACTCTGTATGTGATGACAATATTTGGACACTAAATCTGTATTTTGTGTGTTTTTTATTTTGTCATTTCTTCGTGACATTTACAATAACATTAATTATCACTATTCTATTTTAATTTGGATGGGAAAGGCGTTGAGTTTGTAAGGGATTGTCTCACGCTGTGAGAGGCAGCCACTCTCTTCTGATGACGGTGTGGATACTATGTGGTTCCCACACTCCTTTTGATTCCTCATGTCTCATTCTGTATGACAGTGGCACCTCTATGGAAATAGATTTGACTAATTGACTAAACTAAGTGAAGCTTCTAACAGGGAGGGTTCAGACAGGCCATTTGCTGTTATCAATACGGTCATGTTTGTTTACATGTTTACACTGTAATGTATATTTCATTGTGCAGTTACTAAGCGCAGTTACTTACCTTCTCAAGCTACTGTGTTTTCATGTGACATTTTATTAAAGTTGTGAACAACGTGATTTGGGGCAAAATTACGCACTTTTAACGGGGTAAATCTGCTCCGCGGACTCAGTGCGTAGATTTGCCCAACTAAATGCCCCTCATTTCGCAAAATATTTAAATAATCATTTACTGTCACTTTATAGAAAGATACAGCAACTCTGGAAGAACAAAGACACGAATGATTTGAAAGATATGGGATTCCCATGAAATGATGTTGACAAGACATATAAGGATCATCATCATCAGGTGACATGCCGGCTGGCGTAGGCGATCATGGCTCTCCTCATTTCTTTGTCTCCAGTATTATGTATCAATCTCGCTGTTGTTTTCCTGCCATGCCAGGTTGTTAAACTGTCTAATATTTTCTCACGCTGTCGCCCTCTGCCTCTGTTGCCTTCAATCTTGCCTGTTGTGACTATGTTCTAAAAACCTCCTTGTCTCATGAAGCGGTCAAATAATAAAAATTGTCTTTTTCTTATATTATTGATTAAGGTCTGTTTCGCATTTGATTCTTTCATCACTTCCACATTCATTTTTCTGGCAGTCCATGATACTCTCAGCATTCTTCTATAGAACCACATCACTATTGCCTCTATTTCCCACTTTCCAGTTTGTTTATTGTCCAAGACTCGCACCCATATGTTAGTATAGGAGTTATACAGCACTGAAGAACTCTCTTTCTCACCTTTAATGACAAGGTCCTATTACACAATATATGTTTCATTTTTTTCTGAATGTTGTTTTACATATAAGGATAAGCTGGTAATTACCTATCAGTGGCGAAAGACACCTGAGATGTAGAGTGTTCCAGAGGAAGATATGGGTAAATGTATAACTGTGTAACAATCACTGGTGCTTTCTATTGTTTTGTATGGTTGTGAGAGGTGGGCACTCACTGCGGACATGGAGATACGGTTACATGCCTTCGTTTACAAATGTTACAGATGAATTCTACTTCTTCTTCTTCTTCTTTCTGTCCTCATGTACCTTTCGGTGTTGAGGGGAGAGTGAGTGTACGGTCTTTTGCCCTTCTATTTGCCTCCTCTGTTGTTATATTTCCGAGTGTCTCTAATACACTATCTATCCACCTTTTACGAGGGCGTCCAATAGGTCTCCTGTTTTCGTATCGTTTGTTAAGTGTTTTTTTGATAATACTTTGCTCTTTCTGTCTGGTTATGTGGCCGTACCATTTAACTCGTTGTTTCCGTATGTATTCTATTGTTGGCTTGATCCCTAATTGTTTCCTTAGTGCTTCATTCCTGATTTTGTGTCTCAAGCTAACTCCAATCATACGTCTCACATATTTCATTTCAGTGGTGTTAATCTTATGTATTGTTCTAGAATCTAATGTCCAAGTTTGACACTGATAACACAATGTTGGCAAGATGAATTCTACGAATCTCCTATTAAAAAGTATGACTTCTGACTGCACTTGCGTGCATGACTTCTGACTGCGTGATGCAGGAGCACACGCAGCTGAACCATATAAATGTCTACGTAAGAAATCAAATAGAGATGTGCACAGCTCCACAAGAACAACTGCGTTCAATAGTGAAATGATGAAAACCTGCATGGTTTATTCTTCTTCTTCTTCTGTCCTCGTTCTCAAACTCCTGCAGATTATCAGGATGTAGTCCGGAGAACGGAGTGCGTTGTGTCATGGTTTACAGCACTGCTGCGATATCTGCGTTTTTCGGCCTGACACATCCAACTTCAGCATGACTTTGGGTCACTGACCCTATATGGGATGGGACATCCAACTCCATCCCATAACCTCCTTACTCGCCCTTTACGACATGCGTGGAAGGTAAACAGTGTTGCTATTCTTTGCTCACCTTTCGGGCCCCGGCAACACACTGCATGGTCTAGACATGTATGACCCTATATGATTCCCTGTCAAAAACACTACTGAGGGCAACAGTCAATGTTGGAAGAAGAAGAAGAGGCGAAATAAAACTCATGTGCAGACAAAATCCAGGACTTGACAGGACAAGATTTGTCCTCACTCGTCTGCACCGTTGAAGATAGAAATTGCTGGATAACTGTGTGTAGATGTATCCACTACGGTAATCCTACAGGTTACGGGTTTATAGATTCTCAGATATAATAATTGATTGCAAGGAGTTTCAATGACATAAATGGTTATCGTATAAATGCTCAAAGACGTGAATGATTGATTGTAAGTATACTCAATTATTTAAATAATGTGTTGCATGGAAGCATATTGATTTCAATAATTGATTGTATGGAAGCTCAATGATTTGAATAATTGATTGTATGGAAGCTCAATGATTTGAATAATTGATTGTATGGAAGCACAATAATTTGAATAATTGATTGTATGGAAGCTCAATGATTTGAATAATTGATTGTATGGAAGCTCAATGGCTTGAATGATGAAATGTATGAAGGGCCAATAATTTGTATTATTGATATTGGAGGCTCAATAATTTCAATGATTGATTTATGGAAACCTAACGACTTGACTGATTGATTGTATGAAAGCATAATTCTTGAATAATTGATTGTGTCGAGGCTCAATGACCTGAGTGATTGATTTCATGGAGGACCAATGAATTGAATTATTATTTGTTTGTAGACTCAGTTTCTAGAACGATTGATTGTATGGGGGCATGTGACTTCAAATATTAACTATAAGGATGTCATATGACGTGAATGACTATTGTATGGAAACACAATAATGCAAATGTTTGATTGTATGAAGGCCTGATGACTTGAATGATTGGTTGTATAAAGGGAAATAATTGGAATGATTGGCTGCATGCAGGACTAATTACTAGACTGATTGATTGTATGGAGGCTCAATAACTTGTATTATTGATTGTATAAAGGGTCCACGGCTTGAATGATTTATTTCCGCCGAAGACGGATGTGTCGGGCCATTGGTGCAAATAAAACGGCGACACAACGCATCTCCATTCTCTGGACCACATCCCGCTGGAAATATAGTAGGACAATGGTCCTGCTACATGGGAGATCCGGCAGGAGTTTGAGAATGAACGCTGAAGAAGAAGAATGGGTGATTGTATGAAGGTCCAATTGTCTGTATGTGATATCAAACACTACAAACACGCCAAGTTGTAATAGTTATTGATTTTTACAAGATATTGTAATAAAAAGCATACTTACCTTGGTTTGATTCGTTTCAAAATATTCGGCAGGCTGGTCGGTGATGCAGTAAACGGATCAACAACCGTAAAATAGTCACATGTGAAAGTATTGGAATACACTGGGTGTTCCTGAAATGTAGCATCATCATCATCATCTCTGTTGTCGTTAGGTTTCATGTTTTTATTGTGACATGATTATTTTACTTACAGAAAAAAATGGTGTTATATACTCTACACCGCATGAAGAATGTCTTCAAGTTTTGTCAGTGTGTCAACCTAGTCTGTGTGGAAACCTGGTCTGGTAACAAAATATACTCTACACCGCATGCAGAATGTCTTCATGTCTTACCAGTGAGACCTAGCCCCTGTAGAAAACTGGACTGGTCATTAAGTACCCCGACAATTAGTGGGGGAGGTCAGACAAAGTTTTACAGTTGTTGACAAGGAAACCATTTTTTTGGCTTGGGGGGCGAGGGGGATAAAGGTAGGTCACATGGATGCAACCTACCATCGCGGATGAATCTAACTCTTCATGTACTAAGCCGAAGCAGCTATTAGGTAAATTTACCAGTTTCATTCCTTGTTTGTTTACCTTCCCAAGCTCATGCGTATTTTACCCATTTACAGCTGGGTCGATTGGAAGAGTGGTCGTGTCGGACGAGAAAAAAACACCAAATTTTTTTTTGTGAGTGGAGAGAATTGACGAATGTTGACGTCAATAAAGCTGCTTTTATATGTAAATTAAATTGTTAGAGTGTGAAATATTTATCGAAAAATCAGTTTTAAAAATGCATGTATTATTTTCCAATTTTTATCTGAATTTTTTTTAGCAGAGAAAAGCAAACTTACACTTACACTTAAGCATGCAGTAAACAATGTTTCGACATAATTAAGCAAATATAGGTGCATGCATTCTTGACCAGGGGGTGAGGGGGAAAACATTGGCAAAGAATCTTTGGTCTAATTTATGGACAGTCCCAAACGAGTTCCGGGACTTTTACTTCAGGGTGAAATGAATAGAACCAATTTCTTCTTTTCAGACATATCATCGGAGGTGACTAAGGAAAGTATGTCAATATGATGACCATCTGTCAAATGGCAATATGCTGACCATCTGTTACATGTGAAGCAATATGCTAACCACCTGTCACATGTGTAGCAATATGCTGACCACCTGTCACATGTGAAGCAATATGATGACCACCTGTCACATGTGAAGCAATATTCTGACCACCTGTCACATGTGAAGCAATATTCTGACCACTTGTCACATGTGAAGCAATATGCTGACCACCTGTCACATGTGAAGCAATATGCTGACCACCTTTCACATGTGAAGCAATATGATGACCACCTGTCACATGTGAAGCAATATGCTGACCACCTGTCACATGTGAAGCAATATGATGACCACCTGTCACATGTGAAGCAATATGCTGACAACCTGTCACATGTGAAGCAATATTCTGACCACCTGTCACATGTGAAGCAATATGCTGACCACCTGTGAAAAACAGTCATCATTGCTGCTGTATTTTATTTCCTGATTCTGTTATTTTGCCTACTCAATGACTCGGTGTGTCTGTAAGGTGCACTGTCACGACCACATACGTTCTCTATCTTGGTGGGAACTCTACTATGACTTTTTATTTCAATCTATCGGCATGCTGAAAGAGGAAGTGTTGATTATCTACCAATAATCCAGTAATTGAAATGTGGTCCTGAGAGAAACGAGCTCCAATGTGAGATTAGATGAATATTAGTCAACAAACAAAGAATTGAAACTGTCGGTCATCGTATAATGTTGGATACACTCAAGGGGAAATTATAGAAACTTTAGACCTCTCCTGTGTGAAATGATGATGACAAGACGATTAACTATCGAACTAATCCATGCCTTGTGTCTTCAACAGGATTATTTACAACGTCGATCATGAAGCTGGGTATTCAAACTCACACTTAAGCTCATTGGTCTCATTTTGTGACTTGCATGACAGAGGGTTGTATATTAATTCTCTGCTGCTCTTTCAAACCCCGGCGATACCCGAGGAAACACTGAGATATATGAGATATATTCATATCTTGTCTCACTGGAAGTACTGGGGACCTGCAGTTCAGAATCAGGAGTGTCTACAACTACTGTTCTCTGTATATATTTCGATATCTGCTACTGGATACTGAGCACTTATAAAAACCCGGAGTACAATAAGGGTGAGTTCTAACTAGTTACCACTCAACTTTCAGACAATCAGAATAGGAAAGCCTCACAAATTGCAATGGTGGTTTTTGAAGTATTTTTTTAAGACACAATTTAACTTCTGTTAATTATTCATCATCGTTGTAAATATCGTGTGCCGTGCTGGGTGATATATAGGTCAGAGGTTCTAAGCAGGGTCCATATGGACACCGCAGGAAGTTACATATAGGTAGTGTTTGATCAAGACAAAAACTGGACAAGTGGATGACCAACTTCGGTGGTTGTTATTCAAGTGTTTTGATTCTATGTGGAAACCTTTCATTTAAAATTTTCAGATGTCTTTATACTACAGCAGTGGTCTGGATCGATTCTTTACCATCTATCTATATATGTAGAACCCCGTAACCTATCGGGGTAGTAGAGGGGACTACATCACACAGAATCCTTCAGCAATTTCTATCTTCAACGATGTTGACGAGTGATGAACAATCTTATCTTTTCAAATTCTTTGGTAGCTGAATCGCATTATGTAGGTAGCCTAAGTTTTTTTTATCTGTAGTCAGTTCTGTTGTATTTGTTGTTGTGATGTCATGTTGTTATAGTAAGTCTCAAATGTTATCAGTCAATTCTACCTTTTGGTCTTCCTCTTTCTCTATAAACGGAAATTCTTTTGTTGTATATAATAGATGCAAGGCGATCATGTCCCATTCTCAAAAGGTGACCCAACCATTTAATCTGTTGACACTCTATGTAACTGTTGCATGGAATAGTCACTATGTAATTTCTGTTGTTTTCATGTCTTATTCTCTCTGTTTTATTGACATCAATGTTCTTCTTGGGCATTGTATTTCTTCTCAGGCAGCAAATTATCTCTCAGGCGTTGTTCAGCTCATCCATGTGTGGCGTTGTTAACATTAAATTGGTATACATACATACATACATACATACATATATATATATATCCTCATTATTTTCTGCAGCGAAAACAGTGCTAGGAATGTGCAGTAAGTAAAGTAACCCATAGCATTTATTAATACCGTAGAGGTGTAGATGTTAACAATCTCACATTTCAGAGGCTCTGCAAATGAGGGCGGTAGCCATGTCCTCTCCCTCGCAGTCTTTACTTTCACGGATTAATATGGTACCCATTTAAGGCTGGGTCGATCCGGGAGCCGTTGCTGTCTGAAAAACATTTCCGCCTCAACTTGGGAATGAACCCATGACCACTCATATGCGAAGCCAGTGCGCTAACCACTGCGCTGCGCGGCTCCCTACATTCCCTAGAATGTGCAGTACTCACACCTATCTCTTCAGTCTTTCATGCTGTCAACCGATGATTTTATCTGACCCCCATTGCTTCTCCCACCTTCCACTGCAAGATTCCTGTATACAGGAAATCGTATTAGACGACACGGCCGAAACATACCAACTTTCGTCATTTAAAAATGAAAGTCTCCAAATAAGACATATTAACCGAATTAATTAGATCCCCTATTTGTTACTTTTTTATTATTGTTGGGCTGTCGGTTCGTCACTGTTTACTTAGAAGCGAATAACAAACATAGTCAAGGTGACTTCCTGTACATAAATAGTAACAAATCGAGAACCCACGATGAGCCCAATCGAGAACCCAAAAAAACCCAATCGAGAACCCGTCTGTCTATTCACTTGATAATTCTAGATAACATGTCTTTACCGAAGACAATAATGGTGTAAACGTGAACATTGGCTGTACTATTGGACCAAACTCCAGAAAGTAAACAGTCCTTCATTCGGTACGTTTCGTATTATTGTCGGTACATTTTTTATTATTGTAACGATTTCTATTGGTTTCTATTTATATACTTGGAGTAGACTTGTCGACTTTTGGCATGCGATTCCAATTATATACATATTGACCAGCGGAAAACACGGGAACAATCAAGAAAAGGAACGAATGAAAGCCTAATTAATTCAGAGAACGGGTCTTCTACTGCCGATCAATCGAGATTTAACTTTCAATAGCGGTGATTCCTGGAATTCAGCGTGCATTTTAGTTTTATCTTATGTATGACATATTCGATTACTTTACCGTCTCGATGACAAATAGAACACTTACCCCATTACTGGTCACCTCATCACATTTTGGCCAGAATCCAACCAAAGTTGTATCTCCTGCAAACGTGTAGCGACCATAGCATGATGGAATTCCCTTGAGATCACTTTTAGTGAAGCTAACAACTTTGCTGGGATTGTAGCTGTGTGATCTGATGTAAAACAAGTGTAAGCTATTAGATACAAGTGTATCTATCTATCTATCTATCTATCTATCTATCTATCTATCTATCTATCTATCTATCTATCTATCTATCTATCTATCTATCTATCTATCTATCTATCTATCTATCTATCTATCTATCTATCTATCTATCTATCTATCTATCTATCTATCTATCTATCTATCTATCTATCTATCTATCTATCTATCTATCTATCTATCTATCTATCTATCTATCTATCTATCTATCTATCTATCTATCTATCTATCTATCTATCTATCTATCTATCTATCTATCTATCTATCTATCTATCTATCTATCTATCTATCTATCTATCTATCTATCTATCTATCTATCTATCTATCTATCTATCTATCTATCTATCTATCTATCTATCTATCTATCTATCTATCTATCTATCTATCTATCTATCTATCTATCTATCTATCTATCTATCTATCTATCTATCTATCTATCTATCTATCTATCTATCTATCTATCTATCTATCTATCTATCTATCTATCTATCTATCTATCTCTCTCTCTCTCTCTCTCTCTCTCTCTCTATCTATCTATCTATCTATCTATCTATCTATCTATCTATCTATCTATCTATCTATCTATCTATCTATCTATCTATCTATCTATCTATCTATCTATCTATCTATCTATCTATCTATCTATCTATCTATCTATCTATCTATCTATCTATCTATCTATCTATCTATCTATCTATCTATCTATCTATCTATCTATCTATCCCTTTCTGTCTCTCTCTGTCTCTCTCTGTCTCTGTCTGTCTCTGTGTCTGTCTGTCTATCTATCTATCTACCTAGCTAACTTATCTTATCTAATCGTATCTAACCTATATATATTTTTATCACCTAATATCGTAGGGTGATATCGACACTTGAAACATAAGCATAAAGAGATCACTAAATACCCCTGTACTCGGATACCCGAGGAGTGTAGAAAAATTACGCCCAAACCATTCCTTGATTTTGACATTTCAGGATTTTCTTTATTCCCCTCTTCCCTTACCCGCTTCGACTGTTCCTTGCAAAAATGTTTTGGAAAGTGAGTTGTATCTCGTTACATGTCCAAACCAAACAAATGTGCGCCTCTTCATCACGACCAAAAGTGGTTCTTGATAACATGCCAGCTTGTTTAATTGATGCAGTACGAATATATCTGTACTTCCGTATATACCCAGCAGTGTAGACGTGATGTGCGAATACTCAACCACGTTCATACAACATGTCTCAGAAAAATTATGCACATAAGATGACAGGACAAGATTCCAGATACCACTGTCCTTGAGCGATATGATATCTCTAGAATGACACTAACCTGATGAGCAGATTGGCTGTGCATGTCATGTGGTATGTATGTCAGACAATCACCTGCCAAAGATACTTCTGTATGGTGACCTGGAGAAAGTACACCATCTCAAGGTGGCAAAAAAAATTACTGAAAGGACTCGTTAACGACTTCATTGAAAGTCTTTGAAATAGACAAAGATACATGGGAAGAACTTGCAAAACAATAGATTTACATGGCGCTCTACAGTCAAAAGGGCGCTATATTTTGTGAAAAGACTAGAAATTCAGTAGCTCAACAGAGGAGAATATCTAGAAAGACCCAGATAAAACAAAATCCACCTACATTGGTCATTCCATGCCCGAACTGTCCAAGGAGATGTGCAACTCCAATGTGTGTATTAGCCATTCACTATCTCATAATCAAGGACATAATTCTAACTGAATTTTCAAAGGTAGATGTAACAAATGGTCATCATCACTTATGGTGTGGATGTAACAAATGGTCATCATCACTTAAGATGTGGATGTAACAAATGGTCATCATCACTTATGATGTGGAGGTAACAAATGGTCATCATCACTTATGGTGGACGAACACGCATACACATCTAGCAGTAGCGATCTTATTAGAATTGATCTTTGCTGCAATACCGATCTTACTTTTCCAAATCAGAGATGAAAAAAAGATATTACTCAATCAATCAATCAATCAATCAATCCACAAAAACTCAATCAAGTGTTACAACTCCTCGTCTCTTACGTTTGTAAAAAAGTTCAGTTTGTGACATTCTCCCAAATTTCATTGATAGACTTCAGCAACTTCTTATCTCGTCCTACTCCGTCTCTTCTCCCCTTTATCTTCTCGTTGGTTACTAAATGTTAAAGTTGTGCCCCTCTCATCACATGCCCTAAACATTTGACTGTCTGCATTTTTTTGTGTGTGCTATATTGTGTCTTTCTTACTTCAGCTTGTTTGAGGACGTCAACATTAGTTTTTGTGACTGCCCAATGAAAATTTCATCATTCTTCTAAAGGTCCACATCACAGGTCCTGTAAGCTAATCTTGAGCGCTTCTGCTTACCGTTTATGCTTCGCATCCTTAAAGAAGAATTGGTTCGACATAATAACATAGCACTCGAATTTCACACATGCATTGTTAGTACACATGGAGGAAAAGATATACAAACTTGTATTTGCCGTCGTTGAAGTCTGTGAAGTTGTAACGCTGTACAGTAATACTTCCATCACCATTATCCTTGACCGCTGCGACCTCCAACATATGTGTTGTCCCATTTAATGATTCTTCTATGAACAACGTTGCATCCTAGAAATAAAGTCATTTTGTCAATACATCGCTACATAAATAACTTCGATTTAGAAAGTTTACAATTGTCATTTCATGTTCTCAAGGTAAAAATTCCAATCTTTTTTATTGTAGAACGCCAAGTAGTTCTCTTTTGTGCAAGTTCTTTAACAAGTCCTTGTAGCGCTTATTTTGGCCACCTTGAGATCGTGTACCCTTCTGCAGCTCACTATAGGGAGGTACCTTTGGCATGCGATAGTCTGGCATACGCACCAAATGACCTACCCAACGAATATGTGTCTTCATCAGGATATTGTCAATGCTGGGGATACCAGCTCTATCAAGGACAGTGGTATCTGGAATATATATAATAAACTTATTATCGCAGACGGTATCTGGTTTAGTGCCTTTTGAAACTCGTGCAGCCCGATTTTAAATAACACTTTAGAATCAAGAACTCATGTGAGTATCACAATGAAAGCATGCATATGGTCTTATTGTTCTTCTTCTTCTTTCGTTCACTTGAAACATGTCTATATATGTAATACTCAGTCTTTTGTAGTTCACACAGTGTCCCAGAGCTTTGATTCCAGTGTTGCTTCTTCCTCTGGCCAATATGTCCGCCTCAGCATTTCTTGCTCAGAACACTCTTGAAGTATGTGTTTGGCATTCAGTGCTGCCCGTCCTCATGTAAACATGGCCGTGTTGCCAATTTTTAATTTTGTGTACATGTGACTGCGGAGTCGGTTGTGTCCCGTTCTGAGACGTAGAATTATAACTTGTTCTGATCTGTTCAGAATGTGATAGTCATCTTGTGTTGGTGTTTGTGGCTTTCTTATTGACTTCATCATCCGTTTTTTCTGATGGTATGGGATTGGTGCATCTGGTTGTTCTTAAGCAGCACCTTCCTTGGCTAGAAGTTTTGCTTTTTCATTTCCTGGTATTCCACAGTGAGAGGGTATCCACTGCATGGTTACCCTATACTGGTACGACAATTCACTAAGTATTTTTTGCAAGTCTGTTAGTTTTCCAGAATGGAGAGCTTGAAGCACTGACCTTGCATCTGTCAGGAATACCACAGGCTGTAGGCCAGAGTTGGAGTTCAGCAGTTTTTTTAGCTGCCACACTAATTGCATGGATTTCTGCATCATAATTATTGCAGAATTTCCTTGTTGGTGTTCTGATTGTATTTCTAGGCTTGTCTTGATATTCTATATATACACTTGCACCTCCACTCCTCACTGCATTCTGTGCTGACCCATCTGTGTATACTCTGATCAATATGTCTTGTGGATATTCCTCGTCCAGGAAACTGAGGGTGACTATTCTTCACTGCACACTGTACGTTCTCGCTTAGTATTCCTTTCACGTGTGTCTGAATGTATATAGGTATTTCATACATTTCACTCCAAGGGGTTTGTTCTGGTACAGACCTTAAGGGGCTGTCAACTTCAGGTAGGTCTGTAAGTTGCCTACGGAGTCGTTTAGCTTGATGGATAAAGCTGCTTCTTTTCAGTCTCCCCATTGCTAGATTTTGGAATCTTTCCTTCATTGGATGACTTGGCATACACTGAAACTTTTCTGCTTGAATTAATACATTTGTGTCTCTGCGTTCGCCAAGTGTTTGCATTCTTCACATTTTCTGCATTTCTACTATGGGTGTTGATTTCATTGCTCCCAACATTATCCTAAGCGCCTGATTTTGTACTTTATCTAGATCTTCTTTATCCAGCTTTGCTCTTGCTGCATTTTCCAAGTTTTTAATCATTTCCTTTGACACTCTATCAGCTCCTGGGGATTTTATTTAATTCTCAATTTGAATATGGTATGCTCCAGTTATTTCATTGTAATTTTTGCCTCCATGACTTCAGGTATAGGTTCACCTTGTCCAATGATTTGCTGGTTCTCTAGAATCTCCCGTTATTTATCTGGGCTAACTTTGTCGTTATTGTCTTCTGTAAAGTAATCATCTGCATTTTTACCTGTTAAACTGTTTCTATCTTTGTAAAGTGTGATCCTTGTATTTTTCCGTATACCTTCATGTTTAGTTCTTTTACCAGTTTCCATTATTTCCTAGTGTTTCAAGGTTCACTAAGTTCTTTTATTTCCAGCTGCTTGTAAGATAATAATTAAATACTATAATAAATATGGAAAATTTACCAGCGAAATAATTATTGAATTCAATAAGAAATAAAAATCTATTGTAATTTAGTTAATTAACCCTCCAAGGGTCAAGGTTGGACACGGTTAGTCATATCTCTAACTGTTATTTCATGATTGTGTAAATGTATCTTTCGGACAGTGTGAATTTCATAGTAGATTGACTTCACAAGAGTTGCTATACAACACAGAGACGGGGGTGTCGTGTTTTTCACGGATGGATGAGAGCACCATGGTCATTAATCTGGCTGCTGTCTTAAAGTAGTTGTTAGTGGATGGACCGGTATCGAATTCATTGGGGGCTCGCAGAGAAACTACTTTCAGCATGAGAATACACGTTGAAGTCCTTACGGCAACTGTCCACTGTCTCACACAGACATCTCTTGTTTTAGCAACTGTCCAATGTCTCACACAGACATCTCTTGTTTTAGCAACTGTCCAATGTCTCACACAGACATCTCTTGTTTTAGCAACTGTCCAATGTCTCACACAGACATCTCTTGTTTTAGCAACTGTCCAATGTCTCACACAGACATCTCTTGTTTTAGCAACTGTCCAATGTCTCACACAGACTTCTCTTGCTACGGAAACTCTCCAATATCTCACACATACTTCTCTTCTTACGGAATAAACGTATCTAATTCTCAGTCTACTCTGTCAATAATTGAAAAAAAGACATTGTATAATAGTGTGACATCCTGTAATTACCGGACGCAAGGCTGGCATGTCCACTTGTCGAATTGTAATTTCGTAGTATTCACTATCTCCATATGGCTTCAGGTACCGGAAACTGTTGTCCCATTCACCGACGAAGATTTCCAGGAAGTTCAATACACGTTTCGACAAAAATTGTAGTGATTCTTCCAGTGCTTTTTCAAGTCCTAGACCAGAACATAGAAAATAGAATAATTTATATGCATGTTTGCTTGGGAATGTCCATAATGTTTGATATTAATTACTTGGACATTTGATGGGAGGTGTTTGATACAATGTGACAGTTTTTGTTGACAAGAGGAATGGGGTTGGGGAGGAGGTTGATAAATCTTCACAGTTATTGACAAAAGAGTAATGGGCAAAAGTAAAATATGATATAATTATGTATTTATTTTGCACTTTTGTCCGCAAATATGTGAAAATGTTTATGGTGTGGGGAGGACCAGGTGGTGGAAAGGGACATTTTTTACATAACTGTTCCTGGGATGTGAAATACCTGTATTATTCTTCCGTGTAATAACTCAGGTAATTCAGGTATGTTGAGGTGAAGAATCCAAACAAAAATATGTTGATGTAATCTATGAACCTCCATCAGAGCTGATCAATCCAATCTGTTCAATTACATCACCCCCCACACACATGTAACATCCGTTACAATGTAACGGTGGAAGCTGTTACGATGTAACGGTGGAAGCTGTTACGATGTAACCAAGTTCTATTATGGTAATCTGGATTCTAAGATATAGATAGACATAATACAACTTCGTTACATCGTAACAGCTTCCACCGTTACATCGTAACAGCTTCCACCGTTACATCGTAACAGCTTCCACCGTTACATCGTAACAGCTTCCACCGTTACATCGTAACAGCTTCCACCGTTACATCGTAACAGCTTCCACCGTTACATCGTAACAGCTTCCACCGTTACATCGTAACAGCTTCCACCGTTACATCGTAACAGCTTCCACCGTTACATCGTAACAGCTTCCACCGTTACATCGTAACAGCTTCCACCGTTACATCGTAACAGCTTCCACCGTTACATCGTAACAGCTTCCACCGTTACATCGTAACAGCTTCCACCGTTACATCGTAACAGTTTCCACCGTTACATCGTAACAGCTTCCACCGTTACATCGTAACAGCTTCCACCGTTACATCGTAACAGCTTCCACCGTTACACACACACACACACTTTCTGATAGATTTTATTCTCATAGTTTCCATCTCTAGTCACAATATTTATGTATGTATGTATGTATGTATGTATGTATGTATGTATGCATGTATGTATGTATGTATGTATGTATGTATGTATGTATGTATGTATGTATGTATGTATGTATGTATGTATGTATGTATGTATGTATGTATGTATGTATGTATGTATGTATGTATGTACGCACGCACGCACGCACACACGCACGCACGCACGCACGCACGCACGCACGCACGCACGCACGCACGCACGCACGTACGTACGTACGTATGTATGTATGTATGTATGTATGTATGTATGTATGTATGTATGTATGTATGTATGTATGTATGTATGTATGTATGTATGTATGTATGTATGTATGTATGTATGTATGTATGTATGTATGTATGTATGTGTGTGTATATGTCTGTGTATGTCTGTATGTGTGTGCGTGCGTGTGTGCGTGTGTGCGTGCGTGCATGCGTGCGTGCATGCGTGTGTGTATGTATGTATGTATGTATGTGTGTGTATGTATGTATGTATTGTGTTTCTATTTCATACAAACACATCAATCCATTTAACATCAGAAGTAAATAGTTGACAGAAAAAAAGACACTATTACAATACAACATCAGATGTAAATTTGTGACAGAAATAAAGACATTTTTACAATAAATCAGATGTAAATTGGTGACAGAAATAAAGACAATTTTACAATACAACGTCAGATGTAAATTGGCGACAGAAATAAAAATACTTTTACAATAAATCAGATGTAAATTGGTGACAGAAATAAAGAATTTTACAATACGGTATCAGATGTAAATTGGTGACATAATAAAGAATTTTACAATACAATATCAGATGTAAATTGGTGACAGAAATAAAGACACTTTTACAATACAACATCAGATGTAAATTGTTGACAGAAATAAAAACACTTTTACAATAAATCAGATGTAAATTGGTGACAGAAATAAAAACACTTTTACAATAAATCAGATGTAAATTGGTGACAGAAATAAAGACACTTTTACAATACAACATCAGATGTAAATCGGTGACAGAAATAAAGACAATTTTACAACACAACATCATAAGTAAATTGGCGACAGAAATAAAAACACTTTTACAATAAATCAGATGTAAATTGGTGACAGAAATAAAAATACTTTTACAATAAATCAGATGTAAATTGGTGACAGAAATAAAGACACTTTTTCAATACAACATCAGATATATATTGGTGATAGAAATAAAGACACTTTTACAATACAACATCAGATATATATTGGTGACAGAAATAAAGACACTTTTTCAATACAACATCAGATATATATTGGTGACAGAAATAAAGACACTTTTTCAATACAACATCAGATATATATTGTCCGATATTATGACAGAAATAAAGACACTTTTACAATACAACATGTATTACTTAAGAGGCTTTCCATGAGTTATACAAACAATAAGGGGGGGGGGGGCTCAGAAAATGATTGACAGTTGTCGGGAGAGAGACGGGTGAGAGGAGCGGTTGACAAACGGAAACGTCAACAATAGTGTTTATTTATACACCAACTAAATTTTTCGAATTTGTTAAAAAGTTAGCAAAATAAAGATTTTGTAAATATGTTTTCTGCTGAAAATATTTCAGGTGGTGTATAAACATTTTTTGGACATCATTAATCAGGTCTGTTTCCTGAATTATGATAAGAGCGAAGGAGAGAGAGAGAGAACGAGAGAGACAGAGAGAAGGAGTAGAAAAATAAACAAGACAATTGTTGACTTTTTTATGGACAGCCCCTAGACACAGAATTAAAAATGACAATCTGTTATTTTAATGGTACATACTTCCGTTTCCTGTTGAAGAATAAAGCAGATTTTATAATAAGTATATTAGTCTTACAATCTTCAGTTATATCTACATATCAATTTATAGAATTACATTCTCGTTTATATCTCGTTTGATTATGAAGTAGTAGAATTGCATTGCGTTTAATTACACAGTAATATAATTGCTTCCATCTTTACAAGAAGACCTATCGGCCCTTGTATAATTTAAACGGATATTATGTTATATGTTTGTTGTTACCGAGGATATTTCAATACCTGTACGGGATGTTTGTTGTTGTTGTAATAGTCCTTGTTTCGATCGGTCCGTTTGGGTGACTTTGCGTGCACTGTTTGAATGGCTTGACGAAATCGCTTCTTTTTTTGGAGATGCGGTTAGTCACGTACAGAAGAGCGCGTGTTCAATAGTTGCTAGGCGATTTGGTGCCGTTGAACGGACTGGTTCAATTCCCGTTAGTCTCAAGAATTTTTAATATAATTGCACTGCATGTGGTTACAACGTTGTAGAATTGTATTGCGTTTGATTATAAAGTTGCATATGGCTTTAGTATTTCGTATGCACATTAATTAATTCAATGTTCTCTTCTCTAAATATTCAACATCCTATATCGTACCATGATCCCTCAATACCTTATAGAGAAATCATATTGATATGTGAAGGCAATAGCGCCAACATTGAGAAGCATTAAGCTAGATTACAGTTGTCTGTTAACAGGGAAAACTGGTACATCTTTATGCTTATAAGACTTGTACATGAAGATTGACAAGTACCTGGTATATGTAGCTTCCCATCAACGTTTCTCACAGCGTACAGAGTCCTAGTCTCAATACTGTTTCGGACATAAGTTTGACAATTATATATTCAATGCCTTTCCTGTTTGTTATGGGGAGTTGTATTCAAAGGTTTTTTTCCATACACATTAGTGTATTTTCGAGTTGGCGTATCCAATACCAGAGTCAAGAACATCAGGACACTATGGCAGGACACTATTTCAGATACCACTTTCTTTGCCAGATCTGGCATCCCAAGCATTGACACTATCCTGATGCAGACACATATTTGCTAGGTAGGTCATCTGGTACGTATGTCAGACTATCGCCTGTCAAATATACTATGGCGAGCTGGAGAAGGGTGAACGATCTGAAGGTGGTCAACAGAAGGGCTACAATGACTCGTTAAAGACCTCACTGAAAGCATTAGAGATAGACGAAGACACATGGGAAGAACTTGCACAAAATAGATCTACATGGCGCTCTACAGTCAAAAAAAGCGCATCATCTTGTGAAAAGAGGCGAAATGCTGCAGTCCAGCAGCGAAGAGTAGCTAGAAAGTCACGGATAGACCAAAATCTGTTTATAGTTATCATTCCATGTTCGAACTGTCGAAGACCATTTACAGCTCGAATAGGGCTCATTAACCATGTACGAACTATAACTCATGGTCATAATTCTAACTGAATTTTCAAACAAAAGTGGATATAAAAATGGTCATCATCACTTGTGATGGACGAGCACACACACACAAACACACACACACACACACACACACACACACACACACACACACACATGACTCCTACTTTAATATGGGACAATTGTGGTGGGACAAGTGGGCTTCTCTGTGTTCTCGAGCATAAACAATATTTCGGCTGGTCGGTCTCGAGCTGGACAATTGTAGCTTCGTTGCCACTATATCGATTAACATTAACGAAACTGCCCTCTAGAAAGTGTTACCTTTTCCAGAGTCAATGTCTACTCAGAATCACCATATTCTAGCAAGATACACCCATATCAGGACATTAACATTGGTCGGCCCTCTAATATTTCTGCATTTTTGACTGACCGAGACGAAATGCACAGATCCCATATGTCACTGTGTGCCGACAGTATTGTTAGGTGTGCTGGCGTCGATGTCCCGGGGATATTGCTAGTCTTTTTTCTGTTGTCCTTTTTACAGACAATTCTATTTCTATCTACAGCCTCCACATCCACGGACACGAGCCTAAAAGTGTTGATCAGGAGCACAGCATGAGCAGCTTCTGTTTCCAGTATGCACCAAGTTGTAACACTGGGTCCACACCAGAACAATGCGATATCCTTTGTACACTGCCCCCACCCCCCATATAGGATGAAAGTGACACAAAAGACACGCTGAAGTCGGATGTGTAGTCCCGAATTTCGTAGATATCACATAAAAGCTGTAAACGATGACTACATGCATTCAATTTTCATGACTACATCATATTCATCTTCAGAAGAAAGGGATTTCGTGAACTAAATGGCGCAAATGTCGCAGCAGCCTTGTAGAAAAATATAACGCATTACTTACAGTTTGATGTATCTCTGATCAAAGAGATCATTTCTAACTTTACATTCTAGAGTGAATGATGAAGTGGACATACCAGCATCGCTTTGGACTCCATGAATTAACCCTGAGCATGCTAGTAGAATCACAAAACATCCAATAACAGGCGTCATAGCTACTGAACTGTGTGTAGTAACACCGATAAATGCAGGCAACAACGAGTGAAGTACGTGAAGAAAGTGTCGACGTTTTATAGATCAACCTCATTATTTATTCAAAAATGTGATTAAAAACTGATAATAAACACTGAATAAAACACGTTTGATCTTTACCTTTCATTAATTAGTAAACTGGTATAAATGATGTACATGAAAAGCGTCATGAACATAATCTAGTGGTGAGTTAATTAACAAAATAGTTGACGTACTTTTCTAATTTCAAAGGTTGTGGTGGCTGGATTACTATAACTGTGACCTCAAGGCTATAACGCCATAATTTATCTGACATAACGAAATTGGACTAACGGTTGAAAGCGGTTGAAAGAAGGTTACCCAATAATAAGATTTGCATTTGATTTCACAATAGACAAACTAAAAAAAATGTATATCCAAGTAGTAGCTGATGCACGTAGTCCGTGTACTAGGTTGTATCACCATTGAATAATGGTAAAGTTGTTCACTAAGCGCTCAAGAGGTGGGTGGGTTCGAATCCAGCTTGCGTAATCTTGTTTGGTTGGTTGCTAATCTAGCGGTTCAAGAGCTCTTTTCCTTCGATCCAATGCCATTAAAATGGTATTATATTGCTGGGAAGGTGATCTTGTTTATAAAGTGAATTCTTTTTAAGGGGATTCATGGAGATTATCGCTAGAAGGATAGAAACTATGATTGGAACTTCCGGCAGGAAGCGTTTAGCTTTGTTGAGTGAAATGACGTACGTAAGGAGTAACACGAATACAAAGAAATCAATCCTCTACCACTTTTGATCCGTGTTTTTGACAACGGAAATAAATGTATATGCTCAAGCAGTTATAATATCTACTTGCTAAACACAAGCTGTCATATAACTAACTACCTTACTAATCACAAACTATCATAGAATTAGTTTTATACACCGATCTAAAAAAAAACTAAACAGAAAATATAAGGATGAACTACCAGACTTAACAAGAGAGATATCACCAACACTTTTTACAGTTCCGTGGGAGCAATACCCAAATCTCACTATCAGAATCACCATAAACAACTACCACACTATGATAGAACTGAATAATCTTTAAAAAAATCAATAGTATGCAACATGATTGGAGATATGTACCCCAGAGAAGCATGGATAAAGTATATACCGACGGATCAGCAACCAGAGCAGTAAAGAATGGAGGTGCTGGCGTGTACATAAAATATCCAGAAAAAGAAAATGAATCCACATGTTCAACAACTGGAATATTCTGCTCCAACTACTCTGCAGAAGTACAGGCTTTAAACATTGCTGCAGAAATAATTAAAAACACAACAAGTCAATGCCAGCAGGTGGTATTTCTTACTGATGCTACAAGCACTTGCCAGCGATAAACTGCCATACCTGAAGAAAGCCATGCGAGAAGTGAGCATCCAAAGAATGGTAGTACTACAGTGGATACCATCCCACTGTGGCATATCAGGAAATGAAGAGGCATACAGACTGGCAAAAGATGGAGCAACACAGGAACAAAAAGACCACGAAATCACCTACCAAGAAAAGTATCAGGAAAGTCGACCACCCAAAAGACAATTACCATTATCTTTACAGAGCAGATAAGGTTATTTATCTTCCGCCTCAGAACAGGACACAACAGATTAAACAGCCACTTAAATAGACTAAGATTGGTCACTCACCACTGTGCCCTTGTGGGCAGGCAGCACGGACAGCTGAACATATCCTGCAAGACTGCAATACACTAAACCAGTTAAGGGAAGAACACTGGCGCACAGAGATGGATATCCACAGAAAAATGTATGGGAGCACTGAGCAGCTTTCAAATACAGCAGTATTTATTAAGAAAACAGGACTTGTTGTGTAGACATGTCAAACTGTGAACGAGAAGAAGAAGAAGAAGAAGATATAATTACCGTACTAAACACAAGTTATCATATAATTACTTTACTAAACACAAGCTATCATATAATTACTTTACTAAACACAAGCTATCATATAATTACTTAACTAAACACAAGCTATCATATAATTACTTTACTAAACACAAACTATCATATAATTCTAATAAGCATTTCGCTCAGTTTGGTATGTACAAGAACTTAGAGAGAACAATGTTGGAGTGGTTTTTTTATCTCGCTAACAACAAGTATCAGGTCATTGCAGCAAATAAAACAACATCACATTGCATTTCTATACTCTGGACGACATCCTCGAGGGAATTAAGTAGGATCATTGTCCTGCTACAAGAGAAATCCAGTGGGATTTGAGAATCAACTTTAACGAGGAATGGTTTTTATCAAATAATAAAACGGCATGTAATTAGTGAAAGAAAGCCACAATCATGAAGGAAGTAACTGAGACTTGAACAAGTAGTGAATTTATTTATCTCAAACATGAAGGAAGTAACTGAGACTTGAACAAGAACTGAATTAATTTATCTCAAACATGAAGGAAGTAACTGAGACTTGAACAAGAACTGAATTAATTTATCTCAAACATGAAGGAAGTAACTGAGACTTGAACAAGAAGTGAATTAATTTATCTCAAACATGAAGGAAGTAACTGAGACTTGAACAAGAAGTGAATTAATTTATCTCAAACATGAAGCAGTAATTCAGACTTGAACAAGAAGTGAATTAGTTTATCTCAAACATGATGCAGTAACTCAGACTTGAACAAGAAGTGAATTAGTTTATCTCAAACATGAAGCAGTAACTCACGACTTGAACAAGAAGTGAATTAATTTATCTCAAACATGATGCAGTAACTCAGACTTGAACAAGAAGTGAATTAATTTATCTCACACATGAAGCAGTAATTCAGACTTGAACAAGAAGTGAATTAGTTTATCTCAAACATGAAGCAGTAACTCACGACTTGAACAAGAAGTGAATTAATTTATCTCAAACATGATGCAGTAACTCAGACTTGAACAAGAAGTGAATTAATTTATCTCAAACATGAAGCAGTAATTCAGACTTGAACAAGAAGTGAATTAATTTATCTCAAACATGAAGTAGTAACTCAGACTTGAACAAGAAGTGAATTAGTTTATCTCAAACATGAAGCAGTAACTCACGACTTGAACAAGAAGTGAATTAATTTATCTCAAACATGATGCAGTAACTCAGACTTGAACAAGAAGTGAATTAATTTATCTCAAACATGAAGCAGTAATTCAGACTTGAACAAGAAGTGAATTAATTTATCTCAAACATGAAGCAGTAACTCAGACTTGAACAAGAAGTGAATTAATTTATCTCAAACATGAAGCGGTAACTCAGACTTGAACAAGAAGTGAATTAATTTATCTCAAACATGTAGCAGTAATTCAGACTTGAACAAGAAGTGAATTAATTTATCTCAAACATGAAGCTGTAACTCAGACTTGAACAAGAAGTGAATTAATTTATCTCAAACATGAAGCAGTAATTCAGACTTGAACAAGAAGTGAATTAATTTATCTCAAACATGAAGCAGTAACTCAGACTTGAACAAGAAATGAATTAATTTATCTCAAACATGAAGCGGTAACTCAGACTTGAACAAGAAGTGAATTAATTTATCTCAAACATGTAGCAGTAATTCAGACTTGAACAAGAAGTGAATTAATTTATCTCAAACATGAAGCTGTAACTCAGACTTGAACAAGAAGTGAATTAATTTATCTCAAACATGAAGTAGTAATTCAGACTTGAACAAGAAGTGAATTAATTTATCTCAAACATGAAGCTGTAACTCAGACTTGAACAAGAAGTGAATTAATTTATCTCAAACATGAAGTAGTAATTCAGACTTGAACAAGAAGTGAATTAATTTATCTCAAACATAAAGCGGTAACTCAGACTTGAACAAGAAGTGAATTCATTTATCTCAAACATGAAGCAATAACTGAGACTTGAAGAAGAAGTGAATTTTGATTATCTCAAACATGAAGGAAATATCTCAGACTTGAGCAAAAAGTGAATTGGTTTATCTCAAACACAAACATCTGTATACTTCCTTTACTTTTTCGAAGTCCATTCTCAGACTCAATGCAGATAAGCAGGGTGTAGTCCGTAAAACGGATGTCGTTGCAGCTCATAATCTCCTTAATCGTCTCTTAACGACATACATGGAAGACAAATAGTATTGCTATTTCTTGCACCCCTTTCAGGCCTCGGCTACCACGTGCAATCCATATAGAAATTTGGTTGCGTTCATTATCAAATTCCTGCTGGATCTCTCTTGCAGCACGACAAAGGTCCGATAATAATAATTAAAATAATGATTAAAATAATGATTAAGATGCTATTTCTTAATAATAACAATGTTAGGGGTGATGGTAATAGTGTTATTAATATTTATTATTGTTATTCTTATTTTACGAATTTTCAGAAGATGAGTTTAAATTACAACTAGGAACCATGTTGTGAAGTTGTTTAGTGACTAAGTTAGCAAAGACGATTTCTCCTTTGCAGCAAGGCAATGGTGTCAGTCTGCATCTAATAGTATCGTCAATTTGTCACTGTTCACAGAACGACAATCTTCTGGTCCTAGGTGCATCTCTGCTAAAGAAGATGTGGGGAACACAAGATGATAGAAAACGTAGATGATCAGTATTGGGCTTGAGGTTTATCAATTGATCGCAAAATGTGTTTCGTAGCAGAGACGCATCATCAGTTGTGTAGTATCAGTATAGAAACGTCATCATCAGTTGTGTAGTATCAGTATAGAAACGTCATCATTATTTGTGTGGTATCATTATAGAAACGTCATCATTAGTTGTGTGGTATCAGTATACGTCAGTATGACGTTTACGTCATCAATTGCTTTGTATTGTCAGTATCGACACGTCATCATTTGTTGTGTAGTATCAGGAATACAAGATGGTCTAAAACACACTTTTCTATACATAATCAATATTGGACTGGATGTTTAACAATTCACCGCAGAAGATGAAGAAGAATGAATCTAAATTTAGATGCTACATTGCACTTTGACTACTACATTAAATTATACATTTAAACTGTCTAAAGCAACGTAGCTGGACGTATTATGTGCGGAGAAATGATCAAAGATATTTAGAACAAGTATTCATACTATCTACTTTCATATTCATTAACAACGTGACAGATGCAGCGGTTAAATTATCTCAAATTAAGTAACTTTATTAAAACTATAATTTATTAGAATGTGGTTAGTTTTGTTGGTAGTCCTGGTAAGGCGACATTCTGTCACCTATTTCCTGTTTAAAATAATAACGCGTTTGTCATCATCATGTGTCGTGTGGAGTGAGGTAAGCGATTATTGATCTCTACATTATTATACCTGAAAAAACAATATTATCGATCAGTTTCAAAAACTGCCTTCAATGACATAAGGAAAATAGTAACATCTAAACAAATTACAAACAAGTTGAATATGAGAATTGTGAATACTACATCTATTATATATTAATGTATGTCTCAGAAACATGGACATTAACAAACAATTAGAAGGCAGAATTGATGCCTTTGAGATGTAGATATATAGAAGAATATGGAGAACATTGTGAAAAGAGAAGACAACAAACACAGAGGTTGTAACAACACATAATATGAAGATCGAATTATTAACTCTTTCCTAACCAATCACCACTATACTAGCTTTATAGCATGGGTCTACAGGACCTTTCGCCACTTTACTGGCTTTAATTTGATATTTGATTACTTCACAGGGCTAACTGTAACCTTGTGAAGCAATCAAATAGCATCAATGTACTTATATATTCATATTCTGTATCCGTTTCCCTTTCCAATGATATATTACACATACACTATTTATCAATATTAGTATGTCAAGCAATACAATAAAAAAAACATATAAGGAAATTTTATAAAATTAATTTGGTCCAAACCTAAAAATAATCAAGTCTTGACAGAGTGGGAAATAAATATCTGGTAAATAAAATAATTTGGAAGCATTAAAAGACATTACACCTTGTTGAACATCTTACTTTACGATAAAGTCGAAGGGAAGCGAGCAAGAGGTAGGCAGAGATACAAGTGGAGAGAGTTACATCACAAGATGGGCAGGTTACAGTCTAGCAGAAAGCAACATCAAATCAAGAGACAGAGGATGTAGGTCTGTTGCAACCAACCTTCGTTGCGGAGACGACACTGGATGATAATGATCAGTTCCACTAATGACACTACTCCACTACTGACACTACTCCACTACTGACACTACTCCACTACTGACACTACTCCACTACTGACACTACTCCACTACTGACACTACTCCACTACTGATCATGCCACGATGTCAAACTATTCAGTATACTCCTTACTTTGTCGCCTCTGCAACTTTTCTTGTTATTCTGCCTATGTTATATTGTGTTCCAACCATCTTCTTCTCATAGTATGTCAAATAAATGTGGATTGCTTCTCTCTGATGTTGATAAATTCCTTCATTTTGCTGTCAGATTCCGTCAATACATCTTCTTTGATTTTTTAGCTACCCATTGTATTCTAAGCATTCTACTGAAGAACCAGAAATCCGTGGCCACAAGTTTTCCACTTTGTGGTGCTGCGTTATACTGGATCAGATTCAACACTATCTTGTTATTGCTGACACTTTCTTTGGCATGATGTGTTTCTAACGTTTATTTGGGAATACTAAATATCGTTCTAACTTATTGTGTTCATTCAAAGAAGAAACTACGACATGTCCAGGAAAACGGTAGGAGGTCTGATCTTTCACACAAAAATATGTTCGGGATTGTTTGCTAAAAGGTAAGGAAATTAGAACATTCGTAGCAGAGATCAACTCATCAACTCACGTGGCACAAGTATCAATCCGCCATCAAACAACTAACAGGGCAGAAGTATCAATCCGCCATCAAACAACTAACAGGGCAGAAGTATCAATCCGCCATCAAACAACTAACAGGGCAGAAGTATCAATCCGCCATCAAACAACTCACGTGGCACAAGTATCAATCCGCCATCAAACAACTGACGTGGCACAAGTATCAATACGCCATCAAACAACTCACGTGGCACAAGTATCAATCCGCCATCAAACAACTCACGTGCCACAAGTATCAATCCGCCATCAAACAACTCACGTGGCACAAGTATCAATACGCCATCAAACAACTCACGTGGCACAAGTATCAATCCGCCATCAAACAACTCACACGGCAAGAGCATCAATTCGTAATCAACCAACTACAGGATACAACATCAATCCATCATCAAACTCACAGGGCAAGGAATAAATCAGTTATCAAACAACAGTGCTCAAGTATAAATCTTTATCAAATAACTCATAGTGCAAAAGTATCAATCCGTAATAAAAAACCTCATAGGGCATAAGTATCAATCCGTAATCAAACAACTCACAGGGCAAAATTATCAATCATTCAACAAACCAAACAGCAGCAGCTAAATTGAAATAAGTCTGATACTTCATGAGAATGAACCCGTACTGGCCAGCAGAAAGAGGATCTAAATCGAGAATGGAAACACCACGAGGCAGATGACAACCATGAAGAAGATGTTACTGACATCATGAAACAACACAATGCTACAGCATATCATGACACCGAATGTGACATAACCCAAAAACAAATCCTTTCCCGCAAAACCTAACAGCAAAAGTAAACAAAAAAAGACGATAGCCAAATAGATAATGATAGTGCTGATGAAATAATTAGGTTAGCTGTGAGCAGGTAACTCTCGACAACCCATAACCTTTCTGAATATCTTATTGTTTTTGTCTTCCCTCAAATCTCCTCATATATTTTGTATATATCTTCGCCCAAATCTCTTATCTTGTATTTGTCTTTCAGAAAATCTCTATCTTGTATTTGGCTTCCCCTAAACCTCTTATTCTTTTTTTTATTTGTCTTCCCCCAAATCCTGAGTTGTTATCTATAAAGACGATTAATTTCTGTGAACAATAAGGTATATCATTTCTTCTTAAAAGAGGTAGATGATTGACTACATTATACTATGGTTACACCATATGTATTTCTTCCCTTCTCAACGTTGCGTACGATGCATGCCGAGAGTACCACTAATATCACGCACTCCGTAGTTTCATTCATAATAACCAGGGATGGTTTGTTTACTTGGGGATTAAAGTAAAGCCTCTTGCCGAGGCACAAGCCTTTCAATCTAAGAACAGAGTCTATAGACTACGCGATTCGGATTCGAACACGCGACTCTTCAGCACACAGCGAACGACTTAAACACCTCACTCTTCATTTCAATAAAATAATTATACTATCGCCACAATTTTCGGTATAATTTAATAAGAAAACTATAATAAACAATGTGGTAAACTAACGCATAATAAACAAACAGATAAAATAACGAATGACTGGTAAATGAATGGACTCCTGACTATATTATTTACAAAGTGCATCTCTTGTACTCAGTACATTCCATCACTTAACACGCCCACAATTTTTACATTTATTACTTTATTCACACTTTCATCTGTTTCTGACATACATCAGGCGTATATTAATAACATCATTACCCAGATAACGATTTTCAAATTAATTTCATTCACACGAGGGCAAATTGAAAAGTTTTTTCTCATAGGCGATACTTTTAATAATATTCAAGATTAATATTAATTTTCAATATTCACATACGAACTTTACATTTTCTGAAAACTGGAAATATCTTTATATGTGAGATGTCATTATTTTTCAACATAGTCCCCATTCCAGTCACGCACAAGCACCAACGTCGGACGTACGGCGTGGTTGAGATCTGGGCTCAATCCACGGTTGGGACAGGATTTTTTTTTTCGGAAGTACAATCAAAATCCTTCCTGTACATGTCGAGGCGTCTGCTTTGACAAAGCGGACTTTATTTCCACCACGGCCTATAGAAAGTCCCCCATGCACTCCTTCACATGACAACATGCAGTAACACGCCGTGTGACAAACACAGTCAGATGGAACACTAAATTATATCTACAGACAATGAGAAAATGATATCTATTTATATTCGTGTTTCTTGATCAGATTCAATGGTCATGTCATCAATATCATCATTACTATCAACATCTTTACCATCATCATCATTACCATCATCATTACCATCATCATTACCACAACCATCATCATCATTATTAACATCATCATTACCACCATCATTACCATCATCACTAACATATTCGGCATCATTACCACAACCATCATCATCATTGCCACCATCATTACCAGCATCATTACCATCATCATTACCATTACCACAACCATAATCATCAACATTACCACAACCATCATCATCATCAATACAATCATCATTACCATCATCATCATTACCATCATCATCATTAACAACATCATCATTACCATCATCATCATTACCATCATCATCATTACCATCATCATTGCTATCATCATTACCATCAACATTGCTATCATCATTACCATCATCATCATTACCATCATCATCATTACCATCATCATTGCTATCATCATTACCATCAACATTGCTATCATCATTACCATCATCATCATTACCATCATCATTGATATCATCATTACCATCATCATCATTATCATCATCATTGCTATCATCATTACCATCATCATCATTACCATCATCATCATTACCATCATTATCATTACTATCATCATCATTACCATCATCATCATTACCATCATCATTGCTATCATCATTACCATCATCATCATTACCATCATCATTGCTATCATCATTACCATTATCATCATTAACATCATCATCATCATTACCATCATCATCATTACCATCATCATCATTACCATCATCATCATTACCATCAACATTGCTATCATCATTACCATCATCATCATTACCATCATCATTGCTATCATCATTACCATCACCATTGCTATCATCATTTCCATCATCATTACTATCATAATTACCATCATCATTACCACCATCATCTTTGCTATCATCATTACCATCATCATCATTACCATCATCATCATTACCATCAACATTGCTATCATCATTACCATCATCATCATTACCATCATCATTGCTATCATCATTACCATCATCATTGCTATCATCATTAACAACATCATCATTACCATCATCATTGCTATCATCATTACCATCATCATCATTACCATCATCATTGCTATCATCATTACCATCATCATTGCTATCATCATTAACAACATCATCATTACCATCATCATTGCTATCATCATTCATATCATCATCATTACCATCATCATTGCTATCATCATTACTATCATCATCATTACCATCATCATCATTACCATCATTATCATTACTATCATCATCATTACCACCATCATAATTACCATCATCATTGATATCATCATTACCATCATCATCATTACCACCATCATCATTACCATCATTATCATTACTATCATCATCATTACCATCATCATAATTACCATCATCATCATTACCATCATCATCATTACCATCATCATCATTACCATCATCATCATTACCATTACCACAACCATAATCATCAACATTACCACAACCATCATCATCATCATTACAATCATCATTACCATCATCATCATTACCATCATCATCATTAACAACATCATCATTACCATCATCATCATTACCATCATCATCATTACCATCATCATTGCTATCATCATTAACATCAACATTGCTATCATCATTACCATCATCATCATTACCATCATCATCATTACCATCATCATTGATATCATCATTACCATCATCATCATTACCGTCATCATTGCTATCATCATTACCATCATCATCATTACCATCATCATTGCTATCATCATTACCATTATCATCGTTAACATCATCATCATCATTACCATCATCATCATTACCATCATCATCATTACCATCATCATCATTACCATCATCATCATTACCATCAACATTGCTATCATCATTACCATCATCATCATTACCATCATCATTGCTATCATCATTACCATCATCATTGCTATCATCATTTCCATCATAATTACTATCATAATTACCATCATCATTACCACCATCATCTTTGCTATCATCATTACCATCATCATCATTACCATCATCATCATTACCATCAACATTGCTATCATCATTACCATCATCATCATTACCATCATTATTGCTATCATCATTACCATCATCATTGCTATCATCATTAACAACATCATCATTACCATCATCATTGCTATCATCATTACCATCATCATCATTACCATCATCATTGCTATCATCATTACCATCATCATTGCTATCATCATTAACAACATCATCATTACCATCATCATTGCTATCATCATTACCATCATCATCATTACCATCATCATTGATATCATCATTACCATCATCATCATTACCATCATCATCATTACCATCATTATCATTACTATCATCATCATTACCATCATCATAATTACCATCATCATTGATATCATCATTACCATCATCATCATTACCATCATCATCATTACCATCATTATCATTACTATCATCATCATTATCTTCATCATAATTACCATCATCATTGCTATCATCATTACCATCATCATCATTACCATCATCATCATTACCATCATCCTCATTACCATCATCATCATTACCATCATGATAATTACCATCATCATTACCACCATCATCTTTGCTATCATCATTACCATCATCATCATTACCATCATCATCATTACCATCATCATTACCACCACCATCATTGCTATCATCATCATTACCATCATCATCATTAACATCATCATCATAACCATCATAATCATTACCATCATCATCATTACCATCATTACCATCATCATTACCACTATCATCATTGATATCATCATTACCATCATCATCATTACCATCATCATCATTACTATCATCATCATTACCATCATCATCATTACCATCATCATCATTACCATCATCATCAATACCATCATCATTTCCATCATCATTACTATCATAATTACCATCATCATTACCACCATCATCTTTGCTATCATCATTACCATCATCATCATTACCATCATCATCATTACCATCATCATTACCACCATCATCATTGCTATCAGCATTACCATCATCATCATTACCATCATCATCATTACCATCATCATTACCACCATCATCATCACTACCACAACCATCATCATTACCACCATCATTGCTATCATCATCATTACTAACATCATTACCACCATCATCATTACCATCAACATTACCACCATCATTACCACCATCATCATTGATATCATCATTACCACCATCATCATTACCATCAACATCATTACCATCATCATCATTACCATCAACATCTTTTCCTTTATCATCATTACCATTAACATCATTACCACCATCATCATTACCATCAACATCATTACCATCATCATCATTACCATTATCATTACCACCATCATCATTGCTATCATTATTACCATCATAATCATTGCTATTATCATTACCATCATCATCATTACAATCATCATTATCATCATCATTACCATAATCATTGCTATCATCATTACCATCATCATCATTACCATCAACATCATTACCATCATCATCATTACCATCATCATCATTACCATCATCATTACTATCATCATTACCACCATCATCATTACCATCAACATTACCACCATCATTACCACCATCATTATTGATATCATCATTACCACCATCATCATTACCATCAACATCATTACCATCATCATCATTACCATCAACATCTTTTCCATCATCATCATTACCATTAACATCATTACCACCATCATCATTACCATCAACATCATTACCATCATCATCATTACCATTATCATTACCACCATCATCATTGCTATCATCATTACCATCATAATCATTGCTATTATCATTACCATCATCATCATTACAATCATCATTATCATCATCATTACCATATTCATTGCTATCATCATTACCATCATCATCATTACCATCAACATCATTACCATCATCATCATTACCATCATCATCATTACCATCATCATTACAATCATCATTACCATCATCATCATTACCATCATCATTAGCATCAACATTACCAGTATCATTACTATCATCCACATCATTATCATCATCATTACTATCATCATCATCAAGCACATCCCATCCTCGTGGACGTAGACGTGCCACTCTAGAAACTTCAACAAAGACTTCCTGCAATACCACTTTGTTCTCAGTAATGTGGTTGAGTGTATAGAAATCAATAGCTGCCTAGTTTTTGTTAATATAAAATTATATCTATCTATCTATTCGCTAAACCCTTTATTTCCATTCAGCGCCAGGGGTAGAAGAGTTCTCTGGAGATGGCCCTCGTGTGCGCTGAGTATATCGTGGAGATTATTGCCTCTTTTATTTAGGTGGTCTCGTTTTCGAGGTCGTCCTCTAGGTCTGCTTTCACTGTATCTGTGTAGCATAGATTGCTGTGGTATGCTGTCTGGTGGAAGTCCGCTGATGTGTGTAAACCAAATCATTAGTTGGCATTGGGTCGGTGTCGGTTCTTTGTTTAATGTCTTCATTTCTCACTCTGTCTCTTAGCGATATTCCTAGGATTCTGCGTAAGCATGCCATTTCAGATGTCACAATTTTACGTTTGTTTTGTGCTGTAGTTGTCCATTTTTGCAATTGGTAGCACAGCTTTGACATAATAATCGTTTAGAATACTTTTATTTTGGTGTTTAAATGTACGTTTTTGTTTCTGAAGATTTGTGTCATTTGTCCTAGGGCTTGGTATGCTTTACTACATCTATTGTAAAAATTCTTGAGACTAACGGGAATTGAACCAGTCCGTTCTACGGCACCAAATCGCCTAGCAACAACTGCACACGCGTTTTTCAGTACTTGACTAACCGCATCTCCAAAAAAAGATGCGATTTCATCAAGTCATTCAAATCGTGCACACAAAGTCACCCGAACGGACCAATCGAGACAAGGACCATCACAAAAACAACAAACATCCCGTACAGGTATTGAAATATCCTCAGTAACAACAAACACATAACATAATATCCGTATTAGCCATACAAGGGCCGATAGGTCTTCTTGTAAACATGGATAACATATATAGACAATACAATTTTGCTTCAAATAATTGTTTATACAAGTAAATTTAAGTAGGAAGCCAGAGGACAATTTTTAAAAATTCTTGAGACTAAAGGGAATTGAACCAGTCCGTTCTACGGCACCAAGTCGCCTAGCAACAACTGCACACGCGTTTTTCAGTACTTGACTAACCGCATCTCCAAAAAAAGATGCGATTTCATCAAGTCATTCAAATCGTGCACACAAAGTCACCCGAACGTTGCTAGGCGATTTGGTGCCGTAGAACGGACTGGTTCAATTCCCGATAGTCTCAAGAATTTTTAAAATATTATCCTCTGGCTTCCTACTTAAATTTACTTGTATACATCTATTGTGTATTTCATTACTGCTGTTGACGTCTGTTGTTATATTGCTTCCCAGATATGTAAATTCTGTCACTTGTTTAAGTCCGTTGTTTGCAATATATATATATATATTGATGTTTCTTTATGTTCTTACTATCTTCATTACTTCGGTCTTTTCTATGTTTATCTTCATGTTAAAGGTGTGCATGTTTGATGTAATCTGTCTATTTGTCTTTGTAGGTGCTCTTCTGATGATGCTACTTGTGCTTGGTCGTATGCAAATTGTAATTTATTTAAGTTATCCTTCAGATGGTTTTCTTCCGTTGAATCTGCTACTGTGCAGAAGTGATCTATGTAAGTTATAAACAATAGAGGGGATAGTACGCATCCCTGTCTCACTCCAGAGTAGATTTGAAAATAATAGGATGTGCCTGCGCTCGTTCTTACTCCGTGTTTGACTATTGGCGTATATGCTCTGACATAGGTTTATCAGATGTTGTGGAACCCCTATGTCTGTAATGGTATCCATATTTGTGCTCTATCCACTCTGTCAAAAGCTTTCTCTTGCTCAAAGAAAGCCAAATATAAGTCTTGGTTATGTTCTGTCGCTCTTTCTGCAAGTTATTTGAGGTCGAAGTTTTACAGTACAGTTTTTATTTTTTCCGAAAGCCCCTTTGCGTGTTGTTGAGCTTTGGTTCTATATATGCGCGCATCCTCTTCGATGTTGTAATAGTCCTTGTTTCGACTGGTCCGTTCTCAGTGACTTGAGTACAAAGGTTGAACGTCTTGACGAGATCACATCTTTTCCGGGGATGCGGTTGGTCAAGTACGGAAAACCTATTTACTTGTGTTGCAAAGCGATTCGGTGCTGCTAGAACGGACATGGTTCAATTCCTCATGCTTCCTACTTGAATTTATTTTCATTTATCCTCATGCTTCCTACTTGAATTTACTTGTCTCTATATAATCTCGAGTCTGTAAGGCTTGCAGTGTCATGTGACGTATTCCTTCCAGAACGTTGTCTTCCCAATGAACTCTCTGAACCTCTCTCTGTCTTGGGCGATGTGGCTTGCATTTTCTAGCGATGTATTCATATTATCTTTAATGTCGTCAGTCCATCGTTTTCTTGGTCTGCCCCTTCTCCTCTTCCCAGGTACTCTTCCCTCCATTATTTGTCTTTCTAAACAGTTATGTCTCTTTATATGACCAAACAGGCGTAGTTTTCTTTTTGTTATTGTGTTTAGTAACCAACACTCTGGAATATTCAGTGTGTTTATAATATCTGAGTTTCTGATTTTATCCTTCCATGATATTCTAAGTATCTTTCTGTAGCATTTCAGCTCGAAGGCGTTGATCTTCTTTGCCGCTGTTGTACTTAGAGTCCATGTTTCACAGCCGTATGTTGCAACCGGAAAAATAAAAGTTCGTAACATCAGCACTTTCGTTTCTATTTTGTTGTTTTTCCATATGTTTTTCAGCCGTGTTATTTTGCAATATGCCATTGCCATATGGCTTGCAGTACAGGAAGAACTTTCCTTCATCCTTGTCACTGTATAACCTGAAGTCCGTAAGGCTTTAAACGATGATATGGCGTCTGCAAATGGTAGTTATATATAGCTCTACTAGTGTTCTTCTCATTGACTGGCGCAGTAATTAGAGCATTATATAGAACTGCAGTTATATAAATAAAGAGAATAAGAAACATAAGGAAGGTATATAGATGAGGATGATGAAGTAATTCATTTAGCCTGTGAGCGGGTAGCTCTTGACAGAGTAGCGGGTAGCTCTTGACAGACTAGCGGGTAGCTCTTGACAGACTAGCGGGTAGCTCTTGACAGACTAGCGGGTAGCTCTTGACAGACTAGCGGGTAGCTCTTGACAGACTAGCGGGTAGCTCTTGACAGATTAGCGGGTAGCTCTTGACAGACTAGCGGGTAGCTCTTGACAGACTAGCGGGTAGCTCTTGACAGACTACAGCCTTTCTGATCAAAGCAATGGGTCTTCGCTGTTATGTAATTGAGGTCACAACAGACAGTCTCAAGGGCATGGATCTTAAGAGTGAATGAATTCAGAAACGTGATGGATTCGGGTCCATAAAGATAATTGGTTGTGGAAAGATATGTCATCTGATATATATATATATATATTGGTGCGTAATGTTGTATGTCATACAGAGAAGACTAACTCTTGTTGGTACGCAATGTTCTAAACATCAACAGCATATTCAGAAAGAGTAAACTAGAAATCAGCAACATATTCAGAAAGGGTAAACTAGAAATCAGCAACATATTCAGAAAGGGTAAACTAGAAATCAGCAACATATTCAGAAAGGGTAAATGAAATCAGCAACATATTCAGAAAGGGTAAACTAGAAATCAGCAACATATTCAGAAAGGGTAAATGAAATCAGCAGCATATTCAGAAAGGGTAAACTAGAAATCAGCAACATATTCAGAAAGGGTAAACTGTAATTGCAAAGATGCAGGTGATATGATTCCACAGTAGAACACCTTACTATTTGGGTTTACAATCTTGTAGGCATGTTTATTTCTAATCATGACTAGTCCGGCGGACCATTGAGACCTTCAGACTTTCCGCATGAGGTCTTAGATCACGCTCTCGCCTCATCATCAACAGGTAGCATATCTTGAACAGGATTTAGCAGTCTTTCGAAATTCTGTCGATCTTGAATCAGTCTTCTTGCTTCTGTTAGCGTCATGTTCAGGTGGTCTTTGATATCTTGCGTCCATTTATTTCTTGGTCTGTCTCCTGTTAATCTCCCTGGCATCATCCCCTCCATTATGGTCTTATCTAAGATAATTGATATTGCTGTTTAAATATTGTAGTTTTCTAGAAAGAACCATGCTGTTTAAATATTAGAGTTTTCTAGAAAGAACCATGCTGTTTAAATATTAGAGTTTTCTAGAAAGAACCATGCTGTTTAAATATTAGAGTTTTCTAGAAAGAACCATGCTGTTTAAATATTAGAGTTTTCTAGAAAGAACCATGCTGTTTAGGCAGATTTATTTTCGATTCATTTCTCGCAGGTTGGTTACATTTGTGATATTGTTGGCCCTTGGTAGCTTGAGAATTTATCTGCAACATTTTGTTTCAAATGCTGATATTTTATTTTTCACTTTTTTAATGATTGTCCAGGATTTAATTTACAGCTATATATTGCCATAGGGAATATGCACGCTCTTAGGAAGTTAGTTTTGCTGATTTGCAGCAGCTCAGGTATATGTTTTTCAGTTCTATCAGCTTCTTTAATGCGATAACCAGCCTCCTTCTGACTTCTTCATTGAAATCACCGTTACTGATGATAAGAGAACCAATGTATTTTTACTCTCTTATTTGCTGTTTATATTGTTTGAGAACTTGGCAAAGAGAAATACCATTTCATTCAGAAATAGGTTTGCTTTGTCATAATACGTAGGTGAATTTGTATGTTGTTCTGTTCTTGGTTGGTTGATTCGTTAATTGGATGGTTTGTTACTTGGTTGGTTGGTTCGTTAATTGGATGGTTGGTTACATGGTTGCTTGATTAATTGGTTGGTAATAATATGACATTATTTATCATAAACAAATTAAATATTTTCCTACCCTATATTTAAGAGCACATATCCACTAAAGGGGTTATATTGTTGTGAGATGAGAACTGAAACGAGGAAAAAAGCGAGAGAGATTGCATAAAGATAGAATTAGTGCAGAGAAAAGACAAGGAGACAAAGAATTGATTTTATAGTATTTGTATTTAATTAACAAATCATCAAGGCAATTAACCAACCAAACAACCAAGCAATTAACCAACTAAACAACCAAGCAATTAACCAATCATCTAACCAAACCAAATAAACCAATTAACCTATTAACCAAACAATCAATTAACTAACAAGCCAAATAACCAACTAATTCACAAATCAATTAACAGAACAGTTAAGTAACCAATTAACAAACCGACTAATTAAACAGCCAGAAAATTAATCAGCTATTCAATTAACCAACAAAAGAACCAATTAACCAATCAACCATTCAATTAACAAACCAGCCAGCCCTTTAACCACAACTCCAACCAAGTAACCACCCAACAGACCAATTAACCAACGCACCACTTAATAAGCCAAACAACCAAAAAATCAACAACAAAATTAACCTGTGAACATAGCAATTAACCGATCAATCAATTAACCAACTAATTAACCTATCAGGAATGCAACCAAATAACAAACAAAACTACCAAACATATAAATACCCAAGCAATTAACCAACCAATCACACAAGCATTTATCCAACCAACTGACTAATAAACCAACCAACAAACCATCCACTTAACCAACGAATTAACCAACCAACCACCAAACTAGCAGGATAAAAAAATTAATCATTCATAAAATGAATCAACCGACAAATTAAGCATACATCCAATTAGCGAACCATCCACCTAACCAATGAGTCAATGAACTAACAATTAAATCAACCAATCATCGAATTAACAAACCAACTAATTAAAAAGCAAACCAATTAACAACCAACAAAACCAATTAACAATAAACGAACCAACCAATTAACCAAACAAGTAAGTTACATTCCAATTAACGAACCAACCAAACAACCAACCAGCAAAGAATAGAACAACGTATAAAATACACTTATCAAACTTTGCTACTACATTTTCAATATCAAGCAACAGTTTTTGGAGTGGATACCTCCGAACCAGCCACCATATCTCATGACATCCGACACATATTTATATATTATAAAAGAAATGATTACACAGTAAGATGTCATTTTGGTCATTTAATTTGTGACATTTGTGATAATGTACGTTTCTTTCAACCACGAACATGCGTTCAGTTTAGGTGTATCAGATAATTTTGAAAATTACAAATATTGTTCGCCGCGGTTCAGGTAAGTCTGTCACCACGACTTCGAATAAACGCTAAGACAAAACACGGTTATAGATTTCAATTCTTTATTTTCTGCTTAATCGTTAGAAGTTTCCTCAAATATTCACGTGTTATGTTTAAAATGAAATACTTGCAAGATTATACAATTAAAATACTTAAAGTCCTTGCTGATGTGGCGTATCATTAATGAAGCCAAAAATCTGAAAATTTAATTGTTTTTACATATTAAAAACTTCCATTTTAAATTATTTTTAAATATGAAAAGGGAGATAACATTTAAATATGAATTCTTCATGGCTGCATTATGAATTACCGCCCTTGAAACTAATATAATGTCTGTTTCGCTTGGTTGAATCTCGAGAGTAATGACTAGTTTATTAGAGACATATCCTATCACATTGACGTTTGTAGGTTGGTGGAGCTCTCAACAAGGGTTCCCTGAAATAGAAATGTCAGAGTTGAAATTGTGTTGTAGTATTGTGTTTGATGATAATGGTAGATCTCATCATGGTACTCTGTATGTGATGACAAGATGTGGACATGAAATCTGTATTATTTGTGTGATGTTTTTTTATCATTTCTTCGTGACATTGACAATAATAATAAGTATCAATTTTCTATTTTAATGGGTGGGGAAAGGAGCGAAGTCTTTAATGGATTGTCTCGCGCTGTGAGAGGCAACCACTTTCTCTTCTGATGACGGTGTGATACTATGTGGTTCTCACACTCCTTTCCAGGTAACGTTTGATTCCTCATGTCTTAATCTGTATGGCAGTGCCACCTCCATGGAAACAGCTTTGACTAACTGACTAAACTAAGTGAAGCTTCTAATGGGGAGTGTTATGACAGGCCAATAAAAAAAACAAAGCTTCATGAGAAGAACTTGCACAAAATAAAGCTACATGCGCTGTACAGTTAAAAAAACCAAACAATGCAGCATCTTGTGAAGAAAGGAGAAATGCAGCAGCAAAGAGTTGGTAGAAAGTCACGGGTAGAACAAAAAGCATGTTCATTGGACATCATATGCACGAATTAACTAAGGGTATTTGCTGCCATAATAGGGCATATTAGCGATCTATGAGCTCATTGTCAAGGGCATAATTCAAACACCCACATAACCCCCTCTTTTGATGCGACGTGTTCTTTGAAGAATGTTGTCCTCACTGTTAAACCTTTAAGCTCGCGGTTCTGTGCGAGCTGCCCAACTTCTGTCATTGTCATGTTCGGAATGAGATCTCGAAGGTTCCTTGCAACAATCTCTCCGAAAAGCGACAAGGGGAAGAGAAGGAAAAGCTGAGGACAAGAGATGGAATCTAATTGGAGGATAGAGAGGTGTCGTAATAGAAAACGTAATGCCGACATATTATATGAGTGAAAAGTAATGGTGAAAAGTAATAGTGAAAAGTAATAGCCATGGTGAAAAGTAATAGCCAGTATAGGGCGGTCATATGTGTGTTTAGAAGATGGTAAATGTAATAGCCAGTATAAGGCGGTCATATGTGTGTTTAGAGGATGGTAAAAGGGCATTATAACGGGAAATAGGTAAAATGCGTTGCAAAGCTGATGATAGCATATCTTCAGGATACAAGCGACGGCTAAATAAATCCAACATTTTGTAAGACTGACACAAGAAATGTGCGTCATCGTGGCAGAGACGATGGTGACGCAGTAGCTGAGAAAAATGGATGGTATATCGACAAAACATTTTGTGAGATAATGTGTAAAGAAGAAAATTATAAGACGCAGTGGGCGTATAAAGAACGGATGTGGTAAGGGGCGTAGATCATATGGAAACACAGATGTCGAGGAAGTCAACAGAGGTGGAGGAAATAAGGGAGGTGAATTTAATAGCTGGATGGAAACCACTCACAAAGTTTATGAAAATGTTAGAGTCATTCAGAGAAATATCCGTAACTCGAAAACTATCATCTATGTAATGACGGTATATGTTCGGGATAGGGTCTTGACAAGTAGAAAAGATAAGATATTCAATGTGAACCATAAATGAGCAAGCACAACTGGGTGTCATCTTAGTACCCATTGCTACCCCGCTAATTTTATCAAAAAAGTGTCCATTGAATTGAGAAGAATTCAAGGTGAGGACTAATCCAGCCAGTCGAGGAATAGTAGTGGTGGAATCTTTGTCTTGGCACTGGACCAAGATAAAACTCAGGAGAGAGAGAGAGAGAGTGTGGTTGACGATTAGCGCAACTCTTCCACACTGTAAACCAACTTCAGCGCTAGTCATTTCTCAACCCTATTATGGTTGAGTTTTGGTCATCGTCGATTACGACGGACGAACATCATCAGTAGTGGTGGCAATAGACTAGTGCGGAGTTATGTTAAGAAAGAACTGTAAGGACAGAAGTCCATCATTATGAGGAATGGATGTATAGAGAGAAACAACATCAAGAAGAAATAAGTGATAGGTGTGTAGAGGATCGAGAACAATGGAAGAAAATATGGATAGAGTATGGTTAGTATCCTTAAGGTAAGATGGAAGATATACGACAAGAGGTTGGAAGACACTGTCTAAGAAATAAGAAATTCGTTCCGTGGTGCATGAACAAACGGAAACAATTGGTCTACTTGGGTTAGATGGTTTGTGTATTTTAGGTAGTAGATACAGAGTAGGGGAGCCAAGATTACTCTTAATAATTCGAAGATTAAGAGCACTACCGGGACGTTGGTTACTGTTAATAAGTTGTTTGATAGTAACGTCAACTGTACGGGGAAGTTGGTTACTGTTAATAAGTTGTTTGATAGTAACGTCAACTGTAAGGGGAAGTTGGTTACTGTTAATAAGTTGTTTGATAGTAACGTCAACTGTAAGGGGAAGTTGGTTACTGTTAATAAGTTGTTTGATAGTAACGTCAACTGTAAGGGGAAGTTGGTTACTGTTAATAAGTTGTTTGATAGTAACGTCAACTGTAAGGGGAAGTTGGTTACTGTTAATAAGTTGTTTGATAGTAACGTCAACTGTATCATTATGCGCCACAATCAGATCCCTGGAACAAGGACGATAAAAAGTAGGGTACTCTTACTGGCGCGTAGCTTCTTTAATATATGTCCTTCTGCCACACAACAAATTTTGTTTGGATATATTTACATGCTTGTGCATTTTGTGTGGGTATCTTTCTTATTTTACTGACATGCATATGACACAGTCTTCTTTATTACACATCATGAGGGACTGAAACAGCTTATCACAATAACAAAGAAATAAAGCGAGGTCAAAATCTATATCTAAACGCACAGAAAACAAAAATTATGACAACAGACAAAACAAAGATCAAACCAATAATCATAAAGGCAACATAGGACTAGAATGTGTAAACAAATTCGAATATCAGGGAGCGAATATAAACAGTTCCCGAGATTGTTCAGTCGAGATTAAGACAAGACTCGCAATTGCAACACTCAAATTAACACAAATGAGAAAGTTATGGCAAAATAGTAATAATGACACTAAATTAACCATTTTAAATTCATGTGTTTTCCAAATGCAACATATGGATGCGAGACTTGGACTTTAACCACGACAATATCCAAAAGAATAAATTAATTTGAAACGAAGTGCTACAGAAAGATCATACGAATATCATGGACAGAGAAAAAGAAGAACATTGACGTTTTAAAATTACTGAAACTAAATGAAGGGTGGCTTCTAAATACCATCATAAGAAGAAAGCTACAGTATTTTTGACACTTAAAACGACATGATGGTATCGAAAGTCTGATTCTAGAGGGAATAGTGCCGGGTAGGAGAAGAACAGGAAGACCGAAAAGACGATGGACCAGCGACATCGAAGAATGTATGCACATGTCTTTGGTGAATGCAGGCCTGTTTGCTCGGAACAGAGAGGCGTTCAGAGTATCCACGATGAAGACAACTTTCTGGACGGAATATGTCACTTGATATCTTTCTTATATTTATGTATACATCTTGTTAGTGTGATTGTTTGTTGATGTGTATATATTTTTTATGTAAATCTATCCCACATGCTATCAATTACCTATTCTTCCTTGCACATTTCTATCTTCCCCGTATCTATTTATAGCCCCCACCCCATGCGTACTAATCTCTTTCTCTATCCTTTCCCCTTTCTTCTCTCGCCTCATTACCCCTTTCCCCACCCCCCACTCTTGGCATCTCGAATTGGTGTCCCATTTCTTCATGTTTGCATTGTTCATCTTATACTTTGGGTTTTCATTTTATTATTTCTGTCTGTCAATATTGAACGTGTACTTCTGCACATTATTTAATAATGCGACAAAACCTTGACTTGGGCAATTTTCTTTTCTAAGAAAGGCATTGTCTAGTTATTGGCTGTTTTTTATACAGTTTTTTACATGGTTGTGTTGTCTTTGTTGGTTTTTGTTCCTTGATAGAGGTCCCAATAGGACCGACATGTCGATAATTGTCTTTGTTCTATGTTGTATTGTTATTTCCGATTATTTTATATTGATAATGAGTTATCTTCAGTAACCTTTATACTTAACTTCGTAATTACCTCTTTTTTGTCTGGTTACTGCGTCACTTTCCATGTTGTCAGACATCCATCGATATTGTGGTTATTTATAATGAATAATAATGATGGTCTATGACTTTAATGACTATTCTATGAACGCTCAGATATGTCAATCATTGATTGTATGAAGGCCTAATGACTTGAATCATTGATTGTATGAAGGCCTAATGACTTGAATCATTGATTGTATGAAGGCCTAATGACTTGAATCATTGGTTGTGTAGAGGGTCAATGACTTGAATTATTGATTGAATGCATGTCTAATGATATGAATGATTGAATGTTTGGATACCTAATGGCTTAAATTATTTAATGTATGACAGCCTAATCAATCAAATGATTGATTGTTTTGAGGCTCAACGGCTTGAATGGTTGATTGTATGGATGTCCAATTATTTGTATTCGATATCAAATACTACAAACACGCCAAGTTGTATTAATTATTGATTCTTGCAAGATGTTGTAATAAACAGCATACTTACCTTGGTTTGATTCGTTTCAAAATATTCGGCAGGCTGGTCGGTGATGCAGTAAACGGATCAGCAATGGTAAAATAGTCACATGTGAAAGTATTGGAATACACTGGATATTCCTGAAATGTATCATCATCATCAACATCTAGTTGTCGTCAGGTTTCATGTTCTTATAGTTACATGCTTATTTTACTTACAGAAAAAAAAATGGTGTTATATACGCTATAACACATGCAGAATGTCTTCAAGTCTTGTCAGTGAGACCTAGACCGTGTGGAAACCTGGTCTGATCATAAGCAATACGCATGGGGTCGCGTCTGTGGCTCTCACCAATGGCCCATTAGACATACCATCCATGCAACATAAAACCTTAGTGGATGACATGCCGTTATATTGAGGTTGTCTTATTAGAGAAGGTTCATGTCACGTTATCTATACAATTATGCTTTTATTTTGTTGTTGAATGAAATGTGGTTCATGTTTACTTGAATATATATGTATACATATATTTTCTGTGGTTGGGAGGGAGCCAGAAATGTACTATGCAGCACTGGGGAGGAGGACACTGACATCACTATTTTTTTCCTATGGCTGAAACCCATCATAGAGGCACAGTAACTCATGACGTGACAATCCTTTTGGCTTGAAAATTTGGTTACATGCCTGGAGCAATAGATAAGTTCGGCATAACCAGTAGTCAATTGGTGTCAGGGAATGAGCACAATGAACCCAATCTGGGCTACAGTGGCTAGGAGCAGTGCATATGTTGAAACCTATCTTCCTGGAGGTGTGATAGTTATTTTCTGTCTCTGTTCCGGGTTGGGCCGAAAATCCACAGACTTCCCATTATAATGCCATTAATGGCATTAGGTCAAATGGCAGGAGCCCATGGACCGCTGGATCAGCAACCAACCAACCGTCATAAGCTATCTACTCTACACCGCCTGAATAATGTCTTAAAGTCTTTCATAGTTAGACATAGCCCGTGTGGAAACCTGGGCTGGTCATAAATTACAGCATACAGTATTGGTGAGGTCGGACAAAGTTTCACAGTTTTTGACAAGGAAAACATTTTTACGGTGAGGGGGAGGGGTAGGGGAGTAGATCGAGTTATAAAGGTAGGTCTCATGGTTGCAACCTGTCATCGGGGATCTAAAGCTCTTCATGTACGAAGCCAATGCAACTATTAGTTAAATTTACCAGTTCCATTCCTTGTTGTGTTTGCCTTCCAAAGTTAAATCAACTATTAGTTAAATTTACCAGTTCCATTCCTTGTTGTGTTTGCCTTCCCAAGCTGAAGCAACTATTAGTTAAATTTACCAGTTCCATTCCTTGTTGTGTTTGCCTTCCCAAGCTGAAGCAACTATTAGTTAAATTTACCAGTTCCATTCCTTGTTGTGTTTGCCTTCCCAAGCTGAAGCAACTATTAGTTAAATTTACCAGTTCCATTCCTTGCTCTGTTTTCCTTCCAAAGTTAAATCAACTATTAGTTAAGTTTACCAGTTCCATTCCTTCATGTGTTTGCCTTCTCAAACGTATGCATCATGTACCCATTTTCATCTGAGTCGATTGGAAGAGTGGTCATGTCGGACGAGAAATCACATCCAAAATTATTATATATATTTGTTTGTTCGTGAGTGGAGGGAATTGATGAATGTTGACGTCAATGTGACGTCAATGTTGACGTCAATGAAGCTGCAATTAAATGTCAATTAAACTGTTAGAATGTGAAATAGTGTATCGGAAGTCTGTGTGTAAACAATGTTTCGATATAATTAGGCAACGACAGCAGCATACATTCTTGACCAGGGGGAGAGGGGGCAAACATTGGCAAACAGTTTTTGACATAATTTATGGACCGTCTCAAACCCTGGACTTTTAGTTCAGGATGAACAGAATAGGACCACTTACGTTTTTTTTTCAGGCATATTGTCAAGCACACGTGAAGCAATATGCTGACCAACTATCACATGTGAAGCAATATGATGACCAGCTATCACATGTGAAGCAATATGCAGACCAACTATCACATGTGAAGCAATATGATGACCACCTGTAACCTGATAAGAACTCTACTGAAACTTTTTTTTTCTTTCAATCTATAGGCATGCTGGAAGAGAAATTGTTGATTTTCTACCAATAATCCATGAATTGAAATGCGTCGCTGGAAGAAATGAGCTCTATTGTGAGCTTAAACGAATATTTGTCAAGAAAGAAAGCATTGAAACTGTAGGTCATAGTATGATGTTGGATACACTCAAGGGGAAATTATAGAAACTTTAGACGTCTCCGGTGTGAAATGATGACGTCCGACGATTAATTATCGAACTAATCCATGCCTTGTGTCTTCAACATAATTATTTACAACGGCGATCATGAAGCTGGGTATTCAAACTCACACTTAGGTTCCTTGGTCTCTTTTTGTGACTTGCATGACAGAGGGTTGTATATTAATTCTCTGCTCCTCTTTCAAACCCCGGCGATACCGAAGCAAACACTGCGATATATGAGATATCCATAATGCGATTCTATGGTTTGCTCGTTTTCGTGTCTCACTGGAAGTACTGGGGACCTGCAGTTCAGAATCAGGAGTGTGTACAGCTACTGTGCCCTGTATATATTTCGATATCTGCTACTGGATACTGAGCACTTATAAAAACCCGGAGTACAATAAGGGTGAGTTCTAACTAGTTACCACTCAACTTTCAGACAATCAGAATTGGAAAGCCTCACAAATTACAATGGTGGTTTTTGAAGTATTTTTTAAAGACACAATTTAACTTCTGTTAATTATTCATCATTGTTGTAAACATCGTGTGCCGTGCTAGATGATATATAGGTCAGAGGTTCTGAGCCGGGTCCATATGGACACCGCAATGAAGCTACACATAGGTAGTGTTTGATCAAGACAAAAATAGGAAAGAAAATACGAGAGCGACCAAGATTAACATGGACACATGACATCACACAACTTCTATTCCGAACATGGCATTAGACACAGTAAAAAGATCATGGAATTCTTGATGATGTCTGTAGTCACTAGCACCTTGAAGCGTCGTGGGGAGCCTACGTCTTCTATCTGTAGTCACTAGCACCTTGAAGCGTCGTTGGGAGCCTACATCTTCTATCTGTAGTCACTAGCGCCTTAAAGCGTCGTGGGGAGCCTACGTCTTCTATCTGTAGTCACTAGAACCTTGAAGCGTCGTGGGGAGCCTACGTCTTCTATCTGTAGTCACTAGCGCCTTAAAGCGTCGTGGGGAGCCTACGTCTTCTATCTGTAGTCACTAGAACCTTGAAGCGTCGTGGGGAGCCTACGTCTTCTATCTGTAGTCACTAGCGCCTTGAAGCGTCGTCGGGAGCCTACGTCTTCTATCTGTAGTCACTAGCACCTTGAAGCGTCGTGGGGAGCCTACGTCTTCTATCTGTAGTCACTAGCACCTTGAAGCGTCGTTGGGAGCCTACATCTTCTATCTGTAGTCACTAGCGCCTTAAAGCGTCGTGGGGAGCCTACGTCTTCTATCTGTAGTCACTAGAACCTTGAAGCGTCGTGGGGAGCCTACGTCTTCTATCTGTAGTCACTAGCGCCTTGAAGCGTCGTCGGGAGCCTACGTCTTCTATCTGTAGTCACTAGCACCTTGAAGCGTCGTGGGGAGCCTACGTCTTCTATCTGTAGTCACTAGCGCCTTGAAGCGTCGTCGGGAGCCTACGTCTTCTATCTGTAGTCACTAGCGCCTTGAAGCGTCGTCGGGAGCCTACATCTTCTATCTGTAGTCACTAGCACCTTGAAGCGTCGTGGGAGCCTACGTCTTCTATCTGTAGTCACTAGCACCTTGAAGCGTCGTGGGGAGCCTACGTCTTATATCTGTAGTCACTAGCACCTTGAAGCGTCGTGGGAGCCTACGTCTTCTATCTGTAGTCACTAGCACCTTGAAGCGTCGTGGGGAGCCTACGTCTTCTATCTGTAGTCACTAGCACCTTGAAGCGTCGTGGGGAGCCTACGTCTTCTATCTGTAGTCACTAGCACCTTGAAGCGTCGTGGGAGCCTACGTCTTCTATCTGTAGTCACTAGCACCTTGAAGCGTCGTGGGGAGCCTACGTCTTCTATCTGTAGTCATTAGCACCTTGAAGCGTCGTGGGAGCCTACGTCTTATATCTGTAGTCACTAGCACCTTGAAGCGTCGGTGGGAGCCTACATCTTCTATCTGTAGTCACTAGCACCTTGAAGCGTCGTGGGGAGCCTACGTCTTCTATATTTAGTCACTAGCGCCTTGAAACGTCGTGGGAGCCTACATCGTCTATCTGTAGTCACTAGCACCTTGAAGCGTCGTGGGGAGCCTACGTCTTCTATATTTAGTCACTAGCACCTTGAAGCGTCGTTGGGAGCCTACATCTTCTATCTGTAGTCACTAGCACCTTGAAGCGTCGTGGGAGCCTATGTTTTCTATCTGTAGTCACTAGCACCTTGAAGCGTCGTGGGGAGCCTACGTCTTCTATCTGTAGTCACTAGCGCCCTGAAGCGTCGTGGGGAGCCTACATCTTCTATCTGTAGTCACTAGCGCCCTGAAGCGTCGTGGGGAGCCTACGTCTTCTATCTGTAGTCACTAGCGCCCTGAAGCGTCGTGGGGAGCCTACGTCTTCTATCTGTAGTCACTAGCGCCCTGAAGCGTCGTGGGGAGCCTACATCTTCTATCTGTAGTCACTAGCACCTTGAAGCGTCGTGGGAGCCTACATCTTCTATCTGTAGTCAGGTGTGTTCTATTTATTGTTATGATGCCAAGTTGCTGTAATATTTCTAAAACGTTATCAATCCATCCACCTATTGGTCTTCCTCTTTTTCTATAACCATAAATTCTTTTGTTGTATACTATAGCTAGAAGGCGCTCTGCTCCGGTTGTCATAACGTGAAACAACCATTTAATATGTTGTCTCACTATGTATTTATTGCATGGAGTAGTCACTATACAATTTCCGTCGTCATTTATTATTCTCTCTGTTCTACTAACACCAATCTTCTTTCTTGGCATCCTATTTCTTCACAAGTTTGCTATTTTTCTCTCAGGCGTTGTCGAGCTCAACAATGTTTTGCGTTGTTAACATAAAGTTAGTATATGTATGTATATATATATATAGAATCAAGTGCATTTAACAGACTGTCTAATATCTGGACGTCAAAGACAATCAGCACACGCACTAAAATGCGCTTATTTAATTCCTGAATTATTCCGGTGCTATCATATGGATGTGAGAGCTGGAAAAGCTCTTTATCTTCAGAAAAGAAATTACTGAGTTTCGTGAACAAATGTCTTCGTTGAACTAACACCCATTGGAGTGAATTCAAATCAAATGATAAAATCAGAGAAAAGACACATCAAAATGTCATCACAGATGTTATCAGAAAACGCCGTTGGTCCTACATCGGGCTTGTCCTACGCGCAGACACCAACAGAATACACTACCAATTTCTTGAATGGACGCCTACAGGCAAAAGAGCAAGGGGTAGACCAAAAGAAACACTCAGAAGAAAAATACTTAGAGAAAGTAAAACATCCAATATCCATACTATTCAAGAACTGCACAGAATAGCTTTGAACAGACAGAATTGGAGAGATCTGACCTTTGTCCTATGCGCTAACTTCAGTGCTAAAGGAAAAATAATGAATATTTATATTTATATATATATACTCAGGATCTTCTGTCACAACCAGTGCGACGAATGTGCGACGAATGTGCGACGAATATGCAGCATTCACATCTATCTCTTCACTTCTTGATACTGTCAACAAATGATTTTATCTGACCCCCGTTGCTTCTTCTACCCTCCACTGTTAATTGCAAGATTCGTGTATACAGGAAGTTGTATTAGACGAAACATACCAACGTCTTTCGTTTAAATATGAAAGTCTCAAAAAAAGACCTACTAACCGAATTAATTATTGTTGTGTTGTCCGGTTCGTCAATATTTACATACTTGGAAGCGCATGCCAAAAAATATCCAAGGCGTATCCCAGTACATAAATAGTGACCAATCGAGAACCCAAGAGGGGTTCATGTGAGAATTTTAGATAGCAGGTCTTTATTGATGACGACCATGGTTTAACCGTGACCACAGACTGTACTATAAAACATAACTTCAAACAGGCCTTCATTCGGTACGCTTTTTTAAAATTATTGCCACGCTTTCCGTTGGTTACATTTTATGTACATGGAGTAGCTTTAGCTATTTTTGGCATGCGATTCCAAGTATTTAAATATTGATCAACGGAAAACACCGAAACAATCAAGAAAAGGAACGAATGAAAGCCTAATTAATTCAGAGACCGGGTCTTCTACCGCCGATCGATCGAGATTTAACTTTAAATAACGGTGATTCCTGGAATTCAGCGTGGATTTTAGTTTTATTTCATGTATGGCATATTTGATTACTATACCGTCTCGATGACAACTAGAACACTTACCCCATTACTGGTCACCTCATCACATTTTGGCCAGAATCCAATCAAAGTTGTATCTCCTGCAAACGTGAAACGCCCATAGCATGATGGAATTCCCTTGAGATCACTCTTTATGAAGCTAACAACTTTGCTGGGATCGTAGCTGTGTGATCTAAGACAAGAGAAGTGTAATCTATTGAATGTTAGATAAGATATCTATCTATCTATCTATCTATCTATCTATCTATCTATCTATCTATCTATCTATCTATCTATCTATCTATCTATCTATCTATCTATCTATCTATCTATCTATCTAACTTTCTATCTGTCTGTCTGTCTATCCGTCTGTCTGTCTGTCCATCTATCTATCTATCTATCAATCTATCTATCTATCTATCTATCTATCTATCTATCTATCTATCTATCTATCTATCTATCTATCTATCTATCTATCTATCTATCTATCTATCTATCTATCTATCTATCTATCTATCTATCTATCTATCTATCTATCTATCTATCTATCTATCTATCTATCTATCTATCTAACTTTCTATCTGTCTGTCTGTCTATCCGTCTGTCTGTCTGTCCGTCTGTCTGTCTGTCCGTCTATCTATCTATCTATCTATCTATCTATCTATCTGTCTGTCTGTCTGTCTGTCTGTCTGTCTGTCTGTCTGTCTGTCTGTCTGTCTGTCTGTCTGTCTGTCTGTCTGTCTGTCTGTCTGTCTGTCTGTCTGTCTGTCTGTCTGTCTGTCTGTCTGTCTGTCTGTCTGTCTGTCTATCTACCTACCTACCTACCTACCTACCTATCTATCTATCTATCTATCTATCTATCTATCTATCTATCTATCTATCTATCTATCTATCTATCTATCTATCTATCTATCTATATATATCTATCTATCTGTCTTTACTATATATATATATATGGCTATTTGTCTATCCAAATGTTGCAAAATATTGTAGAGTTTCCACACTGGAAACATCAGCACAATTAGATCTCCTAGCACCCCTTTCCTTAGCGAACTGGAGGTGTGTAAAAATATATGCCCAAAGCATTCTTTGATGTTTGCAAGTCAAAATTTTCTTTCTCCGTCCCTTTATTTTTCCCGCCTCGACTGTTCCATGTAAAAATGTTTTAGAAAGTGAGTTGTATGTCGTTACAGGTTCAAACCAAAAACATTTATGCCTCTTCATCACGACCAAAAATGGTTCTTGATAACATGTCAGCGTGTTTAATTAATGCAGTAAGAATATATGTGTACTTCCGTATATACCCAGCACTATAGACGTGATGCGAGGACTTCCGTATATACCCAGCACTATAGACGTGATGTGAGGACTTCCGTATATACCCAGCACTATAGACGTGATGTGAGGACTTCCGTATATACCCAGCACTATAGACGTGATGTGAGGTAACTCAACCACTTTCATACAACTTGTCTCAGAAAATGTATGCACATAAGATTGGAAAACAAGATTCCAGATACCACTGCCATTGACAGATCTGATACCCTTAACTTTGACACTACCTGATAAACAGATTCGCTGTGCAGGTGTGCATCATCTTGTGAAAAGACGAGAAATGCAGCAGCTCAACAGCGGAGAGTGCCTAGAAAGTCAAGGATAAAACAAAATCCATTGATATTGGTCATTTCATGCCCGAACTGACCAAGGACATATGCAACTGCAATATAACTTATTAGCCATTTACGAATTCATAATCAAGGACATAATTCTAATTGAATTTCCAGAAGTGAATGTAACAAATGGTCATCATGACTTGTGACGGACGAACAATCACACACACCTAGCAGTAGCCAACTGATTAGCTTTATCTTTATTGAAATACTGATTTTACTTCTACAAATCAGAGATGACAAGAATATATTAATCTATCAATCAGTTCATCAATAACTCAATCAATCAGTTTATCAATAACTCAATCAATCAGTTCATCAATAACTTAATCAATCAGTTCATCAATAACTCAATCAATCAGTTCATCAATAACTCGATCTATCAGTTCATCAATAACTCAATCAATCAGTTCATCAATAACTCAATCAATCAGTTCATCAATAACTCAATCAATCAGTTCATCAATAACTCAATCAATCAGTCCATCAATGACTCATTCATTCAGTCCATCAATAACTCAATAAATCAGTCAATCAAGAACTCAATCAATCAGTCAATCAATAACTCAATCAATCAGACAATCAATAACTCAATCACTCAGTCCACCAATAACTCAATCAGTCAATCAATAACTCAATCAATCAGTTCATCAATAACTCAATCAATCAGTTCATCAATAACTCAATCAATCAGTTCATCAATAACTCAATCAATCAGTTCATCAATAACTCGATCTATCAGTTCATCAATAACTCAATCAATCAGTTCATCAATAACTCGATCTATCAGTTCATCAATAACTCAATCAATCAGTTCATCAATAACTCAATCAATCAGTTCATCAATAACTCAATCAATCAGTTCATCAATAACTCAATCAATAAGTCCATCAATGACTCATTCAATCAGTCCATCAATAACTCAATAAATCAGTCAATCAAGAACTCAATCAATCAGTCAATCAATAACTCAATCAATCAGACAATCAATGACTCAATCACTCAGTCCACCAATAACTCAATCAGTCAATCAATAACTCCAATCAATCAGTCCATCAATAACTCAATCAATCAGTCAATTAATAACTCAATCAATCAGTTCATCAATAACTCAATCAATCAGTCCATCAATAACTCAATAAATAAGTCCATCAATAACTCAATCAATCAATCTATCAATACCTCAATCAATCAGTCAATCAATAATTCAATCAATCAGTCCATAACTAACTCAATCAATCAGTCCATCAATAACTCAATCAATCAGTCCATCAATAACTCAATCAATCAGTCCATCAATAAACTCAATAAAGTGTCACATCTCCTCGTCTCTTATGTTTGTCAATAAGTTTATTTGGTGACATTCCCCAAAATATTCTTGAAAGACTTTAGCAACTTCTCGCTTTGTCTTCTTCTGTCTTTTCTCCTTTTTACCTCGTCGATGGTTACTAAATGTTAAAGTTTTGCTTTTCTCATCACATGCCCTAAACATTTGACTGTCTAGATATTACTTTTATTATAATGTGTCTCATTTACTCCAGCATTTTTGAGGACGTCTACATTAGTTTTCTTGACTGCCGAATGGAAATGTCATCATTCCTCTATAAATCCACATCACAGTATCTGTCAGCTAACGTTTTGCCTACCGTTTACGATTCACACCCTTAAATAGAATTGGGGCGATATAACATCATTCATTCATTAATTGGTACCATGCTTTCCGGTGTAGGCGACCATGTCCTCTGTTTGTTATACTTTTAAATATAATTTCTGATGATTCTGCATCATGCCAGGCTTTCAAGCCATCCAACATTTTCTCACATTGTCTTCCTCTGTCTCTTTTACCCTCGATCTTTCCAGTGAATACGATCTTCTTCTCATGACATGACCCAGAAACTCTGATTGTCGTCTTCTAATACAGTTAATAAGTTCTATATTTAAGTTGACGAGTTGTAGAATTATAGCATTACTCTTCTTAGCTATTCATGATATTTTCAACATTCTTCTATATAACCACATCTCTAATATAAAAATAACATCATAGCACTAGAATTTCACACATGCATTGATATTACACATGAAGTGGAAGATATACAAACTTGTATTTGCCGTCGTTGAAGTCTGTGAAGTTGTAACGTTGTACAGTAATACTTCCATCAACATTATCTTTGACTTCTGCGACCTCCAACATATGTGTTGTCCCGTTTAATGATTCCTCTATGAACACCGTTGCAGCCTAGAAAATAGAAAGTCATTTTGTCAATACATCGCTATATAAATAACAAAAAAAATGTTGAGACTAACAGGAATTGAACCAGTCCGTTCAACGGCACCAAATCACCAAATTGGCAAGTATTGGTTCAATTCCCGTTAGTCTCAAGAATTTTCAAAAATTGTCCTCTAACTTTCTACTTAAATTTACTTATATAAATAACTGCGATTAAGAATGTTTACAATTGGCATTTCATTTACTGAAGGTAAAATACGAGTTTTGTTTAAAACAAAGATGTGATATACATATTTCTTGTAAATAAAGTACCCGTGGGTAGTGAACGCTTCAGTAATCGTAGTTAAAAATTCTAAGTATGGCATGTATCTATTGTCCAAGCAATGGAGGAATAAGGGGCATCGAAAGAGCTGATACATTGGCGTGCAATATTGTATTATCTACACAGGGAATAAGAAGATGCACAAGTTTCGCGAATTAGAACAATAATTAATTGCAAACTAGCGATGAAGGTGGAGATGAACGTGATAATATGTTCATGTTCATAGAATGATGAAAATTGGAGTGGCAATTGGAGAAAGGAGAAAGTTCCTCCTTTCTGAAACGATCCGAGAAACGAACATCAATAACTACCTGGCACACTGAACTAATACATCCTTAGATGGCTGCTAGTTTATGGGAGTATCCAAAGTGATATGATGGTGGTGCCTAATCAAGATTCAAGATTAAACAATCAAGATTGAAGAATCAAGATTCATGAATCATACATTCCTGAAAACTCGCCGAGTTCCAATGTCTGGTTCATGAATTTAGAATTTAACAAACTATTTATTATATTCATGGCTCATGCTTAGAATTATATGACGTCATATGATATGCATATCAATCAATCAAATGAGAAAATGACGAGTTGTGTAGGCGATCATGCTTCTCCACAACTCTCTGTCTCTTGTGTAGTTAATAAGTTCAGTTGGTGACTTATTTTTGTTCCACCCCCACCCATACATTTCTCTCTTTGTCTTCCTCTGTCTCTTCTTCCCTTGATCTTTCCGGTGGTTACTAAATGTTCAACGTATGTTTCTCATCACACGACCTAAAAACCTTGATTGTCAATGTCTAATGTTTCCTATAATTTGTTGTTTTACTCCAGCAACTCTGAATAGCATTTTTGTGTACTGACACAGGGCTCAACTCCGAACTCAGGAAACTTTACATTAGTTGTCTTGGATGTCTCTAGTTTTCTTGAATTTTCATCATACTTTTTGAAATCAAAACAGCTTCTCAGTTTTGTGTGTGTGTGTGTGCGCTGTATATATATATATATAATAGCTGTGTTTTGTCATTATCTTCGGAACTAATGCGCTATAAATAGCGCATTCACGCCAAAGAATTCCGTGCGACATCCAAAAAATGATTGATGTCCAAGCGGAATTTTCCCCTCACGACTCAAAGCACACGCTATTGTCGTGTACAGATATTATTGTGAAGCGCGATTTTCAATCTAATCAACGTCTCTACAATAAACCAACATCAATGGTTTTCGTCAACAAAATGGCAAACAACCCTTTCAACGCGACATTTGCATTTATTTATTCAGAAAATCCAGATAAAATCCAAAATTCCGGCATGGGCGCTAATAACCCACACACACACACACACACAAAACGTGATAATATTTAATAACTAAGTAAGTGTTACAAATACCTACCACTAGTAATAAAAAATGATTTAAAAAACAATGATAATAACATACGGAATGTTGCCATTTCGAGAAAAAGATCTTCATATGAACGAATCTTTAATAATAGGAACAATTAATACAGAAAAACGTATATTGATTTAGGAACATATAAAAATAAATAACAGTCCGTGTAACATCCTGCCAAACACTCACAGAAATGAGAATACGTTATGTGGTATGTTCAAGAACGATCGTGTGCGTGCGATATATATTAGTGCATTCATTGTCTTCTTACTAAAATTTCTCTCATGCACGTTTCGTTAGAAGAATACAACACCAAAATCAACAATCAATACACCGCTTTAGATAAGTCATCAGAATTAATAAATCCCATAACATCCATAAAAACGAAATGGGAGAATTTTAGAAATACTGCAATAAATGCGGCTTTGGATACTGCCGGTCTCATACAAAACAATAAGAAGGAATGGATAAGCGAGAACACTTGGTCAAAAATCCAAAACCGTAAAGAGATGAAGCAAAAATACTCACTGCAATAACCACTCAAGACAAAGAACAAAACAGACTCACATACGCACTTTTAGACAAAAAAAGTTAAAGAAAGAGCTAGAAAGGACAGGCACAGTTATATAAACAACTTAGCAGTGGTAGCTGAATCAGCCTCAAAACACAACAACAGCAAGATAACACCAAACACATAACCAAACAACTGTGCAATCAGCCACTTATCCCAAACGCATCTATTAAAGACAAAAATGGCAAAGTTCTAATAACAACTGAACAACAAAAGCAAAGATGGGCCGAACATTTCCAAGATCTTCTTAACAGGCCACCACCCCAATCTACTCCAAAACTAGAGGAAGAGGAGACAATGCCACCACTAGAAGCTTCGATAGAAAATTTCACCCTTGAAAAGGTAAAACAAACCATTAAGAAATTAAAAAACAATAAAGTAGCAGGTCAAGATGACATCACAAGTGAAATGTTAAAAGCAGCAAATGATAATACCTTGTCCTTTTTACTGGATATATTCAATATAATTTGGAAAAACGAATGCCCACCCCAACAATGGAAAAATACCATCATTATCAAACTACCAAAAAAGGAGACCTAACAAACTGTGATAACTGGATGGGAATCACACTGCTATCTGTACCTGGCAAAATTCTTTGTAATATGATGCTTGCAAGATTAAAGTCATCCTTAGACAAACGACTTAGAGAAGAGCAGTCAGGCTTTAGACCAGGTCGTTCCTGCCTCGACCATATATTCACTCTTAGAACAACAATAGAAGAATGTCTAGAATTTAGATCTAATCTCATAATAAACTTCATTGATTTTCAAAAAGCCTTCGACAACATCCATCGACCATCGCTTTGGGAAATTTTAAAAATATATGGATTCCAAAAAAAATATATAAATGTGATAAAATCATTCTATACCAACTCAAAATGCTGTGTTCGAACAGAAAAAGGCAATTCAGAATGGTTCCCTGTGATTACTGGTGTTAAACAAGGCTGCCCTATGTCACCATTACTATTCAATATCGCAATTAAATGGGATATGAGAAAAAGCACATCTAACACAAATTTAGGAATCAAATGGATAAATAAAACAACATTAGAAGACCTGGATTTTGCTGATGATCGTGCACTATTAGGTGAAAACCATCAAGATGCACAAACAAAAACTGATAGATTAAAACTCATTGCAGGACAAATAGGTCTCCAAATCAATTCATCAAAAACAAAAATTATGGACTTCACCAATTCACCTAACGAAATTACTTTAAAGTGACAAAAACTTGAAAAGGTACACAAATTCTCCTATCTAGGAAGCAAATTAACACTCGACGGTGATGTCATGACAGAAATTACAACTCGCATTGTCCTAGTATCAAGTGCATTTAACAGACTGTCTAATATCTGGAAGTTGAAGTTAATCTGCACACGCACGAAAATGCGATTATTTAATTCCTGCGTTATTCCGGTGCTATCATATGGATGTGAGAGCTGGAAAAGCTCTTTATCTTCAGAAAAGAAATTACTGAGTTTCGAGAACAAATGTCTTCGTAGAATGAAACGTTTCGTTAGACTCAGCAATGACAATCCTGGCTAGATATTTAATAAACCTATTATCGCAGATGCTATCTGGTTTAGTTAATTTTTAAACTCGGGCCGTCCGACTTGATATAATACGAGTTACTCAAGAACCCTTGGAATTATCATAAAGAAAACATTGCATATAGTTATGATGCCTTTACACAGACGTCTATGTCGTGTACCGTCAATCAGTTCCAATACCGATGTTCTCCCATGCCACAAGATTAGGTTGTCCAGCATCTTCTTCCTTGATCTTCTTTTATCGCTCTTGCTCTTCAACTTGCTTGTTGGTAGAATGTGTTCCATGTATTCTCGTTTCTTGATGTGTCTAATAATGAGGACTGTCTCGTTGTGATGCAGGCAATGAGCTCTTTAAAAAAAAAAATTAACGTCATTACTAATTTTATCTGTCCACGTTGCTCTTGGCCATGACACATAGAATGGCCATGACGCATAGACATAGCGGTTATAAAGCCAGAGGCAGACTGTGTATACAATGCATCACAGAAATCAAAGAAGCCACAGGAACAAGCTCACAAACAGCACACAAGATCGCCATCCCCAGAGAACTTTTCCACCCCTGACGCCGCAAAGCAAACAAGAGCCACAGTGTATAGATAGATAGAAAGACGTTCTTAACAATTTCTCCAACTATAAACATTATGGAATATTTGTCAGCGATATAATTATTTGAATTCATTAAAACATATTATAATTTGGTAAATTAATTTTCCAAGAGTCAAGGTTGGACAAACATGTATAGGTGTATCTCTAATTGTTCTTATGTCATAAGTCAGTAAATTTGTGTTCCGGACAGTGTGAGGACATTGCACAGTAGATTGGCGTCACAGAGACGGCACGAATGTATGAGAACGATGTGGTCATTAATCTGGCTGCTGTTTTATAGTAGTTGTTAGTGGAAGGACCGTGACCGAATCTATTGGGGGGGGGGGGGCACGCAGAGAAACTACTTTCAGCAGGAAGATTCAGGTTGAAGTCCTTACGGCAACTGTCCAATATCTCACACAGACTTCTCTTGTTACGGCACCTCTCCAATATCTCACACAGACTTCTCTTGTTACGGCACCTCTCCAATATCTCACACAGACTTTACTTGCTACGGCAACTCTCCAAGATCTCACACAGACTTCTCTTGTTACAGCAACTATCCAATATCTCACACAGACTTCTCTTGTTACAGCAACTATCCAATATCTCACACAGACTTCTCTTGTTACGGCAATTGTCCAATATCTCACACAGACTTCTCTTGTTACGGCAACTGTCAATATCTCACACAGACTTCTCTTGTTACGGCAACTATCCAATATCTCACACAGACTTCTCTTGTTACGGCAACTGTCCAATATCTCACACAGACTTCTCTTGTTACGGCAACTGTCCAATATCTCACACAGACTTCTCTTGTTACGGCAACTGTCCAATATCTCACACAGACTTCTCTTGTTACGGCAACTGTCCAATATCTCACACAGACTTCTCTTGTTACGGCAACTGTCCAATATCTCACACAGACATCTCTTGTTACGGCAACTGTCCAATATCTCACACAGACATCTCTTGTTACGGCAACTGTCCAATATCTCACACAGACTTCTCTTGTTACAGCAACTGTCCAATATCTCACACAGACTTTACTTGCTACGGCAACTCTCCAAGATCTCACACAGACTTCTCTTGTTACAGCAACTATCCAATATCTCACACAGACTTCTCTTGTTACAGCAACTATCCAATATCTCACACAGACTTCTCTTGTTACGGCAATTGTCCAATATCTCACACAGACTTCTCTTGTTACGGCAACTGTCAATATCTCACACAGACTTCTCTTGTTACGGCAACTATCCAATATCTCACACAGACTTCTCTTGTTACGGCAACTGTCCAATATCTCACACAGACTTCTCTTGTTACGGCAACTGTCCAATATCTCACACAGACTTCTCTTGTTACGGCAACTGTCCAATATCTCACACAGACTTCTCTTGTTACGGCAACTGTCCAATATCTCACACAGACTTCTCTTGTTACGGCAACTGTCCAATATCTCACACAGACATCTCTTGTTACGGCAACTGTCCAATATCTCACACAGACATCTCTTGTTACGGCAACTGTCCAATATCTCACACAGACTTCTCTTGTTACAGCAACTGTCCAATATCTCACACAGACTTCTCTTGTTACGGCAACTCTCCAATATCTCACACAGACTTCTCTTGTTACGGCAACTGTCCAATATCTCACACAGACTTCTCTTGTTACGGCAACTCTCCAATATCTCACACAGACTTCTCTTGTTACGGCAACTGTCCAATATCTCACACAGACTTCTCTTGTTACGGCAACTGTCCAATATCTCACACAGACTTCTCTTGTTACGGCAACTATCCAATATCTCACACAGACTTCTCTTGTTACGTCAACTGTCCAATATCTCACACAGACTTCTCTTGTTACGGCAACTATCCAATATCTCACACAGACTTCTCTTGTTACGTCAACTCTCCAATATCTCACACAGACATCTCTTGTTACGGCAACTGTCCAATATCTCACACAGATGTCTCTTGTTACGGCAACTGTCCAATATCTCACACAGACATCTCTTGTTACGGCAACTCTCCAATATCTCACACAGACTTCTCTTGTTACGGCAACTGTCCAATATCTCACACAGACTTCTCTTGTTACGGCAACTGTCCAATATCTCACACAGACTTCTCTTGTTACGGAATAAGCGTATCTAACTTCTCAGTCAACGCTGTCAATAATTGAGAACAACATTGTATAATAATGTGACATCCTGAAATTACCGGACGCAGGGCTGGAATGTCCACCTGTCGAGTTCTAATGTAGTAGAATTCACTATCTCCATATGGCTGCAGGTACCGGAAGTTGTTGTCCCAGTCACCGAGGTAGAGTTCCAGGAAGTTCAATACACGTTTCGACAAAAATTGTAGTGATTGTTCCAGTGATTTCTCAAGTCCTAGAACAGAAAATAGAAAATAAAACATTTTATATGCATGTTTGCGGTTGTATATAAATTACGTGGACAATTGATGGAAGGTAGTTGACACAACTTGACAGTTGTTGACAAGAGGATCGGGATGGGGGAGGGGTGGACAAAGTGACAGCTATCAATAAAAGAGGGATGAGGTTGACAAAAGTAAAATTTGATATATTTATGTGTTTATTTTGCCCTATTGACTACACATTTTTGAAAGTGTTTATGGTGCGGGGATGCGCGGGCACGGGTTAGGAGAGGAGATATTTTATATAACTATTCCTGGGATGGGAAATCCATGAATTCTGGATAATCTTTTGATGAGAGGATTCGAAACAATCTGTTGATGTAATTTATGAACTTCGATCAGAGTTGATCAATCTTTTCAATCACACGACTCACCCCCCCCCCCCCCACCCGCCATTTTCTGATATATTTTATACTCAAAGTTTCCATCTCTAGTCGCAACCAAGGACTAATAAATTATATATTAAAGACTTAACTCAAGGATCTACTTGAATTTACTTATATAAGATATTTTTAAAGCAACATTGTTTTGTCTCTGTTATTTATATTCGCAAGAAGTCCTTTAGGTCCTTGTAGTACGAATATAAATGTTATATGTCTGTGTTACTGAGGATACTTTAATACTTGTACTCTCCAACTATAAACATTATGGAATTTTTGTCAGCGATATAATTATTTGAATTCATTAAAACATATTGTAATTTGGTAAATTAATTTTCCAAGAGTCAAGGTTGGACAAACATGTATAGGTGTATTTCTAAGTGTCATGGCCAAGAGCAATGTGGACAGATAAAATTAGTAAACTCGAGCCGTCCGACTTGATATACGAATACGAGTTACTCAAGAACCCTTGGAATTATCATAAAGAAAACATTGCATATAGTTATGATGCCTTTACACAGACGTCTATGTCGTGTACCGTCAATCAGTTCCAATACCGATGTTCTCCCATGCCACAAGATTAGGTTGTCCAGCATCTTCTTCCTTGATCTTCTTGTACCGCTCTTGCTCTTCAATTTGTTCGTTGGTAGAATGTGTTCCATGTATTCTCGTTTCTTGATGTGTCTAATAATGAGGACTGTCTCGTTGGTAGAATGTGTTCCATGTATTCTCGTTTCTTGATGTGTCTAATAATGAGGACTGTCTCGTTGTGATGCAGGCAATGAGCTCTTTTTTTAAAGATGTTCGTTGATGTTGTAATAGCCCTTTTTTTCGATTGGTTCGTTCTCAGTGACTTGAGTACACAAGTTGAATGTCTTGACGCGATCACATCTATTTTGGGAAACCTGTTTACTTGTGTTGCAAAGTTGTGTTGAATTGGACTTTGTTTACAGTGAATGGTTAGGCTGCCTACTGTAGACTTGTGTCGTTTATATTAATGTCATTTCTCAAATCGACTTTTTCAGTGCTTTTTATTTGCTGATGACATTAATTATACGGAAAGTAACAAATGAGAAGTGGTGCCGGTTAGTGACAGTCAAGATAAGTGTCGCTGTATGAGAACAGTTCTCATGACTATTATGTAGTGGGTCTTTAACTAAACTCTGAGAAATTTCCGAAGAGCAGCTAGTACTGTGGTCCGGTTCTGTGATGGCTAGGTACATGCCGTGTCGTTGACAGCCAAGACACAGGTTTCAATTACAAACGCAGGAAACTGGCGACCGAAAGGATCAGATAGTAATGGCAATTTACTGAACGCATTTATGTTGTATTCAAACTCACAACCACAAAAATACTGGATTGATGACAACGTTCTACGCATGTGATTGCATCTGTGGGTCTCACCAATGGCCCACTAGACATACCACACATGCAACAGAAAACCTTAGTGATGGCATGCCGTTATATTAAAATTATTTTCTTAGAGAAGCTTTATGGCATGCCATCTATACAATTATGCTTTTATTTTGTTGAAATGTGTTTCATGTTTGCCTGAATATATATGTATGCACCCTCTGTTGTTGGGAGGGAGCCACACATGTACTGTGCAACATTCGGGAGGAGGAAACTGACCATTGTTTTTTCCTATGGGTTTCTCAATCACGTCGGGGGTCTGGGAATTGACCTGTTAATTTCACACGCACTTCACTGGTACGCCTGTTATGGCCCCTCATTCCATCGACAGACGCGGCATGTGATTTGACTCTCATTGATTGCGTCTATAGTCAAAAGATGTAGGTAGATGATCTTGATACTGAATCCAATTATCTTTTCATGAACCTTGATGGGCAACGGCGACAATCAAGTTAAACTAGGATTGCAATGTCAGCGAAGACAAGCACATGCTTCCCATCATCGTTGCTCACGGCGTCTAAATTCCTAATCTCAATACTATTTCGGACAGAAGTTTGAATAATATGTTCCCCAACATTTCTTCAATGTTGTTTCTGTTTATAAAAAAGATGTATTCAAAGTTGTTGTTTTTTTCATACCCAGGAGTGTATGTTAGAGTTGTTGTATGTTCGAGGAGTCATGACTACTACTTTAGTATGATCCAACTGTGGTAAGACATGTGGTCTTCTCTGTGTTCTCGAGAATGGGCAACACTTCCGCCGGTGCTGGTGCTGGACAACTGTAGCTGTGTTCCCACTATATCGATTCACATACACAACACTGCCCTCTAGAAAGTGTTTCCTTTTCCAGATTAAATGTCTACTAAGAATAGGCATATTCTAGAAAGATCTACCTATATCGAGACAGTAACATCGGTTGGCCCTCCAATTTTTCTGTAGTTTTGACTGACCGAGACGAAATGTTCAGATGCCATACGTCACTGTGTGCTGGCGTAAATGTATCGGGGATATTGCTTGTCTTTTTTTACAGGCAATTCTAATGCCATCTACAGCCTCCACATCCACGGACGTGAACCTACAAGTATTGGTCAGGAACACAGAAAGAGCAGCTTCTGTTTCCAGTATACACCAAGTTGTAACACTGGGTCCACACCAGAACAATGCGATATCCTTTGCACACTCCCCCCCCCCCACACACACACATGGTAAAAGTGACACAAAGACACGCTGAAGACGGATGTGTAGTGCCGATAGTCGTATATATATCATATAAAAACTGTAAACGATGACTAAATGCATTCCTATCTCATGACTATATCATATACATCTGGAGAAGAAAAGGATTTCTTGAACTAAATGGCGCAAAAATCGCAGTAACAGTGTCAAAAATAACGCATTACTTACAGTTTCAAGTCGCTCTGATCAAAGAGATTATTTCTAACTTTACATTCTAGTGTGAATGATGAAGTGGACATACCAGCATCGCTTTGGACTCCATGAATTAACCCTGAGCATGCTAGTAGAATCACAAAACATCCAATAACAGGCCTCATAGCTACTGAACTGCGTGTAGTAACACCGATAAATGCAGGCAACAACGAGTGAAGTACACGAAGAAAGTGTTTACGTTTTATATATCAACCTCATTATTTATTCAAAAATGTGATTAAAAACTGGTAATAAACACTGAATAAAACACGTTTGATCTTTACCTTTCATTAATGACTAAACTCGTACTTGAACATAATTTATTGATGAGTTATTTGACAACTTAGTTGACGTATTTTTCTGATAATGAAAGATAATGAAAAGGTCGTGGTGACTCGTTTACCAGAACTGTGATATTTATTTATTTATGGCTGTAAAACTCTGATATACCGAAATCGGACTAAAGTCAGTGGTTGAAAGAAGAATATCCACAATAAGAGTTACATTTGATTTTCCAATAGACAACGTAAGTAAATGTATATGCAAGTAGTAGTTGATGAGCGCAGTCCATGTACTAAGTGAGATCTCCATTGAATAGTGGTAATGTTGTTAACTATGTGCTCAAGAGGTCGATGGGTTCGAATCCAGCTTGCGTAATCTTGTTTATAAAGTGGATTTATTTTCAAATCGAGTTTCCCGGGTATTATTGCTGGAAGCTATGAAACTCTGATTGGTACTCCCGGCATTATCCGTGTTTGTGACAACATAAATAAATGTATACGCTCAAGCAGTTGCAATATTTACTTACTAATCACAAGCTATCATATAATTCTTATCAGCTTAGATTGATATGTACAAGAACTCATTTTTTTATCTCACCGAAAACAAATGTATTCGGTCTTTGCCGCAAAAATATGATAGCACATCGCATTTCCATTCTCTGGGTTATATCCTGTTGGAAATCAAATAAGATCATTGTCCTGCTTCAAGAAAGATCTATTGGGAGATTGAGAATCAACGATTATGAAGAATGACATTTATCACATACTCAAATGGCATGAAATTAATGAAAGGAAGTCTCGATCATGACTAAAGATTGAAAGTAACTTAAATTTGAATAGGAAGTGAATTGGTTTATCTCAAGCATGAAGAGTGTAAATCAGACTTGAATAGAAGTGAATTAGTGGTAGTGTTATCTGCATGACATGAGCACCGTGTTCGTTAATATAGCTCATATAACAAAATACTGTATCCGTTGATGACTGGCCATGACGCGCCGGCGGTTGGTGGGTCCGTTTATATAACTCATATAACATATTACTAGACATGTCGATGATGCGCCATGACCCCCCCCCCTCCCCATCTTGCGTCTCAGCGGCACGATGGGGGGTTTATGTCGCTTACAGAAGGAAATATAGCCATGTAAAAGACTGGATGAGATCGTGCTGAGTCACTAGCACAATGTAATATACCTTATTTAACTTAACGCTATGACATCCAATGACATGCCTAGAGGGACATTGACGAGCAAGATGGTTGTTTATGTAGATGACAGAGGGAATAAAGATATAAAAGGCTAGATATGGCCGTGCCGAGCCCCTTTTCCCAGTGCTAATATACCGTATTTAAGAAGAGTTGTTACAATAAATGATGACAGGGAGGAACAATGGCCAACAAAATAGTGATTTATGTAAATTATGAAGGAAAAACACAACTGAACACAGCTAGTCAATGTCGTTCTGAGACCCATTAGCATGCTATTATAGCTTATGGACCGAAATCTATGATAACAAATGCCAATTCATAGGTGATGTTTTGTACATGTGAACGTGTATAGCGATAATCAAAGCCGATGGTGCTGATGTTCATAGGTGTGATGAAATCTCACTAATTGTTAGTAAACATAAAATAATTATTACATAGATATATAGAAAATTTAATGACGCCTAGGGATAGTGAAAATCTTATTTTAGATAAGAAGATCTAATAAATATCAGCGTAAATCCTCAGTGGTTTCATTAATATGTGGTGGTTGAACTACTCACGCCTATCGTATTTTCTAGTGGTTACAGAGGTATACTAAATAGCCGGAAAGCTTCGTCTGTTGTCTATTTAGACTATATAATTTCGGTACGTTGGATATATATAATAGATTTCTGTTTGGTTTTTATATTTTTTTGCTTTTAATATGCTGTTATTTTCATACCATATCTAGTTATATCTGACCTATAGGTCAAATGTAGATACCTTTCCGTCTAGTTCATGCGAGTTATATGATTATATATGAGTGTTTGTCAATTTCTAATGGTGACTTGTATGACCTGTCTCCTATCGTTCAATGTGTATGTTAGACATATTGATTTTGTTGTATATATATCTTTTGTTGTTTTTTTTTGTTGAAATATATATCAGCCACCATTTTATTTTTTATTTTTTCTTCCATAGCCATTATTGATTGTCATAGCCTTTCATTATATAATCTGTATTAGCCTTGGTAAATGGTCTCAGCACAACATTGACTAGCCATGTTCAGTTGTGTTTTTCCTTCATAATTTACATAAACCACCATTCTGTTGGCCATTATTCCTCTTTGTCAACATTGATTGCAATAAATCTCCTTAAATACCGTATATTACCACAGGGAAAAGGGGATCAGCATGGCCATGTCTAGCCTTTTATTTTTTCCCTCTGGCATCTAAATAAACAACTATCTTGCTCGTCAATGTCCCTCTATGCATGTCATTGGGTGAAAATAGTGTTTAGTTGTATAAGGTTTATAAGCATTGGACTAGGGTCTTAGCACAATCTCATCCAGTCTTTTACATGTATATTTTTCCTTCTGTAATCGACATAAACCCCTTCCTTCTCGTTATTGGCCCTCCCTATTAAACAATAATTGTCGTATTTTTCCTTACACACACTATGTTATCTTTGTATAAAGGGACTTCGCACGACCAATATGCGCACTTAACCGATCCGTGTATGACATCCACACTCCGCCATGTCATTTCTATATTAGCACATGAGTCCACTATACTATAATACACGAACACTACACGACCCTACGCAATCAATGTATGACCTCTTGCAATCTGTGCAACCTCTGCTCGGCGAGTATTTTGTTATATGAGCTATATACCCTTATGCGACCTTATCCTTTATCCACAAAGTGATGTTGAAATAATATTCTGGCTCTCAATGCTCTACTCGTATTTTACTATATAACAACATCTGCCGCTGAGACGCGATAGGGTATCATAACATCATCAACATGTCTGGTAATATGTTATAAGAGTTATATAAACGGACCCGAAACTGACTCGTGCGTCATGGCGCGTCATCGTCGTTACAATATTTTGTTATATCAGCCATATTAATGGACCTAGCAGACGAACAGAACCGGGGCTCTTTTCATGCATAAAACACTAAAATTAGTTTCTCTTAGAAATGAAGGAGGCGACTCAGACTTGACTAAGAAGTAAATTAGTTTATCTCAAACATGAAGTAGAAACTCAGACTTGAGCATGAAATTTATTGGTTTATCTCAAACATACAATATCCGTATACTTCCTCTTTTTCTTCGATGTACGTTCTCAGACTCCTGTTGATTAGCAGGATGTAGTCCAGAAAACACATGGCGTTGCAACCCATAAACTCATTAATTGTCTCTTAAAGACATACATGGAAGACAACAGCGGTGCTATTCTTTGCACCTCGGTTAGGGCCTTGGCTGCACATGCAGTACATCTGTACAGAAATTCTCAAACATCAGCTGGATCTCTGTTGCAGCACAACAATGGTCCAATAATAATGATTAAGATAATGATTAAGATCCCACTTGGTAATAATAATAATATTAATGTTGATGATAATAGTAATAATAACATTTATTGGTATTATTTATGCAGAATACGATAGGCAGGTTTTTGGGGGGAAAATTGTGGCCTGGAAGGTATCGTGTCATCTTGAGAGAAAAAAGTGTTTACCAACACTGTTAGGAGGGAATCGCACAGGAAAGAAGATGTGGCAGAATGCAGCTATGTTTATGAGGGGTTCGATTCGCGCGTGGAGATTTGTGCGGTTGTAATAGATCTTGAAGATGCTTACAATAGTGTGTCATTGGATATCTTGATGGACCAGCTGTTAAATCTTGCAATAAATCCTTTTGTCGTGCGGTGAGTTGGTGCCGCCCTGATGCAAAGGATATTAGTTCTTAAGTGTGGTAGCCATGGTCTGCCAAAGGGGTCAACTCTATCTCCTGTACATTTCAATGTATACACAGTACATATCGTTGGCAATAAAATAACATGTGCTGGAAGAGTGATGTCATATGTCGATGACATCCTGGTGCATAGACAGGGTAGAAATCGAGAAGAGTGCGTCGTGGAACTAGGAAGCATAAAATAAAGCTACATGAGAAGAAAGAGCTGGACAGACTAACAAACTGGTGTAGAGATACGGGAGCAGTGGTTAGACCTTTTAAAGCGTTCGTGACGTGTTTTTTCTTGAACAATCGCATTATAAAGACACCCATGCCACAAGTTTCGTTATCATGGAAAAGTTTGGAGAGAACCAGCACAATGAGCTATCAGGGTGTGGTTTTTGACAGAAGTCTGGGTTTCAGAGAACATGTTGACCACGTTATCATAATCGCAGACAAAGGCTTAGCAAGAATGAAGGTTATGGCTGCTGCGCAGTGTGAGCAGAAGTTATTATTTCTTTCGTACCAGGGTTTGGTGGTGGAATATGCACTGGAAATTCTGACTCTTAGCCAAACTCAGATAAAAAGACTGGATATAATTCAGAATGCAGCAATGCGTATCATACTTGGGTGCACAAGAAACACATCGACAAGAGCTATGCGATACCTATTTTACTGCCCAACAGCTGAGCATAGATTACAGTATTACCGTTCACGGGCGTATTTTCAAATACTGGAGATAAGGAACACCAATTTCATTCCGAAATACAGAAAGTTAAAGGCAGCAGACTCAAGAGAAGGAGGTTATGGATGGGACGTGCTGACGATGTCATACAAAGCGTGTGCAGATTGCAAGATGTGGCAGCAGGTGCGGAATGGATAAGTCTACGCACAGATTTCGAAACTTGTTTGAGAGTAGTAATCTCACAGCATGAAATGCAGAGAAGTTCCTAAATCATGTCATTTTTTCTGGGTTTTTCTACTATCAGTGTTTCCAAAGGGGTGGATTGACTATTGTTGACAAGAGGATTATAATTTAGGCAAAAATAATAATTGACGAAATCTCATCTAATCTCATCATCATCAGGTGGCATATCGTGAACAGGAATTAGCAGTCTTTCGAAACTCTGTCGATCTTGAGCCAGTCTTCCTGCTTCTGTTAGCGTCATGTTCAGGTGGTTTTTGATATCTTGTGCGTCCATTTATTTCTTGTTCTGTCTCATGTCCGTTTGCCCCTCCATTGTGGTCTATTCTAGGCTGATTGATATGGCTGTTTAAATATTAAAGTTTTCTAGAAAGAACCATGCTGTTTAAATATTGTAGTTTTCTAGAAAGAACCATGCTGTTTAAATAGTGTAGTTTTCTAGAAAGAACCAGATTTCTTTTACATTCATTTATCTCAGGGTGGTTTCATTTGTGATATTGTTGGCCCTTGGTAGCTTAAGACTTTAACTTTTATTATTTTTTTGCAAATACTATTATTTTATTTTTCACTTTGTTGGTGATTGTCCAGGATTTACTCCCATATATTGCCACTGGGAATATGGAAGCTCTTAGGAATGTTAGTTTTGTTGATTTTTAGCTGCTCAGCAATATGACTTTCATTTTTATCATCTTCTTTGTTGTGATAACCATCCTTCTTCTGACTTCTTCATTGCAATCACCGTTACTGTTGATAAGAGAGCCAATGTATTCGAATCGGTTGACTCTCTAATTTGCTGTTGTTGATATTGATTGAGAACTTGCTAGTTGTTTTGTCGCTCAGCATAGAGAAATACCATTTCATTCAGAAATAGATTTCTTTCTGATAAGACTTGGGTGATTTTGTATGTTGGTCTATTCTTTATTCGTTGGTTCCTTAATTGGATGGTTGGTTACTTGGTTAGTTGATTAATTGGTTGGTAATAATATGATAGTATTTATCATTTAAAAAATTAAGTATTTTCCTATGGTATATTTAAGGGCACATATCCACAAAAGGGTTATATAAATTGAAGATGTGAAATGAATAGAGGACAATAGCGAGAGAGATTCTGTGAAGAGATAATGAGTGGAGAGAAAGAGACCAACAAATCATCACACTAATTAACCAACCAACTAAGCAAATAAACCAATTAAGCTACTAACCAAGCAAGCAATTAACTAACCTATTCATCAATTTATGAACAAGCCAAATAACCAACTAATTAACAAATCAATAAACAGAACTATTAAGTAATCAATTAACCAATCAACCAATTAAACAGCAAGAAAACTAATCACAACTATTCAATTAAGCAAAATAGAACCAATTAACCAACCACCCCAATCAATTAACAAACCAACCAGCCATTTAATCAACAAACTAATTAACACACGTACCAATTAACCAGCCAAACAATCAATAAACCAACTAACCATTTAAATGGCGAACACACCAATTAACAGACCATCCAATTAATCAACTAATGAAAAAATTAACCAACTAACCAACTAATTAACCAATAAGGAATTCTACCAAAAACAAACAAAAGTACCAAGCAAATAAATATCCAAAGAAGTAACCACCAAATTGATCAACCAATTAACTAATAAACCAACCAATAAACCTAATCCACCTAACCAACCAATTAACCAACCAACCAACACACTAGCTGGCCAAACAATTAATCAATCACAAAAATGAATCAATGCACCAAATTAAGCATACATTCAATTAAGGAACTTAATGAGTCAATTAACTATCCATTAATTTAACCAACCATCGAATTAACAAACCAACTAATTAAAAAGCGCATCGATTAACAACCAACAAAACCAATTAAACAATAATCGAAACAACCAATTAAGCAATCGACCAACCAAGTAAATTACCTTCCAATTAACGAACCAACCAAGTAACTTACCTTCCAATTAACGAACCAACCAATCAACCAACCAGCCAAGAATAGAACAACGTACAAAATACACTTCTCAAACTTCGCTATAAAATTGTTCAAGTATCAAGCAACAGATTTTGGAGTGGCTACCTCCCACTCAGCCACCATACATCAGGACATCCGACACATATTTATATATTACAAGAGAAATGATTACACGGTAAGATTTAATACTTGTCATGTAATTTATAACCTTTCTGATGACTTACGCTTCTTTCAACCACAAACATGAGTCCAGTTTAGCTATATCAGTTTAGTTTTTACCATTAAAATTAGTGTTGGCTGTGATAAAAGTAAGCCTGTCACCACGACTTCGAATAAACGCTAAGACAAAACAAGGTTATTGACTTCTTTATATTCTTTATTTTCTGCTTAAACGTTAGAAGTTTCCTCAAATTTTCACGTTTTATTTTTAAATTGAAATACTTGAAAGATTATAGAATTAAAATAAAGTCCTTGCTGAAGTGATTTATCATTAACACAGACACACATCTGAACATTTACTTGTTATGTCCCTTCCGTTTTAAATCACATTTATATTCGATAAGGGAAGTAACATGTAAATATGACTGATTCATGGCTGCATTATTAATTACCGCACGTGAAACTAATACAATTTCTGTTTCGCTTGGTTGAATCTCGAGGGTAATGACTAGTTTATTAGAAACATATCCTATCACATTGACTTTTGTATCTTGGTGGAGCTCTCAACAATGGTTGCCTGAAATAGAAATGTCAGAGTTGAAAATGTGTTGTAGTATTGTGTTTGATGATAATGGCAGATCTCATGATGGTGCTCTGTATGTGATGACAAGATGTGGACACTAAATCTGTGTTATTTGTGTGATTTTTAATTTTGTCATTTCTTCGTGAGACTGGCAATCGTAATATTGATCACTATTCTATATTAATGTGTGGATACAGCGATTTCTCTGTAAGGGATTGTCTCGCGCTGTAAGAGGCGGCCACTTTCTCTTCTGATGAAGGTGTGGCTCCTATGTGGTTCCCGCACTCCTTACCAGCTAAATATGATTCTTCGTGTCTCATTCTGTATGACAGTACCACCTCCATGGAAACATCTTTGACTAACTGACTAAACTGGGTGAAGCTTCTAATAGGGCATGCCGTGTGACAGGCCATCACATAAACAAAGCTACATTAGAAGAATTTCCACAAAATAAAGCTACATGAGAAGAATTTCCACAAAATAAAGCTACATGAGAAGAATTTCCAGAAAATAAAGCTACATGAGAAGAATTTCCACAAAATAAAGCTACATTAGAAGAATTTCCACAAAATAAAGCTACATGAGAAGAATTTCCACAAAATAAAGCTACATGAGAAGAATTTCCACAAAATAAAGCTACATGAGAAGAATTTGCACAAAATAAAGCTACATGGCGCTCTACAGTAAAAATGGCCAGCATCTTGTGAAGAAAGGAGAAAATCAGCAGCAAAGAGTTGCTAGAAAGTCACGGATAGAAAACAAACTATCTATAGTGGTCATTATATGCACGAATTATCCAACAACATTTCCGGTCAGAATATGGCATAGTGATCTACAGACTCAGGGTCAAGGGCATAAATCTAACATCCTTCTCTCTACGTGACACGTTCTTTGATGAGCGTTGTCCTCACTGTAATTCTGTAAGCCTCATGGTTCTGTATGAGCTGCCAAACATTTTTCAGTGTCATTTTCAGAAGGTCTTCGATGTCATGTTCAGAAGGTCTTGGATATCATGTTCAGAAGGTCTTGGATATCATGTTCAGAAGGTCTTCGATGTCATGTTCAGAAGGTCTTCGATGTCATGTTCAGAAGGTCTTCGATGTCATGTTCAGAAGGTCTTCGATGTCATGTTCAGAAAGTCTTGGATATCATGTTCAGAAGGCCTTCGATGTCATGTTCAGAAGGTCTTCAATGTCATGTTCAGAAGGTCTTCGATGTCATGTTCATTTCGATGTCGTGTTCAGAAGGTCTTCGATGTCATGTTCAAAAGGGTTTTGATGTCATGTTCAGAAGGTCTTCGATGTCATGTTCATTCGATGTCATGTTCAGAAGGTCTTCGATGTCATGTTCATTTCGATGTCATGTTCAGAAGGTCTTCGATGTCATGTTCAGAAGGTCTTCGATGTCATGTTCAGAAGGTCTTCGATGTCATGTTCCTTTCGATGTCATGTTCAGAAGGTCTTCGATGTCATGTTCATTTCGATGTCATGTTCAGAAGGTTTTCGATGTCATGTTCAGAAGGTCTTCGATGTCATGTTCAGAAGGTCTTCGATGTCATGTTCAGAAGGTCTTCGATGGCATGTTCAGAAGGTCTTCGATGTCATGTTTAGAAGGTCTTCGATGTCATGTTCAGAAGGTCGTGGATGTAATGTTCTGAAGGTCTTCGATGTCATGTTCTGAAGGTCTTCGATGTCATGTTCAGAAGGTCTTCGATGTCGTGTTCAGAAGGTCTTCGATGTCATGTGTCCATAGTAGTTATGGTCTATCTCTTGTTCTCTGTCCTGGAACTTTCTCCTCCATGATACATCTTTTCAAACCATTGTGTTTTTTATATGCCCGAAATATGTAATTTTGAGTTTTTATTCCTAGTTTTAATAAGAAAGTCTTCTTCTATGTTCAGATCTTTGCGGACATCGGCAGATAATTTCTTTTCCATTGTCGATGTCGTTGCCCACGTCTCACAACCGTATGTTGCCAATGGAAAGATGTAGCTACTTTTTGTAACTTTCTTTTTCTGCTTTCTTCTCCTCTAGTACGTAATTCTGTCAGTGGGGTAGATGAAGGATGTACGTAATGATGTCAGTGGAGTAGATGAGGGATGTACGTAATGCTGTCAGTGGAGTAGACGAAGGATACACTGTTGGACAACGGGTTCAAACCCGGAGACAAGAACGGCGCAGTATCTGATGAAGGCGTACCAGGGACAAGCTTTTAAGCGGCATGTACCACTCAGACAGCAACGACAAACTACTGTATGACAATATGCAGGAAATGATTCTGGACGCGTTATATATCGAAAAAGCTCACAGATCTAATGGAGACGATGATCGATTAGAAAATATAACAATGGAGTGGATGATTCCGCGGAAAAGAATATGAGGTAGGCCACGAAGAAGATATCAAATATTAAAGACTTCATGAGCATAACATTCACAGAAGCATGAAGAGTGACTCAAGATTGGCAAAGTTCGTATCTATTATCACGATCTTTCGGTCGGCATGAACTTGACCGTTCCTATGGGTGATAGTTATCTTTCCCCTAAAGCGAAGTTAACCATAGGGTAGCCTATGGTAACAATACCTGCGTTGCAAAACCGCGCAGCCCCCCCACCCTTCCCAGACTCTATGGGTTTTATGGAAAACCACGTGACACGAGACTTTGCAGACGACCTAGCGTTACTTAGCTCAACTCACGAAGATGCCCAAGAAAAACAAACAAACAGCCTTCAAATATTCTCTGCACAACTTGGGCTTGAAATCACCACATCAAAAACAAAAATATGTGACCTTACCAACAAACCAAAGGACATCAAACTATACGACAGCACTATTGAAAAAGTCAACAATTTCACATACCTTGGCAGGAAGCTAACAACGACAGCAGATTCATCAAAAGAAATATCACACCGTATTGCACTGGCTGCTAACTCATTCAATAAACTATCAAATATCTGACATTTAAAAATACTAAGAAATAAAATACAAAACTCAAAATCTTAAACTCCTGTTAATTCCAACATTAACATAACGATGTGAAAGTTGGAAAACAACATCAAACTTGGAACAAAGACTACACAACTTTTGAAAATAAATGTCTTAGACGACTACTGAACATCCGTTGGTCGGACTTTAAAACAAACACAGTTGTCAGACAAGAATCAAAACAAGAATATGTATCCACTTATATTAGAAAGCGTCGTTGGAATTACATCGGACACGCGCTACGAATGAACACTGAAAGATTCCCCTGTCAAGCTTTGATATGGTCACCAAAGGGCAAGAGAAAACGAGAAAGACCAAAAGAAACTTTACGTAGAACTATTACAAGAGAACATTTCACCATCGGTATCAGAAACAATGAAGATCTAAAGAAAATTGCAATGAAACGAGAGACATGGAAACCTATGACATCCGCCCTATGTGCCGTCTTTGGTCCTAGAGGAATAACTAACTAACGGAACTACGCCATGTGCTAACATTTCTTCTTCTTCTTCTTCGTTCGTTCTCAAACTCCTACAGATTAGCAAGATGTAGTCCGGAGAATGGAATACGTTATGTCATGGTTTACAGCTGTGCTGCGATATCTGTGCCTTTCGTCCTGACACATCCGACTTCGGCATGGCTTTGATACACTGACCATATATGGGATGGGACAGCCAACTCCATCCCATAACCTCCTTAGTCGTCTTTTACGACATGAGTGGAAGGTAAACATTGTTGCTATTCTTGGCTCCCCTTTCCGGCCCCGGCAACACATGGGCTGTGCTAACATTTGATTCTGTCACACAACGAAATTCCAACTCTCAAGGACAAGTCAATTTTGAACAGTGAGCTAAACTCATATATTATTGTTCTGCTTCTAAATGTGTTTCAACTTCTAACTTCACGTTTGCTGTTATTGACACTCATGCTTGTTTACATATTTACACAGTAATATGTATTGCATTGTTAAAGTATTACGCAGGTTACCTTGTAAACCTACAGTTTTGTCTGACAGTTAGTAACGTTTTATTAAAGTTGTGAACATCGTGATGTGATTTGGTACAAAATTACGCACTGTTAGTATGACCCAGAACATCAACGACTCAGAACAAGACAGACGACCAGAGCCTCATATACGAAAACGAAGAACAACTACAAAATCATGTTAGCTCACTATCTGCAACATGTAGAAAATACAACATGAAGATCAATACACAAAAGACGGAAACTATGAAAATATACAGAACACCGAGCCCACTAAACATACACATAGATAACATAGGAGTAAAACAAGTAACAGGGCTCAGATATTTCGGTAGTATTTTTACAGAAAATGGAAGCCTCGATAGAGAGAGACGAGATGTCAAAAGGCAAATGCAGTAACTTACCAACTGTCACCACTACTTCTTCATCCCAAGATCGAGATGGAAGTTAAGAGATACATGATCTACAGTATATTCCTACCAACACTGTGTTACCAGTGCCACACCTGGTCTCTCTCATCTTCACATTACAGAAAGATAGTGACATGTGAGATGAAATGCTTGAAGAATGCCTACGGGATCACCAGGCTCGATAGATTACGAAATGAAGATATCATGAAAAGAATAGGTATAAAACATTGTACAGATTACACAAATAGACAGCAGATCAAGTGGTTTGGCCACATTATGAAAGTGCATCACGACAAGTTGCCCATACAGGTATATAACCAAATGAGGTCATGGTACAAAGTCAGAGGAAGACCTCGGGAAAAGATGGATAAAAACGTCAGGGACATACTGAACAGACACAGTCATATCACAGCCCAGGCCACACATCTGGCTTTAGAACGCAAGCCCGAGCTCTAATCACCCCTAAGCTTAACGGTAAGAGTGGATACTTGCTACTTAACAAACCAGCTGGGGAAAGACAATAGACAATAGTGTGGTAAATGCGCGACGGACTCAGTGTGTAGATTTGTCACACTTAATGCCCCGAATGTTGCAAAATATTTTAACAAATATTTTACTGTCACGTTATGTAATGTATTGTTTTCTTTTTTGGAATTACTAACGGAACAATGATAAAATCAAGTCGCTGACTGAAAGTAAAGACACTGCTGCTCGAACTCCGCCAGTCATCGATGCAATATCTCCAGCGGTCGATATCCGCACGATAGATACACGATCTCCGCACGATAGATACACGATCTCCGCACGATAGATACACGATCTCCGCACGATAGATACACGATCTCCGCACGATAGATACACGATCTCCGCAAGATAGATACACGATCTCCGCACGATAGATGCACGATCTCCGCACGATAGATGCACGATCTCCGCACGATAGATACACGATATCCGCACGATAGATACACGATCTCCGCACGATAGATGCACGATCTCCGCACGATAGATACACGATCTCCGCACGATAGATACACGATCTCCGCACGATAGATACACGATATCCGCACGATAGATACACGATCTCCGCACGATAGATACACGATCTCCGCACGATAGATACACGATCTCCGCACGATAGATACACGATCTCCGCCTTTCATAGCTACACGATCTCCTCCGGTCATAGATGTACGATATCCGCCGGTCACAATGCACAATCTCCGAATAGATGCAATCTTCATTGGTCATAGATGCAATCTTCATTGGTCATAGATGCAATCTTCATTGGTCGTAGATGCAATCTTCATTGGTCATAGATGCAATCTTCATTGGTCATAGATGCACGATCTTCTCCAGTCATAGATGTACGATATCCACCTGTCACACTGCACGATCTCCGAACAGATGCAATCTTCAGTGGTCATAAATGCAATCTTCATTGGTCACAGATACAGTTTTCATTGGTCACAGATGCAATCTTCATTGGTCACAGATGCAATCTTCATTGGTCACAGATGCAATCTACATTGGTCACATATGCAATCTTCAATTGTCACAGATGCAATTTTCATTGGTCACAGATGCAATCTTCATTGGTCACAGATGCAATCTTCATTGGTAAAAATGCCATCTTCATTGGTCACAGATGCAATCTTCATTGGTTACAGATGCAATCTTCATTGGTCACAGATGCAATCTTCATTTGTCACAGATGCAATCTTCATTTGTCACAGATGTAATCTTCATTGGTAAAAATGCAATCTTCATTGGTCATAGATGCAATCTTCATTGGTCATAGATGCAATCTTCATTGGTCATAGATGCAATCTTCATTGGTCCTAGATGCACGATCTGCGCCGGTCATAGACACTCGACCTCCGCTATCCATATACTTAGAAAACCAGTAAAAGAATATAGCTAGGCGATTACGATACAGAACCGGCAGGGAAAATGGAAACATGAAAGATACAGCAATTTTTGAAGAACAACGACCACGAATCCATTGAAAGAGATGGAATTCACATGGAATGATTCTTTAAAGACAAATAAGGATAACATGACAATTATATATCAATGGCATATGCACCAAAGAATGTGTAACTGCCCGAGATGTAGCGTGTTCCATAGGAAGATATGGGTAAATGTATAACTGACCGGTGCTTTCTATTGTAGTGTATGGTTGTAAGAGGTGGACACTCACTGCGGACATGGAGAGACGGTTACATGCCTTCGTTTACAAATGTTACAGACGGATTCTACGAATCTGCTATAGAAAGTATAAGACAAATTTTCTACGTAAGAAATCAAATAGAGATGTACACATGTACACAATATCCACTGCGATGAATGGTGAAATGATGAAAAACTTGCATGGTATGGGCATGTATGCTTCTATATGATTCCTTGTCAAAAACAATACTGAAGTGAACAGTCAATGTTGAAAGAAGAACAAGAGGCCAAATAAAAGCGAGGTCAAACCAAATCCCGAACTTGACAGGACAAGATTTGTCCGCAAAGTTGAAGATAGAAATTGCCGGGTGACTGTGTGTTGATGTGTCCACTGTGGTACTCCTACGGGTTACAGGTTTATAGATTCTCAGATACAGCTGGAAATATCCAAGAGACCCCCATGACTTGAATAATTGAATGCATTAACTCACGATGATGTGAATGATTGATTGTATGGAGACACAATTTTTAAAATAATTGGTTGCATAGAGGCTCAATGATTTTAATGAATGGTTGCATGGAGGCCTAATGGCTTAAATAGATTGTTTGTAGGCTCAATAGCTTGAATAATTGATTTTATGGAAGCTCAGTGGCTTGAACGTTGGAGTGTATGTAGGCTCAATTATTTGAATAATATAGTATGGAGACTCAATCATTTGAATGATTGTTTTATGGAGTCCTAATGACTTGAATGATTAATTGTTTGAAAGCATAACCACTTGAATAATTGAATGTATCCAGGATCAATAATTTGAATAATTGAATGTGTCAAGGCTCAATGACCTGAGTGATTGTATTGAGGCTAAATGACTTGATTGATTGATTGTATGGAGGCCGATGACTTCAAATATTAATTATAAGGATAGCTTATGACTTGAATGACTATTGTATGGAAATACAACGATGTTAATGATTGATTGTATGGAAACATACTGGCTTGAATGATTGATTGTATTAGAACCCACTGAATCGAATGATTGATTATATGGAAGATCAAAGACTTAAATGATTCATTGTATGTCGGTCCAATGATTTGAATGATTGATTGTATACAGGGTCCACAACTTGAATGGTTGATAGTAAAGAGGACTAATTGTTTGTATTCGATGTCAAATACTACAAACACGCAATTTATAATAGTTATTGATTCTTACAAGATGTAATAAAAACATACTGACCTTGGTTTGATTCGTTTTAAAACAGTAGGCAGGCTGGTCGGTGACACATAAAACGGGTCAGCAACCGTAAAATAGTCACATGTGAAAGTACTGGAATATACTGGATGTTCCTGAAATATATCATCATCATCATCATCTAGTTGTCGTCAGGTTTCATGTTCTTATTGTTATATGAATATGTTACTTGAGAATATGGTGTTATATACTCTACGCCGCATGTAGAATTTCTTCAAGTCTTACCAGTGAGACCTAGGCCGTGTGGAAACCTGGGCTGGTCACAAAATATACTCTACACCGCATGTAGAATGTCTTCAAGTCCTACCAGTGAGACCTAGGCCGTGTGGAAACCTGGGCTGGTCACAAAATATACTCTACGCCGCATGTAGAATGTCTTCAAGTCCTAACAGTGAGACCTAGGCCGTGTGGAAACCTGGGCTGGTCACAAAATATACTCTACACCGCATGTAGAATGTCTTCAAGTCTTACCAGTGAGACCTAGGCCGTGTGGAAACCTGGGCTGGTCACAAAATATACTCTACACCGCATGTAGAATGTCTTCAAGTCTTACCAGTGAGACCTAGGCCGTGTGGAAACCTGGGCTGGTCACAAAATATACTCTACGCCGCATGTAGAATGTCTTCAAGTCCTACCAGTGAGACCTAGGCCGTGTGGAAACCTGGGCTGGTCACAAAATATACTCTACGCCGCATGTAGAATGTCTTCAAGTCTTACCAGTGAGACCTAGGCCGTGTGGAAACCTGGGCTGGTCACAAAATATACTCTACACCGCATGTAGAATGTCTTCAAGTCTTACCAGTGAGACCTAGGCCGTGTGGAAACCTGGGCTGGTCACAAAATATACTCTACACCGCATGTAGAATGTCTTCAAGTCTTACCAGTGAGACCTAGGCCGTGTGGAAACCTGGGCTGGTCACAAAATATACTCTACGCCGCATGTAGAATGTCTTCAAGTCCTACCAGTGAGACCTAGGCCGTGTGGAAACCTGGGCTGGTCACAAAATATACTCTACGCCGCATGTAGAATGTCTTCAAGTCTTACCAGTGAGACCTAGGCCGTGTGGAAACCTGGGCTGGTCACAAAATATACTCTACACCGCATGTAGAATGTCTTCAAGTCTTACCAGTGAGACCTAGGCCGTGTGGAAACCTGGGCTGGTCACAAAATATACTCTACACCGCATGTAGAATGTCTTCAAGTCTTACCAGTGAGACCTAGGCCGTGTGGAAACCTGGGCTGGTCAAAAAATATACTCTACACCGCATGTAGAATGTCTTCAAGTCTTACCAGTGAGACCTAGGCCGTGTGGAAACCTGGGCTGGTCATAAATTACGTCAAGAATTAGTAGGGGGGGGGGGTGTTAGGCGTGACAAGATTTTACAGTTGTTCACAAGCGGAATATGTTTGGGGGTGTGGGGGTAGGGGGGTAAAGGTAAGTATCATTGCATCAATCTGTCATCGTGGATGAATATAACTCTTCATGTACTAAGCCACAGCAACTATTAGGTAAGTTCATATCAGATTCCTATAGTTCCTATGGTCAGTTCCTATCGCTTGCAGTATTAACCTTCCGAAACTCATTCGCCAATTACTAATTTACAGCTGGGTCGATTGGAAGAGTATTCGTGTCGGACGACTTTATCTTTTGTTTGATTGGAGGGAATAGACGAAAGTTGACGTCAACAACGCTGCTTTTATTTGTCAATTAAATTGTTAGAATGTGAAATACTATCCGAGATCAGAAACAAAATCATGTAGTTTTTTTTCTTATTTTTTTTCTGAAAAAAAGTTTAGAACAATGTAAAGAATGTTTCGACATAATTAAGCATCGATTGGTGCATGCATTCTTGACCATGGGGAGAGGGACCGAACATTGGTACATAAGTTTTGGTATAATTTATAGACATATGAAACAATATGCTGACCACCTGTAACATATGAAACAATATGCTGACCACCTGTAACATATGAAGCAATATGCTTGACCACCTGTCATATGTGAAGCAATATGCTTGACCACCAGTCATATGTGAATCAATATGCTTGACCACCTGTCATATGTGAAGCAATATGCTTGACCACCTGTCATATGTGAAGCAATATGCTTGACCACCTGTCACCTGTGACAAACAATCATTATTTCTGCAATTGTCTTGCCTGATTTCGTACTTGTGTCCTTTCAGTGACTCAATGTGTCTGTAGAGTGCACTGTAGTGACCACAGAAGTTCTCTATGTTGGTGGGAACTCTACTGTGACTGTTTCTTTCAATCTATCGGCATGCTGGAAGAGAAAGTGTTGACTATCTATCAATAATCCAGTAATTGAACTGCGTCGCTGAGAGAAATGAGCTCCACTGTGAGCTTAGACGAATATTTGTCAATAAAGAATTTAAACTGTTTGTCATCGTATAATGTTGGATACTCTCAAGGGGAGATTAACAAACTACGCAGGGGGTGACTTAGATCAGCGCAAAGAAATACTGCATACTGACATTCGCCACGGATTTTAGGGCCAAAAAAAGATCAGCTTGCAGATGTTGATGAAGTGCAACTTGTTTTAAGAATGTATCGGATGACGCTCCAGGCCCGGATGGCATCGGGTACAGCTTATGCGAGGACATTTGGGAGTATATGCTTGCTAAGATGACAGATGATTATAATGCGAGTCTGAAAACAGGAGTAGCAACAGAGGAGTTGTTACAACGTCTTATACCCGTGCCAAAACCAGGCAAATATTCTACGGACATAAGCGGTTAGCTCCTCATCACACTGAAGAATGTGTACGGTAAGATTCTGGAAATAAGTGTTGCTAGACGCATAACCAGGGAACTAGAGATTAAAGGTGTTCTACCAGGTAACCTAGGTGCATACAGACCCAGAAGAGACACAAATGCAGCAGTTCTTGCATATGAAGTCTATGAAGGTTTTCAGAACAAAGAAGAATCTGTAGTTGCAGCGATAGACCTGGAAGATGCATACAATAGAGTTAGTTACACCCGTCTTGTCGATATGCTAAGGGAACAAAATATCCACCCCTGTATCATACGCTGGATAGTAAATGTGTTAATTTGTAGAAAAGTTGCTCTGAGGTGTGGATCCTGGACGTGTGAAATAAGAACATTAGCACCTGGTCTGCCACAAGGATCTCCTCTGTCCCCAGTGCTGTTTATTGGGGATACGTTGAGAATTGCTCAATTGCAAACCCCCAGCAATTGTAGAGTTATAATATACGCTGCTGATATCTTAATATACAACATGGGCAGGAACAGAACAGATATCGCTGACAATGTACAGAGTGGACTAGATCAATTATCGATACAGTGCAGAACATACAACGCTGTGATCAATTTCTCGAAAGCAATGGTCGTCTGGTACTCCTTAAATAATAATCTTGTCAGTGACACACTGCCAGCTGTCAGATTTCATGGATTCATTCATTGAAAGAGAACATGACCTTAAATATATTGGGATAATCTATGATAGAAGTGTTTAATTTAACAAGCACATCACAAATATGATTTAAAAGGCTAAAAGAGGGATCAGTGTTATTAAGGTTATGGCGGCCATCGACATGCAGAATTGGATTCTTTTATTTCTTCTGCAAGTGATGGTGCTATCTGTCATAGATTATGGCCTCGGCCTACTAACACTACCACAGGCACAAGTCGATAGAATAGAAAAACGTCCAACATGAGGCAATGAGAGCGATACTGGGGTGTACTAGAGATATGATTCTGATACACTTCTGATATGAAATTTATGCTTGATCTCCGCAACACCAGAGTGCGACATTATGTGGCGCAGGTTAGGTCGTATCTTACAGTGACAGAATACAACCAACACCCGTTACATCAACGTCTAGATGAGTCAAAGGGAAAATTAATCAAGCGTGGCAGATCATGGATGGCAGAGGCTGAAGACACATGACGAATAGTATGTTAATTTGAAGAAATAGGAAAGGGCAGTGAATAGGTGGATGTACACACTGAGAAGAAATCACTGACTAAAGTAATAATACAACTAGATACAACGTGTCTAAAATGGACGGGTGTCAGGACCCAGGTTACAGTGCTTTCAGACGTTTGCAACATACTCATACGACAACTTGCGTTGCTAAGGGTTCACGAATTTACTTAGAGGAATCGCGGAGTGAATGACATCTCGATATTTTGTAGGCTGAACATGTCATGATTTACATCAAGAGACAGGTCAGAAGTAAATGTGACTAAGTGTAGAATATGAGTGTGTGGACACTTCCTAACGGTATAAACGCTAGTACACAGAAGTTCATCTAAGGAAGTTGTACTTTTCTTGCTACAAAATTGATCGTACACATTGACTCAGACTTGAGTAAGCATCAACATCCTATTGAGAAGGCAGTCTCTTCCAACTCATTGGGGAAGGCAAATTTTCTAAATGAAGTACTAGAGGGTCAACACGTGCATACTCAGCTGGTCTAGACGAACCCTAAGGAGAAGGCACATTACTTGCGACGATTGGTTATGAATATGAAATCCGAACTAAATTAGAACATAACTATTAGAGATCAATTTAAAAACCTGGAAGAACTAACATTAAATTCTATTGTTTAAGCAAATCAAAGAACAGTGAACATTCGTTGGGGAAATACATAACTTTTATAACAGAACTTTGTGTCGAAGGAAGTGTGTTATTGAACAGAACTGTATGTCGAAGGAAGTGTGTTATTGAACATAACTTTGTGTCGAAGGGAGTGTGTTATTGAACATAACTTTGTGTCGAAGGGAGTGTGTTATTGAGCAGTAATTGACAATTATAAGAATCTCCAGAGCAGTTGATTTACATCCAAAGGAAACAACTTGTCAGTTAAGGTTAGTTTACCTTGGTGTTTTTGTGGAAGTTTAGTTGTGATTGTTATGGTTACTCAATCAAGCCTACAACCCACAAGTATCTAAAATTGATAATAATTATGCCGAGGTTGTTAATATAATGTATAATCTTAAAGGAATGGCTACAAGAACTCACTGAAAGCCTTTGAAATAGACCATGATACACGGGAAGAACTTGCACAAAATAGATCTACATGGCGTTCTAAAATAAAAAAGAGCGCATCATCTTGTGAAAAGAAGAGAAATGCAGCAGCTCAACAGCGGAGAGCAGCTATAAAGTCACGGATAGACCACGATCCATCTACAGTCGTTATTCCATGTCCAAACTGTCCAAGGACATTTACAGCTCAAATAGGGCTCATTAGCCATCTACGGACTCATAATCAAGGACATAACTAAAAGTGAATTTTCAAAAGTGGATGTAACAAATGGTCATCATCACTTGTGATGGACGAACAACATAACAATGTATAACCTGTGTAACTGTCAGATGTGGTGTGCGAGAGAGAAGTATATTTTCGTATCCTATATTCCTTGACCTTTGAGAGCCTTTGAACAATAAACAGCCAAGATACCTGAGTTAACTGGATAACCATCTTGTTAATTTTGTTGATAAGTAATTTGATTGTTTTGTGTGGTGACTTATTGATTCTATTAACCAACATCAAACCACAACGTGGAAGTGCAGTCTGAACAGCAACCCAGAAAGAAGGAGAACTATACGATAGAATCACGGGTCAAACAGACTGAATAAATTAATAGAATGAAGACTAAGTACCAAAGAATGTGAAAAGACTTAACCAACCACGACAGGGAACATTTCCAACAAGAACATATTGATGTAGTACAATTAATGACACAATGAGAAGTCTAGAGCTTTTCCCAGCTGTACAAACAAGGAATTATGAAAATTATGGACATCATTGGCTTCCCAAACCATCTTATATCGCTGATTAAAATGCTTTATCAGCATCAACAGGCTTCTGTCCGCCTATAGGGAGAAACATATGACTGGTTTGAGATCTAGTAAGGTGTCAGACACTTCTCACCATACCTTTTCAACATATTCGCATATAACATCATGTGAAATGTGCTATAAGACTCACGTTAAGACCACTCTAATATAAAGGATCACCACAAGTTTAGAACAAATGATTATGTCAGTCAAACATCATAGCAAGGCATACAAAATATTTTTGCTCAATGTAAAAAGAGACAAAAATAATACATATAAATGACGGTGAGGAGGAACTCACACCTACAATAGTCATTGACAAAGAACAACTTGATAATGTCAGAAACTCTGAATATCTCGGAATATATTATCAACATCACAGAAGATTGCTCTGCAGAAACCAGAAAGACATTAGCAGTGGCCCTAAAATAACATCACAGATTAAAATTATATGGAAGAGAAAAACAGAAAAAACAAAGTTACAACTAGTAAAGTATAATTACTTAATCTTTCCAGTGGCATCATATTGTTTTGAAAAGTGGCAATGGCATCTATAATGGAAACGAAAATATCTTGGTGCTAAGAAAGATGCTAAGGACACGGACAGATAGACGAACCAACACAGACGTTCGCAAAGATATGAAGATAGAAGAAGAATTGCTGTTCAAAACTATCAAAAAACTATCAAAACTATCAAAAAATATTAAAAAACTATCAAAACTATCAAAAAACTATCAAAACTATCAAAAAATATCAAAACTATAAAAAAAACTATCCAAAAAAATTAAAAATATCAAAAAACTATCAAAACTATCAAAAAACTATCACAACTATCAAAAAATATCAAAACTATCAAAAAATATTAAAACTATCAAAAAATATCAAAACTATCAAAAAACATAAGCTAAGATATTTCAGACATATAAAATGACACAACGATTTAGAAAGATTAATCGTGGAGGGAAAGTTCTAGGAAATAAAATACGAGGGGGACCAAGATTAACATGAACACTTGACACCACAGAACATGACATTAGAAGAAGCTGGGCAGCTTGCATTGAACCTAGATGCTTACAGAAAGGAAGCGAGGACATCGTTCTGTAAAGTACACGTCACGTCAAATAGATAGTGAAGTTCTTGATGATAACTGTCCATGCTTTTATTTGTCCTCTTTTTCTTCCACCTTCGACCGTTACCTGCATTTTTGTTTCTGACAAGGAAGCATATTGGCATATATGTCTAAAATCATGCAAGTTTGAATGTACCACACTCATCTATCAACCTTATTTACCTGTATCCTTCATTCATAAAATGTCTGTGCTAAATTTCTTTTTTTTTTAATTCATGGAAATATACTGACAATTACTCCTTAAAAACTTCTTCTGCGTGGGTGTGATGTTTCTTATAACAAACAGATCATATCCTTTTTTACTTGAAATTCTTACGACAATCAATACAAGGTAACTGCGTGAAACGTAACAACAATCGTACGATATATATATATATATTCTCATAATCTTCTGCCACAGCCAGTGCAACGAACGTGCAGTATTCATAATCTCTTCACTCTTTGATACTGTCAACCGATGATTTTATCTGACCCCCATTGCTTTTTCCACCCTCCACTGTTAAATGTTAGTCAAGTACAGAAAAACCCGTGAATGATATAGTTGCTACGCGATTTGGTGCTGTTGAACGGACTGGTTCAATTCCCGTTAGTGTCAAGAATTTTTTAATTTATCCTCTGGCTTCTTACTTGAATTTACATGTATACATAATTAATTAAAGCAAAAATTGTACTGTCTCTATGTTGACCAACGGAAAATACGGTAATGATCAAGAAATAAAACGAAAGTAAGCCTAATTAATTCAGAGAACGGGTATCCTACTGCCGATCGGTCGAGATTTAATTTTCAATAGCGGTGATTCCTGGAATTCTGCGTACATTTTCATTGTATTTCATGTATGACATATCTGATTACTTTACCGTCTCGATGACAAATAGAACACTTACCCCATTACTGGTCACCTCATCACATTTTGGCCAGAATCCAACCACAGTTCCATCTCCTACAAATGTGAAGCGACCATAGCACGATGCAATTCCCTTGAGATCACTTTGTATAAGGCTAACAAGGTTGGTGGGGTCGTAGCTTTCTGATCTAAGACGAGAGAAGTGTAAGCTATTGAATGTTAGAGAAGGCATATCTATCTATCTATCTATCTATCTATCTATCTATCTATCTATCTATCTATCTATCTATCTATCTATCTATCTATCTATCTATCTATCTATCTATCTATCTATCTATCTATCTATCTATCTATCTATCTATCTATCTATCTATCTATCTATCTATCTATCTATCTATCTATCTATCTATCTATCTATCTATCTATCTATCTATCTATCTATCTATCTATCTATCTATCTATCTATCTATCTATCTATCTATCTATCTGTATATCTGTCTATATGTCTGTCTGTCCGTCCGTCCGTCTGCCCGTCCGTCCGTCCATCCATCCATCCATCCTTCCATTTATCTATATATGTGTCTTTCTCTGTCTTCCTATCTATATATATATATATATATATCTAACTATATATCTTATATATGTATCTTTACTATCTATATTCACTATATATATATCTATCTTTCTATATATATATATATATGTATGTCCTTATATGTGTGTGTGTGTATGTATGTGTGTGTCTGTCTATACATATATCGGAAAATATTGTAGAGGTACTACACTGGAAACATTAGCATGCATACATCACTAAATAAACGACTTATGAATGGATTCGTGGCACCCTTAGATTATCCGACAAACTAATAGTAAAACTCAATAGAGATTGCAGATAGGTGTCCGATAGTGGTGTGGTCGGAGGTACTTGCTCTGATCGATGAAAATTTTAGGGAAGGTGATATGATTATATATACAGATGGGTCGGTTAAGAGACACATCAGAAGTGCCTGGGCCTTCACGGCACAAAGGAGGGGGAGACCATCAGAGAGGAAAGTGGTGCATTCGCTCAGACGACAAGCTGCATGACAATGGAGATTTTGGTAGTAACTAAAGATTTACAATGGGTATGCTCGCAGACTATCAGCGAGCATGCCTGCATACTCAGTGACTCGATAAACATGATTGAGAGAGTTCAGGTGGGGTACATTCGGGAACAGTGGCTGGATGCAGTGAAGAATTTCTGTATGCGTAAAGTGACTTTCATTCTTGCGCCGGGACATGCGGGAGTCAGGGTAATGAGAGAGCAGATAGGTTGACCTGTGACAGATAAAGGATCTGCACGTATTTGTGACAGAGTATCTAGTATCATCACTTTAGTGTGACAATAAAATAAAGATGCTTGCCAAGCGTCTTAGTCAAGTTCCTTTCTGGAATCGCTGGTGCCGTGGCGAGGTCAGTACCTGTGGTTGACTCGTGAACTACTACGGCCAGATAGTTCTCTAATGTTATAGGTATAAACTCGATACCAGCGAGCAACCACGTCTCAGAGTATATTTTGTGGCCACTTTTCTCGAGCTATAGCCAACACAGTTTATTTACAGCGACAATACAGAATTACCAGCAATTATATGCATTGAACACATGGAATCACAGGTTTCAAAACGTCTATCTAACTCCAAGCTAACTTGTGAACTGGCTTAGTTCTAACTTTTCTTGGGATCATAACAGCCTGATCTAGCAATTATATACTTTGCACAAAATCACAGAGACTTCAGACTGTCTCGCTAATTATACCATAACTAGCGAACTCTGTATTCTATGTAGCTTATCTTGCAACTAACTCGCGACTAGATTCACAAAGCCTGTGGTTTGCTCTTTCCTCTGGGATCGGTGTCCTCTCGAAGTTTCCTGGACTGCCTCTTCTACTGACTCTCCTGACTGCACCTGACTGTCCTGACAACCTCTTTTCTTTCCTTGCTGATGTGTCCTAAAACTCCTCCCCTAATCTTCTTGTCTACCTATCATATTCTGTTCCTTCTTCTTTCCGTTCCTAGACACGCCCTGCAGTCTTGAGTGTCCAGTCTCGCTATACCTGTCAAAGACAACAATCTCAGTATGCGTCACTCTGACATGATAAAAGGTACACTCCTGACATGTTGATCGTCTTTACTGACTTCTATTGTCTGGTTGTTTCCAAGGAACAACAATTTCAGTCGGACTATGGTAGTTCTAGACAACCGTCCCCCTTATTGCAAATAAACCTTTCATCCCTTCTATGCTTGTTACGCATTCTTGATGACCAATCCGAGTACCGAGTTACTCAGCGTGTTAACAAAACATGCCGACCTGGTATGTCTTCAAAGGGAGAACAATACCTGTAGTTGACTTCACGTCGTCTTCTTCTTTGTTCGAGTGAGTTAGGATGCAGACTTGTGATAACTAATATTTGCCTTACATTTAACGTAGGATATTTATCTTCAGACAGTATGTCTAGCCTGTCCAAACATTCATTTTATGTTTATGTGCTTATAGAGTAGTCATCCGTTGTAGCGCTAGAGTGTTAACCTATTCTCTCTATACTTATAGAGTAGTCCTCCGTTTTAGCGCTAGAGTTTTAATCTATTCTCTCTATACTTATAGAGTAGTCCTCCGTTTTAGCGCTAGAGTGTTAACCTATTCCCTAGCTATATGGCTGATGTTTCCCCATGACATGGCATGTTTTATCTTGTATGGTTTATTTGTACTGCTTATAATCAAGCGGTAGCCGCATCATAACACTCGTAATTCACACAAATATTATTAGTACACATGTGGGAGAAGATGTACAAACTTGTATTTCCCTTCGCTGAAGTCTGTGAAGTTGAAACGCTCTACAGTAATACTGCCATCAACATTGTCTTTGACCACTCCGACCTCCAACATATGTGTTGTCCCATTAAATGATTCTTGTATGAGCAACGTCGCAGCCTGAAACAAAGAAAGTGATATGTCAATACATCGCTATATAAATGAAGTAATCAAATATTAAATCAAAGCCAGTAAAGTGGCGAAAGGTCCTGTAAACCCATACTCGTATAAAGCCAGTATAGTGGCGATTGGTTCGGAAAGAGTTAAGAATGTTTACAATTGTTATTTCATTTACTGAAGGTAAAAATACGAGTTTTGTTTAAAGCAAAGACGTGATATACATATTTTTGTAAATAAAGTACCCGTGGGTAGTGAACTCTTCAATAATCGTAGTTCACAATTCTAAATATGACATGGATCTACTGTCCAAGCCATGGGGGAATAAGGGCAGCGAAAGAGATGATATATTGGCGGGCAATGCTGTAATAAATGCACAACTAACAAGAAGATAAAGAGTATCGTTAATATGAACAATAATTCATTGCAAACTAGTGATGAAGGTGGAGATGAAAGAGATAAAATGTTCATGTTCATAGAATGATGAAAATGGAAGTGACCAAGGGAGAAGTTCCTATTTCTGAAACGATCCGAGAAACGAACAATCAACAATTAAGTTCACTGAGATAACACGTCCTTAGATGGCTGTTAGTTTATGGGAATATCCGAAATGATATAATTGTGGTGCCTAATCGAAATTCATAAACCACGATTGAAGAATCAAGATTGATGGATCACACATTCCGGAAAACTGGTTCATGGATTTATAATTTAACAAACTATTTTTATACTCATAGATCATGCTTAAAATTATATGAGGGCATACATGTGCATCAATGCATATCAATCAATCAAATGCCAATGATGAGTGGCGTATGCGATTATGCTTCTACACAACCCTCTGTCTCTTGTGTTGTTTATAGGTTCAGTTGGTGACTTATTGTTCTGCTACCACAGTGAGAAATTTATGTTTTTGTCTGTCCCTATCTCTTCGCTTCTTGATCTTTCCGGTGTTTGTTAAATGTTCAAGATTTACTTTTCTCATTCATCATCATCATCAGGTGCCATGCCGGATGGCATAGGCGGTCATGACTCTCCACAGCTCTCTGTCCACAGTATTATGTATCAAGTTCGTTGTTGTTTCCCTGCCGTGCCAGGTTGTCAAGCTGTCTAATATTGTCTCACGTTGTCGCCCTCTGTCTCTGTTGCCTTCAAATTTGCCTGTTGTAACTATGTTCTCCAAACCTGCCTGTCTCATGAAGTGGCCAAAATAAGAATATTGTCTTTTTCTTATATTATTGGTTAAGCTCCGTTTCGCACTGGACTCTTTCATCGCCTCTACATTAGTTTTTCTCGCAGTCCATGCTATTCTCAATCTACTTTTCTCAGTATGTGTCCTAAAAATCTTGATTGCCTATTTCTTTGCTATATTTGTCGTTTTACTCCAGCATTTCTGAGAACTTCTACATTAGTGTTCTTGATTGTCTTTGTTGTCTCAATATATACCATATTTTATATATATATAAGATGGAATGTCCCCCGCACGACTCAAAGAACACGCCATTGTTGTATTCAAATGTTATTGTCAAGCGCGATCATCAATCTGATCAACGTCGATATACTGAACCGACATCTATGGTTTCACCGTGACATTCGCAATTATTAATTCATAAAATATTGGTTAAGGACTGTATTTGATAATCTGATTATGTCCTGTGCGATGTCAGACTCGCTTTTGTTTCCATACGGTGAAGTGTTGGGAAGCGCAATGACAATCTGAGGTATATCAGGGTAAGATACACAATTTAATGTCGTCCCGACGGGATCGGAACAAATATATCTTAAAACAGCCATGAAAGTGGATGATATAACTGGGAAGTATGTACAAATAAAACAAGGTGTCCGTCAGGGATGTGTATTGCCACCAGATTTATTTTCTCTTGAAAACGAGAATATCCTGAGATCAATTAAGAATATGCCAGTCATTAAAATAGGAGGGCACAATATCAATAATCTACGATATGCATATGATACTGTGTTGATAGCAGAAAACCAAGAAATTTTTCTCCAAGATTTGTTAAACAGGAGGGTGATAGAAAGTGAACAAAACGTTATTAGCTTAAGCATAAAAAGACATAGGTCACTGACAATATCAATAAATAGTACCCCACCAAATAGTAAAATAGTATTAAATGAGAAAAACTTCAAGCAGGTGAATAGTTTCAAATATTTAGGAACATTAGTAACTTCAGATAGTAGATGCACGACCGAAATTATAAGCAGAATAGGACAAGAAAAAGCAAAATTCCATAAAATGAAAAATATCATGTGCAACAATTCCATATCGATGGATACTAGAAAACGCATCCTCAAATGCTACATTGAACCAGTGCTACTCTATGGAAGTGAAGCATGGACAATAAATAAGACATCACAAAAATTATTGGAGGCAGAATACATGTGGTTTATTTGAAGAATGTTCCTTGGACAGCAAGGATTACTAATGAGAAATGTCTTAGAAGGATGGATGTGAAAAGATGCATTATTGATAATATAAGACAAAGATAGTCAACATTTATTGGACACATAATGAGAAGAGGACATTGAGAATATAGTGACAACAGGAAAGATAGAAGGGAAAAGATCAAGGGGAAGACCAAGAGCAAAGATATTGTACAGTTTGACTAAATGACTTCGATTGACGACACCAACAGAGAGGATGACATATATGGGGGATCGATGTACATGGAGAGATATGATCCCCAACGCCATTCAGCATGGCACTTGATGATGATATAAGTACACAAAAAATCCAGATAAATCCCAACATTATCCCTAGTAACATAAAAAACAACAACCTGGTAATACTAATTAACTATGTAAGTGTTACAAATACCTACCACTAGTCATAAAAAAATGATAGAAAAACAATGATATACGGACGAAAGCGGTTGACATTTCGAGCAAAAGATCTTCGTTTAAAGGAATTTTTAATTAATAAGAACAATTAATACAGAATTATGTATATTCATTTAGGAACATGATTTTATAAAAATAAATAACAGTCCGTGCAACATCCTGCCAAAACACTCACAGAAATGAGAATATTTTATCTGGTATGGTCAGTAAAGATAGTGTACGCGCGACGCGATATATGAGGGCATTTGCTGTCTTCATACTAACATTTCTCTTCTGCACATTTCCTTAGACTCAGAAATGACAATCCTGGCTAGAGAACTAGAAATAGATATATAATAAACCTATTATCGCAGACGATATCTGGTTTAGAGCCGTATGAAACTCGACCCGTCCGATTTTACATAACACGAGTGACTCAAGACCTCGTGGAAGTATCACAATGAAAACATGCATACAGTCTTAGATGTTCAATGACGTTGGAATGCTATTAACCTTAAGGAATGATTGTAGAGAAGCTGACACTTGTTCCATCTTCTTGTGGACTATGCCGTGTGGCTTTTGTTATGATGCCTTTCCACAGCCTTCTGTTTCATTTGCCGTCAATCATTTCCGATTCCGATGTTCTCCCATGCAACAATGCTAGGTTGTCCGGCAAATTCCCTCTTGATCTTCTCGTATCGCTCTTGCTCTTCAAATTGCTTGTTGATACAATGTGTCCAATAATGAGCACAATCGTTTTGAAGTAGTTAAAGCACTTTTAAAAAAAGGACTATCTTCATTACGATTTCTCCAATTATAAAAATTATGGAAACGTTGTCAGCTAAATAATTATTTAATTCATTAAAACAATTTATTGTAATTTCATAAATTAACTTTCCATTAATCAAGTTTGGACATGCTTCTCCTGTTACGGTAACTGTACACTATCTCACACATACTTCTCTTGTTACGGTAACTGTCAAATTTCTCACGCATACTTCTCTTGTTACGGTAACTGTACAATATCTCACACAGACTTCTCTTGTTACGGCAACTGTACACTATCTCACACATACTTCTCTTGTTACGGCGGTAAGCGTATCTGAATCACGCTGTGAAATATTTAGAAGGACATTGTATAAATATATGGAATCTTGTAATTACCGGATGCAAGGCTGGGACGTCCACCTGTAGAAGTCTAATGTGGTAGCCTTTCGTTTGTCCATTTGTCTTTATGTACAGTGATTTGTCCTCCCAATCACCGACGAAGAGAGCCAGAAAGTTCAATACACGCTTCGACAAATAATTTAGTGATTCGGCAAGTGCTTTCTCAAGTCCTAGAGAAGAGAATAGAACAAGAAATACTTAAATATATATATATATATATATATGTTTTCGGTTTTCTATAAATTTCGTCGACAACTTACAGGAATTGGTTGACACAACTTGATAGTTGTTGAAAAGAGGCATGGGGAGGGGGCTGACATAAATTGACATTTGTTGACAAGAGGAATGAGAAAGGGGTTGACAACACCTGACTTTTGTTGCCAAGAGGGATAGGAAGGGCAATGAAAAAAACTTGACATTTGTGGTCAAGAGGGATAGGTAGGAAGTTGACAAAACTTGACAGCTGTTGACAAAAGAGGGATAGGGAGGAAGTTGACAAAGCGTGAGAGTTGACAAGAGGAACGGGGAGGTGGCTGACAGAAGTAACATCTGATAGATTTATTTGTATATTTTTTTTGGTACTTGTGTCTGAACATTTTTGAAAATGTTTATTATGATGGGAGGAAGGGGAAGGGCGGAGGTTGTGAGAGGGAATTTCCATAACTATTCCTGGAATGGGAAATCCCTCAATTCTGAATAGTCAAGAATAGGAATTTTATTTTAATCTGTTGATGTAATTTATGAGCTTCGTTCAGAGCTGATCAATCTTTTCACTTGCATCACTTCACTTTCTGATAGATTTTTACTCAAAGTTTCCATCTGTGGTCACAATTTTTATATATCTATCTGTATGTTTTAGTTTTATTTCCTACACACACAGTAATCCTTTCAACATCAGAGGTAAATATTTTACAGAAATAAAGACATGGTTACATTACAACATCGAAGACAGAAATTTGACAGAAATAAATACATGGTTACAATACAACATTTATTTCTTGATATACAAACAATTAGGGGGAGGGTGTTGGGGGTTTTCTGAAAAAGTTTGACAGTTGCCGGTAGAGAGGGAGACGAGGAGAAGGGGAAAGATTGACAAACGGAAACCTCAATCAAACAATACACCAACTCAATTGTTTGAATATGTTTTTTTTTAAAGATGAAATATAAAATGATTTTGTAAATATATTTTCTGCTGAAAATTTTCTGCTGAATATATATGTTATATAAACATATTTTGGACATAATTAATCAGGCCTGGTACTTGAATTGTTGGAGTGGGGGGGTGGGCGGGGATAGAAAAATATACAATAAAATTGTCGTCTTATTTTATGGACAACTTCTAGACGCAGAATTATAAATGACAATCTTTTATTTTAATGAAACATACTTTCGTTTCCTATTGAAGATTAACGCAGATTTTATAAAATGTATATTAGTCTCACAATTTTCAGTTCTACATATCAATTTATAAAATTGCATTCTCGTTTATATCTCGTTTGATTACGAAGTAGTAGAATTGCATTGCGTTTGACTATAAAGTTGCATATGGCTTTAGTTTTTTTATAAGAAAAGATATTCTTTGTTTTTAAATATTGCCTGTAACTACTAGAAGCTATTCATGTGTCGTCAGCCAATGACAACAGCGAAGCCGCCTCTCGTAGTACAATCAATTGGTAAGTGAGAGGGTGTGTTTCTGTCGATAGGCCTCCGTAATGCGATTGTTTACAATGTATGGTTAGGCCGTTAACTGTAGACTGGTGTTGTTTATATTAATCAATCAATCAATCAATAAACCCATAACCCTTCAGGGTCGTAGGGGTACCACATTGGATGCCTCAGCACACAGAGTCCTCCAGCGAATTCTATCCTCAGCGATGCGGATGAGTGTGGAAATATCTTGCCTGTCCATTCCTTGATGTTGTCTGCCCATGTCTTTATTTTTGTCCTCCTCTGCTTCTTCTACCCTCGACAGTTCCCTGCAGTATTGTTTTTGACAAGGAATCGTGCCTGCGTACATGTCCGAACCATGCTAATTTTTGTCGTTTCACTATTGAAAGCAATGGCTCCTGGACACCTGCACACATCTCTACTTTATTTCTTACGTACACATTGGTCTTATGTTCCCTATAGGAAATTCGTATAATTCTTCTGTAGCATTTTTACTCGAAAGCCTATAATCTTCTCTCCATGTCCGCAGTGAGTGTCTAACTCTCACAACCATACAACACAACAGAAAGCACCAGCGACCTATACAGTTTGATTTTCACTCCAACACTGATGTTGCTTTTCCAAATCACAGTTAGCATTGACAAGGACGCTAAAGCCATCTCAAGCCTTATTTTTAGTTTTGCTTTGCATTTACCATCGCTGCATATACTGGATCCGAGGTATTTGAAGATATTCACCACCTCAAGCGTATGTCCATTCATCATGATATTAGTCTGGTTTTCTGTATCTCTGCTGTTTACCAAGATTTTGCTCTTATCTGTATTGATTTACATTCCGTACTTGCTGGTAACGTTTTCCAACTTTGATGTTAATTCTTGCAATGATTGTTATGACCCAGCTATAAGATCAATATCATCAGCGAAACGCAAGTTGCAAATAGGGCGATCTCCGATCGATATAGACGTGTTGTAATCATGTAATGTCTCTTGTATGATGTGCTCTAAGTACATGTTAAAAAGTACTGGGGACATTATGCACCCCTGTCGAATTCCCACATTTGTTTTATATTAATGTCGTTTATCAAATCGACTTTTAAAGAGATTCTTTTTTTGGTGGCGACATTAATTATACGCAAAGTAATCAATGATCATTAGCGCTGGTGAGTGACAGGAAAGATGAGGTGTTATGTTTCCGAATAGCGGTCATGACTATCCTCAAGTGGGGCTTTATCTAAACTCTGAGAAATTTCCGTTGAGCGGCTAGTTCTGTGCTCCGGTTCTGTGGTGGCGAGGTGCAGCGCGGGTTGTTGACAGTCAAGGCATCAGGCCCAAATCCGCAAGGAAGAAATAATGCGTCTGAACGGTTCAGAAAGTAATGGCAACCTACTGAACGTACTTATATTGTATTCAAACTCACAGCCACAAAAACGCTGGGTTGATGGCAACGTCCTGAATAGAATATGCTAACAATATTGTTGTAAACTAATCTGTACGTTCTATTGACAATAGTTTGTTATCATGATTAAGAAATGCCATCTCGGCATCGAAGTTTGACTACAACAGACCTCAAACGTTTTCCGTCCCTTTCCTTGATAGAACACACATCTAGACTATATCCTGTTCATCTCATGTCTCCCAATTGTAACTCTGTCTACCTCTTGCTCTCCAATCTCCTTTACTCTACCTTCAAGTAATGTCTCCACCACAATGTCTTTAATCAGTAACACATCTCAGGTAACTCATTACATTTATGGAAGGTTACAATATACAGGTGAACATAAAGTTATGTTTGGGGCCATAGAGATATATGTGCACATTAAGATAAACTGGAGCTACGAGAAACAGGTGAATATAGGGATGCGTGTGGCCATAGAGACACATGTGAACATAGAAATACAGGAGAACATACAGATGTATGTAAACAAAGAAATGTAGGTTAACATACAAACACAGTTAAACATAGAGATACAGGTGAATATATAAAAACAGGAGAACATACAGATGTATGTAGGAAATGTAGGTGAACATAGAAACCTTATTGAAGATATTACTTGAGGTTAAAGTTGAAGGGAAGTGAGTACGTTGAAGGGAAGCACAACCCTCGTGCGTCTGTGATGGCCTTCCAATCCATTGACAGACTCGGTATGTGTATTGATTCTCATTCATTGAGCCTATAGCCTAAAGAAATAGGCAGATTGAGCCTATATCGGACAATAAGATTCGCGATCGGCGAACACATGCCGTGTAAGACGAACATCATTATCATCTATGATCTCTGGTACTGAACTCAACTACCTCTGTATGAACCGTGTTGGGCAACGGCGATAGTCGAGTTAAACTAGGTTTGTGATGTCCTCGAAGACAAGGACTTACTTCCCATCAACGTTGCCAACAGCGTCCAGAGCCCGAGTCTCAATATTGTTACGGACATACGTTTAAACAATAAGTTCACCAATATTTGTTTAATGATTCTCCTGTTTGTAATGGGGAGTTGTATTCAAAGTTTACTTCCATACACAGACGTGCATGTCCGAGATGGCGTAACAAAGACCTACGTGATGTCTCCTACTTTAATATGGACCAACTGTGGTAATGCATGTAGTTTTCTCTACCTTCTACAGCACGAACAACACTTCCGCCGGACGGTCTCGTGCCAGACATTATAGCTTCGTTGTCACTATATCGATTCACATACACGATACTGCCCTCTAGAAAGTGTTATCTTTTCCAGATTCAACATCTACTCAGAATCACCATATTCTAGCAAGATCTACCCATATCGGGACATTAACTTTTCTGCCTCACCACTATTTCTGAATTTTTGACTGACCGAGACGAAATGCACAGATGCCATACGCCAGTACTGCTGTGTGTGCTGGCGTAGAGGTCTCTACGCGGATGTGTCTTGTATTTTTTTCAGGCAATTCTAATTCCATCTACAGCCTCCACATCAACGTACATGAGCCTACAAGTGTAGGTCAGGAACACAGCAGGAGCAGTTTCTGTTTCCAGTATGCACCACGAATGTGGCTATCTGCTAACACTGGGTCCGCACAAGAACAATGCGAGAACCTTTGCACACTTTCCCCCCATATGGTAAAAGTGACTCAATATACACGCTGAAGTCGGATGTGTCGTACAGAAAGTCGTAGATATCTCAGCAAAGCTGTAAACGATGACTACATGCATTCCGTTCTCATGACTACATCATATTCATCTGCAAAAGAAATGGATTTCGTGAAATAAATGGCGCAAATGTCGCAGCAGCCTTGTAGAAATATAACGCATTACAGTTTGATGTAGCTCTGATCAAAGAGATTATTTCTAACTTTACATTCTAGAGTGAATGATGAAGTGGACATACCAGCATCGCTTTGGACTCCATGAATTAACCCTGAGCATGCTAGTAGAATCACAAAACAACCAATAACAGGCCTCATAGCTACTGAACTGCGTGTAGTAACACCGATAAATGCAGGCAACATCCAGTGAAGAACGTTAAGAAAGTGTCGACGTTTTATAGATCAACCTCATTATTTATTCAAAAATGTGATTAAAAACTGATAATAAACACTGAATAAAAGAGGTTTGATCTTTACCTTTCATTAATTAGTAAACTGGTACAAATGTTGCACATAAATGCGTCATGAACATAATCTAGTGATGCGTTAACGAGTTGTGGTGGGTGGATTACCAGAACTCTGACCTCTACGTGTTTTATGGCTGTAACGCCATAATCTACCTGATATAACTTAATTGGACTAACGTCAGCGGTTGAACATGTATGAAGAACTCTCCAGAGACAACAAGGTTCAAATAGTTTTTTTTTTTAAATCCCGCCGAAAACAATTGATTCTTGCCATTGGTGCAACATTTCCATTTTCTGGGCTACATACTGCTTGGAATCAAGTAGGTTCATTGACTGCTACAAGAGGGATCCAGCGGGAGTTTGAGAATCAACGATGAAGAAGTATGATTTTTATCACATACTAAAATGGTAGGAAATTAGTGAAAGGAAGTCATGATCATTGCGGAAAACAGCAATGACTTGAACAAGAAGTGAATTAGTTTATCTCAAACATGATGGAAGTTTCTTGGACGTGAACAAGAAGTGAATTAGTTTATCTCAAACATGATGGAAGTTTCTTGGACGTGAACAAGAAGTGAATTAGTTTATCTCAAACATGATGGAAGTTTCTTGGACGTGAACAAGAAGTGAATTAGTTTATCTCAAACATGACGGAAGTTTCTTGGACGTGAACAAGAAGTGAATTAGTTTATCTCAAACATGATGGAAGTAACATAGACTTGAACAAGAAGTGAATTAGTTTATCTCAAACATGGCGGAAGTAACATAGACTTGAACAAGAAGTGAATTAGTTTATCTCAAACATGACGGAAGTAACATAGACTTGAACAAGAAGTGAATTAGTTTATCTCAAACATGACGGAAGTAACGTAGACTTGAACAAGAAGTGAATTAGTTTATCTCAAACATGACGGAAGTAACATAGACTTGAACAAGAAGTGAATTAGTTTATCTCAAACATGACGGAAGTAACATAGACTTGAACAAGAAATGAATTAGTTTATCTCAAACATGATGGAAGTAACATAGACTTGAACAAGAAGTGAATTAGTTTATCTCAAACATGACGGAAGTAACATAGACTTGAACAAGAAGTGAATTAGTTTATCTCAAACATGACGGAAGTAACATAGACTTGAACAAGAAATGAATTAGTTTATCTCAAACATGATGGAAGTAACATAGACTTGAACAAGAAGTGAATTAGTTTATCTCAAACATGACGGAAGTAACATAGACTTGAACAAGAAGTGAATTAGTTTATCTCAAACATGATGGAAGTTTCTTGGACGTGAACAAGAAGTGAATTAGTTTATCTCAAACATGACGGAAGTTTCTTGGACGTGAACAAGAAGTGAATTAGTTTATCTCAAACATGACGGAAGTTTCTTGGACGTGAACAAGAAGTGAATTAGTTTATCTCAAACATGACGGAAGTAACATAGACTTGAACAAGAAGTGAATTAGTTTATCTCACACATGATGGAAGTAACATAGACTTGAACAAGAAGTGAATTAGTTTATCTCAAACATAACGGAAGTAACATAGACTTGAACAAGAAGTGAATTAGTTTATCTCAAACATGACGGAAGTAACATAGACTTGAACAAGAAGTGAATTAGTTTATCTCAAACATGACGGAAGTAACATAGACTTGAACAAGAAATGAATTAGTTTATCTCAAACATGATGGAAGTAACATAGACTTGAACAAGAAGTGAATTAGTTTATCTCAAACATGACGGAAGTAACATAGACTTGAACAAGAAGTGAATTAGTTTATCTCAAACATGATGGAAGTTTCTTGGACGTGAACAAGAAGTGAATTAGTTTATCTCAAACATGACGGAAGTTTCTTGGACGTGAACAAGAAGTGAATTAGTTTATCTCAAACATGACGGAAGTTTCTTGGACGTGAACAAGAAGTGAATTAGTTTATCTCAAACATGACGGAAGTAACATAGACTTGAACAAGAAGTGAATTAGTTTATCTCAAACATGACGGAAGTTTCTTGGACGTGAACAAGAAGTGAATTAGTTTATCTCAAACATGACGGAAGTAACCTAGACTTGAACAAGAAGTGAATTAGTTTATCTCAAACATGACGGAAGTAACATAGACTTGAACAAGAAGTGAATTAGTTTATCTCAAACATGACGGAAGTAACATAGACTTGAAGAAGAAGTGAATTAGTTTATCTCAAACATGACGGGAGTAACATAGATTTGAACAAGAAGTGAATTAGTTTATCTCAAATATGACGGAAGTAACATAGACTTGAACAAGAAGTGAATTAGTTTATCTCAAACATGACGGAAGTAACATAGACTTGAACAAGAAGTGAATTAGTTTATCTCAAACATGACGGAAGTAACATAGACTTGAACAAGAAGTGAATTAGTTTATCTCAAACATGACGGAAGTAACATAGACTTGAACAAGAAATGAATTAGTTTATCTCAAACATGATGGAAGTAACATAGACTTGAACAAGAAGTGAATTAGTTTATCTCAAACATGACGGAAGTAACATAGACTTGAACAAGAAGTGAATTAGTTTATCTCAAACATGATGGAAGTATCTTGGACGTGAACAAGAAGTGAATTAGTTTATCTCAAACATGACGGAAGTAACGTAGACTTGAACAAGAAGTGAATTAGTTTATCTCAAACATGACGGAAGTTTCTTGGACGTGAACAAGAAGTGAATTAGTTTATCTCAAACATGACGGAAGTTTCTTGGACGTGAACAAGAAGTGAATTAGTTTATCTCAAACATGACGGAAGTTTCTTGGACGTGAACAAGAAGTGAATTAGTTTATCTCAAGCATGACGGAAGTAACATAGGCTTGAAGAAGAAGTGAATTAGTTTATCTCAAATATGACGGAAGTAACTCAGACATGAACAAGATGTGAATTAGTTTGCCTCAAACTTGACGGAAGTAACTCCGACGTGAACAAGAAGTGAATTAGTTTATCTCAAACATGACGGAAGTAGCTCAGATGTGAACAAGAAGTGAATTAGTTTATCTCAAAAATACATCATCCGTATACTTCCTCTTTTTCCTCGAAGTTCATTCTCAGACTCATGTAGATTAGCAGGATGTAGTCCGGTATACGAATAGCGTTGCAGCCCACACCCTCCTTAATGGTCTTTTAACGACACACATGGAAGGCAAACATTGTTGCTATTCTTTACACCACTTTCAAGAATCGACTGCACACGAGAGATCCGTATAGAAATTTGATCTTTTTTCATTATCACACTTCCGCTGGATCTCTCTTGCAGCACGAATATGGCCCAATAATAATGATTACGGTAATGATTAAGGTAATGATTAAGGTAATGATTATTATACTACTTTATACTTCTAATACTAATAATAATGGTGACGATAATAGAAATCTTAATATTTACTAGTATTATTATTATTTTTCATAGTTTTAGAAGAAGATTAGTTCAAATGACAACTGGGAATCAGTTATCAAAAACCATATCTCCTTATTAGCAAGGCAATGATGTCAGTCTGCATCAAATAGGGTTGTCGCAATTTCATTGTTCATAGAACGACAATCTGGTCCCAGGTGCATCTCTACTACAGAAGATGTGGGGAGCACAAGATGACCGAAAACGTAGATGACACATAGTGGACTGGCTGTTTAGCAATTGATTGCATAAATTAATAGCAGAGACGCGTCATCAGTTGAAGTGTAGTATCAGTATAGAAGCGTCATCAATTGTTGTACATTATCAGTATAGAAACGTCATCAATTTTGTGTTGTATCAGTATAGAAGCGTCATCAATTATTGTGTTGTATCAGTATAGTAACGTCATCAATTATTGTGTTGTATCAGTATAGAAGTGTCATCAATTGTTGTGTAGTATCAGGATCCAAAGATGGTATAAAACATACGGGTCTATGCAAGACCAATATTGGACTGGGTGTTTACCAATTCATCGCAGACCATGAAGAAGAATGACTTTAAGTGAAGATGTTAAAAATAAGAATTCTAAAATGCTACATCTATTCTATATTAATGTATGTCTCAGAAACATGGACACTAAACAAACAATTAGAAGACATAATTGATGTGTTTGTGATGTGGATATATAGAAGAATATATAGATGGATATCTAATTGAATTTTCAAAAGTGGATGTGATAAATGGTCATCATCACTTGTGATGGACGAACAACATATAGAAGAATAGGGAGAACTTCATGTAAAGAGAAGAACACAAGGAAAGAGATTCTAATAAAACTTAATGTGAATAATAATTATTACGGGAAATAAAGATCAGGCACATACAATATTTTGGACGCATTAAAAGACATGACACCTTGTTAAATACCTTACTTGAGGGTAATGTTGAGGAGAGGCGAGGAAGTGGTAGGCAGAGAGAGGCGAGTAAGAGGTAGGCAGAGAGAGGCGAGTAAGAGGTAGGCAGAGAGAGGCGAGTAAGAGGTAGGCAGAGAGAGGCGAGTAAGAGTTAGGCAGAGAAAGGCGAGTAAGAGGTAGGCAGAGATAGAAGTGGGAGAGTAGCATCACAAGTTAGACAGGTTAAGTCTTGCAGAGTGCAAGAGTATCAATCCGTCATCAAACCACACAGCAACATATACATTGAAATAAGTCGGACACTTCATGAGAATGTACTTGTACTATCCAGCAGAAATAGAATTTAATAATCGAGATGGAAACACCATGAGTCAGAAGACAACCATAAAGAAGGAGTTACTGACATCATGAGGCGTGGAAACACCACGAGTCAGAAGACAACCATAAAGAAGGAGTTACTGACATCATGAGGCGTGGAAACACCACGAGTCAGACAACAACCATAAAGAAGGAGTTACTGACATCATGAGGCGTGGAAACACCACGAGTCAGACAACAACCATAAAGAAGGAGTTACTGACATCATGAGGCGTGGAAACACCACGAGTCAGACAACAACCATAAAGAAGGAGTTACTGACATCATGAGGCGTGGAAACACCACGAGTCAGACAACAACCATAAAGAATGAGTTATTGACATCATGAGGCGTGGAAACACCACGAGTCAGACAACAACCATAAAGAAGGAGTTACTGACATCATTAGGTGTCACAATACTACAGTATATCATACGACTGAATGTGACATAACCCGAAAACAAATTCTTTCCCGCAAAAACTAACAGCAAAAGTAAACAAAAAAATACGATATCCAAATAGATAATGATAGCGATGATGAAATCATTAGTTTAGCTGTGAGCAGGTAACTCTCGACAACCCATAACCTTTCTGAATATGTTGTTACATATGTCTTCCATAGAATATATTCTTACCTTCTTGCATTTGTCTACCCCCAAATCTCCTATTATATTGTTGTATTTGTCTACCCCCAAATCTCCTATTATATTGTTGTATTTGTCTTCGCCCAAATCTCCTCTTGTTGTATATATCTTCAGAAAATCACCTTTTATCTAGTTGTATTTATCTTTCGCTAAACCTCCACTTCATCTTGCTGTATATATCTTCCACCAAATCTCATCTTCGTGTCTATATATTCCATCAAATCGTCTCCTATCTTGTTGTATTTATCTTCCATCAAATATCCTCTTGTCCTGTTGAATGTATCTTTCCCTAAACCTCCTTTTATCTTGCTGTATTTGCACCAAACATCGTCTTATCTTGTTGTATTTATCTTCCACCTATTCTCCTTTTACTGTGCTGTATTTATATTTTCCTAAGCGTCCTTTTATCTTGTTGTATTTATTTTTCATTCAATCTCCTTTTATCATGCAGTATTTATATTCCATCAAATCGTCTCCTATCTTGTATTTATCTGCCACCAAAATCTCTTTTGTTATATTATTCTTTCCCTAATCATCCTTTTATCTTGTTGTATTTATTGTCCACCAAACCTCTTCTTAAAGAAATTACTGAGTTTCTAGAACAAATGTCTTCGTAGGATAACTAACACCCATTGGAGTGAATTCAAATCGAATGATAAAATCAGAGAAGAGACATCACAATTTCATCACAGATGTTATCAGAAAACGCCGTTGGTCCTACATCAGGCATGTCCTACGCGCAGACACCAGCAGAATACACCACCAATCTCTTGAATGGATACCTACAGGCAAAAGAACCAGGGGTAGAACAAAAGAAACACTAAGAAGAACGATACTTAGAGAAAGTAAAACAACCAATATTCATACTATCCAAGAACTGCACAGAATAGATTTGAACATACAGAATTGGAGAGATCTGAACTCTGCCCTATGCGCTAACTTCAGCGCAAAAGGAAAATGAATGAATGAAAGAAACCTCCTCTTATCACGCATTTCTTCCACCAAATCTCCTCTTATCGTTTTGGTTATATATTCCATCAAATCTCATCTTATCGTTTTGGTTATATATTCCATCAAATCTCCTCTTATCGTTTTGGTTATATATTCCATCAAATCTCCTCTTATCGTTTTGGTTATATGTTCCATCAAATCTCCTCTTATCGTTTTGGTTATATATTCCATCAAATCTCCTCTTATCGTTTTGGTTATATGTTCCATCAAATCTCCTCTTATCGTTTTGGTTATATATTCCATCAAATCTCCTCTTATCGTTTTGGTTATATATTCCATCAAATCTCCTCTTATCGTTTTGGTTATATATTCCATCAAATCTCCTCTTATCGTTTTGGTTATATATTCCATCAAATCTCCTCCTATCTTGTTGTACTTATCTTTCGCTAAACCTCCTTTTTTCTTATTGTATTTACCTTCCCGTCTCCCGAAAAAAACTTCCTCTTCTCTTGTATTTATCTTCCACCAAAACTCCTCTTATCTTGATGTATATATCTTTCATCAAATCTCTACTTTTCTTGATGTATATATCTTTCATCAAATCTCTACATATCTTGCTGTATTTGTCTTTAACAAAAGCTCCTCTTATGTCGTTGTATTTTTCTTCCACCAAATACCCTCTTATCTTTTTGTATTTATCTTTCACTAAACCTCATATTATCTATTTGTATATACTTACACTTAACCTCCTCTTATCTTGTTGTATATATCTTCCACCAAATCTCCTCTTGTTACATTTATCTTCCACCAAATCTCCTTTTATCTTGTTGTATTTATTTTTCCCTAAACCTCCTTTTATCATTGTGTATTTATGTTCCAGCAAACCTCTTCCGATCTTGTATTTATCTTCCAGCAAACCTCTTCCGATCTTGTATTTATCTTCCAGCAAACCTCTTCTGATCTTGTATTTATCTTCCAGCAAACCTCTTCTGATCTTGTATTTATCTTCCAGCAAACCTCTTCTGATCTTGTATTTATCTTCCAGCAAACCTCTTCTGATCTTGTATTTATCTTCCAGCAAACCTCTTCTGATCTTGTATTTATCTTCCAGCAAACCTCTTCTGATCTTGTATTTATCTTCCAGCAAACCTCTTCTGATCTTGTATTTATCTTCCAGCAAACCTCATCTGATCTTGTATTTATCTTCCAGCAAACCTCTTCTGATCTTGTATTTATCTTCAAGCAAACCTCTTCTGATCTTGTATTTATCTTCCAGCAAACCTCTTCTGATCTTGTATTTATCTTCCAGCAAACCTCTTCTGATCTTGTATTTATCTTCCAGCAAACCTCTTCTGATCTTGTATTTATCTTCCAGCAAACCTCTTCTGATCTTGTATTTATCTTCCAGCAAACCTCTTCTGATCTTGTATTTATCTTCCAGCAAACCTCTTCTGATCTTGTATTTATCTTCCAGCAAACCTCTTCTGATCTTGTATTTATCTTCCAGCAAACCTCTTCTGATCTTGTATTTATCTTCCAGCAAACCTCTTCTGATCTTGTATTTATCTTCCAGCAAACCTCTTCTGATCTTGTATTTATCTTCCAGCAAACCTCTTCTGATCTTGTATTTATCTTCCAGCAAACCTCTTCTGATCTTGTATTTATCTTCCAGCAAACCTCTTCTGATCTTGTATTTATCTTCCAGCAAACCTCTTCTGATCTTGTATTTATCTTCCAGCAAACCTCATCTGATCTTGTATTTATCTTCCAGCAAACCTCTTCTGATCTTGTATTTATCTTCCAGCAAACCTCTTCTGATCTTGTATTTATCTTCCAGCAAACCTCTTCTGATCTTGTATTTATCTTCCAGCAAACCTCTTCTGATCTTGTATTTATCTTCCAGCAAACCTCTTCTGATCTTGTATTTATCTTCCAGCAAACCTCTTCTGATCTTGTATTTATCTTCCAGCAAACCTCTTCTGATCTTGTATTTATCTTCCAGCAAACCTCTTCTGATCTTGTATTTATCTTCCAGCAAACCTCTTCTGATCTTGTATTTATCTTCCAGCAAACCTCTTCTGATCTTGTATTTATCTTCCAGCAAACCTCTTCTGATCTTGTATTTATCTTCCAGCAAACCTCTTCTGATCTTGTATTTATCTTCCAGCAAACCTCTTCTGATCTTGTATTTATCTTCCAGCAAACCTCTTCTGATCTTGTATTTATCTTCCAGCAAACCTCTTCTGATCTTGTATTTATCTTCCAGCAAACCTCTTCTGATCTTGTATTTATCTTCCAGCAAACCTCTTCTGATCTTGTATTTATCTTCCAGCAAACCTCTTCTGATCTTGTATTTATCTTCCAGCAAACCTCTTCTGATCTTGTATTTATCTTCCAGCAAACCTCTTCTGATCTTGTATTTATCTTCCAGCAAACCTCTTCTGATCTTGTATTTATCTTCCAGCAAACCTCTTCTGATCTTGTATTTATCTTCCAGCAAACCTCTTCTGATCTTGTATTTATCTTCCAGCAAACCTCTTCTGATCTTGTATTTATCTTCCAGCAAACCTCTTCTGATCTTGTATTTATCTTCCAGCAAACCTCTTCTGATCTTGTATTTATCTTCCAGCAAACCTCTTCTGATCTTGTATTTATCTTCCAGCAAACCTCTTCTGATCTTGTATTTATCTTCCAGCAAACCTCTTCTGATCTTGTATTTATCTTCCAGCAAACCTCTTCTGATCTTGTATTTATCTTCCAGCAAACCTCTTCTGATCTTGTATTTATCTTTCCATCACATCTCTTGTCATGTTGTTGTATCTATCTTCCACAAAAACTCCTTTTATTTCTTTTTATTTGTCTTCCCCCTTAATCCTGAGTTATCTAAAACCACTTTCTGCAAACTTTCTGCAAACAATATAATATTTCTTCTTAAAAAACGTAGAGAATTAATTTCATTACACTATGGTTGCCCCATGTGTACTCTTTCCCCTCTCAACGTTGTGAACGATGCCTGGCGAGAACACCTCTAATAGCACACATTCCGTAGCTTCATTCATAATAAACAAGGATCTATTGTTAACTTGGGGATTAAAGCAAAGCCTCTTTCCAAGGCACGAACCTTTCAATCTAGGAACGGAGACGATAGACTAGGCGATTCGGATTCGAACCCACTATTTTTTCAGTACAGTGCGAACGACTTAAGCACCTCACTCGTTATCTCAGTAAAATATTTGTAACATCGCTTAATTGTCGGTATAATATAATAGGCAATCTATAATAAACAAACTGATAACATAACTCATGATAATAAACATACATATACAATAACTCATTATTGGTAAATTAATGGACTAGTGGCTATATAAGTTACGAGTATAAAGTGCATCTCTTGAACTCAATACATTCCATCACTTAACACGTTCACAATTTCTAGACTTATTAATTCCTTCTAATGTTCATCTATTTTCTGACATAATAATCGTATATTAATAACACTATTACCTGTATACGATGTTCAAATTAATTTCATTTATACAGGGGCGAAATGAACAGTTTTGCCTTATAGGCGATAATTTTATTAATATTCAAGTTTAATATTGATTTAATAATGATTATTATACTACTTTATACTTCTAATACTAATAATAATGGTGATGATAATAGAAATCTTAATATTTACTAGTATTATTATTACTATTTTTCATAGTTTTAGAAGAAGATTAGTTCAAATGACAACTAGGAATCAGTTATCAAAAACCATATCTTCTTATTAGCAAACCCAATATTCACATATGAACGTTACATTTTCTGAAAACTTAGAATGTCCTTATAAGTGAGGTGTCATCATTTTTCAACTGAGTCCTCATTTGAAACCACGAAAAAAGGCCGTCAGACTAGTTGTTGCATCCCATCCAGGAAGAAATCAGACGTTTTGCCGAAGCCACAACCTTGAAATTTCTTGGTGACGGTGAGTTCTTTTGCGTGTACTCCATGGACTGACGCTTGTTTTCGGGTCATAATGATGTTCCCCTGACTCGTCGCCAGTGACAATTCAGTGCATAAGGCATAAACTTCCTGTTCATATCGCACAATTTCTTCCAAGGTATCTTGGTCTATTTCAAAAGTTTCCAGTCAGGTCTTTAAACGAATCCTTGTAGTGCTTCTTTTTGCCACCTTGAGATCGTGTACCATTCTCAGCTCACCATTGATACGTATCTGTGGCAGGTGATGGTCTGGCATACGTACGAAATTAGCTGTCCAACGAATCTGTGTCTGCATCAGGATAGTGTCACTTTTGGGGATACCTGATCTACTAATCTTTCAGCACCCCCCGACGCTTGGGGGATCTCCTTAGATTCACCCATTGATCATCACCAACGTGATGCAAACCGCCTGATCTCCTCTTATCTGCTGATGAAATACCAGTGCTCGGCAAAGTTCTTACCTTCATGCCGCTCCGTCACAGCTGCGGTCGTTACTCATTGTTACGTGGTGTCAATCGTTTTCATCCTCTTCTTCGTTCGCAGCAACATTTTTTTTACCAGACTTCGTCCACTGCACCAGTTTTACTTGATGATCCTTTCGCACCTTAAAATCATCACACACATGATTGAACTCCCTCTTCTTATCCTCTAACCAAAACACCTGATTCTTGTTTCTTGATTAGAAAACTGGCCTCACAGCACGTGGGGCATTCCCATAAGTGCTCCGCCCTCTGTTCCAGCAGCCACTCGACTCGATGGTGTGTCGAGTCCAATACCATCAAAACAGACGTCGACATCAGGGCGCAACTCTGGCCCTTGCGACAGGTTCTTTGTTGTTCCTTCCACCCACGCGGTACAGTAACTAGTTCAAGCACAACGTCGGCCTGTCGGAACAACATGGTAACTGTTATCGAAGGTTACGACTACGGGATTGTATAGATGACGTGCCATGAAGCTTCTATATGAAGATAACCTCAATATAAAGGCATGTCATCTACTAAGGTTTTCTGTTGCATGGTTGGTTTGTCTAGTGAGCCATTATTGAGACCCACAGACGCAACCGCATGCTAAAAACACCTGATGCATACATTGACTTCACAAAACACCTGATGCATATATTGACTTCACAAAACACCTGATGCATATATTGAATTCACAAAACACCTGATGCATACATTGACTTCACAAAACACCTGATGCATACATTGACTTCACAAAACACCTGATGCATATATTGAATTCACAAAAAACCTGATGCATACATTGACTTCACCTTTCACACTATACAGCAACTACGTCTTCCACGACTACGACGCTCTAACCTTAACTAGATCAGAGCAACAGTCGCTCTCTAGACTTCGCTCACGTCAGGACATCGTGATTAAACCAGCTGACAAGGGCGACACTGTTGTTGTTTGACTGAAGGACTTCTACACATACATTAAAGAATCTACACGCCAGTTACAGGACCCTACTTTTTATCGTCCTTGTTCCAGGGATCCGATTGTGGCACATAATGATACAGTTGACGTTACTATCAAACAACTTATTAACAGTAACCAACTTCCCCGTAAAGTTGACGTTACTATCAAACAACTTATTAACAGTAACCAACTTTCCCGTAGTGCTCTTAAACTTCGAATTATTAAGAGTAATCTTGGCTCCCCTACTCTGTATCTACTACCTAAAATACATAAACCATCAAACCCAAGTAGACCGTTTATATCCACCTGTTCTTACCTCTACTGAACTAATTTCTAGTTTCTTGGGCAGTGACTTCCAACCTTTTGTCGCATCGTTTCTATCTTACCTTAAAAATGCTAACCGTGCTCTATCCATCTTTTCTTCCATTGTTCCCAATCCTCTACACGCCAATCATATAATATTTGTGGATGTTGTTTCTCTCAGCACAAATATTACTCATAATGATGGGCTTCTGGCCATACAGTTCTATCTTAATATTAATCCGCGCATGTCTATTGCTACCGTTACTGTTTTTCGACTGGCGGAATTAGTCCTTACCATTAATTTTTTTTTGAAGAGGTAGGTTACCTGTTCTTCGGTAGAGTAGAACTGTCTCAAAGACTTTTTGCTGCGATACCAGAAGGTTTTCACTTTCAAGGTACCACTGCATTCTAAGATTGATAATACGTTCCATTGTTTTGCATAGACAGCTTGTGAGACTGATGGACCTGTAGTTGGAGACTGTGTTGCCATCGTTTCCTGATTTGAGGAGTGGTATCATTATTGCTTCCCTCCATGCCTGTGGTCCAGCTTGTATTGAAAATCTGCATTAGCCTTGCTCTTGCTGCAGTTCCCAGGTTTCTAATCATTTCATTGGACACTTCATCAGCTCCTGGAGACTTTTTAATTTTCAATGTGGATATTTCATACTCCAGTTCTTTCATTGTGATTGGTGCATCAATGACTAAGGTATAGGTTCGCCTTGTCCAATGTTTTGCTGGTTCTCTCGAACCTCCTGTTGTTTGTCTGGGGTAACATTGACGATGTTGTCTTCTGAAAAGGAATCTGCAAAGTAATTAGTTGCATGTTTACCTGTTAAAATGTTTCTATCTTTATAAAGTGTGATCCTTGTATAATCTTGTACCTGTACCTTCATCATTTAGTTGTTTTACCATTTTCCATAATTTCCTAGTGTCCCCTCGAGGTTGAGCGACTCTGCTTTTCCTTCCAGCTAAACCGTCTGGCTTGTAACTTGGCTCTTTGAAATTTATCATTTGTTTGCTTATATTGGTTGTGGTGTTCTTGGCTAGGTCTGTTCTCTACCTGCTGTCTAAATGTTTACATCTCATTTTGCAGCTTTTCCAGTTCATCATTCCAGTAGAGTTTGTAGTTTTTGCGTGCCTCCTTTGGTGTGATTTTACTAGCAGCATGTAGTATACATCTATTAAATTCACTCACTGCTCTAGTGATGTCTGTGTCCATGTTGATGTCCTTAGCTAGAACACTGGTTAAATGCTGGTACATTTTCCAGTCTGCCATCTTATAGCTCCACCTAGTGAGTGTGCTACTGTCCTTGATAAATTATTTGTTGATTTCCAAAAATACTGGTCTGTGGTCACTACCTACAGCTGCTTTCCAACAACACGTGTGATGTTCCATTCAAGGCCTAGTGAGTGGAATGCCAGATCTGGTGTAGAGGAGGTGTGACATGCTCTGGAGTGCACGGTAGGTGAGTCTACTGGCTGGTTAACAAATATGAGATTCTTTTCATCCTGCCAGTTCTCAAGGTCCTCACCTCTCTTGTCCATGTGATCATAGCCCCAGCTCTGAGAGCGGCTGTTGAAGTCACCACACACCATAAGTCTTTCTTTTTCTGGGATTGTGTCTAGTGTCAATTGTCTATCATTTGGACAATATTAGTTCAGGAGATGGAATTCTGTACTTTTTGTCTTTAGGTGGAGCATCTGGTATTCTAACCCCACCGTATACACTTCCAGCTGACATGCACTGATATTTTTTATATAAATATATATTGTACTGATATACATACACAGATATTGAGAACGCATTCCAAGATAAGAAACTAGTACTAGCAGCATGGATAGACATCAGAAAATCCTTTGACACGGTTGTTGAAAGAAAGATTCTTTAAAGAAATTGTGAAATTGCAGGTTTAGCTCAAGAATGTACAAATGGATAAAAGCATGCTTGCATAATAGAAGAGTCAGACTACAATTGGATGGTCGCAGGAGCAAGAAAGTCCAACTGCGTCATGGAGACCCCCAGGGAAATGTCCTGACACCCACACTTTTCTTGGTTTACATCAATGAACTAGTTACCGAACTACCACACAGGATCAACGTGTCAATGCATTCTGACGACCTGGGGATCTGGTGCAAGGAAGAACATGCGACAGTGGCCACTAAACAAATACAAAGAGCTATCGACGCCCTAACCTTATGGGCTAATAGATGGTGCGTCAGCATTAACACAGATAAGTGCAGCACTACACACTTTACCTTCTCACCAAAACAAAAAAGCCGGTCATATCAAGATAGATGGAGAGTCGTTGAAAGAAGACAAACAATTCACATACCTCGGAGTTATTTTTGATGATAAGCTGACATTGAAGCAACACATAAAAACAGCAACAAAAGTCAGGAGGAAGTTAGCTCTCCTGAGAATACTAAGTGGAACCACATGGGGAGCCAATGGAAATATACTCAGTAAAGTGTAACAGCAAGGTATAAGACAACACCTGGAATATGGTTCAGCAGCCTGATGCCATGCATCAAACACCACATTACAAGATCTAGGTAAAGTGCAAATCCAAGAGGTTAGGATAATGCTGGGATCTATGAAATCAACACCCATAGCAGAGATGCAGAAAATGGGAAGAATGCAAACACTTGTCGAACGCAGATACGAAGATGCTAATATAAGCAGAAAAGTTTCAGCGTATGCAAAGTCATCCAATGAAGGAAAGATTCCAAAATCTAGCAATGGGGCGACTGAAAAGATGCAGCTTTATCCACCAAGCTAAATGACTCCCTAGATAACTTACAGACCTACTTGAAGTTGACAGTGCCTTAAGGTCTGTACCAGAACAATCCCCGTGGGGTGAAAGGTATGGAATGCCAATATACATCCAGACCCATGTGAAAGGAATACTAAGCGAGGACGAACAGAACAGTGTGCAGCGAAGGACAGCCACCCTCAGTTTCCTGGACGAGGAATATTCACAAGACATTTGAATCAGAGTATACACAGATGGGTCAGCACAGAATGTCGTGAGGAATGGAGGTGCAGGTGTGTATATAGAATATCTACACAAGCCTAGAGATACAATCAGAACACCGACAGGGAAATTCTACAATAATTATGATGCAGAAATCCAAGGAATTATGGTGGCAGCTGAAACATTGTTGAACTTCAACCCTCGCCCACAGCCCGTGGTATTCCTGACAGATTCAATGTCAGTGCTTCAATCTCTCCAGTCTGGAAAACTAAAGGACTTGCAAAATCTACTTAATGAACTGTCTTATCAGTATAGAGTAACCATGCAATGAATAACCTCTCCCTGTGGAATACCAGGAAATGAAAAAGCAGACCAAAGGGCTAAGGAAGGTGCTGCCGAAGAACAAGCAGAAGTACCAATCACCAACCATCAGAAAAAAAAACAGATGATCAAGTCAATAAGAAAACCACACACACCAACACAATATGACTATCACATTATGAACAGATCAGAACAAATTGTAATTCTACGTCTCAGAACAGGGCACAACCAACTCCGCAGTCACATGTACAGAAAATTCAAGAATGGCAACACGGCCATGTGTACATGTGGACAGACAGCACAGAGTGCCAAACATATACTTCAAGAGTGTTCTGAGCATGAAACGCTGAGGCAGACATATTGGCCAGAGGAAATAACACTGCAATCAAAGCTCTATGGGACACTGTATGAACTACAAAAGACAGTGAATTTTATTCAGTAGACATAATTACAGATATAGACATGTTTCAAGTTAACGTAAGAAGAAGAAGAAAAAGAATTCTTTTGAATTCAATGGACACTTTTTAGCAATGGGTACTAAGATAGGATCCAGTTATACCTGCTTATTTATGGGTCACCTCGAACATGTCATCTTTTCCACTTTTCAATTCCCTTTCCCTAACATTGTCCGTGGTTACATAGAGGTGAACCCAGCATTGATGTGGTTGCAGATAATCGAAACACTAGCACTATAAATGACAACTATTAGTAGCAGTTGTGTGTTTAGGCAGAAGAGATGGCATGATAATCCTGTTATGACCTTAGAGGACACAGATGGGGGAAGAATTAGCAAATGGAAAAGGACTAGCCATAAATCCTCTATATTCAGGGAGGATTAGACACAATTTAGAAGGATATACTACAGAGAGAACGTGTACAGAGATGAGGATGTGTACAGAGAGAACTTGTACAGAGAAGAGGATGTGTTATACTTGTACAAGAGTGGGACATTTAGCTAGGGATTGCCCATGGAACTTTCCAGAATGGTAGTATATATGTGGGTAGACTGAATCCTAGGGTAACCAGAGTTAAGGCATTTTTTCTGTCAGTACGGTATTATATCTCTCTGGAAAATTCTTGCGCTTTACGGCATCCCGACGAAATACATCAATATCATATAAGCTTTTTACTCCGATACGGCTTGTTGTGTAAGAACAGAAAGTGGCTTTTCGAGCTGGTTCCCAGTAACAACGGAAGTAAAACAAGGATGCGATTTGTCCCCACTACTGTTTTGCATCGCGATTGACTGCGTGATGAGAAAATGTACAGATCAAAAACAGCTAGGAATCAAATGACTAAACAACAAGACCCTGGAAGATCTAACCTTTGCACATGATATTGCTCTCTTGAGTTCAACCCACCAAGATCTCCAAGAAAAAACAGACTCAAATTTGCACAATATATAGGCATTCCAATAAACACACATAAAAGAAAAATCATGAGCTTTACCGGCCTGAGAGAATCCATTAAACTGGATGATAATATACTAGACAATGTTTCAAATTTCGTATATTTGGGAAGCATGATAACAGGAGACTGGAATACCAACTCGGAAATCAAGACTCGAATCGTTCTCGCCTCCAACGCCTTTAACAAACTCTCAAACATCTGGAATTAAAGACGTCAAACTGCGACTTTTCAATGCAAGTGTGATTCCACCATTGACATATGGATGGGAAAGTTGGAAATCTACCGCAATAATGTATACGAAGTTAGTTGCCTTCGAGAATAGATGCCTCAGAAAAATCACAAATACAAATTAGAAAGACTTCAAAACAAACGACATTCTAAGAGAGGAGACAAAAGAAGAATATGTAACGAACATCATCAGAAAACGCTGCTGGACATACATCGGCCACATACTTAGAATGAAGGAAGATAGAATTCCACGACAAACCGTCATATGGACACCAGAAGGGAAAATACAATAGGAAAGACCAAAAACAAAGCTCAGAACATTTATGAATGAACTAAAATCAACAGGCATAAATGCACAAGATCTGCACTCCTTGGCAACTGTTCGACAGGCTTTGAGAACTATGGCATCCGCCCTATGTGCCAAACGTTACAAAAGAGGAACTGACTGACTGACGGTTTTATATTAGTGGTATGCTTACCATTAGGCAGAAGTGGTAGACAACGAGCATGTGCATTTGTTGAGTTTAGTTCAGTTGTTGAGAAAAAGGGTGTTTGTTAAACTCGACATGACAAAAGAAATAGCTCACAAATTAATGCGTGGGAGAAGCAAGATGAACTAGAGTTCATTGTGTTTGGATTCGAATCCTGAACACAAGCACGGCTCTATCTGCCTAGGAGTATATAGTGTTCAGTTAAAAACATGTGAGAAATGCTTCATATATCATTATATTGAAAAATTACACAATCATAATTTCAAAACATTTTAATAAAATAGATAAATTGATGTTTCAGGAACTAGCTACAATATTGATACATCACATTTCCAAAAATTACAGCTTCAGTACCGACAGTACACAACAAAATATATTACTACAACCAACAACTACTTATTTACATGAAATTTGCATTAATTTAAAATTAATGACTAGTTATTAAAATTTAATGAGACATTGCACAACAAATTATATCATAGTTAATGACAGTACCTCCTACATAAGCTTACCAAAAATAAAGAAGGCATGTAATATTTAGTTGGTTAGTTGGTCATTCATTAAGAACAGATCTATACGCCTTTCCCAGAAGGTATAGCCCCTATATATATATATATATATATATATATATATACAAATATATACAATAATATTTTACTTATTCTGAGTAAGTTTCTCTCTCAAAGTATTCTGGGTATGAAATAAAGCGCGGGAGAAGTCTCTGCTCATTGCACACAAACATACAAAATCCCTATTGTTCATTATCCCTAGGGATAAGAACAAACACATAACCGTAGATTTGTTTCCATAAATGAATATATAATTATGCGGAATCGTGTAAAAACCGGACGCCGGGCTGTAATGTCCACCTGTCGATTTCTAATGTAGTAGTATTAACTGTCTCCATATGACTTCAGGTACCGTGATTTGTTGTCCCAGTCACCGAGGTAGAGAGCCAAAAAATTCAATAGACGCTTTCACAAAAATTTCATGATTCTTCCAGTGATTTCCAAGTCCTAGATGAGAAAACAGAAGAAGAAAAAGAAAACTATTTCTATATGTATGTTTGCGGTTTTATATATATATATATATCGCCCGTGTGATGCCGGGCCCGAAAGGGGAGCAAAGAATAGCAACACTGTTTACCTTCCACGCATGTCGTAAAAGGCGACTAAGGAGGTTAGGGGATGGAGTGGTTGTCCCATCCTATATAGGGTCAGTGACCCAAAGCCATGCTGAAGTCGGGTGTATCAGGCCGAAAGGCGCAGAAATCGCAGCAATGCTGTAAACCATGATACAACACATTTCGTTCTCCGGACTACATCCTGCTAATCTGCAGGAGTTTGAGAACGGACGCAGAAGAAGAATATATATATATTCTATAAATTACGTCTACATCCAGGAATGAACTGAAAAACAGCATGACAAGAGGAATGGAGAGAATGTTGTCAAAAGTTACCCTCAACAATATATTTTCTATATGCCGGTTAACATTTTGGATGTGAATTTGGTTGAGATATCTGATAGATTCATGTATTTGTTGTGTAATATGTAAATGTTTCTGCAAATGTTAATTATGTGTGATCGAGGTGTGTTGGTGTGGGGAGATAGGTGTGTGATTATGTTTTACATAATTTTTCCTGGGATGGGAATTTCCCTGAATTATTTGTTGAAAAGTTTGGGAGGGGAATTCAAAAAAATAACACATGAAAATTGTTCATGTAGTTTTTGAAATTCCATCAGAAGTTTTTGAACTTCCATCAGAAGTTTTTGAACTTCCATCAGAAGTTTTTGAACTTCCATCAGAAGTTTTTGAACTTCCATCAGAAGTTTTTGAACTTCCATCAGAAGTTTTTGAACATCGATCAGAAGTTTTTGAACTTCCATCAGAAGTTTGTGAACTTCCATCAGAAGTTTTTGAACTTCCATCAGAAGTATTTGAACTTCCATCAGAAGTTTTTGAACTTCCATCAGAAGTTTGTGAACTTCCATCAGAAGTTTTTGAACTTCCATCAGAAGTTTTTGAACTTCCATCAGAAGTTTTTGAACTTCCATCAGAAGTTTTTGAACTTCCATCAGAAGTTTTTGAACTTCCATCAGAAGTTTTTGAACTTCCATCAGAGTTGATCAATTTTTACATTCCATCACTCCCCCCCCCCCCCCCCACTTTCTGATAGATTTTATACTTAAGGTTACCGTCGTCTCTGTTCACAATGTTTATGTTTGCCTGTTGTGTGTTTCTTTGTCTAAAGCGCACAGTAATCAATTCAATATCAGAGGTAAGTAGTTGACAGAAATAAAGACACGCTTACAATACAACATTTATTGCTTAAAGCGGATGTACATGACTTATATACAAGTAATGGGGGGGGGGGGTTGAGGGGGTCAAAAACTTTTGACAGTTATCGGGAGAGAGGAAAGCGAGAGGAGCGGTTGATAAAATTAAACCTCAACAATATTGTATATTTATACACCAGTTATAAATTGTTATACATTTTTTAACACTTGACTAATAAGTATTTTGTTAGTATGTTTTAACACTTGACTAATAAGTATTTTGTTAGTATGTTTTAACACTTGACTAATAAGTATTTTGTTAGTATGTTTTAACACTTGACTAATAAGTATTTTGTTAGTATGTTTTAACACTTGACTAATAAGTATTTTGTTAGCGTGTTTTAACACTTGACTAATAAGTATTTTGTTAGCGTGTTTTAACACTTGACTAATAAGTATTTTGTTAGTATGTTTTAACACTTGACTAATAAGTATTTTGTTAGTATGTTTTAACACTTGACTAATAAGTATTTTGTTAGCGTGTTTTAACACTTGACTAATAAGTATTTTGTTAGCGTGTTTTAACACTTGACTAATAAGTATTTTGTTAGCGTGTTTTAACACTTGACTAATAAGTATTTTGTTAGCGTGTTTTAACACTTGACTAATAAGTATTTTGTTAGCGTGTTTTAACACTTGACTAATAAGTATTTTGTTAGCGTGTTTTAACACTTGACTAATAAGTATTTTGTTAGCGTGTTTTAACACTTGACTAATAAGTATTTTGTTAGTATGTTTTAACACTTGACTAATAAGTATTTTGTTAGTATGTTTTAACACTTGACTAATAAGTATTTTGTTAGTATGTTTTAACACTTGACTAATAAGTATTTTGTTAGTATGTTTTAACACTTGACTAATAAGTATTTTGTTAGTATGTTTTAACACTTGACTAATAAGTATTTTGTTAGTATGTTTTAACACTTGACTAATAAGTATTTTGTTAGCGTGTTTTAACACTTGACTAATAAGTATTTTGTTAGCGTGTTTTAACACTTGACTAATAAGTATTTTGTTAGCGTGTTTTAACACTTGACTAATAAGTATTTTGTTAGCGTGTTTTAACACTTGACTAATAAGTATTTTGTTAGCGTGTTTTAACACTTGACTAATAAGTATTTTGTTAGCGTGTTTTAACACTTGACTAATAAGTATTTTGTTAGCGTGTTTTAACACTTGACTAATAAGTATTTTGTTAGCGTGTTTTAACACTTGACTAATAAGTATTTTGTTAGTATGTTTTAACACTTGACTAATAAGTATTTTGTTAGCGTGTTTTAACACTTGACTAATAAGTATTTTGTTAGTATGTTTTAACACTTGACTAATAAGTATTTTGTTAGCGTGTTTTAACACTTGACTAATAAGTATTTTGTTAGTATGTTTTAACACTTGACTAATAAGTATTTTGTTAGCGTGTTTTAACACTTGACTAATAAGTATTTTGTTAGCGTGTTTTAACACTTGACTAATAAGTATTTTGTTAGTATGTTTTAACACTTGACTAATAAGTATTTTGTTAGCGTGTTTTAACACTTGACTAATAAGTATTTTGTTAGCGTGTTTTAACACTTGACTAATAAGTATTTTGTTAGTATGTTTTAACACTTGACTAATAAGTATTTTGTTAGCGTGTTTTAACACTTGACTAATAAGTATTTTGTTAGCGTGTTTTAACACTTGACTAATAAGTATTTTGTTAGTATGTTTTCTGCTAAAAAAGATGTCGGGATGCAAATATTTGTGGGACATAGTTAAACAGGGGAGGTATCTGAATTTTTGATATGGTCGGAGGAGAGGGGTAAAGAAGTAAACAAAAAAATGTCTCCCGCGTGTATCTCTGTCTATCTCTTTTCTCCAGTCACCGTTACTCTACCTTCAAGGTAAGTTCTCCAATAGTGTCTTTAACCAATAATAAATCACAGGTGACTCATTATATTTATGCAAGGTTACAAGATACAGGTGAGCCTAGAGATGCAGATACACATAGAGATAAAAGACAACATAGAGATGCAGTTGGACCTGGAGCTACAGGCAAACAAGAGATAAAGGAAGAACACATGTTTCAAAGTAGGAATTCAGCAGGTATGAAATAGTCATCCCTCACTACTTCGCGGTTCATTTATCGCGGTCTCAGTACATCGCTTGTTGATTGTTCAAAAATATTCATCACAATTTCAAAATTGAGGAATTATTTTCACTCATCGCGGCCGGTTCTGGTTCCTATTAACCGCGATAACTGAGGGACGACTATATAACAGATATACTAAGAGACTGATACAACAACACCGACTGTAACTATTATTTGCAAACGAATTGAGAATTTTTAAAGATTAAACACAGCAGATTATGAGATTATGTCAATATTTACATTAGTAACAGCGTCTATCTGTGCTTACTGATACATGTCAAAATGAATGTGTTTTCTCAGGCCCAGTGTAGTCATGTAGTCGTGTAGTCGTGTAGTCGTGTAGTCATGTAGTCGTGTAGTCGTGTAGTCATGTAGTCGTGTAGTCGTGTAGTTGTGTAGTCATGTAGTCATGTAGTTGTATGTAGATAACTACAAAAGAAGGGAATCATCTTTCTGCCTGATTAAAGAGTATTATTTCTGTATGACTGCCTGCCTGACTCTACTAATTCATACATTGCTCGTTTTCTGTCAATTATAGCCTCACTGGTACCAGATTTAGTGTCACCGACATCAGATTTAGTCTCACCGATATCAGATTTAGTCTCACCAGTATCAGATTTAGTCTCACCGGTATCAGATTTAGTCTCACCGGTATCAGATTTAGTCGTCCTAATGTCGCCGGGTCAAGAAAAGGCTGCAAAGAACGGCAAGGTGGTTTACCTTCCATTCCCTAGGAGACAGCTAATATTATTAGGGGGCGGAGTTGGCTGTTTCGTCCTATTTATGGACGAAATAACATAAAAGACATGCTGAAGTCGTATGTGCTGGGTCATAAGATATATTATTTACAGCAACGATGTAAATCATGACGCAATGCATTCATTTCTCATGACTACATCATCTTCATCTGCAGAAGAAGAAGATAATATAGTGAACCAAATTGCGCAAATATCGCAGGATCCTTCTGGTAAAACGACACACATTACTTACAGGCCGAAGTCTATTATATCTCTTGTCTATCCCCAGGTGGTGTTGTCGTAGGTTCGACACATGCCGTTGAGCGCTGAGGTTTGTGATGGAGATGTAGTCTGTGTTCAAGAACCAGGTGTGTTACTATATTTGAGGTGTAGTCATGTTTATTCATGATGGTTTCGATGTTGTCTATCCATCTTCTCCTTGGTCTGCGTTGGCTCTGTATCCTGATTTTATCTTGTTATACGTTCATATGGGAAGTTGATCTTTCATCCTCATAAGATTTTCAAGCCATATTAGTAGGATGGTTTCTCTATATATTCGATGTATGATGTGATATAAAGTACAAGCAGTTCTGATAAACGAGATTATTTCTACCTTTACATTCTAGATGGAATGAAGAAGTTGACACACCAGCATCGCTTTGGACTCCATGAATTATCCCTGAGCATGCTAGTAGAGTCACAAAACATCTAATAACATACCTCATAGCTACTGGGCTACGTATAGTAACACATGCAGGCAACAACGAGTGAAGAACATTACGAAAGTGTCTATGTTTTATTATTATAAGTGTCAATTTAAAATAAGTATCAATAAAATAAGTGTTATTATAAGTTTTAATATACCTCACTATTTATTTATAAAGATAATTTTTTTTAAATTCACAATAAAAACTGAAGAAAACTGGTTTGCTCTTTACCTTTCATTAATTAGACTTACGTAAAGTTTATATTCCGTTTCAATGGGACACAACAGATTATATCTAAAACTAGTGGGTAATGATGGGCAATGATGAGCACACAAGAAATCATAAAAATTACAATACACAAATCACATTCAACTCTCATTAATTAGGAAAGATGAGTAATGATGAGGTTGTGTATTGGTGGGGTGAGTGCGTTTGGGGAAGGAAGGATACAAGAAGAAACATCATTTGAAAACGCATGGAATGAATGTGAAACCAAATATAGACATAAACATATATATATATACAACCACACCTAAACATACATAGAAATGTATACACACACCAGGAGTTAAGAAATAAATATATAACAAAATGGACACAGATGTGTGAAGGATAGACACACAAAATGCGCAGGCATGTAAATTTATCCACACATAGGAAAGGGCTCACGCCAGAAAAGGCATACATATTGACACAGAATGGAGATACGTGCATTAACATAAACAAGCGCTCACATAAATACATATATATATATATACATAAATATGAACAAAATCCAGATAAACAATTTCTCACATAAATAAAAACAATAACATGAACATTCGCACACATAGAAACATATACATATATTGATATAAATATAAACGTTCGTTCACATAAAGATAATGCTATAAAAACTGCATATGTATACATACACATGTGTGGTCTAAAGTAATTGTGTGGATACATAGAACCATGTAAAACAAATTGCATATACAAATAACTATACAAGTGTGGGCACCCATCGAAGAGACAACTGCAGTAACACCGAGGAAATCAAAGTCTAAATATGTAAATGATTGAACAATAACAATATGGCATTCTAATGTACAATTGATGGACTAGAGTACAAAATAATCACATGTTGACATACACAAACGAAAGAAGACATAAGGGAAATATATAGAAGTACGGCAAACACAAAAATAATTACTCACGAAAGTGTACAAAGACAAATAATTACAAGAATCAGTGCAATACGGGAGTAGAGGGTATAAAGAAAAGGTGGGTAACTCAAACAAAACGGTGATTAATGTTCATTACGTGTGATTGTAAGACTCCCATATGGCAAATGAGACGATATTCCAAGGACTGAGGTTGCCGGTCACCGGTATAACAATGTAACAAACCGGTTACAGAGACATCAGAGCTACCTTGATGTGACGGGCTGTTAAAATGATTAGCCACTGGGGAGTCACGACGATTCGTGATATCTCTCAAATGTTCGGCGAATCTATCAGCTAAACGTCTACCAGTATCACCAATATACTTCATATCACAACGCTTACATATGATAGAGTATATTAAATTACGGGACAAACATGAAAAAGAATCCTGAATATGAAAGTGTGATTTAGGAAACTGTAACATGGGAGTGAAGATAATAAAAGGGCAAGTCAAACAGTTTCGGTGACAAGGGACAGTTCCTAGTTGACCTGCAGAAGTGCGCAGACGAGAATGAACTAAGAGATCCCGAAGGTTTCTGTCCCTCCGAAAAGCGACTAGTGGAAGAGAGGGAAATGCAGGAATGGAGATTGGATCTAACTGGAGGATAGAGAAATGTCGTAATAGGATACGTAGTGCCGGCATATTATGAGGATGAAAAGTGATAGCCAGTATAGGGCGATCAGAGGTATGTTTAATAGATGGTACGAGGGCCACTGAGCGGGAAATAGTAAGAACACGTTGTAAAGCTGATGACAGGATATCCTCAGGGTATACACAACGGCGAAAAAATATTTGATAGCTTGTGTTTAGTAAAGTAATTACATGATAGCTTGTGTTTAGTAAGGAAATATGAGTCTGGATCAAATAGGATTGTCATTGTTTCATTGTTCACAGGAGAATGGTAGAAATGGGAGTGGCTAGAGGTGATGGGAGAAAATGCTCCCTCTTCGGAAAGATCAGAAGAATGCATTATCAGCAACTGACTGAGATACTCAGCTTATACACTTTTAGATGGCTGACGGAACGGCAAGCAGAGCATATATGGGAATGCCCCTAGTATTGTGACCCGTTTCTAATCAAGAATCAGTATAGCAGCATCATCATTTGCAGTGTAGTATCAGTATAGAAACGTCATCTATTGCTGTGTATTTTCAGTATCGACGCGTCATCAGTTGTTGTGTAGTATCAGAATCTCAAGATGGTCTAAAACAAACATTTCTATACATGATCAATAATGAAATGGACGTTTAACAATTCATCGCAGAAGATGAAGAAGAATGAGTTTAAATTAAGATACTACATTGCACTTTCACTACTTAATTAATTTCTACATTTAAACTGTCTAATGCAACGTAGTTAAACATATTATCAATATACATTTGCCCTGTGTTACTCCAGCCACCTACATCCTGTTTAGCGTTGTTACCCTACACTGGAACATTTATCCCCTGGACGTATTATGTCCGGAGAAATGATCACAGATATTTATTACAAGTATTCATACTATTTACTTTCATATTCATTAACAACGTGACAGATGCAGCGGTTAAATGATCTAAAATTAAGTAACTTAGTGAAACTAGAATGTAATAGAGGGTGGGCAGTGTTGTTGGTAGTCGTGGTACGGCACCATTCTGTCACTTATTTCCTGTTTACAAGAATAATGCGTTCGCTATCATCATGTGTCGTGTGGAGTAACGTAGGCGATCTTTGATGTCTACAATATTATACCTGAAGAAATAATATTGTGCATGAGTTTCAAAAAGTACCTTCAATGACATGAGGAAAATAGTAACATCTAAACAAATTACAAACACGTTGAAAATGAGATCTATAAAATGCTACATCTATTATATATTAATGTATGGCTCAGAAACATGGACACTAAATAAACAATAAGAAGACGAAATGGATGCTTTGAGATGTGGATATATAGAAGAATATGGAGAACATCATAGAAAAAGAAGAAAACAAACAAAAAGGTTCTAACCACACATAATATGAAGAAAAAATTATTAAGAGAAATAAAGATATATCTATCTACTCGCTAAACACTTTCTTGCCTTTTAGCGATAGGGGTAGAAGAGTTTTCTGGAAAACAATTTGAAGGATAGCTTAAACGAATTGCTGTTTGCAGACGACCAAGTACTAGTAGAATCATCAGAAGAGCAACCACACAGACAAATAGACACATTACATCCAACAAGTCAAACCTTTAACATGAAGATAAATATAGAGAAGACCGAAGTAATGAAGATAGGAAGAACAGAAAGAAACACCAACATATATAAATTGGAAACAACAGACTTAAATTACAGAATTCACATATCAAGGAAGTAATATAACAAAACACTATGTTATTACAATTTATATACAGGTGAAATCTCCGGCTTTGCTCCAGGCTAATATTCTGGAGCATACTGAGGCGTTGAACATGCTAACTATCGCTGATAAGTCCCCAATATACACACTTCGTAATTGTCACGCACAGAAATATGTACATGGAAGAACAATCCCCTTCTTCCATTCTGTAAAAATCATACAAAACTCCATGAGTCTGGCTTAAGAGAGCAAGCAAGTTGGGCTCCGCCCGATTCGACTACTCATTACATAAACTACCATACTGTATATACCTCTGCTTTTCACTATCACTGAATTATAGTTCAATAACTATATCTTGTGTCCACTCACACATTTCCAATGGAGTTCACCCTTTCACTCACACACCTTCCAGATGCCAGTTATTAAATCTACTACGACTGATCTTCACAACAATCAGAACCTGATGAGTTCGGGGATTCTAAAACTTAAGTAAGGGCGATTTTGCTCCCACTCATCTGGACATCACACCCAGCATTCCCTAACAACACTATTACAAAGGTTGAGCACCCCTGTTCTACGGGATGTAAGAACCAATCCCAATATCTGTCGTCGCCTCTGAAAACATGCATTGCACGTAACAGTGTTGTTATTCCATGTTTCTCTTCCAGACCCCTTCAACATGCAGAGGGACTGAGAAGCACACATCATAGCCACCTTATATTATAATAATTTTAGAAACATCAATCACGAATCAATTTTAGAAAACCATTAGATAGAGGTAGTAATGATCTCAACCTACACTGCAGAGTAGACATTTTCTTGCATACCCTGCTAATCTCAGATGACACAAAGGGATCTGGTTAACAGTGATACGCACATAGTATCTTCATCGTTCGACATCAAGACGACAATACAGTGAGTGTATATGTCAAACATCATACTTGGTTTGTTGCTTGCTGATCCAGCGGACCATGGGCTCGTGCCCTTTGACCTAATGCCACTAAATCGCATTATATTACTAGGAAGTCTGTGGATTTTTGGCCCACCGCGGGACAGAGCCAGAGAATAACTATCACACCTCCAGGAAGGTAAGTTTCAACCTATGCACTGCTCCTAGCCACCGTAGCCAAGATAGGGTTCACTGTGCTTATACCCCGCCACCAATTGACTACTGGTTATGCCGAACTTCTCTATTGCTCCAGGCATGTAACCAAATGTTCAAGTCAAAAGGATTGTCACGTCCTGAGTCAATGTGCCTCTATTATGAGTCTACTCCATAGGACAAAACAGACCTGTCAATTTCCTCCTCCCCAGTGATGCACAGTACATCTCTGGCTCCCTCCCAACCAAAGAGGGTGCATACATATATATTCAAGTAAACATGAAACACATTTAAACAACAAAATAAACGCACAATTATATAGCTGACCGCCCGTGTGTTCCTGGGGCCCGAATGGGAGCAAAGAATAGCAACACTGTTTACTTTCCACGCTTGTCGTAAAAGGCGACTAAGGAGGTTATGGGATGGAGTTGGCTGTCCCATTACATATAGGGTCAGTGACCCACAGCCATGCTGAAGTCGGATGTGTCAGGCCGAAAGGCGCGGATATCGCAGCAATGCTGTACACCATGACACAACGCATTCCTTTCTCTGGACTACATCCTGCTAATCTGCAGGAGTTTGAGAATGAACGCATATGAAGAAGAATATAGCTGACGTGCCATGAAGCTTCTCTAAGATAACCTCAATATAACGGCATGTCATCCACTAGGGTTTTCTGTTGCATGGGTGGTTTTTCTAGTTGATCAGTGGTGAGACCCAGAGACGCAACCACATGCGTGAAAACATCATACTTAAAAAAGGTAAAATTCCAGGCTGCATGACCATACAAGAACTAAAACTGCAGGCAACGAACCGCAACACATGGAGAATCAAAACATCTGCCTGCGGCACGAAATGAACAAACACACTAACTATATATCAAACACATATATTACCTGATATAACACATGCTGTTTCACAGATCTGTAATCTATTCCCAGGGTTCCCAAATCCCACCATGAAGCTTTGGGTCACTTCTGTGGTCAGGAGGAGGATAGTTAGCTGGAACAGCGGTTTTGTTCATCTCCATTAGTTGGTCCAATATTTTTCTGACAGTTTCAGGTCGCTGTTCCGATAGATCGTGTGTCTCTGTTGGATCTTCCGTTATGTTGAACAACCAAACATTTTTTGATGAGGGTTCATTCAGTTCTGAAACAGAAAGTTGTATTGTGAGCAGAGTTTGCAGATTTGAACCACAATCTTCTCTAGAAAAGTCTTGCGCCCAAAGCACAGTACCATTCTTTGTGACTGATTTGTGGAATTTATTGGTCAATTTGTATATACTTTATTTCGTCAGATAATGAACATTCGGATAAGTCAAAATGAGTGACGCTGTGTATAAGCAATAAGCACGATATTGCAGAAAGATTTACCTGAATCAAGTTGTTAACTCTTTAATACCACAAGCATTTTCACAAAACATTTTGTGAATTGTAATTTGTATGTTTTCTTTTGTGCGCATCATTACCCGCTAGTTTAAGTTATAGTCCGTCGTGTCTGATTGAAGCGATTATATAAACTGTGTTTTATGTAAGTACAGTTGTTGTTACGGTTCAGGCAGTTACCTTGTATGTATTATCGTATTAAACATATGAAACAAGATTTCTATTGATTGTAATTCTTGGTAATCGAAACAGACAATAAAACAAGCAGGAAAACATGCAGCAATGAAATAATAAATGTAAGCGTTTGTATACATTGGGACAGATTGTGCTTTTGTACATGTCACATTGTCAAAGCACAAAAATCTCCACTGTTCTCAACAGAAGGGAAATTTGTGTTTGATTAGTGGGGTAAATGGGCTGACTTGTTGAACTTTATTTAGTACAATTATACTACCACAAGATAATGACAACATAAAAACACTGCAGGAGAAAACAATAACGTATATTCAGTTTCAAACAAATCTGGCTACAGTCAATAAACATAGAATGCACAGCAGATCCCATAAATTACCCTCGTGTATACACTGCTCTTATCCCAATGTAACATCCTAACATCTCTTTATTGACTGCCTTTCCCGCTGAATTGTCAGGAACAGACTTATACAAATACCATTAACAATTACTAATATTACTTATTTATTGATTTCTAAATAAAGTTCGGTTGTACAGATCGCCTCTGTGACGGCCAAAGTACCGAGTTCGATCCCTGCCATATACAATTGAGCATCCAGACTATTCATAAAGCAATGGCAAACTACTGAACGTATTTATATTGCCTTGAAAATCACTACAGCCAAAAAATGTTGGGTTTGTTCGCTACGTCTTGACTAGGATGCTACCATATTATTTTGTTGAAGTCAAGTTCAGGAGATGTCAGCTTTCTAAAGAAGAACATTGAGTGGTCATGAGTAGATCAATCAACAACATTTGGATATCAACAACAACAACAACAATAAAAACAATAACAACAACAATAAAAACAATAACAACAACAATAAAAACCACAACAACAATAAAAATCACAACAACAGTAAAAAACCACAACAACAATAAAAATCACAACAACAGTAAAAACCACAACAACAATAAAAACAAAAACAACAACAAGAAAAACAACAACAACAATAAAAACCAAAAAAGCATCAACGTTCTCGTGCAATGGGATAGACAAATAATCAAGATATTAAAGATCATGTAGATTCTAGAAAGCATATCTTATTTTTAAAAAGGCCAATCCCAATAAGGCTATAACTACTGAATGAGGCTGAGGTTTACATGGAAGGAGATGTACACACTTCTTAAATTAACAGAATACATGTATGTTACATCACAACATCCACAGTTCGTGAGTCACTACAAACAGCAATGTTCTGCTAAATGAGCTGGCCTTGTGCCTAATTTTTTTAATTTCCATTGGGTTGCATGGACGTAGACATTTGATGTTTCTTCAGATTTTCCCCTCAAGAATGAAATACAGTTCTTTTCATTTCACTTTAAATAATTTTCTAAAAACATTTTTTATGCACTAGGGTAAGTCATTCAATTTTCACTTAAAAGTCAAGGTTTGTATTCTGCTTACGACTTTTCGTTTATCAAGTGGATTTATTAGGGTATTTATCGTATTTTCAATTTGTTTTTTAGTACTAAACGTTATATTCTATATTCTTAAGGAAGGTTTTGAACTCCCAACCCCTTGCCTACTGGCTTAGAGTGTTAGCTCATCAGTGCTGCACATAATTTTTATGAAAGGAAGTCTTTGAGAATTAACTTAATTGTACTCGAGTTTCCAACTAAACGCTCTGCCCTCTCAACAAACCAGAACTCCACTTTTTTTAGTGTACCACTCATAGCACGTAACTCCATAGCTTCTATCACCAGTGCCCAGGGATTTCCGGAAATAATGTAGAGGACACACTTTGCAGCGATCCAGCCATGACCATAAACCTACAATATATCACTTACTTGCTAATAGGAAAATCAACATTTACAAATCACTAATTTGACTATTCCCATGATTTTAATTGGTTGCCACACAAAACATAAGCATAGTGACTAATGGAAAACACGGACGGAATAGTCAGTTGTGTCATTATGAAGGCTGGATTTTCCTTTATCCAGTTTTATATTGTAGACGGTCATTTCTGAACATGATGATGATGATGAACATGGCATGAAAAACAATAAATGTGATGAACAAGTAGAAAAACAATAAATGTGATGAACAAGTAGAAAAACAATAAATGTGATGAACAAGTAGAAAAACAATAAATGTGATGAACAAGTAGAAAAACAATAAATGTGATGAACAAGTAGAAAAACAATAAATGTGATGAACAAGTAGAAAAACAATAAATGTGATGAACAAGTAGAAAAACAATAAATGTGATGAACAAGTAGAAAAACAATAAATGTGATGAACAAGTAGAAAAACAACAAGACATTTGTGATTGTCTAATTTAGTTTGTTAGTTCGTAGATGCCCGATGAGTACGATTCGTGCCAGGAAAGTTCTATTACAGTACATGCAGGAGTGCAGAGGGTTGGGGTAGGAGATTTTTTTAATTTGTCCTTCCGCTTCTTGCGCTTCTAAATTGCCGCAGTGTTCTTTTTTTTCAAATTTAGTGATGTCAGTAGTGATCTGGGTGTGCCAAGCTGAGCTTCAAGAGTTTCTTAGGTGATCCTTGACGCGCCTTTTCCGCCCTCCGATTGAACGTTTACCATCGCACAATTTCCCATAAAATAATCTCTTTGGAACGTGCTTGTCTGGTGTTTGTTTAGAAGGTGCTTGTCTGGTATACGGACGATGAGGCCCGTCCAGCGGAGTTAGTTAGTTAGTTAGTTAGTCGTCGGATCATCATCACTGCAAACTGGACACGTCCATAGTTGCTCCGATTTCTCCTTGAGTGTATCCGCCATTACACTTCTGCTGACAGTACCGGTCCTATGTTGGTTGACCATCATTCTTCTGCGCCCTCCAAAATGTTCACCTCTAGCAACACCGCAATTCAATCCCTGATCTTTATTCTTAGCCATTGAAAAGGAATCATTGTCCACATTAGTCTCACTCTAGCGTGTTATATCTCTTAAGGAGTTCAAAACGTCAGCACGATTCATTGCCCCATCGCCCTGTGTCACAATCGCGCACGATGCCAGTTGATCTGCTCTTTCATTGCCTCGAACGCCCACATCTCACGGCAATCCAGCGGAGTTTGAACCTAACCAGCAGCGCATGCCTAATTTGCATACGGGCCTTTTGTATGATTTCCGTGTCTGGTACTCGATCCTGCCAACGTACTCTCTTGAGGTGTCTTATGCACCGAAAGTGAAAAGAGTTACCCCATCGAGCTTGTCTCCCATTGACATTCCAGGATAGCGCAGCATAAAGCAGTGTTGGTAGAACCACTGCGCGGTACACGTCCAACTTAGTTGTCAAACTGAGACCACTCCTGATCTAGACGTTGACACAAAGGCTCCTGACTGCCGCACTAGCGTGAGCATTACACAGGGCAACATCCTCGTCAATTGTCAAATTTGCGATAGGGTCCTGCCGAGATATACAAACTTTTTGGCAGTTTTGAGTTTTTGTCTCTTTACTGTGATTACTGGTTCTGTGTAGGGGACACCTGGCGCTGGCTGACACATTACTAATGTCTTCGCGGTGCTGATGGTGAGACCAAACGCATCAGATGCTAAAGAAAAGAGGTTCATGATCTACTGCATGTCATTCAGACTGGTGGTGTTGAGTCAACGAACAAGAGGTTGCGAACGATGTCCGTCTTAGTTTTGGTCTTGGCCTTCATTCTACTATATTTCAATAGCCCTCCACCAGCTCCACAGCGAAAGGAAATTCTTGCACTGTTATTCCGGAAGGCATCATTTAACATTGAAGTGAACACCATGCTGAAGAGCGACGAAGCCAGGACGCAATGTTTGACACCGTTAGTAAATGGAAGCGAGGTTGAGTGTGCGCCGTCATCTTGCACGCAGGCTGTCATATCAACATGGAACTGGCGAACCATCTATTCACTAAACCCTTTGTTGCCTTTCAGAGTCAGAGGTAAGGACATCGTGAATTTTTTGGGACATCCAAATTTGGCCATGATCTTCTATAGTTCATCGCGATTTACAGCGTCGAATGCCTTAGTTAGGTCGCCAAATGTTGTGTAGAGACCAATGTTCTGTTCGCGAAATTTTTCCTGTAATTGTCTGGCAGTCAATATCATTGCATCAGTACCTGACCTGTCGGAAGCCACATTGGCACTCTGAAAGAAGACCTGTCTCAAGATGGGTTTGAGGTCTGTTTAACAGGGTCTTAGCCAGGATATTGGCTGCAATAGAGACCAGGGATATGCCTCGGTGGTTGTCGCAAGCTATACAATTTCGTTTTCTCTGCAAACCCAACCACAAGACTGTTTAGCCGCATCTTACCACATTCATGGCATGTCACATATTTTTCCAACTTCTGTGTTCCAGTTTCTGAATAAGACATCGCACGTAAAGAAGGAAAAGGGGTATTAGATCAAGACCGATAACTCGCTTATGGAAAACAAGAACTTTTAACGGATTTTGGACATCCTAGAATGTGTACTCACCTCGAACTTGCGGATGATCTTCTGAAGGAGACACCCATTTACCCTCTCCTGGATCTCCAGTAATCAGTTTGAGTTCCCCAATCCTAACTGCAGCACTAACTCGCGTGTCAAATGTGTCTGGATACAACCTTTGACCTCTCTTCTCTGTTAGCTCATCAATATTGTGCAACAAGGTGCTCCGTGGGGAACTGGCTCCATGACTGTAAGAATACGAATCTGTATTAGGATTTAAATTTATCTAATAAAAACAGTTTCTAATTAAAACTACTGTTGCGTATCCTTGGAGGTCGTGGTGACAGGTGATGACTGATCGAAATTATATTTGCATGGTTAAAGCTTTAATGTAATTAAATTGAACAAGTTCACGATCGATAGCAGCGCACCTTATCACGAGAGATATTTCTTTTATTTTTACAAAGTTTAAAATTACAATTTCATACACAATTTATGGGGAGGGGGGCGTCCTTAAACTACGTCAATAATTAATGGCGTGAGTGGAGTCAGTGGAGACATTTGACAGTTGCTGACAAGTGGGGAGGGGAGAGTCGTGGGTTGACAAAAGTAAGGTGACGTCGTTAAAACTGTTTTTATACATTACCTTAATTGTGGGGTGCACAGGGAACGCATTGCTCTTGGCGGACCCAGGGTTAACAGATAACCAAGATCCCAAAAGTGCCTCCTCGTGGCGCACCCTGGTAACAGAAATACAGCGGCTCGTGCTGATTCTGGCTAAACCTTTTGGGGGTCGTGTCCGTGAATGTGAAGGTAACAGATGGAAAGAAATTTTACTGCAAAAAAGACAGGCAATATCTCCGACACCTCTGTGCCAACACATGCAGCAACACTGTCGACACACAGTGAAGCTAGAAAGTCTGGTAGAAGCATTGGATGGCGACCAATGTAGTCGGTACAAAGCAGGCAGATGTTCCAATAAAAATAAAAGCACAACGAGTACACTGAGAAAGATGCACAGCGCTAGATGGCAGATTCAGTGCAAAAAGCACGGAAAACGGTTCCATGAAATCGAACTAAAGCATTGTTAGCTCGAGACAAGCTTCTAGTTACCAGTGATCCCAGCCTGGGCCCAACTCTACTGTCGAGTCTTTCCTATACCGGAAGCGTGCTCGCGGAGAGAAAAGGTTCAGTACCCGATGGGCACAGGCATATCAGTCCGAGGCGACAATCACTGTTCATCTCTAGAACAAAACACAAGTCCCTAACGTTCTTAAATATGTGTACAGATTCAGACCTGGACGAGGGGCTCACGAAGTTGGTGAGCAACGCTTCGGCTAAGAAGACGAACGAGTCCGAGCCCATCTCTTCTGTCAAGTTCTTCCTAAACCGGAACCAGGCTTGAGGACGACAAAAGGTTTAGTACCCGGTGAGCACAGGCACAATACGTCTAATTACACGAGACAAGTTCACTGGCTGCGGAGCGCCTCGTGCAGGACAGACGTGAAGGACAAACCGTCTCGGCATAGAGTCAGTACAAATTCGCTGTCTGGCGACAGATAGGAAGGCTGTCACAGTCTAGGGTAGCCCACCCGCATTGTCAAGGCATGCCGAAATCGGATGTGCTAGGCCTACAAGGCGCATAACTGTGGCACAACGTAATCACGCTCCCGGCGGAAATCGCACAGGTATCCGTGCTGGTTACAATGGAGCGAACGCAAAACAAACAAACCATAATTGTGCGAATTTGAAAAATATTTTTAACAATCTTGTAAACAGAGACAGGATTCTTATATATAAACATAGAATGTTTATGACCGAGGTAATGAAGATAAGAAGAACAGAAAGAAACACCAATATATATAGCGGGGAAAACTGACTATACAAAAGACATAATTCACATATCTAGGAAGCAATATAACAACAGACGGCAAGAGCAGCAAAGAAATACACAAAAGATGTAGTAAAACATACCATGGCCTAGGGCACATGACACCAATCTTCAAAAACAAAAATGTCGATTAAAACACCAAAATAAAAATATTAAAACCGAGTATTATGCCAACGCGCCTACCAATGCAAAATACGGACAACGACAGCACAGAACAAACGTACACTTGTTACAGCTTGTTATGGCATGCTTACGCAGAATCATAGGAATATCGCTAGGAAACAGAGTGAGAAATGCCATTAGACAGAGAAACGGCACCGCGCCAATCTTGAAATATATTAGGAACCAACAGATCAAATGGTTTGCACACATCAGCAGACTACCACCAGACAGCATACCACAGTATTTATGCTACACAGATACAGTAAAGGCCGACCTAGAGGCCGACCACGAAAACGATGGACCACCAAAATAAAAGAGAAGAGGCGACAAATTCCACAATACATTCAGCGAGCACACACAAGGTCCATCTCCGCTCCAGAGAACTCTTCTACCCCTGACGCAGAAAGACAATTTCCCCTATATCATCATATTCTCCTATTTGTTCCAGTGCACTGTCTTGTCTTAAAGTGCTTAACACAAGTTGTCATAATGTATATCCTATCCAATTTCAGCGCCAGAAATACTCTGAGAAAATTTCTATACTTTGTTGATAATGGGCACTGATGTAAGACCCACAAGGAAAGAGAAGTCTGAGAAAATCTAGAAGAAAAGAGAGAGAGAGAGAGAGAGAGAGAGACGATGAAATTTCTCAAAAATGTCGGCATCACATGCAAAGACTTTAAAAGGAAATCCAATATGGAAGCACACATCCTCATCGTGGTCAGCTTCTTGAAGTAGAGATTCGGCTTAGTCCAGCCAACAGAGGATGGAAACTAAGACTGATCGAGACATGCCCTACATCGAATAGGACCACAGTCATGCGTAGGTAAAAACAGGTGCTAAAGTCAGAAATACCAGGCTGAGAAGAGCACCAGCAACTATTGGGTCACGCATTGACTAGATATCTTTCCAACAACAACAATGTGTAGACTGCACATATCCAGTGACACTGGCTTATGCTTTTGTGAAGGGAGTTTCAATGATTGATTGTCCAGGGTTAGATAATCTATTTAATCTTTGAGAGCACGAGTTTTATCTGTTATCTTTCCTTACAAAATAAATAATATAGATCAATACGAAACTATAAATGGATATTCCAAAACATAACCCTATAAATGAAACCATAAATGGAAATTCCAAAACATAACCCTATAAATGAAACCATAAATGCATATTTCACAACATACCGATATAAATGAAACCATAAATGGATATTCCAAAACATAACCCTACAAATGAAACCATAAATTGATATTCCAAAACATAACCATATAAATGAAACAATAAATTCATATTCCAAAACATAACCCTATAAATGAAGCCATAAATTGATATTCCAATACATAACCCTATAAATGAAACAATAACTTGATATTCCAAAACATAACCCTATAAATGAAACAATAAATTGATATTCCAAAACATAACCCTATAAATAAAACCATAAATGTATATTCCAAAACATAACCCTAATAAATGAAACCATAAATGGATATTCCACAATATAACCCTATAAATGAAACCATAAATGGATATTCCAAAATATAACCCTATAAATGAAACCATAAATGGATATTCCAAAAACATAACCATATATGTGAAACCACAAATTGATATTCCAAAACATAACCCTATAAAGGAAACCACAAATTGATATCCCAAAACATAACCCTATAAATGAAACCCCAGACATGAATGCCAATCAATTATATCCTACATTAGATAACCTAATAAATAATATTTAAAAATCAGAATTCAGTAAAAGGGATTCTAACTAGGTCCGTTCAGTTGGCACCTACTTTCGTTGCACCTTGAGTGAATACGTTTTCCGAATTCGACCAAACAGCATCTCAAATAAATAAATAAATACTCCACTCAGTCAACTAGTAAACTAAAAATAGATATCTCAAGCAAATAACGGTACAAAAAAAAGGGTAGAAAGTACAACATTTTCAACTGACATTTACAAGAAGCACAACAAAACATACTACATACGCTATTGTGTTCCATTGATCAAAACCATCTAGTGGTTTGGTTCCGTTCAGACTTCCACCTGCAAGTTTAACTAGAGTTGGGAACCAGTCACTGACATGAATCAACTCTCGACTGATGGTACCTTGCATTCTGTTAGTTAAACACCCACCGGACACGAAGCCAACAGCACGCATACCACCCTCCCACATAGTAGATTTTCTGCCACGAAGAGGGTAGTTGTTTCCTCCATAAGATGTATCTCCTCCATTGTCTAAAGATAAAATACTATCAGTAATACGTGTCAAGTAGTACATAGATTCCGTATTCATACAGAATATTGTCACCAGACATAAAATATACGTGAGACATAAAATATACGTCAGACATTAAATATACGTCAGATATTAAATATACGTCAGACATTAAATATACGTCAGATATTAAATATACGTCAGACATTAAATATACGTCAGACATTAAATATACGTCAGACATTAAATATACGTCAGACATTAAATATACGTCAGACATTAAATATACGTCGGACATTAATTATACGTCAGACATTAAATATACGTCAGACATTAAATATACGGCAGACATTAAATATACGTCAGATATTAAATATACGTCAGACATTAAATATACGATAGACATTAAATATACGTCAGACATTAAATATACGGCAGACATTAAATATACGGCAGACATTAAATATACGTCAGACATTAAATATACGTTAGACATTAAATATACGTTAGACATTAAATATACGTTAGATATTAAATATACGTTAGATATTAAATATACGTCAGACATTAAATATACGTCAGACATTAAATATACGTCAAACATTAAATAAACGTCAGACATTAAATAAACGTCAGACATTAAATATACGTCAGATATTAAATATACGTCAGATATTAAATATACGTTAGATATTAAATATACGTTAGATCTTAAATATACGTTAGATATTAAATATACGTTAGATATTAAATATACGTTAGATATTAAATATACGACAAATGAACTTATTATTTCCAGATTATCATCATTTTAGTCTCCTGATATAGTCACGAGTGCTGCAATAGACACCGTCATTCAACACTTAGAACTGGAATCTTTCAGTTTTGTATGGCTGATACTTCTTCTTCCCCTTGTTCTAGGTTGATTCTCAAACTCCAGCTGATTAGCATAATGTTCATGCAGAAAACGGATGTGCTGGGCCGGAAGATGCATAATAGAGCAGCTGCACTTTGAAACCATTACCACATCGTACTTCACGATCCCATGCGGCAAGGACACGAACGTGCGTGTTGGTTGTCAGAAAGAGAACGCAGAAGAAGAAGCAGGATGTAGATCGGAGAATGCAAATCTTTGCATTATGATTTACAGCTCAGCTGCGATATCTGTATCTTTAACCCGACACATCTAACTTCTGCATGGAGTCTAGGTCACTTTGACCCTACATGAAATTGGCCAGCCAACTCTTACAACATGTATGGAAAGCAAACCTTATTGCTAACCATTGGTCTCTTTTTGGGCCTTTCAAAGCATGGACAATATGTGATTCTTACATCTCGTTCATTTCTTGAAACTGTCTACGTAACTCCAAATTCCAGCATTCTGGACATAGAAACATAAGAAAAACGTCTAGCATCCAGCATTTAGCCTAACTTATTGACTGCATTTAGCCTAACTTATTGACTGCATTTAGCCTAACTTATTGACTGCATTTAGCCTAACTTATTGACTGCATTTAGCCTAACTTATTGACTGCATTTGGAAGTTTTCAACTATTTCTCACATTAATGAACTCATTATAAACTGTGCATTTAACTACCAATCGATAAATTATAGAATTAATCACTGATTGGTAAATCGTATAGGTAATCATCGATTTGGAAATTGGAAATTAATCGCTGATTGTTATTGATAAATTGTGCAATTAACCACTGATTGGAGGAGGGTGGAGAGTTGATTGGAACATTTAGAGTCTGGGCTGGACGCCCAGCTTACTGTCAATGACTTCGTAAAGCGCTCCACATCAGCCTCTCATGGTCTATGTCCAGCTAATTACTGCAGAACTCAATTTCCTGATACTAAGCTTCTTGTGGCATACACAAACGCGACCATAGCAACACCTTCACGAGGTACCCTTGTTTCAAACAAAGCTTGCTATGGGAGTGGCCGAGTGCTTTGTGGGCTCTCCTTCTTTCTATTTTCTTGTGTATCACACGTTCTTGTCTAACCTCGAGGACCTCGCCAAGGATCCTGAATGGTCAGAAGGAACATCTCTACTTTGAGTGGATTCAGGCCCTACCTAATGTCTCATCTGCAGCGAGAGTGTCTTGCAAACTGACATTGCACCCACAGTCAGAACATGTCCTAATCTTCAGATTCTGGAAGCAGGGTCAAGAAAATTCATGGGGAATCTGGAAACTCCATGCTGGGGATCTTGAAGGCATATGATTCAGTACATGAAACGGTCACAGCAAATATTCGGTCACAGAATGAAGGATAAAGGTTTGCCTCTCGAGTGCTTGTGACCAGCAGGGAATAAGTAAAATAAAGTCGCCCATAGCACTTATTAATGCAGTAGGGATGTGAGATGTTAGCAATCTCACATTTCAGTGGCTGTGCAAATACCATATCCTCTCCCTCGCAGTCTTTACTTCCCGGATTAATCCGGGACCCATTTAAGGCTGGGTCGACCCGGGAGCCGTTGCGATCTGTAAAACATTTCCACCTCAACTGGGGAATGAACCCAGGACCACTCATATGCGAAGCCAGTGCACTAACCACTGCGCTACGCGGCTCCCACAGATCGGGAGCTGGTATTACATCTCCGTGAACCCCACCTGAAAACCCAAAAGCAAAGACTTTTCATAGATTCACGAGGGCAATTGACCATACAATCAGTTTCAGATAGCGGAAGACATTTGTATGTCATTCTTTGAGATGGGGATGTCTGCAGAAAACAACAAAACCCACAATGCCAGTTTTAAAAAAAATTTACACAACAAGTACGAGCGTCGCCTTGTTTACCAAGGCCCGTGCAAGAGAAATTCCTCCCTTCTCCTTGCGAAAAGTCAGCGAAGGGGAACTTAAACATCCTACAACTAAACATAGCAGGCATACAAAAAACACGGTCTCAGAAGTAATAAAAACATTGCAGGAACATAATGTACAAGTAGCCCTCCTTAAGGAAACAATACCACAACGGAGAGAAATTAACATCATGTGCTACACACAGCATAAATGTAAATGAAGTGTCAGGGCGGCATTATAACACTAATTGGAAATAGTGTCGCCGACGTAACCAACATTCCTGAGGGAGACATAGACCACATTCGTAACCAACAAGGCCGACGTAACCAACATTCCTGAGGGAGAAAGACCAACAGATAATAAAAGTATGGGACAAAAACAACACCTTGTATATACTGCACAAAATTCACTGTCTTCCAAAATGATCCACAAATCTTCCAGAACTTGAGCCTACAGTAAGGAGAACCATCATAGATGGCGATTTAAATGCACACATTCCAACACTTGGCTACAAACATCATCAGAACAGAGGGCTAGAGATTGAAGACATGTGCAACAGTTCAAATCTAGTCCTATTACAGACCTTCATGACACCACCAAAAATCTTACACAGTGCACACAATTCGACCAGCCGGCTAGAGATTGAAGACATGTGCAACAGTTCAAATCTAGTCCTATTACAGACCTTCAAGACTCCACCAACTATCTTACACATTGCACACAATTCAACCAGCCGGCCCAATCATTCATTTGTGTCATCTGACATAGCAGACAACAGCGTCATCACTAGCTCATTATCGAACTGACCTCACTTTCTATATTCTCCTATACATCTTATTTTCCATCATATTTGACCATAGTAAAACTCATGTTTTTTAATGAAATCTCATATAAGGTGTGCACAATTAATAATTTCTTCACAAGTATTGAACTCTGTTAGATGAAATGACAGGAACAGCTACATGATAGGTAGATCAGTACATTCTTACCTGAGACATGATAAGGACAGTTACATCATAGACCAGTACATTCTTACCTGAGACATGATAAGGACAATTACATCATAGATCCGTACATTCTTACCTCAGACATTAAAGACGATAAAGGTAAGGTAAACTAGCGTCACAGAATACGGCTTCCCATAAGTTATCAGGAATACTGCACTTGCTCAATAGCTATCGCGCCATTCATCGACTTTCCCAGAGCATGATTCCTGGTACTCTACTTCCTGGTGGCTGAGAGAATCACGGGAGAAAGTTTTGTTTTCTTTAAACCACGAATAGTGAGGGTATTCGAAACCCTGAGTTGCTGGTCGGCGGGCGAATGACCTATGAACTATATAGTGAATGAATTATACTAATGTAGCATCCTGAGACAGACATAGACAGCTACGGCGTAGTCTAATTAGTTCACACTTGCAGGAGACATGATAAGGCAGGTAATTCATAGATCAGTACAAGCTTATCTGAGACATGACAAGGACAGGTACATCATAGATAATATGTAATTACTTTACAAAGCTGAAATCAAACAGGTAGATCCAGAAAAGGTAATAAAGTTTTGCTAATAACTAGAAACACACATAATAACACACACAAATCGATGTTTCGACCAAAAGACCTTTATGAAGACAACAATTTAAAAAAATTAAAACATATAACAGAAAAGGAACAGTAATGACATCGGCGGTCACACTGGTATGTGTAATAGAGATTGACCGGCAGATGTGAAATGACACCGGACAAGGAAAATATAAAAATTAACACCTACATGTGACACGAAACAAACAGAAACTATGGATCGACTAGAGTCATACATGAGACAGGAGCGCATTAATGCAGGCCATGTATAGCATAAAAAACCATTCGGGTTTACCTGTAGACGTCCACTTCCATAGCACGAGCCATCGGAGCGCCCAATACATTCAGGTTACGGCCATTACGTCGTGCTTCTCTGACGACCGGACAGTCTGGCACGTGAGAACCGCTACATTTACCAATATGACACTCTTAAACCCGACGGCATTAATGAGCGCCTGCCTCATGTATGACAATAGTCGATCCATAGTTTCTGTTTGTTTCGTGTCACATGTTTGTGGTCATTTTTGTATTTTCCTTGTCCGGTGTCATGTCACTTCTTCCCTCCGATCTATATTACACATACCAGTGTCACCGTCGATATTATTACTGTTCGTTTTTTGTTATATGTTTTAATTTTGTTTCAATTGTTGTCTTTATAAAGGCCTTTTAGTCGAAACGCCGATTTGTGTGTGTTATTATGTGTATCTCTAGTTATTATTAAAACTTTATTACCCTATTCATGGATCTACCTATTGTGTACATCATATATCAGTACATGCTTACCTGAGATATGAGATGGACAGGTAGAACATAAGAACAAGTTCACCTGAGGCATTAGAATGACAGATACATCACATATCAGCATAGGCTTACCTGTGGAAAATATCAGTATCGTGTCGTTCCAAAAACCAAGTTCCATCATTGCCTGGGTCACATTTCTCATGCTCTCGTCCATAACTGCCACCATTCCTGCAAGTGCATGAACAGAGATATATAAGAATTATCAATCTTCTTCTTCTTCTTTCGTTCACTTGAAACATGTCTATATCTGTAATTCTGTCTCCTTAATAAAACTCACTGTCTTTTGTAGTTCATACAGTGTCCCATAGAGCTTTGATTTTAGTATAGTTTCTTCTGGCCAATATGTCTGCCTCGGCGTTTCATGCTCTGAACACTCTTTAAGTATATGTTTGGCACTCTGTGCTGCCTGTCCACATGTAAACATGGCCGTGTTGCCAATCTTGAACTTTGTATACATGTGACTGCGGAGTCGGTTGTGTCCTGTTCTGAGGCGTAGAATTATTACTTGTTCTGATCCTGTTCATAATGTGATGGTCATCTTGTGTTGGTGTTTGTAGATTTCTTATTGACTTCATCATCTGTTTTTTTTCTGATGGTAGGTGATTGGTATATCTGGTTGGTCTTCGGCAGCATCTTCCTTAGCCAGTTGGTCTGCTTTTTCATTTCCTGATATTCCACAGTGAGAGAGTATCCACTGCATGGTTACCCTATACTGGTAAGACAATTCACTAAGTAGTTTTTTCAAGTCTGTTAGTTTTCCAGATTGGAGAGCTTGAAGCACTGACCTTGCATCTGTCAGGAATACCACAGGCTGTAGGTCAGAGTTGGAGTTCAGCAGTTTTTTTAGCTTCCACACTAATTGCCTGGATTTCTGTATCATAATTATTGCATTATCCATCTGTAAATCTTTGTTCATGTGATTCCCAGAATTACGTTTTCGCTGATTCAATAAGAATTAATATAGAAGGGTGGGGGGATTTCCCTGGCGTAGAGTTTGTGCCCAAGATGTGTGAAGACATGATATCTAGTCCTGTTACTTAATACCATAGTTCCTGGTGCTCCACTCGGACTGGTCTAGTCAATGCTACGTGATACCATGGTTGCTAGTGCTCCACTCGGCCTGTTCTAGTCGATGTTACGTGATACCGTGGTTGCTAGGGCTCCACTTGGCCCGGTCTAGTCACTGTTACGTGATACCATGGTTACTAGTGCTCCACTCGGCCTGGTCTAGTCAATGTTACGTGATACCATGGTTGCTAGTGCTCCACTCGGCCTGGTCTAGTCAATGTTACGTGATACCATGGTTGCTAGTGCTCCACTCGGCCTGGTCTAGTCAATGTTACGTGATACCATGGTTGCTAGTGCTCCACTCGGCCTAGTCTAGTCAATGTTACGTGATACCATGGTTTCTAGTGCTCCACTCGGCCTGGTCTAGTCAATGTTACGTGATACCATGGTTGCTAGTGCTCCACTCGGCCTAGTCTAGTCAATGTTACGTGATACCATGGTTGCTATTGCTCCACTCGGCCTGGTCTAGTCGTGTTGCGTAATACCATGGTTGCTGGTGCTATTATTTGCATAGTATATCCAATACACTTCAACACTAGTGCTTGCTGAGGCAGGATTGTGGTCCTGATCGATGTCAGGGATGGCCCGGCCAATCTTAGTTTCCAACCTCTGTTAATTGTACTAAGCCCCCATCTGCTCTTTAAGGAGTTGGCCTGGCTGGGGTGCTCACGAGGTCGTTGGTATGAATGCCACTCACGAAGTCTTGTTGAATGTATTAAATGATATCACTGGGGATTATCGCTTGAAGCTACGAAGTTACGTGCTATAAGGGGAATCCTCAACAGGTATCGTATCACTTTGTTGATAGGGACTGTGTACATATGGAGTAGCTCGGAATCAATGAAGTTAATCTTCTACGAATTTAAATCCTATTAATGATGAGTTATAAATTATAGGAATAGATTATCGTCAGCCCACTCCAGACATGTATATAGGTGGTCTGATCCCCATCCATAGACACATCCATTAGTGCTCCGATCCTCATCCATAAACAGATCCATATGTTCTACGATCCCAATCTCAACAAATCATTCAGAGTATAGCAGCTGACAGTACCAGTTCGGGCGCAACAATCGGATGAATTTATTGAGACGGTCATCGTAGCATCGGATCACATATATGAACATGTCCGGAGTATGTTCATGATAACCTGCAGTCATAGCATATCTCAACTCCAGTTGGATACTGATTTATCAGTCTCTCCGTAGTTCTGGTATCTTCCTCTTACAAGGCTATTCCATTCTTTACACCAATCTCCTGCAATCTTGAGAGCGACCATGATTATCCTGAAAATCGTGAGAGCCACCATGATTATCCTGAAAATCATGAGAGCGACCATGAAAGATTTCAATCGTGAAAGCCTCCTACTCATAGCAAAATCTCATGTAAGACATACTATAGTAGAGTTGCCTCATACAAAGAAAACCGCACTATATATGCAGAAACCCACTACGCTTTTTTTGTGACATGACGGTTGGTCTCGTGAGACGTTAATGAGACATTCAGACCTTCCACATAAAGGAAAGTAATGAAAGCTATTAAGATGTTATCTACACACAAAATAACTCCGATAACAAAGATAACTATGTCTGGACTATTGACAAGTCCTCTACTTGGATGGGTCTGTCTAGAGATTAGTTCGAATTTGATGTTCTGCTATAGTAAGGGGCTGAATTGTAGCCCATAGGAGTTTTGTTATTACATCCATCTATATTCAGTACTGGATTTACCTATAAGCTAAACAAGCTATAAGCTTTCGTTATCATAAGAAAACGAAGATGGAAATACCTTGGTCACGTTTTACGACTAGATGTAAACAGAATAAACCAACAAGCCCTTATGTGGTCACCTGAGGGTAAAAGAAAAAGAGGAAGATAAAGGAAACACCATTCTTAAAGAAGGGGAATTAATAGGCTGTAAGACCATCCAGGAACTAAAGCTGCAGGCAGCGGACCGCATCATATCTAGAACCAGAACCTCTGCCCTATGTGTCGCTTGCGGCACGAAAGGAATAAACTAACTAAACAAGTTATAACTTAGGGCCCCATCAAGTCTAATTTAGTCCTGTCTATATTATAGCATGGGAGTGACGTAAAAACAGTTACTACGGGTCTGTGATGCCTGCTAGTCCTGTGAACACATTGAGAATCATCCATCTAAAGTGGCATAATTTGATATTCTCGTGATTTTAATTGGATGCAGACACAAAGTGATCACAGTTTTTTAAATAGCAGTTCATATGTCATACTTTGTTCGATTAAGACCCTTTGGTTGAAACATTCATTTAATCTTTATAGAGTTATCCGATCTAAATGCATGCTCAATATTGTTTCATTGTTTCTTCGTATTGTTGTAAAAACATTTTGCTATGTTTTGTCTTCTATTTCCTTGACTGACTTGAACTTTTCCAAGACAATATAATGCATTCCCCTAAACATTTCTAGAATGTTCTTACCAGCGTATATTCTCCTAGTCGTGTCACTGATATGTGCGTATTTGCGTGAGTACTCCTCAGGTACCTCCATAGGCCCATGCACATTTTGGTAAGATAAATACATGAACAGGGGCTGCAATATTACAAGAAACTTTAATAAATGATTCAAAGTTAAAGATATTATTTGTCTAAATTAGAGTCAAATCCAATTATAACAACTAGTCCGGTCCAGGTAAATATACTAGCAACCATTAGACAGGTATCAAAAATGTGATCTGTTTTCACGTTTAAAATGTTTATGTAGGTGACCTATTCTCAACCCTGAACGCGTGCAGGTGATACAGTTCGTGCAGTTCCATTATTTTGTTGAGGTGATGTTTCTTTTTGCATTTTGATTTATTTTCACGTGCAAATAAACAAGTTCTGACATTTAAAAGTCACAACAGGTTGAAACGGCACATTCATTAATAACGATTAATCAAGCAAAAGGCAATATCTGCATTTTATTAACAAACCTGTTGTTTTATGACTAGACTGACGTTACGAGGGCGATATCAAGCTGCTGGTATGCTGGTCCCTGGAATAACAACCAGGATAGTTGCCAGATATTTCATTTGTGACAGTCCTTAATTTTATATAAGATTATAATTTTATACAAAACTATAATTTTATATAAGACTATAATTTTATACGAAACTATTTCGCCGAAGACGGATGTGTCATTGGCGCAAATAAAACGGCGACACAACGCATTTCCATTCTCTGGACAACATCCTGCTAGAAATCTAGTAGGCCAATGGTCCTGCTACAAGAGACTTCAGCAGGAGTTTGAGAATGAACGCTGAAGAAGAAGAATACGAAACTAAAATTTTATATAAGACTATAATTTTATACGACACTATAATTTTATATAAGATTGTGAAACATTATAATTATATGTAGAGTTACGAAAGTTATATCATTTTATATTGGATTATATGTCGAAGACGGATTTGTCGGGTCATTGGTGCAAATAAAACAGCGACACAACGCATTTCAATTCTCAGGTTTAGATCTAATTGAAAATCTGGTAGGAGCATTGTCCTGATACAAGAGAATTCCAGCGGGAGTTTGAGAATGAACACTGAAGAAGAAGAAGAAGAATATAAGATTATAAAATAGTCTAGTTATCCGGTATATAAGAACGTGATAGATCACAAAATTAAATGAGATTTTAAAAGATTATGATTTTAAAAGATTATGATTTTAAAACATCATGGAAATAACATAAAAAAATATCTGCAAACACACTCAGAAAATTAGTAACAGATATAGCTAATAAATCAATTATATGAAACAAGAAGGGGGAAAAAGATACAGTGAAGATATAAGAACACACGAAGAAAAAAGACCATGAAAGAATAGACAGAGATAGGAATCACATTTTATTTGTTTGTTAAATGGGGGATTAAAGCCTCTTAGCTGAGACACGACTCTTTCAACCTAAGACAGAAGTATATTTTGGTTACATCAGGCCGTATTAGCTTTTATCTAAATGTGACCTAATGGTCTGGGTGTTTGGAAAGCCGTGCGTGCTATTGCTATGTATTATCTATATTGCTAGGTGGAGTTGATGTTTATTTGTGGCCAAGATGCCTTTTATCTAAGTGTGACCTATGGTCTGGGCGAATTGAGAACCGTGCGCGCTATTATTGCAAAAGAATGTTATGTTGCTAGTTGTATTAAACTGTTTATTTCCGGTGGTATTGCTTTTTTATTTAAGAGTGACACTAATGCCTGGGGGAGTTTGAAAAACCATGCGTGCGATTATGCCAAAAATTGTCCATATTGCCAGTCGTATCCTGTGGTGAGCGTTCCTCGGTTGTTATTTGTTGAAAGCTGTGGAGAGAGACCTGTAGAAAGACTGATGACAAACAATGACTGATTTTGTTTTTGACTTGCTTAGATTTTTAAATTAGGGCTTTAGTCCTGGTTATAAATTGTTTAATTAGTTTTAGCCTATCTGGTGGTACATCAAGGCCCAGAACCTTTTCTAATTTATATGGTATTTTATTGTTTAGGTAGTAATCTTTTAGGTCTTGCCTATGATGGAATCACATGGACTGATGCTAAGAACATACCCAGCGTGGTCCTCATAAAACAAAAAACATCTCGTGGTTGTTGGGGTGCAACTTTAGAAACATCAAAAACTAAATTTCGTTCTTCCTCGCTGTTCTCAGTTCACTGTTTGTCGTAGACACTTAATCCTGCTGTGCCTCTTTGTTGTAAGTTCACTGTTTGTCGTAGACACTTAATCCTGCAGTGCCTCTCTGTTGTAAGTTCACTGTTTGTCGTAGACACTTGATCCTGCAATACCTCTCTGTTGTAAGTTCCCTATTTGAATGTGGAGACACTTGATCCTGCAATACCTCTCTGTTTTAAGTTCACTGTTTGAATGTGGAGACACTTGATCCTGCAATACCTCTCTGTTTTAAGTTCACTGTTTGAAGTTTGAATGTGGAGACACTTGATCCTGCAATACCTCTCTGTTTTAAGTTCACTGTTTGAATGTGGAGACACTTGATCCTGCAATACCTCTCTGTTTTAAGTTCACTGTTTGTCGTAGACACTTAATCCTGCAGTGCCTCTCTGTTGTAAGTTCACTGTTTGTCGTAGACACTTAATCCTGCAGTGCCTCTCTGTTGTAAGTTCACTGTTTGTCGTAGACACTTGATCCTGCAATACCTCTCTGTTTTAAGTTCACTGTTTGAATGTGGAGACACTTGATCCTGCAATACCTCTCTGTTTTAAGTTCACTGTTTGAATGTGGAGACACTTGATCCTGCAATACCTCTCTGTTTTAAGTTCACTTTTTGAATGTGGAGACACTTGATCCTGCAATACCTCTCTGTTTTAAGTTCACTGTTAGAATGTGGAGACACTTGATCCTGCAATACCTCTCTGTTTTAAGTTCACTGTTTGAATGTGGAGACACTTGATCCTGCAATACCTCTTTGTTTTAAGTTCACTATTTGTCGTAGACACTTGATCCTGCAATACCTCTCTGTTTTAAGTTCATTATGTGAATGTGGAGACACTTGATCCTGCAATACCTCTCTGTTTTAAGTTCACTGTTTGTCGTAGACACTTGATCCTGCAATACCTCTCTGTTTTAAGTTCACTGTTTGTCGTAGACACTTGATCCTGCAATACCTCTCTGTTTTAAGTTCATTATGTGAATGTGGAGACACTTGATCCTGCAATACCTCTCTGTTTTAAGTTCACTGTTTGAATGTAGAGACACTTGATCCTGCAATACCTCTCTGTTTTAAGTTCACTGTTTGAATGTGGAGACACTTGATCCTGCAATACCTCTCTGTTTTAAGTTCATTATGTGAATGTGGAGACACTTGATCCTGCAATACCTCTCTGTTTTAAGTTCACTGTTTGAATGTGGAGACACTTGATCCTGCGATACCTCTCTGTTTTAAGTTCACTGTTAGAATGTGGAGACACTTGATCCTGCAATACCTCTCTGTTTTAAGTTCACTGTTTGAATGTGGAGACACTTGATCCTGCGATACCTCTCTGTTTTAAGTTCACTGTTAGAATGTGGAGACACTTGATCCTGCAATACCTCTCTGTTTTAAGTTCACTATTTGAATGTGGAGACACTTGATCCTGCAATACCTCTTTGTTTTAAGTTCACTGTTAGAATGTGGAGACACTTGATCCTGCAATACCTCTCTGTTTTAAGTTCACTGTTAGAATGTGGAGACACTTGATCCTGCAATACCTCTCTGTTTTAAGTTCACTGTTTGAATGTGGAGACACTTGATCCTGCGATACCTCTCTGTTTTAAGTTCACTGTTAGAATGTGGAGACACTTGATCCTGCAATACCTCTCTGTTTTAAGTTCACTATTTGAATGTGGAGACACTTGATCCTGCAATACCTCTCTGTTTTAAGTTCACTATTTGAATGTGGAGACACTTGATCCTGCAATACCTCTCTGTTTTAAGTTCACTATTTGAATGTGGAGACACTTGATCCTGCAATACCTCTCTGTTTTAAGTTCACTGTTTGAATGTGGAGACACTTGATCCTGCGATACCTCTCTGTTTTAAGTTCACTGTTAGAATGTGGAGACACTTGATCCTGCAATACCTCTCTGTTTTAAGTTCACTGTTTGAATGTGGAGACACTTGATCCTGCAATACCTCTCTGTTTTAAGTTCACTGTTTGAATGTGGAGACACTTGATCCTGCGATACCTCTTTGTTTTAAGTTCACTGTTTGTCGTAGACACTTGATCCTGCAAAACCTCTCTGTTTTAAGTTCACTGTTTGAATTTGGAGATACTTAATCCTGCCAAATCTTAAAATGGTATCAATCTATACTTTACTTCCACCTTCTTCTTCTCCTCCCCTCAACACCTTTCTGTAAGAAAGTCTTGGAGAAGAAATGCTGCATTATCACGGCTCTAAATCGCACAGGTTTGTATCGTTCACCATTGCCTGGAGATGTCCTGCACGATAGAGACTAATTTCCTTCTTCTTCTTCTTCACTGTTCATTCTCAAACTCCTGCTGGATCTCCTTTGTAGCAGGACCATGGTCCTACTAGATTTCCAGCAGGATGTAGTCCTGAGAATGGAAATGCGTTGTTTCGCTGTTTTATTTGCGCCAATGGCCCGACACATCCGTCTTCGGCTGACTAATTCCCTGATTGTGACTCATGCATCCAAAGATCTGTAAACACCATGTTCGTTGATTGTTTAGCACATAATATTGTCTTGAAATAAAATGATGATAGTTTTACCACTCAAAAATTACTCCATATGTGAAATATACTTTTTCTCAAATAATTGAACACCCTTCAAAAGAGTGTGTATTACAATACAAAGCTAATGCTGTGACTTACTAGCTTCGCCAATACTCAAACAGCAATCAATTGCTAAATATAAATATATAATTGCTAAATATAAATACATAATTGCTAAATATAAGTATATAATTGCTAAACTATGTGACAGTAATTTACCTTGTTTTTGTCATGTTTCCGGAGAACATTTATTGCCCTGTCAGTAAACAAATGTGTGGAGTAGTGACCCTCAGCTGAGTAGATGACACCATTCTGGTCTCTGAAGTCATAGTAATGTTTATTGTCTAAGTATCGGGACTTGTGCCTGAAGTAATACCCACCTCCTGTCAGAAAACCTGTAGCGACAGAAAAGAGTCTGTTCAATGTAAAACATACCAGACCACAGCATACCATAAGCCAATACCAGACCATAACATACCATAAGCCAATACCAGACCATAACATACCATAAGCCAATACCAGACCATAACATACCATAAGCCAATACCAGACCATAGCATACCATAAGCCAATACCAGACCATAACATACCATAAGCCAATACCAGACCATAGCATACCATAAGCCAATACCAGACCACAGAATACGATAAGCCCATACCCCGTCAGGGTTGTTGGCTACTACATTGGACGCACATCAACACACAGTCCTCCATCGATTTCTATCTTCTGGGATTCGGTTGAGTGAAGACAAATCTCAACCTATCGAGATCTTGATGTCTGTCAATGATATTCGTTTAACACTTTTTCTGCCACCTTCAGTTGTTCCCTGTAGTCTCATTGTGTATAAAGAATCATGTTCATACCATGTAGGTTTTCACCGTTTCACTGTTCTTAGTAGTTGTTCTTGTTGACCTTGTGTGAATATAACCAATGCGGATGTGTGAACATGTGTGTAGAATCGATACGGCTTTGGGAACATGTGTGTATAATAAATAATACATTACGAATGCAGCATAATTGTAATTCAACAGGGGCAATGACATGAAATTCGGCAATGAAATTCGAAACACGGGCAATGACACGCTTTCTTTTGAAAGAAAAATTATTATCAATCACAAAAACACTGAAAAACATTTACAACTCGACATTTGTACTTATAGCAACTCGACATTTGTACTTATAGCAACTCGACATTTGTACTTATATAAACTCGACATTTGTACTTATAGCAACTCGACATTTGTACTTATAGCAGCTCGACATTTGTACTTATAGCAACACAGTGAATTACCATTCATGTTGCACAAGCCATTATACTCTGCTCACTCTAAGAATGAAGTGGGTCAAAACACACACCTACATTACTCAGCGACAAGACAGCATGTGTTTTATAGTGAGGATTAGTGATCGTGAAGTTTGCTGTTTCAACTCATCGCCCAATGTGACCCTAAATAAATGCCGACATCGAATGTGTCGAGTATAAAGACACATATATTACAGCCAAGCTGTAAACCGTACCACAACGTATTCTGATCTGTGGACTACATACTGTTAACCAGTGAAAGTTTGAGAATATTATATTATATATATATAGGGAGAGGAGGAGTCATGGGCATGTAACTGGGATGAGTATTACACAATGACTGATTTCCAGTAAAGACCTCTGAATAGTACCAGATCTACCCACACATTTCGAAACTTGTTTGAGAATAGAAATAAGGCTCAGCATGGAATGCAGAGAATGGTGTCCAGCGGCTGTGGATCAAGACGTACAGGCTTTGCTCAGTGAGACTGCCAAAGAGGGGGGTGTGATTATATACACTGATGGATCTGTGATTAGATATGTTCGCAGTGCTTGGGCCTTCTCAGCTCAGTGCGCAGGTAAAACTATTAAGGATGAAGGTGGGGCCTTTGCTGTGACTACGAGTAGCATGACCATGGAGATTATGGTGGTGACCAGGGGATATGAGTGGATAGGCACACAGACGGTAACACGGGTCAGCATCTTGAGTGACTATGAGTATGATTATGGAGGTACAAGCGGGTCTCATTCGGGAATAATGGATTGAGTCCTTCAGAAAGGCTTGTTTGATAGTAGCTACATTTATTTTCGTGCTGGGACATGTGGATGTTTGAGGCAATAAATGAGCAGATCAACTGGCGTCATGCGCGATCGTGGCACAGGACGATGGGGCAATATATTGAGCTGAGGTTTTGAACTCCATAAGAGATATAGCATGCGAGATAGAGATCAGTGCGGATGATTTCTTTTCAATGTCCATGATTAAAGATCAGGGTTTGAAATGCGGTGTTGTTAGAAGATAACATTTTGGAGGGCGCAGAAAAATTATGGCCAACCAGCAGAAAGCCGCTACTGTGAGCAGAAGTGTAATGGCGGATACACTCAAGGAGAAATCGGAGCAACTATGGACCTGTCCAGTTTGCAGTGATAATGATCCGACGGCTAACTAACTAACTGAATAGAAAACAAACAAGATTTCATTCGTGACGTTTTTAATTATTGTCGTGATTTTCATTGGTCAATATTTATGTACTTGAAGTCGCGTGCCAAAAAAAGCCAAGGCCGACCAACGAAATGCACGGCAATATTCAAATTCATCTTTCATGTCATGTAAATTTTCTGTACAGAGGTGTTTCCTGTCGATGGTCGCAGTTGCAGCTAGCTATTCATTTCCTGCTTTACATTAGCTCTCCAATAGGGGCTCCCAATTATATGGCATCCTCCAATAGGGACTTTTCATTAGAGGCTCCCAATTATATGGGATCTCCACTAGGGACTTTCCATTAGAGGCTCCTAATTATATGGCATCTCCAGTAGGGACTTTCCATTAGGGGTTTCCAATCATGTGGGATCTCCAATTTTTAAAAGCTAAAATGTTTTCATTATTCTGGGCTCTTTCACGGAAATGTCACATCATGCTCAGAGATTCAATTTCACAATAGCCCATGTGTTACTAGTATACAGCTGGAGCACCACGCACACGTGTCAGCTTGGACCATGGTCAAGAATGGAGATAATCTGGTATCCCTCAGCAAGATGTGCAAAACAGTTCTATGAATGTTCTGACATAAAGATAAATTTAATCAAAAACATGAAATTATATGGTGCTTCCACAAAAGGAGTACATCACCATATTGACATGTCATCTACTAAGATGTCATCTACTGTGATGTCATGTAATCAGAACATATAACAAAGAAAAATCGAATATAGAACAAAAGGTGGACCAAGAAAACCGTGAATGGAAAACATGAATATAACTTTGAACAAACATGGACACAGCGGAACAAAGGTAACACATCTGGCTCTGGAACGACAAATGAGGCTCCCACCCCTACACATAGCGACACGTGTTGATACGATCAACCATCATTCAGCTGGGGAAAGACAACAGACCTTCTAGTTAGAGTATCATTAACCATCATTCAGCTGGGGAAAGACAATAATTCTAATGAGAGTATCAACCCTTATTTTTATCATACAGGGTTCAGCACACACGACACGTGTCTTTTGTAATGCAACTCTTCATGCATACTAGTTGCTGGTGTCGTATCCTATTCGTGTCTCAGTGATAAACGCACCACTAATTTTACTGTACTAAGATTATAGGATTATTTTACGTATAACAGCTTGCCATTACTTTCTGAATGATGCGCATGTACAATTTCCTACAGGGAAGACAATAACAACAAACTAGCACAGGAAAGATAGCTACGTATTTATTTTTAATCGGCTGGTGTTTTAATATGAATTTTAACAAATACATTCTTTGATAGTTGTCCTCAAAGCAGACCATTTTTAAAATTATCTTTTCTTTCTGACTTAAATTATTTTACAGAAATTATTTGTAAAAAGTTAGCTTCCTAGTTTGTTATATTAATCTAATTCTAAACTTCCATTGTTGACATAACACAGGCATACGAATTCCATGTGGAATAGACATAAGTTTGAAATCTAACATCATCATCAGGTGCCATGCCGGCTGGCGTAGGCAGTCATGACTCTCCACAGCTCTCTGTCCACAGTATTATCTATCAAGATCGTTGTTTCCCTGCCAGGTTGTCAAACTTTCTAATATTTTCTCACGTTGTCGCCCTCTGTCTCTGTTGCCTTTAATTTTGCTGTTGTGACTATGTTCTCCAAACCTGCCTGTCTCATGAAGTGGTCAAAAATAGAAGATTATCTTAGAAGATTGTAACTTGACTTGACTTGATTAGAAAACTGGCTTCACATCACGTGTGGCATTCCCATAAGTGCTCCCCCCTCTGTTCCAGCAGCCATTCGACTCGATGGTGTTTCGAGTCCAATGTCGCCGAAACATACGTCGACATCAGGGCACAACTCTGGCACTTGCGACAGATTTCTTTGTTGTTCCGCCCACCCGCGCCGTGCCCGTATTAGTTCAAGCACAACGTCGGCCTGTTGGAACAACATGGTAACTGTTATCGAAGGTTACCACTACTAAGATTGTAAAACATAAGCTTCATATTTATTTTCACACTAACACAGCATAGGGAAAGGGAAAAACTAAATGAAAGTCTCTGCCTTGAGAACAAGTACCAAATTTCCAACCAACCCTTATACCCTTATCGATTTCTTTCTAAACTAGCAATTGTTCTTCTAACAAGCGCAGACTACACAACAGACATCTGCAAGTCTCATCCATGTCTGATCAGATTTCACGCTTGGGAGCACGTGCTGCAGCTAGAAATGTTTTCTTTACAACTTCGCTTTTTTTTTCTTGAATAGGGAGAGGCCATTTCATGCCTGAATACTTCAACCTCATCATAAGGGTGACCCCACCCCCCTCCCTCTACCTCCCTCTAATACCAGTATTCATAATTTATGTTAAGATGAATGCAAAAACATAATTCATTGTCTATTGTCTTTCCCCAGGTGGTTTCCTATCCACTCTTGCCGTTAATCGTAGGAAGTGATGGAGCTCGAGCTTGTGTTCCAAGGCCAGATGTGTTGCGTCGCTTGAGCTATAACCGTGTTTGTTCAGGATGTCACTGACGTTTTCCATCCATATTTTTTCATGGTCTTTCTCTGACTTTGTACCCTGATCTCATATGGTTGTATGCCTGTTTGGGCAACTTGTTGTGGTGCATTCCCATAATGTGGCCAAACCACTTAATCTGCTTCCTTTCTATGTATTATATGCAAGGTGTTATACCTATTCTTTTCCTGATTACTTCATTTCGTAATTTATCGAGCCTGGTGACTCGCAGCTTTCCTCACGAATTTCATCTCACATATCACTATCTTTCTGTATTTGCTGCTTGAAATATGCGCACAAATATTTCTATCGGCTTGTAAAGTCAGTCACAGAAGCTAACATGGGCAGGACCTGAATGTTTATAAATCCCTGTCCACCATATTGGCCAGGTTTCATCTATTAAAAAATATTTCATCCATTTTAAATCAATTAATTACACTCATTTAAAAATCCAACCATTGGTTGTGTCAATATGTCTATATATCTTGAGACTTGGACTCTAACTGCAGACTTAGAGAAAAGAATCCATGCATGTGAAAACAAATGCTATAAACGTGTGATGGGTAGAATGAAGAATCTATACGTTTGAAAAAAATGTTATAGACGAGTGTGTTGGGTCTCTTAATGAAAAGATAAGACCAATATGTTTGAGCATGGAAGAATTAATGCATTAGCAGGTCAACAGAAACCACTGTTCACAAGAACCACTGTTCACAAGAACCACTGTTCACAAGAACCACTATTCACAAGAACCACTGTTCATAGAAACCACTGTTCACAAGAACCACTGTTCACAAGAACCACTGTTCACAAGAACCACTATTCACAAGAACCACTGTTCACAAGAACCATTGTTCACAAGAACCACTGTTCACAAGAACCACTGTTCACAAGAACCATTGTTCACAAGAACCACTGTTCACAAGAACCACTGTTCATTGAAACCACTGTTCATAGAAACCACTGTTCACAAGAACCACTGTTCACAAGAGCCGCTGTTCATAGAAACCACTGTTCACAAGAACCACTGTTCACAAGAACCACTATTCACAAAAACCACTGTTCACAAGAACCACTGTTCACAAGAACCATTGTTCACAAGAACCACATAGAAACCACTGTTAACAAACGTGAAACTTTGTAAACTCCTTTGGTACCAAAACGTGATGAGACATTCTTCGATGAAGAAAGATGTTTTTGAAGGTACAGTGGAGAGTGGAAGAAAACGAGATGGGCAGATGAACACATGGATGGACAATATCAAGGACTGGATAGAGTGTACACTTTCCAAACTCATCAGGATGGTAGAGAACAGCGATAAATAGAGATATTTCTGCAACAAATGACTCAATATGTCACCGGAGTTTCTGTGTTTCTATTTATATTATTCATTTTGACACCACTGACAAGTTCTGTATTTCTAATTATATTATTCATTGTGACACCACTGACAAGTTCTGAGTTTCTAATTATATTATTCATAGTGACACCACTGAAAAGTTCTGTGTTTCTAATTATATAATTTATTGCACATACTACATATTTACACTCTCTAGATGTGTCGTGACCTATTTTCTAAATATAATTAATTACACAAATGCACCTTTACACACCGTAGAATGTGTCGAATCCTCGATTCCACGGTAAGTATTCTGATCTGTAGAATCCTAGATGCCATTTTCCAACCATATGTGTAGCGTAGCCGGATTCTTTCATTTTATCTGCAATTGTTGGGCTGTCTGTTGGCAAGCCGTAGGCTTGCCACGGCCAAATAACGGAATGTTGCAACCCTGTATGGATCTGTGAATTAGTAAGACATACATATGTGTTGTATTAATACGTCAGTTGCGCAGCGGAAACATACAAATAATGAATGCACACGAAAATAATCCTACACATTCTCAAGAAACTAGATAAAGAAGAATTTCGCCTCTGTTCTGAATAAACTGCGATACAGCTTCGAAATCTTGCACGCAATTGATTTGTAATACAATAACAAGTAATATTTGGACCATGTATCGACTTGTTCAAGAAGATCAAATCATTTATCTAATGTGCACAATCCACGGCATCTGTGAATTGATGGACATTAACATTTTTGTTATGTCATAATTAATTAATGACCACTAACAAATAATTGATAGAATATATGAAATATTTACATGCACATTTTCGCAGAAACTTAGGGACACAATTTAGAAAATAATTTTAGTGTTTCTTGCCGTGAAAGTATCTAAGGAATCAGGATGAGGACCAGTGGTCAGCAATATTTATGAATAAGTAGATCGTTTTAAGCGTTTCACTTGTGAGTAGGACACAAGAATTTTCTGTAGTCTTTCAAGTATCAAGTAGTATCGTATGATCTCACATACCGCTACTTTTACTAGTCTTAACCACATCTAGCTGAGACCAGTAAAAATGTATAGGCGGACCGGATCTGGCCCTCGGACCGTATTTTGTCAACCGTTAGTATAGACACTATCAGTATAAAGAAAAGGCTATCCAAGATTTGTTGCACCATACCTTCTCTCCTTTATCTCTCAATGAATGTTTCAGTTGTCATAATATTCCATGCCTAGTTTTCTTATTTTGTACATGATAAAATATACAATTCGTGTCTTTTTCTAGTACTAGTAATAACTTAATCCGCTAACCTTTTTTAGGACATCACAATTCATATTTTCGACTGACTGGCTGGTGAACACAGTAAAGTTCATTGAAGAAATCCAAATATTAGGGTCTGACTCCGACTGCAGGTCGAAGAAACTGAAGGTACAGTAGAAATCCGACTATTCGAATCCCCAATTATCCAAATCGAATATTAGTGAAATAATTTTAGAGCGAGAGCGTTAGCGGATGCGGTAGAGAGGTCTCGGGGCAGTGCGCACGTGCCGTTACTATGTAGTTTATTTGCAATACATAGTTGCTTACATATAATTGTACTTTTATCAATAAATTTCCGTTCATTTCAATGTATTATTGTATGTATGCACACTGTTTCGATTCATTCCTGAGCTTTATCCAAATATCTGAAGTTTCGCTTATTCAAATTGACACGATTCCCAATTAATTCGGATAATCGAATTTCTACTGTATTTTCCTTAACTGAATTCAACCGAACTGTATTGACTCAGAGTGAATCACGAGCACTACGACTACATAACGTTAACCCCTAGAAGAAAGTATTGCTAAAGTGTAGGTAGCTGATAAACAGCTTTAGTGGAGAAAGAAAACAGAGAATTAGAGAGAAATTTCTACCTGATATCTTCCTGACAAAAGCTGACTCCTGGTGGGGGAACAAATGGGCTGCACGTAATAGTTTTCGAGTTTGACGCCATTTCTTGCCAGCTGTAAATATGTACAGTACAATTTATGAAATATTAGTAGAGCCATGGACCAAGAAACATTAATGAAAAAGAAACAGACATTTCCATATACGTATGTAATCAAGTTAATAAAGTCTTTTGATGAAAGGTGCACTAAAAAATGAATGAATTAGCAGAGAGTTGAAGTAATTGATTTCTGAAGTAAGAGATGGTTGAAGTAAATGATGATTAAAGTATTCAATAGTTAAACTAAGAAATGATTAAAGTATTAAATTACTGAAATAAGAGATGGTTGAAGTATTCAATGGTCAGAGCAAGAGATGGTTGAAGTAAGAAATGATTGAAGTAATACATGACCCATGTATTAGATAGTTGAAGTAATATATGATTGAAGTATGACAGAAATAATGTGGAGATGGTTGAAGTAGGAAATGATTGAAGGGATACATGACTGATGTATTAAATGGTTGAAGTAATATATGATTGAATTAGAAGATGGTTGAAGTAATATATGATTGAATTAGAAGATGGTTGAAGTAACATATGATTGAATTAGAAGATGGTTGAAGTAATATATGATTGAATTAGAAGATGGTTGAAGTAATATATGATTGAATTAGAAGATGTTTGAAGTAATATATGATTGAATTAGAAGATGTTTGAAGTAATATATGATTGAATTAGAAGATGGTTGAAGTAATATATGATTGAATTAGAAGATGTTTGAAGTAATATATGATTGAATTAGAAGATGGTTGAAGTAATATATGATTGAATTAGATGATGGTTGAAGTAATATATGATTGAATTAGAAGATGTTTTAAGTAATATATGATTGAATTAGAAGATGGTTGAAGTAATATATGATTGAATTAGAAGATGGTTGAAGTAATATATGATTGAATTAGAAGATGGTTGAAGTAATATATGATTGAATTAGAAGATTGTTGAAGCAGGAGATGACTAAAGTATTATATGGGTGAACAAACAGATGGAAAGAGATGGTTGGATTATTAAATGGTTGAAGTAATTGATGGTTGAATTGATTAATATTTACAGTAATAGTTAGTTGAAGAGAGATCATCATCTCTTCATCATCAAGTGCCGTCTCCGCAATGAAGGTTGTCTGCAACGTATCTCCAACATTACCTGTCTCTTGTCTTAGTGGTGCACTCTGCTAGACTGTAACATGTCCATCGTGTGATGTTACTCTCCCACTTTTATCTCTGCCTACCTTTTGCTCACTTCCCTTTGACTTTACCCTCAAGTAAGGTCTTCAATAAGGTGTCATGTCTTTTAATGTGTCTAAAATATTTTATTTGCCTGATCGTTATTTCTCTTAGTAGTTCTTTCTTTATATTAAGTGTTTTTAGCACCTCTTTACTTGTTTTCTTCTCTTTCCATGATGTTCTCCCTATTCTCCTAAATACCAACATCTCAAAGGCATCAATTCTGTCGTCTAATTGTTTATTTGGTGTCCATGTTTCTGAGCCATACATTAATATAGAATAGATGTAGCATTTTATAATTCTCATTTTTTAACTTGTTTGTAATTTGTTTGGATATTAATAATTTCCTTATGTCATTGAAGGTATTTTTAGCCATTCCTATTCTCCTTTTAACTTCTGTTTCACATCTGCCATCATTTGTGACTATGTGTCTAAGATATTGATACTGTTTTACTTGTTGTAGTTTCTCTCCCTGTATGTTTATGTTTACCTCCTGTTCTTCTATGTTTTTGTTGATTATTATATTTTTTTTTAAATATTTATATCCAGTCCATATTCATTACTTGATTTATTGACTTGATCTATTAGTCTTTGTAGTTCATGTTCACTTTCTGCTAAAAGAACAGTGTCATCTGCATGTCTCAAGTTGTTTATTATTTTCCCATTGATCTACTGGAAAATATAACTGCTTAATAATTGTAACTTTCTTTTTATGTTTGTCCCATGCCACATCGATGATGTGTTTTGTAGGACCATTGCCTATTAACAACAATTAGTGACTACAATTAACATTTAGCTGTAGAAATATTAACAAAAATGTCCACAAGTGACAGCGCTTGTTGAAGAAAACAAGACATTGAATCATAAAATATACTCACTGAGTCCAGGGTTGGAGTTTGAATATGTGGATTGTGGTAACCAATATCGTTGAAACCGTAATCGTCAGCTAGAACAAATATGACATGTGGAACTTTATTACCACATGCGAGGCTCGATTTACCTGGTATGTATTGATGTTCTTGCTGTTTGACAGGTGTATCCCTGGTGTAATACAACCACAATAATGTAACACCAAGAACACCCATTCCAAAAACGGTTCGGAGTTTTAAGCATAGATTCATGGTTTAACGTTAAAATGAAACCTGGTTTAAGCGTAGATATATGGCTTAACGTTAAAATGAAACCTGGTTTAAGGATATATACATGGCTTAACTTTAAAATAAAACCTGGTTTGAACGTAGATACATGGTTTAACGTTAAAATGAAACCTGTTTTAAATGTAGATGCATGGTTTAACGTTAAAATTAAACCTAGTTTAAGCGTAGATACACGGTTTAATGTTAAAATGAAACCTGGTTTAAGCGTAGATACATAGTTAACGTTAAAATGAAACTTGGTTTAAGCGTATATACATGGTTTAACGTTAAAAATTAAACCTGGTTTAAGCAGTTTGACTGAATTCACTCTTGTAAGCATTCATTTAAAATCCAGTTGCACAATATCTTTAGCAAAAACGTTGATACACTACCGAAGCCTGCTCAGATATCACACATCTATTCTGATATTAAACACCAGTTCACCTTCGAGTAATAACACATCACTCTCTTGAATTCAAAATGCGTTAATCGATTGTTTACCGGATTAAGTTCGACTACACGCTATTGTGTTCCTTGTATGTACAAACGTTTAGAGAAATCTTAAAGCCAGCGAATTTGAACACCAGAACATGTTACACTGGCTGAATCTATTGCGTTTGCTGACTGTGTTTGCAACTTTCTGTAATGTTCTTCTGTAGTTTAGGTTAATGACTGATTATTCATGTTCGAATCCATCATCTTATGTCCCAATCTCAAATATGTGCAACCCTATATATATATATAAGATTTTATGCGGATAATCGTAATATTACGATGTGTTTGACCGTGTGACAACAGGGTCTTAACTTTTACTTCAGGGTACATGTCCGATTTTCTTGATAGTATTTTCCAACCCTTAGTACGCATGTGGTTGCGTCTGTGTGTCTCACCAATGACCAACTAGACAAACCACCCAAGCAACAGAAAACCTTAGTAGATGACATGCCGTTATATTGAGGTTAGCTTCATGGCATGTCATCTATACAATTATGCTCCTTGTGATGTTATTTTGTTGTTGAATTGTGTTTCATGTTTACTTCAATATGTGTGTGCACCCTCTGTGGTTGGGAGGGAGCCAAAGATGTACTGTGCAGCACTGGGGAGGAGGAAACTAACAACACTGTTTTTTCCTATGGCTGAGACCCATCATAGAGGCGCGGTGACTCAGGGCGTGACAATCCTTTTGACTTGAACATTTGGTTGCATGCCTAGAGAAATAGAGAAGTTCGGAATAACCAGTAGTTATTTGGTGGCGGGGAATGAGCACAGTGAACCCTATCTTGGCTACAGTGGCTCGGAGCATTGCATAGGTTGAAACCTTCCTTCCTGGAGGTGTGATAGTTATTCTCTGGCTTTGTCCCGAGGTGGCACAGACTTCCCAGCAATATATTGCAATTTAATGGCATTGGGTCAACGGACATGAGCCCGTGGATCGCTGGATCAGCAACCAACCCTTAGTAGAGCAACTACTTTCATTTTTAAAAGATACTAAGCATGCTTTAACTATATTTTATTCTGTTCAGTTGTTTTTCTGACAGAACTTATCTTCTGTTCAGTTGTCTTCTGACAGAACTTATCTTCTGTTCAGTAGTCTTCTGACAGAACTTATCTTCTGTTCAGTTGTCTTCTGACAGAACTTATCTTCTGTTCAGTAGTCTTCTGACAGAACTTATCTTCTGTTCTTACTTTATGTTTATTATTTTTATACTTATATTTTGATGACCTTAGGGTTTTGCAGTTTTTACTTAATAAGAGCTCCATCTTTAACAGCTCCCACTAGTATCCACCGTGCTGAACTGGTGATTACGCTTAATTCTTTTGCATTCGATTGACACTTTTTTTTTTATCAGATCAGTGGTGTTGTTATGGGCTCTAAGATGGTACCACGTTATAAGTGTCTTTCAATGGGACATCTTGAACATCAGGTTTGGGAGACTTATGAAGGTCCTTTTTCTATTTCATAAATATATTGATGATGATATAGTCTTCTTTTTCATCGTTCTTCAGTCAGATATCAGGTTATAGTGCCAATAGCTTCAGTCAGATATCAGGTTACAGTGCCAATAGCTTCAGTCAGATATCAGGTTACAGCGCCAATAGCTTCAATCAGATATCAGGTTACAGCGCCAATAGCTTCAATGAATTGTGTGATTCGCTTCAGGTCATCCATGGAACCCCTCAAGTCTGGAAGCAGTGCCGTCTCAGTAGGCCATATTTTCTCCCTCTCTTCTTGGTAGAGTTGACAGGCATCAAGAATGTGCTCTGCAGTCTCTGGGCTCAGTCCACAGTTGCACAGGTCTGTCTCGCCAATCTTCAGCTTTCGGAACGTGTGACTTCTCAGTCTGTTGTGACCAGTTCGTAGTCTGAAAATGATGGTTTGTTCCTTGCGTGACATTTGGTGGTAGGGGTCATTTGGTTTTGCAGTTGGGTGCATTTGCTTCCACTTTTTCTTATATTCTGCTTTTAACATGGTCTTACATTCATAGTACGTATTATCATTTTCTGTTTGTTCCAGTGATCCCCCTTTCCTTGCCAGGAAATCAGCGTTTTCATTTCCAGGTATGCCACAGTGACCTGGGATCCACTGCAGTACTGTTTCTTTGGTAGTACTGCTAAGGTGTAGTAAGCAGGTCGTAAGTTTATTCATGCTCGTGTTCTTTGGATCTTTCAATGCTTGCAATACTGATTTTGCATCCGTTAGAAAAACTACATGTCTGTTGTGACTCGGCAAGCAATTCATGAGCATTTTGGCTGCCTCTATTATGGCTTCCATTTCTGCATTGAAATTTGTGGAATGTTTGCCTGTGGGTATGGATTTCTCTATTTATTTTCCATCTGGTATTACTATATATATTCCTGATCCTCCATCTAATACTGCCTCTTTCGCTGATCCATCTGTATATACACGTGTCCATATATCCTTTGGGTATGCTTTCTGTATGTGATTCTTAGTTGTCTCCTTTAGTACTTGTATAGTAGTTTCTGTTTTCGAAATAATGCTTGGTATATTGTCCATAATTCTTGGGAAGTTTTTCCTGTCCCATGTTGGGTATGTGTTAAAGGTGTTTAGTGGTTTTAGGTTTTGCAGGTCTGTATCTGTGAGTGATTTCTGGAGCTGTTTAGCAAAATGTAGAAATCTACCTCCTTTGAGTCGCTCTTTTGTAGGTCTGCTTAGTCTTTGGTTCATTTAATGACTCTCCAAACATTTGAACTTTGCATACAGCGTGAGGATTTTTTCTTTTCTTCTTTCTTCCATTGATGGCAAACCTGTGCATGTTTCCATTTCTGTGATTGGGGTAGTATTCATACCTCCTGTAATAATTCTGAGATTGCTGTTTTGATTATATAGTTATTACCGACGTGTCTGAGACAGAGTGTGTTCTCTCGCATTATAAAATTTATCATCAATTTTAACCCTGATATTCAATTCAAAACAGATGAGTGTTCAGATAGTTCATTGGGAAGAAAACCTTCCGGAAGGAATACGTCACATGACACATTCAGTTCACATATAATATCTCTACAACTTCTGTCAATTTTCTTCACATTATTGTCACCATTACTTACCTCAGCACATCTGTTTCCTACAAACCTACTGATGCACATGGTTTTCTGCTATACACTTCTTTTCATCTTCCTGCATATCGCTACTCTCTGCCATTCTCCCAACTTCTTCACCTTCCTCGCTTATGTAGTGATGATGACGACTTTCTTGATACATCTTCTGACATGATTGATTTCTTTCGTCGACGTAAGTTATCTCGACTTAGTATCTTGACTAATACTTAGGCTACTTCGTCCTTCTCTGATAGAGTTAAACTTGTCCTTACCTTTTATCCCCATAACTCTACTGTCCGTCGAATCTTGTTCAATCAGTATTCCCTTCTCCAGTCTGATCCTCAAACTCGTTGCGCTTTCCAGGACTTTTCTATGTTAGCCTATAGGTGTGAGAAAAATCGTAATGATATCTTAGTCCGCATGCACCTCAGGTCTTATGTTCCTGATCATTTTGACACTGTTCATTGCAAACTGTGGTCGTTGCTACACATGTCCCTGTGTAGATCAGATCTGCTCTGTTTCATTTCTTAAGGCCTCTTTCACTATCGATGAGACCTTCGCACTTAAATCCCATAATGTCATTTATGTTATCATATGTAAATGTTGTGATAAGAAGTATATAGGTGAAACATCTTACAACTGAATTACCGCTTCTGAAGGCATCTTCATGCCATAAAACACAGAGAACCTACCCCTGTCGGCACACCTTTCAATGGTTATTTTCATTTTGGTGCCCTTGATATCCAGGTCACTTCCCTCAGATCAGCACCATGGATGATAGTTAAGTTACGCTCTTGAAAATCCATGTAATTTTGAGTTTGGTACCCTCAAGCCTTTTGGATTTAATTCCGAACATTCATTTGTTTAAATTGTGCTGGTTTGGTCTTTGTTTTATTACTGTCCATGTTGTTTTTTGAGTAATAATTGTTTCTTTCTGTTCTCATAACCAATTTTTCTTTTTTAACAAAACCTACTTCCATGACTATATGTGCACACGTATGTCATTGTCACCTTGAACTTCGTATTGTTTACATGTCTGCTTTCTAGTTTCTCCGTGGTGTTACATTGTTCTTACTGTTTTATTGAGTTTTTTTACTGTTTGTTTTATACATTCTTCATAAAGACCTAACCGTTCGAAATTGTGAAAATGTATTGTGTATTGTTAATTGTATTTGTTCGTGTTTACACCCCATAGATAGATGCCCTTGGTGATAGTCTGCCAGTTGTCATCAAGTGAAACTTCTAAAATCTGTATTCTGTGTAAGTACTAATGTCTGACTGATAGATAACACAAGGTTGGTATGAAGATTGAATTTATGATTTGCCTATTGATTTCCAAAAAGATAGGTTTATGTTTCGAATTTGGTATCTTCATAATTTGCGTAATTGGTTTTTTGAACTTGTGTCTTTTGCTCTCTGTCCAATCTTCATCGTCTGTAAAAATCATCAATTGACATATTCTTCCAGAACACAGTCTTCCCTATGTAACTCTTGAATTCTCCGCGGTTTTGCAGAAGATGTACCGCCTCTTTTAGGGACATGTGCAGACATTCTTGAACGTCTTTTGTCCAGCGGCGTCTTGGGTGGCCTTTGCCACTGTTACTTTATATCATCCCATGCAATAACACTCTCTCCATGGTGTCGGGTATTTTAATATTACCAAAAACAATTATAGTCTTTACTTAATATGGTGTTCAGAGGCATACCTTTCTGGACGATTATTGTTCTTAGCACCTCCTGCTTTCTCTTTGCAGTCCGTGGTATTCTCAGAACTCTTCTACAGCTTTTTAATTCAATTGATGTTATTCTCTTGGCCACTGTTTAATTTATTGTCCATGATTCGCATCCATATTTCGCCACTGGAAACACACAAGTTCGCCGTAAACACAGCTTGGTTCTTATGCAAGTACTTTGTTATAATTTCTTTAGCTGTTTCAATTTTTACAGTGCCATTACTGGTCTTCTCTTTATCTCAACTGCGCAGTCACTCACATTGTTTATATTAGTCCCTAAATAGTCAGACTGTGTCACTTCTTCTAAATTGAAGTTCTGTATATTAATTTTATTAAGCCGCGTTAGCGCAGTGGTTAGCGCACTGGCTTCGCATATGAGTGGTCCTGGGTTCATTCCCCAGTTGAGGCGGAAATGTTTTCAGATCGCAACGGCTCCCAGGTCGACCCAGCCTTAAATGGGTACCGGATTAATCCGGGAAGTAAAGACTGCGAGGGAGAGGAGATAGCTACCGCCCTCATTTGCAGAGCCTGTGAAATGTGAGATCGCTAACATCTCAAACCCCTACGGCATTAATAAATGCTATGGGTTACTTTACTTTTTTTTTTTATATTAATTTTGGGTCTTGATTTCTGTAAAAATGCGCCCAGGATATTTAATTCCTACACATGTGTCCCTCTGTTTACGTCGCCATCTTGAACACGGCCCTCTTAACATATCTGTGAAATTAATTAATTTTTGTATTGGTTCCTGTCTCTGTATTTACGATAATGATTTACATAGACATATTTCGCATACAGTATAGAGACTGATCAAAGCACCGGCCGTCAATGTTAGTGTCATGGGATCAATACTTGTCACCAACACATCCATAAAATTGTACATGTGTGCTATAAAAATACATATTCTTATGTATGGATGTCAGAGTTGGATAGTTACAGCGGAAACGAAGAGGATAATACAGACTTTGAAAACAAATGTTACAGACGAATACTGCGCACCCAATACACACATAGTTAGCTACTTAGTCGTTGGATCATCGTCACTGCAAATTGGACACGTCCATAGTTGCTCCCATCTCTCCCTGAGTGTATCCGCCATTACACTTCTGCTGACAGTATCGGTCATTACACATAACATAATACCAACATATACGTGAGAAACAAAATATATACTCCTGCAATTGAATAAAAGCGTCTCATGGCAGTGGTGGCGCGAGGCAACCTCGTGTAGTTTGGTCACGTCATTAAGCTCCATTGCCTCTCCAAAACTATCTTACACGTAAGAGGTGAGGGTGGAAAAAGAAGAAGAGGTATAAAGAAAGTATAGATTGATAATATTTAATGCTGGACGGGATTAACATTCTCCACTCGTAAACGAGGAACTGAAAACAGGGAGGCATGACAATATTTTTGTGTTGATGTTTCCAGAGTGTTACCCCTACGACCTTGAATGACTATGAGTTTGAGGATGATGAAATGCGAGAAGGGAAATATGCGTATATGTCATTGTTTACCATGGGTATATGTAAAAAATACACTAAAATATACTGTGACTACGCATCATAAAATTGTAAATGAAGCTGTTCAACGTCAACGATTGAAGTTTTGACACAATCTATTAACTTTATATTCGAGTCGAAACCTGCTGGTGTTGATGGAAATCAGTGAGCGATTGCATAGTTGAAAATGGTGACAGTATTAAGAGGTGCATCCGTGAATTATTTCAACATAGTGAATGCGTTAATCCTACAAGAGAAGACGATTTGTCACTGGACAGAAGAGAAACTACAGGAGAAGATGACTGGTCACTGGACAGAAGAGAAACTACAGGAGAAGACGACTGGTCACTGGACAGAAGAGAAACTACAGGAGAAGAACTCGTCACTGGACAGAAGAGAAACTACAGAAGACGACTGGTCACTGGACAGAAGAGAAACTACAGGAGAAGAACTCGTCACTGGACAGAAGAGAAACTACAGAAGACGACTGGACAGAAGAGAAGCTTCAAGATATCTTTAAAATTGCATCTAAAGAGCTGGAACATAAACGTTAAATCGTCAGAGCTTGCCGCTCAGAATCGGTCGATATGACGCGACAACACTAACGAAGTAGCCCGCATCACTGACAATCATCAAATCTCAGAAGCATATTGAAAACGCGCTACCCGAAATGGCAAAACAACCAATCATAAGTTCAATTCTGACCATCAATCAACCAATCATAAGTTCAATTCTGACTATCTGTCAACCAATCATAAGTTCAATTCTGACCATTAATCAACCAATCAAGTGCCATACCAATTGGCGTAGGCTATCATGCTTCTCATAAGTCTGATTCTTGCGCTTTTAATAAGTTCAATTGATGGCTTCTTTTTGTGTTATAGTGAAAACCCATCCAGAAATGTATCCATCCAGAAATGTATCATTTCAGAAATGTATCCATCCAGAAATGTATCATTTCAGAAATGTATCCATCCAGAAATGTATCCATCCAGAAATGTATCTAATTGTCTTCCTCTGTCTCTCTTTGATTTCTACAGACGTTGCTAAATGTTCAAGTTTTGCTTTTCTCATCACAAGCCCTAAAAATATCTGACCATATGTGTCTCAATGAGCCAGGATATTCTATGCTGAATTGGACTTTTAGGTGATCTGCACACACACCAGAGAGATGCAACAACAGAAATTTGTAGCTGTTGTCACCATTGCCTGCAATAAGGCATAATAATAACAATAATAATAATAATAATTGTTCTTGTTATAAGATTGTTATCGTCCCTTCTTGTCACTGACTATATACTAGTAATATGAAATATTAAGTATCATCATCATTAAATGCCGTCTCCGCAACGAAGGTTGGCTGCAACGTATCTCCAACATCTCCTGTCTCTTGTCTCCGTGGTGCACTCTGCTAGACCGTAACCTGTCCATCGTGTGATGTTACTATCCAACTTGTATCTCTGCCTACTTCTTGCACGCTTCCCTTTGACTTTACCCTCAAGTAAGGTCTTCAATAAGGTGTCATGTCTTTTAATGTGTCCAAAGTATTTTATTTGTCTGATATTTATTTTTCTTAGTAATTATTTCTTCATATTAAGTGTTTTTAGTTATATATATATATCTTTTTTTTTTGTTTTCTTCTATTTCCATGATGTTCTCTCTATTCTTCTATATACCCACATCTCAAAGGCATAAATTTCGTCTTTTAGTTGTTTATTTAGTGTCCATGTTTCTGAGCCATACATTAATATAGAATAGATCTAGCATTTTATAACTCTCATTTTTAACTTGTTTGTAATTTATTTAGATAGTAATAATTTCCTCATGTCATTGAAGGTACTTTTCGCCATTTATATTCTCCTTTTAACTTCTGTTTCACATCTGCCATCATTTGTGACTATGTGTCTAAGATATTGATACTGTTTTACTTGTTGTAGTTTCTCTCCCTGTATGTTTATGTTTACCTCCTGCTCTTCTGTGTCTTTGCTGATTATCATGTTAAGATTAAGTATCACATTTATGTAAAAGTTGAATATGCGCGTATTTACGAAATTTAAACACAATTTATCATAGACAGCACTCATCCAATTCACATTCAGTTAATCAAATAACCATTCAACTGCTGCAAAAATATGATCCAATGGTTGAAGATATAAAATATGGTCATGCTCTTTGTTCCTATTCACAGCAAAGTACAAAATATTTAACGCGTATTTCAAAAGGACTGTATCAAGAAACATAATCAAGATATGCTTTTTTAAATATATTATTTTCACCATTGACTACCCTTTTTCTAGATGCAGATATATATAGTAAAATAAGGAGAATGTATTGGAAAGAAAAATAAAACGTAAATTAAATAATTGTTTCTCGTTATGAATGGAATATGCAAGCAGTTAGTTTCCAGCAACTGGAGATCCGTTTGCTACGAACGATTCCGGGTGTAGTCTCATATAGTGACTCCGGAATATTACACTGGATCGGGTGTGTCGGGTTTATCTCCAGCTGGAGGGTCCTGGTGGTGTCGCTCTAGAAGCGAGGGATCGATACTCTGACAGGTACCGAGTCGTGGCGATCATCAGAGACCGGATAGACAGTGCGTACCCGGATCGGTCAGTATATGATCTCATAACACTGGAGTGGGGTAAGCTATAGAAATTACTAGATGAACGAGATATCACTGCAGATTATTGCAAACAAGTTTCGACTTGTTTTCCCATGATACGTTATATGCGAGTCACCGTAGATGTGTCATACTGACAGTGAGTAGTGGGTGTATCATACCACTATAGGAGTGGCACATCACCACTGATAATGATGTCACCACACACACGATCCCACTCTCAATCTCGTTCGACATATGATGGCTAGTCACAAAACCGTGTTCAGTAGGATAGAGAGCTCTGGGCAGGAATAACAGAGGACATAATGACGGCATTCGAAACACGTCTTGACATGTTTTCATGCCACGATACGTATCTGTGAGTCATCGAAGTAGTGTCACATTGAACCACGTTTTTCATCACATACAGGTCTGACACTCCATCTCCAATATTATCTATCACGGTTATTTACAATGATATCGTCAATTGTAGCAGTTTCCGCCAGAGTGTTGCCGAGATATACAAACTTATTGACAGTATTGATATATTGTTCCGTTAATGTGATTACTGCTTCTGTGTAGGGAACACATGGCGCTGGTTCATCATCATCATGTGCCGTCTCCGCAACGAAGGTTGGCTGCAACGTATCTCCAACATTTCCTGTCTCTTGTCTTGGTGGTGCACTCTGCTAGACTGTAACCTGTCCATCGTGTAATGTTACTCTCCCACTTGTATCTCTGCCTACCTCTTGCTCGCTTCCCTATGACTTTACCCTCAAGTAAGGTCTTCAATAAGGTGTCATGTCTTTTAATGTGTCCAAAGTATTTTATTTGCCTGATCTTTATTTCTCTTAGTAGTTCTTTCTTCATATTAAGTGTCTTTAGCACCTCTTTATTTGTTTTCTTCTCTTTCCATGATGTTCTCCCTATTCTTCTATATACCCACATCTAAAAGGCATCAATTTTGTCTTCTAATTGTTTATTTAGTGTCCATGTTTCTGAGCCATACATTAATATGGAATAGATGTAGCATTTTATAATTATCATTTTTAACTTGTTTGTAATTTGTTTAGATATTAATATTTTCCTCATGCCATTGAAGGTACTTTTAGCCATTCCTATTCTCCTTTTAACTTCTGTTTCACATCTGCCATCATTTGTGACTATGTGTCCAAGATATTGATACTGTTTTACTTGTTGTAGTTTCTCTCCCTGTATGTTTATGTTTACCTCCTGTTCTTCTGTATCTTTGCCTATTATCATGGTTTTTTGTTTTTTGAATGTTTATATCCAGTCCATATTCATTACTTGATTTATTGACTTGATCTATTAGTCTTTGTAGTTCATATTCAATTTCTGCCAAAGGAACAGTGTCATCTGCATATCTAATGTTGTTTATTATTTTCCCATTGATCTTGAGTCCTAGTATTTCTTCTATATTTTTAAAGATATTCTCTGTGTAGATATTAAATAGGTTTGGTGATAAAATGCATCCTTGTCTTACCCCTCTTCTTATTTCTATGTATGAGAGTTGCTGTTTTCACACCTTATTGATGCAGTTTGTTCCTAATAAATATTTATAATCAGTCTGATGTCTTTTCCATCTATGCCTATTTCTTGAAGACATTTGATTAATTTTTCATGTTGGACTCTGTCAAAGGCCTTGCTGTAGTCTATGAAGCAAATATAGATACTTTTTTGGACTTCTATATATTTATCTATCACTAGCCGGATATTCAGTATAGCTTCTCTGGTTCCTTTGTTTTTCCTAAAACCGAACTGTTCTTCACCGACCTCCATGTTTATCTTGTTCTTAATTCTTTCATGTATTATCTTGAGAAGTATTTTAGTTAGATGGCTCATTAGACTTATTGTTCTATATTCTGTACAGTCCACAGCCCTGGGCTTCTTTGGTAGTGGTATGAATATTGATGATGTTAGGTCTTTAGGTATATGGCCTGTTTCGTATATGTCATGGCAAATTTATGTGATAGTATCTACACCAAACTCATTTAGAGTTTTTATTATGTCTGCAGTTATGTTGTCAGAGCCTGCAGCTTTTCCACTGGTTAATACATTACTAATGTCTTCGTGGTGCAGATGGTGAACCGAACGCATCATAGACCAATGAAAAGAGGTCCATACTGTCCTGCATGTCTTTCAGACTGGCAGCGTTCAGTGTACATCCGTCGGCGAACAAGGCTTTGCGAACAATGTCCGTCTTAGTTTTGGTCTTTGCCCTCAATCTCCTAAGATTAAAGATACCGTTGGACACGATACCCGCTGAAGACATTACTTAAAGATGGACACTATACCAGTTGAAGACATTACTTAAAGTTGGGCATGATATTCGCTGAAGATATTACTTAAAGATGGACATGATATTCGCTGAAGACATTACTTAAAGATGGACATGATATTCGCTGAAGACATTACTTAAAGATGGACACTATACCAGTTGAAGACATTACTTAAAGTTGGGCATGATATTCGCTGAAGATATTACTTAAAGATGGACATGATATTCGCTGAAGACATTACTTAAAGATGGACACTATACCAGTTGAAGACATTACTCAAAGTTGAACACTATACCAGTTGAAGACATTACTTAAAGTTGGACATGATATTCGCTGAAGATATTACTTAAAGATGGACACTATACCAGTTGAAGACATTACTTAAAGTTGGGCATGATATTCGCTGAAGACATTACTTAAAGTTGGGCATGATATTCGCTGAAGACATTACTTAAAGTTGGGCATGATATTCGCTGAAGACATTACTTAAAGATGGACATGATATTCGCTGAAGACATTACTTAAAGTTGGGCATGATATTCGCTGAAGACATTACTTAAAGATGGACATGATATTCGCTGAAGACATTACTTAAAGATGGACATGATATTCGCTGAAGATATTACTTAAAGATGGACATGATATTCGCTGAAGACATTACTTAAAGATGGACATGATATTCGCTGAAGACATTACTTAAAGATGGACATGATATTCGCTGAAGACATTACTTAAAGATGGACATGATATTCGCTGAAGATATTACTTAAAGATGGACATGATATTCGCTGAAGATATTACTTAAAGATGGACATGATATTCGCTGAAGACATTACTTAAAGATGGACATGATTTTCGCTGAAGACATTACTTAAAGATGGACATGATATTCGCTGAAGACATTACTTAAAGATGGACATGATATTCGCTGAAGACATTACTTAAAGATGGACATGATTTTCGCTGAAGACATTACTTAAAGATGGACATGATTTTCGCTGAAGACATTACTTAAAGTTGGGCATGATATTCGCTGAAGACATTACTTAAAGTTGGGCATGATATTCGCTGAAGACATTACTTAAAGATGGACATGATATTCGCTGAAGATATTACTTAAAGATGGACATGATATTCGCTGAAGATATTACTTAAAGATGGACATGATATTCGCTGAAGACATTACTTAAAGATGGACATGATATTCGCTGAAGACATTACTTAAAGATGGACATGATATTCGCTGAAGACATTACTTAAAGATGGACATGATATTCGCTGAAGATATTACTTAAAGATGGACATGATATTCGCTGAAGATATTACTTAAAGATGGACATGATATTCGCTGAAGACATTACTTAAAGATGGACATGATTTTCGCTGAAGACATTACTTAAAGATGGACATGATATTCGCTGAAGACATTACTTAAAGATGGACATGATATTCGCTGAAGACATTACTTAAAGATGGACATGATTTTCGCTGAAGACATTACTTAAAGATGGACATGATATTCGCTGAAGACATTACTTAAAGATGGACATGATACTCGCTGAAGACATTACTTAAAGATGGACATGATATTCGCTGAAAGACATTACTTAAAGATGGACACTATACCAGTTGAAGACATTACTTAAAGTTGGGCATGATAGTCGCTGAAGACATTACTTAAAGATGGATATGAAGACATTTCGTAAAGGTATCGTTTGGGCATCTTCTTAGCATACTGGTTATCTGTATTCCTTGTGTTCTATAGATCGAAGTGTCACTTGTCTGAATCCGTCCCGTGTCATCGTGAGTACAAAATGTATTTTTATCGGATATACCTGGGAACTATTGTTAGAAACTACGAAGTTATGTGCTATAAGTGATACTCTCGACAGGCCACGCGGGGCTTGATATGGACTGGGCACATATGGGGAAACTCGAATACATGGAAGTTAATCCTCTACGCCCTTTGAGCCGTTTGAGGAACAGATGGGAGGCAAGTATGAGGTAATCAGAGATACAAGTGGGAGGATAACATTAAATAGATACATCCTAACAGAGTGCACTACTAAGGCAATAAGATGTTTGAGGTGTGTTTCAGCCAATCTCCGACGTGGATGTTGAATGTATCATCCCTTTGATGGAAAAATGTTCTCAGCGGCCTTTAAGCTGTAATATTCGTCATTCCTATGTGTAGATAACAAGTTGTGTTCTGATAGATTTATCATTTAATTTTGTTTCGTCTCTGTACTCTATTTTCCTTTAGTTTCGTTTCGTTTGTATCCTCCATTTTTCAAATATTATAATTTATTATTCATCCTCCTCCAGGCTATCAGTATTTGAGTTAACATTAAGTATTGTGGTTTTATCATTAACAATGTTATCCTATACTCGTCGTATGCTAGCGTGTGTTCTTGATACATGTTTTTCCGCCAAAACGTCGAATTGTGTGCATTATTTCTCCGTGTTGCCAGTTTTTAGCACAACATGGTTGCCATATTTTCGTATTGTGTCTGTCAGATACATCAAACAGATTTATACTACCAGTGACGGGAGAAGCAACGCGCGACTGGGAGGACTGCATCATTTCAGGGAGTGACACAAAAATGAGTGAATACTATACATCTAAATCGTGACCCTTGGCAATATAAGACCTATAGGCTAATGGGAATTTAACTTCATTAAAATTATTGATTTGATTCTTCTCTTGATTATCAGATTATTATTGTCTGTCACACAAAGTATAATCAAAGTGATCAATAATAATCACAAGTATAGTGAAATTGGTGGTTACGTAGACTTTATTTCCCATTAGCCGATATAACTTATGATGTAGAATGTAGTTAGTCATGCGTTATGCCCAAATAGTGCATACGCATGTGGTTGCGTCTGTGGGTCTCACCAATGGCCCACTAGACATGCCACCCATACAACAAAAAACCTTAGTGGATGACATGCCGTTTTATTTAGGTTATCTTCTTATAGAAGCTTCATGACACGTCATCTATACAATTATGCTTTTATTTTGTTGTTGAAATGTGTTTCATGTTTACCTGAATATATATGTGTGCACCCCAACTCTGTAGTTGGGAGGGAGCAAGAGATGTACTGTGCAGCACTGGGGAGGAGGAAACTGACAGCACTGTTTTTTTCCTATTGCTGAAACCCATCATAGAGGCACAGTGACTCAGGACGTGTCAATCCTTTTGACTTGAACATTTGGTTGCATGCCTCAAGCAATAGAGAAGTTCGGCATAACCAGTAGTCAATTGATGGCGAGTAATGGGCAAAGTGAACCCTATCTTGGCTACAGTGGCTAGGAGCAGTGCATAGGTTGAAACCTACTTTCCTGGAGGTGTGGTAGTTATTCTCTGGCTCTGGCCTGGGGTGGGCCGAAAATCCACAGACTTCCCAGCAATATAATGCCATTTAATGGCATTACGTCAAAAAGCATCAGCCCATGGACCGCTGGATCAGCAACCAACCAACCAACCAACCAAATGGTGCATATAAAAGATAAATACAGTCAAATATGCATTTCCCTATAACCGGGTTCGCCGCAATTACTGCTTACTTCTGTCCAAACAAACAAATGGAAAACCTCTTTGATAAAGAAAATGTGAGACACTATTTTAAAAGATACTATTTTTAAAAGATACTATTTTAAAAGATACTATTTTAAAAGATACTATTTTTAAAGATACTATTTTAAAATATACTATTTTAAAAGATGCTATTTTTAAAGATACTATTTTAAAAGATATCGTGAGATTCAAGTTAACAGAAATAAAGACAATTGGAACACATTCATCACAATTTTAAAAGTAAAATTGGTAGCATATCCTATTCTTGACGCTGCCATCAACCCATCATTAGCTGACTATTGATTTTCTGAACATTTCAAAACAATACTAAAAAAAGACGGCAAATTTAGAAATTTGTGTGTACATTATTTTTCAATAAATTGAAGAAAAAAAAACGAGACAACATACATTATTTCTTAACGCATATTTTTAATCAATTTTTTAGTACTAATTCACTTCATGATGAAGTTACCACTAACAGGATTGTGAAAGATTCGTTATAAACATTCGGCTACAATTCACTTCATAATGAGTTAGCACTTTCATTCATTATATTTCTTCACTTCGTAACAAAGTCATCACCGTCAATTACTCATTTCATTTTTTTCGCTTCACATCACGAGAAAGCCACCATCTTCAATTAATTAGTTCATTTTACCATTCACTACAAGAGGAAGCCATCATCTTCAATTAAATAGTTCATTTTATTCTTCACTTCACGCGGAAGCCACTATCTTAATATAATTAGGTCACTGTACAATTCACTTGAAGAGGAAGCCACCATCTTCAATTAATTAGCTCATTATGTCATTCATTTCATGATAAAATGACCATCGTAAAATCAATAATTTCATAATTAGCTTCATAAGAAAATCGACTACAAATTACATGGTTACAACCGGTGTTTATATTTATCAAGGTTTCTTGAACAATGTGGATTGTGTGCTTGACTTGAACCACTCCTGACAGTCTCACAGCGATGTGCGGTTCATTGGGGACTTGAAGTCCGTAATATGATATTTCTGGTTGTTTGTCCACTGCTCACGGTAGCTGATCCGATCAGGTAAGGTAATTGAATTATGGCCCATAAATGTGCTCTGTTTGCTAATGTATAAAAGGGAACATAATTGGTTAGTAATACACAACAATGATGGACCAGCAATACTGAAATCAGAAGTAGAACATGCAATAAATTCAATAAAATGTGGAAAGGCTGCAGGCTCTGACAACATAACAGCAGACATAATAAAAACTCTAAATGATTTTGGTGTAGGTACTATCACAGAAATTTGCAATGACATATACGAAGCAGGCCATATACCTAAAGACCTAACATCATCAATATTCATACCACTATCTAAGAAGCCCAGGGCTGTGAACTGTACAGAATATAGAACAATAAGTCTAATGAGTCATTTACCTAAAATACTTCTCAAGATAATACATGAAAGAATTAAGAATAAGATAGACGAGGTCGGTGAAGAACAATTCGGTTTTAGGAAAAACAAAGGAACCAGAAAAGCTATACTGAGTATCCAATTAGTGATAGATAAATATTTAGAAGTCCAAAAAAGTATCTATATTTGCTTCATTGACTACAGGAAGGCCTTTGACAGAGTCCAACATGAAAAATTAATCAAATGTTTTCAAGAAATAGACATAGATGGAAAAGACATCAGGCTGATTAGAAATATATATTGGGAACAAACTGCATCAACAAGGTGTGAAAACAGCTACTCGCCATAACTAGAAATAAGAAGAGGGGTAAGACAAGGATGCATTTTATCACCACGCCTATTTAATATCTACAAAGAGAATATCTTTAAAAATATAGAAGAAATACTAGGACTCAAGATCAATGGGAAAATAATAAACAACATTAGATATGCAGATGACACTTCTTTTGGCAGAAATTGAATATGAACTACAAAGACTAATAGATCAAGTCAATAAATCAATTAATTAATATGGACTGGATATAAATATTAAAAAAACCAAAAACCATGATAATCAGCAAAGACACAGAAGAACAAGAGCTATACATAAACATACAGGGAGAGAAACTACAACAAGTAAAACATTATCAATATCTTGGACACATAGTCACAAATGATGGCAGATGTGAAAAAGAAGTTAAAAGGAGAATAGGAATGGCTAAAAGTACCTTCAATGGCATGAGGAAAATATTAATATCAGAAAACGCCGTTGGTCCTACATCGGGCATGTCCTACGCGCAGACACGAACAGAATACACCACCAATCTCTTGAATGGATACCTACAGGCAAAAGAGCAATGCGTAGACAATAAGAAATACTGAGAAGAACAATACTTAGAGAAAGTAAAACAACCAAAATTCATACTATTCAAGAACTGCACAAAATAGATTTGAACAGACAGAATTGGAGAGATCTGACCTCTGCCACATGCGCTAACTTCAGCGCAAAAGGAAAATGAATGAATGAATGAATGAATGAAATAGTGCTCCTAGTGTAAACTTTGATTCCGTCGCCCCATCACCCTTTACATAAACTAAATTCATTTCAGTTGTGGGGCTCCTGTGTATTGCTTTTGGCGCCTAAACTGATGCAGCATTTCCGTTCGTTTCTTCCTAACTTCAACGCTGGTTGGTGGTATGCGAGAAATGCATGCATTTTGTAAGAAGTTTTATTTTCAAACACGGACGTGAGTCTCCCTTGGCTATACTAATGCGTGTGCCATTTAAATAATAATAACAACAATGATACTATTAATAGTAATAAAAATGGTACAACCAATGTGTCGTAAGAACATCACATGGTATTACAGACGGATTTGAGACAAAAACGGGAGTTCGTCAGGGTTGCGTGGTCTCACCCTTTCTATTCAATATATACAATAGACAGAATAATAAAAGAGGCAAAATGTACAGAGGCCAACATCACCGACTCAGAACAAGACAACTCAGAGCAACTAAACAATGAAAAAAATGAACTACTTTTCACAGACGGCCAGAACCTCATATACGAAAACTAAGAACAACTACAAAATCGTGTTAGCTCACTATCTGCAACGTGTAAAAAATAAACCATGAAGATCAATACACAAAAGACAAATCTATGAAAATATGCAGAACACCGAGCCCACTAAACATACACATAGATAACATAGGAGTAAAACATGTAGCAGAGTTCAAATATCTCGGTAGTATTTTTACAGGAAATGGAAGCCTCGATAGAGATATAGAGAAGAGATGTCAAAAGGCAAATGCAGTAACATACCAACTGTCACCACTACTTCTTCATCCCAAGATCGAGATGGAAGTTAAAAGACAAATGATCTACAGTATATTCCTACCAACACTGTGTTACCAGTGCCAAACCTGGTCTCTCTCATCTTCACATTACAGAAAGATAGTGACGTGAGGTGAAATGCTTGAGGAAAGCCGCAGGGGACCCCAGGCTCGATAGATTACGAAACGAAGATATCAGGAAAAGAATAGGTATAATACCTTGAACAGAATACATAGAAAGGCAGCAGATCAAGTGGTTTGGCCACATTATAAGAATGCATCACGAAAAGTAGCCCGAATATGCATATAACCAAATGAGATCCGTGTAGAGAGGAAGACCACGGAAAAGGTAAACAAAACGTCTAGGCCATCCTGAACAAACACATAGCACATCTGGCTTTAGAACGCAAGCTCGATCTCCAATCACCCCTACGCTTAACGGCAAGAGTGGATAACAAACGCCTGGAAAAAGACAGCAGACAATAAACATGTAACCCGTCATAGTCGACATTGGAGACATCAGCACCAAACGACACGATCAATACAGTATCGATACTTTAACGATATTATTTATTTCACATAATTTTACTAGTTGATGCCGATCTCCTCTCCGAAATTTTCTTCTTTTGTCAAAAACTGCATGTTTCCCGTTATAAATGGAATATGCAGCGCAGAGAAATGGTACTTGTGGCTGTTTAATAAATGCCTCCTGCCATTGATGTCGAAACGTCATATATAGGGTAGTTTGTTAAATTTATCTTCCGATACCAAGACACCATTCCAGTTCTTGCCGTGAGTCGAACCCTAGACCTCATGGTTGTAAGATCAACGTTCTAATCTGTGATCCTTTAACAATAAGTAATGTCGACGTTCAGATAATTCTGTCATATACGCCTCAAAGTTATATACCTCAGAGTGACCAAACAAACCATACCGAAGTCGTATGTATCAGACCGAAAGCATTAAGTAAGCTTTAATCCATGACACAAGACGCTCTGGACTACATCCTGCTGCCTGTAGAAATTTGAAAATGAATGCAGAAGTCTGGTTCTATGCATTACTTCTATTCCTAGTCAATCTTCATGATGTCCTAGATTCTTTCAAATTCGGACACAGAAAGAAAGTGTATACTTAGTTACATACTTGTGCAGAATAGTCCATCGTATTTATCAGAAAAAGTGTCATTTATCGTCGTTGATGCGACTAATCAATGATCATTAATCATAGATCAGTAGTCACTAATCATTGGTCACTATTCGTTTGTCACAACTCATTGGTCACTAATCATTGATGATAACTCATGAGTTACTTATCATTGGTCACTAATCATTTGTCACTAATCATTAGTCACTAATCATTGGTCACTAATCAATGGTCACTAATCATTGGTCACTAATCATTGGTCACTAATCATTGGTCACTAATCATTGGTCACTTATCATTGGTCACTAATCATTGGTCACTAATCATTAGTCACTAATCATTGGTCACTAATCAATGGTCACTAATCATTGGTCACTAATCATTGGTCACTTATCATTGGTCACTAATCATTGATCACTAATCATTGGTCACTAATCATTGGTCACTAATCAGTTGTAGACATTCAATAAAACGCTTGGGAAACGTTTCTACAAATAAAATGTGAGAACTCTTGCAAATGTGTTTCTTATAAGACCTGAAGCATAAATAAATTAGCAGTTCTGAAAAAAGTGTAAATGCCTGGTAAACATGTTGCCGCGGCCCATTGGTTGGAAAAATATACTAATCTAGTAAAGAACATCGATAAAAGTGGGGGAAAATACATAAGTTGTAATAGACAAATACATAAATAGTAGTAAACAAATACATAAATAGTAGTAAACAAATACATAAGTGATAGTAAACAAATACATAAATAGTAGTAAACAAATACATAAGTGATAGTAAACAAATACATAAATAGTAGTAAACAAATACATAAGTGATAGTAAACAAATACATAAATAGTAGTAAACAAATACATAAGTGATAGTAAACAAATACATAAATAGTAGTAAACAAATACATAAGTGATAGTAAACAAATACATAAGTGATAGTAAACAAATACATTAATGGTAGTAGACAAATGAAATCAGATTCGCTGCATCATCTTGTAAAATAAAAGAATATTCCACACCATTGAGGAGTATTCGAGAGTACTGTGCTTTGCTCTCATTTTCATTGAGGAGTATTCGAGAGTACTGTGATATGCTCAAAATCATAAATATGCCATTCATTTATTTAGATTGCTATTTCCTATAAAACTTTAGGTTTACATACTTTGCCTACGTCTTTTTTGGTTGTAGACTAAACTTCAGTCTCGTCTTGTTGTTTTTTACTTAAACATCAGTTTAAAGTCTGGGTGTTTATACTCTAAATGTCAGTCTCAAATCTTGGTGTTCATACACAGGTGTAAGATTACCTTGTAAACACAGGTGTAAGATTACCTTGTAAACACAGGTGTAAGATTACCTTGTAAACACAGGTGTAAGATTGCATTGTAAACACAGGTGTAAGATTACCTTGTAAACACAGATATTAGATTACCTTGTAAACACAGGTGTAAGATTACCTTGTAAACACAGGTGTAAGATTACCTTGTACACACAGGTGTAAGATTACCTTGTAAACACAGGTGTAAGATTACCTTGTAAACACAGGTATAAGATTACCTTGTAAACACAGGTGTAAGATTACATTGTAAACACAGGTGTAAGATTACCTTGTAAACACAGGTGTAAGATTACCTTGTAAACACAGGTGTAAGATTACCTTGTAAACACAGGTGTAAGATTACCTTGTAAACACAGGTGTAAGATTACCTTGTAAACACAGGTGTAAGATTACCTTGTAAACACAGGTGTAAGATTACCTTGTAAGACAGATATTAGATTACCTTGTAAACACAGGTGTAAGATTACATTGTAGACACAGGCGTAAGATTACCTTGTAAACACAGGTGTAAGATTACCTTGTAAACACAGGTGATACCGGTACCGTTGTTCTTCGATTGAGAATTCTACAGTTTCCATATCGATCATACATCGTCTTTAGAAAGTGGTTATCATATAACCTCATCTGGTGTATTGAAATAATCAGTGAGAGATGGGTGGAGAGTCGTAGTAGAAATGTTCTATCCATCTCTCTAATCTATCCAATCTATCAAATCTATCTTATCTTATCTATATTATCTAATCTATCTTATTAAATCTATATTATATAATCTATCTTATCAAAGCTATCATATATAATCTATATTATCTGATATATCTTATATAATATATCTTATCTATCCTAATCTAATCTATCATAATCTAATTTATCATAATCTAATTTAATCTATCATAATCTAATCTATCCTAATCTAATCTGTCTAATCTAATCTAATTTAAACTAATATAATCTAATATATTCTAGTCTAGTCTAGTCTATCTAATCTAATGCAATACAAAATCTAATTCATCCAACATATCTAATCTATATAATCTATCTATCTATCTATCTATCTATCTATCTATCTATCTATCTATCTATCTATCTATCTATCTATCTATCTATCTATCTATCTATCTATTTATCTATGTATCTATCTATCTATCTATTTATCTATTTATCTATCTGTCAATCTATGTATGCATGTATCAATCCATCTATACATACATCTATCTTTGTATTAATCTATCTTTATATCGTCATTTCTCAACATATGCTGTGAGGCGTTGCAGGATTGAATGACTCGTTTGGTGGTATGACGTACAGTAATAGTGTGACGTCTCAGAACGAACGTTGGTAACTCCTTCAATCCATTTTATTCGTGATCCTCCTCTGCCATTTTCTTGTGTATGATGTATGGTTTTAGCTACTGTCAAACATAGATTCCTTCTCATTACGTTGCTGGAACATTTACCTACGTTTTTCAACATATTTGACCACAGACGTTGATCCAAGAGTTCTTGTAATTCCTTCATTCCTCGCATGATCTCTTCTTGTTCTGGTTCATTATGTTCGTAGACATCAAATTTCATACGACTTAAGCTTTTTCTCTTGTTTTTTTTTTTTTTGTAAATTATTGCCAATTCTGACATTGATTACACGATGCTGTTCTGAAGATGACGTGTATGATTTGTCTTCTGGTTTCTATTGTGTTTCCAGTCGAGTAAATAATTTATAGAGAGAAAGATAAATGCAAAAATGACGACGACGACGAGCATGGAACCTGAAATGGGAGTGGAGAATATCAACACTGTGATCTTCCATGCAAGTCGTATGAAGCGGTTATGGATTTTTGGTGGGGGATTTGGCTACCTTTCACATAGATCAGCGGTTTTCAACCTCGTGTTCTCGAAGAGACACGTTCTCAAGCTATGATATGGATCCATCAACGAACTGTACTGTAATCACCAGTCACGAGACATGGTCGAAGAGCTTGTCCGCTAGGACTGTTTCGGATGATGGACATAGTGTAATCAAATGATCAGCGAAAGTTGAGAGAAAAGTCCTAATAAGCGTTTAAGTTAGATTAAAACATGGAGAGAGAAAAAGAATAGTTACAAAAATACTAGTATACAACGACAGAAAGGTGGTGATGATGATGTTAGTAATCGGGATGATGATGATGTTGGTAAAGGTGGTGATGATGATGATTATAACGAAGGTAGTGGTCGTGGTGATGGTGGTTACGATGATGATGACGGGGGTTGCGGTGGTGAGGATGATTATGAAGATTGTGGTATCGATGGTGGTAACGATATTGATAGTGGTTATGATAACGATGATGATGATTGCGTGGGTGATGATGGTGTCTCGTTACGTATAAACATCCAAACAAGTTATGTTACCAACAGTGGTTCTTCATAACCAGAAAGTTTGATTATTTTCTGCCGGCCCAACACATTTGTCTTTTGTCTACATAATTTATTCTTAAAAGACATCTGCAGCATTTGTATTCAAAAACGTGAATCCTTTTTTCCGTGTCAGCATTGGGTGTCCAGCTTTCACATCCGATGCGACTCACTTTCTAAAACTATGTTGCAAGGAACAGTCGAGGGTAGAAGGAGAAGAAGGGGTTATATAAAATCATGTCTTAATTATTAATAAAGGGTTTGGTGTGATTTTTTCCGAATTAAAAAATTCTGTAAAACTTCTCAGAATGGCTGAGTATAGAGATGCTTCGAGAGCTTTTTTGTGTGGATGTTTCCAATGTGGTACCCCTGCGACATTGATGGGCTATTCCACATTATTATTATTATTATTATTATTATCACTAGCCATCTGAATATATTTATCTTGACTATAATACTGATCTTACTATTCCAAATTATATTCAACTTCGCCGTGAAAAGTTAACACAAAAAGTTCATAAAAAGCTACAAAAAGTTAAGACAGGAACAAATCTATTAACAAAGCTAAACTGTATGTTAAGTGCACACTCTGTCCTCTAAGCCAATGTCAGTACTTACATTACTCCACACTTCCAGGGTCCTCACGTCATGACCTCTGCAGACTGGATGAATAACTTCACTCTTGATGGTGCTCGACGATGTCGGCAGGCACAGGCGGCTGGTGATGTCTCTAATCCTTTCTTCTCGTAGAATATTTTTCAACACCAAAGAATTTTTCCTTTTGTAAGCATACATTATTAGTGTCATTCTAATCTCCGTATCAACACAAATCATGGAAGGGATACGAATTTAATGTGATAAGACTAAAATAATGGAGAATATACGGGTTCAATGTGAAATAGAAAAAGCTAGTGAGAAATATAAAAGTTCACTGCGATCGCTTTTTTGCGCGCTGATGTTGGAGCGCGTGGCCGTACGGCTAGAACGCCGGCCTCAGGTTCCTGAGGTCTTGGGTTCAATCCGCGGTTGGGACAAGGAGTTTTATCTTTCGGAGGTGCAATAATAATTCTTCCTATACACGTCGCGGCGACAGCAATGGCAAAGCGGCTTTTGTTTCCACAGCCGTAACAGCCTCCCTGCACTCCTTAACAGGAAAACACGCAGTAATGAAAGTAATGCGGTCGCTGTTTTGTCGTCGATGTCTAGACATATATTGCTCTTGAACCTCTTACAATTTGTCTATTATTTCGTTTTGCTAGCATGAAGTCTATTTGACTTCTGCAATTGAGGTCGTTCCGTTTGTACCACGTGTGCATCTGGAATATTCTGTATTTGAAGAAGCTGTTTGTAACGAATAAATTCCTGTTTCATTCTATCACAAATATTTCTCTATTCCGTAACGGTCCTTTCCTAAGTGAATGTTCAAGTATCCCATGACATAATAATTTTCTTCTCTGTTGAAATGGTGTTCAATTTGTCATTTAAGTTGTCAAAAAAATCTTCACACTCAACTTCATTATATGCCTCATATGGTGCGTACACTTGAATAAAGTTTGTACTTAACCGTTCAGTGTCACAATAACTGTTATTATCCTTTCTGATACGTACATGATATCTACTATTACTATCGAGGTCACTAAGTCTATTATAAATCCAACTCCATGTTTAGCGCCTGAATTTTGATTTATTATGCTTATTATTCATCATGAAGTGACATATTCTTTCCAGAACGTACTCTTTCCTATGGATCTCTTGAATTCTCCGCGGTCTTGAGCGAGTTGTCCTGCATCTTTCAGTGACATGCGCAGGCATTCTTGAATGTCTTTTGTCCAACTGCATCTTGGACGGCCTTTTCCCCTGTTGTCTTCTATCATCCCCTCCAGTAACACTCTCTCCATGCCATCGTGTCTCTTAATATGACCGAAAAAAACTAGCTTTTTCTTTAATATGGTGTTCAGAAGCCAGCCTTCCTGGATGTTAATTGTTCGTAACACCTTCTGGTTTGTTTTCTTCGCTGTCCATGGTATTCTCAAAACTCTTCTATAACACTTTAATTCAAATGATGTTATTCTCTTGGCCACTGTTTTATCTAGTGTCCATGATGCTTATTATTATATTATTACTATGGATCTATTTCGTTTTCTGACGTCCTAAAGGAAATAAACTGTAAATTAATAATATATTACATCTGAAGTTATTTTGATTTGTTCTTTATGTTGTATTCATGTTTGTCACCTCACAACAATAAATTAACTATCAAACCACCATCAAACAGCAACAAACATAAGAGACTATGTGGACAGTGAGGTGAATACAAGAACTTCTGGACAGCGTCTATGAGCATATACATTGGGGGGAAAAACAGATTGAAATTATTAAATTGAAAAAACTTAACTGAAATGATCCCCACATTGATCACGAGAATTAATCATGAAAATGGAAACAGCAAGAGGCAGAGGAAGACCAAGATGAAGATGGATTAAAGAAGTTACAACACTCTCATGAAAATATTACTGCACACCAAGCGGACCAAACTGACCACATCCCGAAAACCAATAGTCATCGAGTCCTGCAACGCCTTACAGAAAAGCAGAAGTAAGACAATAGATAGATAGATAGACCTCCCAACATGACGTACTAATAGTACATGCAGTACGAATGACTGATGGTACGTAACTGTGAAGATATATGTGGTCCAGGAAGAATGTACATATCTATGCGTTTCGTGTGTAATTTCCTGCATCTTGATCGATCGGTCCTAATGAGAATACTTCAATTATGTACTAGCCTAGAATATATGCGTTATAAGTCGTATTATATACTAGTCTAGTATCTATACGTTGGAAGTAGTGATTCTATATTATTCTAGAATATATACGTTGGAAGTCTGGATCATATACTAGTCTAGAATATATATGTTGCATGTATTAAAAGATGCGGATTGAAGAATTCCACAAAAACTGTTGACCCAGGTGCGAGGCAAATCAGTGAACTTCACAGACCTTGTTCAAATCTCGATTGCTACCTGCTGACGTGGCATGCCCCCTCTCCCTCCCCCCCCTCTACTTTTCGAACATAAAGTATACCCTCTCTGAATGCACCCCCAACTGTATATAACAATCTGAATGCACCCGAACTCGGTATAACAAACTGAATGCACCCGAACTCGGTATAACAAACTGAATTTCCGTTTTTCCCGTTTTTCGTCCTTTTCTAAAGACCATTATAAAGTTTTCCTTTGCTAGTTGATATCTAGACAACAACTGTGAGGTCGTCTCATGGTGTGCTCAGTCAAATGTCATTCTCTTGTGTTGCAATGGTATGTACATCCTTCTGATTATTTCTCACCAGCTGATTACTTTTGTGATGAGAATTCTCCTTTCTATTATCGTCCTAGGAAAGCGTGTGAGGGAATATATACATTCATTTTCCTTCTTCTCTCCGGTTCGTAACTCCGTACAATAACTAGATCCAGTATGAAGATGTCGGTGGTGATTGTCATCTACATCATTATGTGTACACGGAGGAGTAGCAATTTGGCAATGTCCCTCCCCGTGTTATCTCTACAGTCCGAGAAATTAATTTGGCAATGTCCCTCCCCGTATTATCTCTACAGTCCGAGAAATTAATTTGTCAATGTCCCTCCCCGTGTTATCTCTACAGTCCGAGAAATTAATTTGGCAATGTCCCTCCCCGTGTTATCTCTACAGTCCGAGAAATTAATTTGTCAATGTCCCTCCCCGTGTTATCTCTACAGTCCGAGAAATTAATTTGGCAATGTCCCTCCCCGTGTTATCTCTACAGTCCGAGAAATTAATGTGGCAATGTCCCTCCCCGTGTTATCTCTACAGTCCGAGAAATTAATTTGGCAATGTCCCTCCCCGTGTTATCTCTACAGTCCGAGAAATTAATTTGGCAATGTCCCTACCCGTGTTATCTCTACAGTCCGAGAAATTAATATTCACCTCCAAAGTGATGTATGTCACCAAACGTGCCTTAGTCAGAAAACATATCGTCATTCAATCCTGCGACGTCATTCAATCCTGCGACGTCATTCAATCCTGCGACGTCATTCAATCCTGCGACGTCATTCAGCAACAGTAGAGAAAAGATAATTGATATATATAGATACATAAATGTGGATGCATATGGATGGATGCGGATACAGATACGGACACGGATACGGACACGGATGGATGGATGGATGGCTGGATGGCTGGATGGATGGATATATTTTTTTCTCACATAATTTTTGATTCCCACTCCCCTCCAAGAACAGTCTGTGCCCAACTCTTCTGATCTTACACATTTATCCAGCACAATCCACACATCCAGTAGTCTGACACATATCCAGCAGTCTGACACACATCTAGCAGTCTGATACATCCAGCAGTCTGACACATATCCAGTAGTCTGACACATATCCAGCAGTCTGACACACTTCAAGTAGTCTGACACACATCCAGCAGTCTGACACACATACAGCAGTTTGACACACATCCATCAGTCTGACACACATCAAGCAGTCTGACACACATCAAGCTGTCTGACACACATCCATCAGTCTGACACACATCAAGCAGTCTGACACACATCCAGCAGTTTTACACATCAAGCAGTCTGACACACATCCAGCAGTTTTACACATCAAGCAGTCTGACACACATCAAGCAGTCTGACACACATCCAGCAGTTTTACACATCAAGCAGTCTGGGAATTTAACATACACATAAAGTGTCACCGACACAGGAGAAATATGACAGTCACCACAAAATACGGAAGACAGCAGCAGCACTTCTGGCTATGATACGACCGTTCTATACTCATAGACGCTTGAGTATATATGTAGTTGGGTGTCTTGACATATTAGACTGAGTATATATGTACTTGGATGTCTTGACATATTAGACTGAGTATATATGTAGTTGGATGTCTTGACGAAAAGGACATTTTTGTTAGAGATTAATTGCTGTCTAACGAGATGTCTGTTGACTCAAATTGTGGGACGAGTGATTACCATCCATCTGAATGAACCTGGTTCCAATCTCATGTGCTGCATTATTCTTTTTCTATGACCAGACTATTATTTTTGGCACAATGAAAGTCCTACAAAAGAAAGATACTTCTTGTCATCGATCCATCCTAGTGAATGAATTATTTTCACACAAAATTATCAAATAACATACATACGTGTCTGCTTTTGAGAATTCACTGTCCGTAACAGTAAACCTTTCTGAACCTCGTTTTGGGTTAGTGTCTGTATCTCGTGAGGTTTTGATGACCAATGATCTTCGTGAAACCATTAACTCCTTGGAAGACATGACACACAATTATAACTGTATGCTGCTCAGATTTTCTGAAAAGGAATTTCTTTTTCTTTTAGCATAAGCCTTTAAAATTTGAAAAACAAAAGAATATATAGACTTTGTTTTGAATATTTGGTTTCTGCTGGTCCTGTTATGCGTTGCAAGATGGACTGACGATTGATGTTCGGACACAGTCCATAAATAACCTCATCAGTTTTGTGCCTATTTTGGACCTCCCCTTTTGTCAACAGAATGTCAAGGATAAAAGTGTCCCTTGTTTAATTATGTCAAAAAAACATTACGCACACCACCCTCACCCATACAATTCTTTTACCAAAAAAAATTAATGTACGACACAAAGAAGTACTAAAAAAGTAAACGATTTTTTTCACGCACGGAAAACTAAATATTTCTCACATTTATTACGGAAAACTAAATATTTCTCACATTTATTGCTGAAAACTAAATATTTTTCACATTTATAACGGAAAACTAAATATTTTTCACATTTATAACGGAAAACTAAATATGTTACACATTTATAACAGAATACTAAATATTTTTCACCTATTACGGAAAAATAAATATTTCTCACATTTATTACGGAAAACTAAATATTTTTCACATGTATAACGGAAAAATAAATATTTTTCACATTTATAATGGAAAACTAAATATTTCTCACATTTATTGCTGAAAACTAAATATTTTTCACATTTATAACGGAAAACTAAATATTTTTCAAATTTATAACGCAAAATAACTTCTAACTCAAACTATGTAGTTGGAATATAAATATTATTTTTATAAAGATTGTATAATTATTAAGCTTAGACAGAACCAGCACAATGAGATATCTGTATGTGTTTTTTGACAGAAGTCTGGGTTTCAGGGAACATGTGGACCAATTTATCATAATGACAGGCAAAGTCTTAGCAGCAGTGAAGGTTATGGCTGCTGCGCAGTGTGAGCAGAGGTTGTTATTTCTTTTGTACCAGTTTTTGGTTGTGGCTGTGGTGGAATATGCACTGGCAATTCTGACTCTTAGCCACATTCAGATCGAAAGAATGGATAGAATCCAGAAGGCAGCAATGCGTATCATACTTGGGTACACAAGAGACACATCGACAAGAGCATATATCGGAGCAACACAAATGCGATACCTACTTAACTGTCCAACAGCTAAGCACAGATTACAGTATTGTCGTGCACGGGCGTACCTTCAAATATATGCAGACAAGGAACACCCGTTGTATTCCGAAATACAGAAATTTAAAGGCAGGAGACTCAAGAGAGGGAGGTCGTGGATGGACGTGCTGAGGATGTCATACAAAGCGTGTGCAGATTGCAGGATGTGGCAACAGGTGCGGAATGGATAAGTCTACCCACAGATTTCGAAACTTGTTTGAGAGTAGTAATATCACTTAGCAGGGAATGCAGAGAATGGAGTCCCACAGCTGTGGAGAAAGAAGTGCAGGCTTTAATCAGTGAGGGGGGGGGGGTGTGATTATATACACTGATTGATCTGTGATTAGACATGTTCGCAGTGTTTGGGCCTTCACAGCTCAGTGCGCAGGTAAAACGATCAGGGCGGAGAGTGGTGCCTTTGCGGTCACTACGAATAGTATGACCACAGAGACTATGTCGGTGACCAGGACATTTGAGTAGGTATGCACACAGAAGGTAACGCAGGTCTGCATCTTGAGTGACTCTATGAGTATGATTAAGAAGGTACAAGTGGGTCTCGTTCGCTAACAGTGGATTGAGGCCTTGTGAAAGGCGAGCTTGAAAGTGTTTATATTTATTTTCGTGTAGGACATGTGGGTGTTCGAGGAAATCAAGTGGCATCATGCGCAATTGTGGCACAGGGCGATGGGGCAATGAATCGCGCTGACGTTTTGAACTCCTTAAGAGACATAACACGCGAGAGTGAGACTAGTGTGGATGATGATTCCTTTTCAATGGCTAGGATTAAAGATCAGGGGTTGAAATGCGGTGTTGCTAGAAGTGAACATTTTGGAGGGTGCAGAAGAATGATGGTAAACCAGTATAGGACCGGTATTGGCAGGAGAAGTGTAATGGCGGATCCACTCAATGAGATCGGAGCAACTATGGATGTTTACTATGGAGCATTATGGACGCGAATGATATTTTTTTATTGTCACTGATTACAAATAAAAAAACCCTAACAAAAATACTAAATATAAATTAGCGTCAGTGAGAAATAGTACAAAAACAAATAAACACGGACTTTTTCCAAATTAAGTGGAAACCATGTAGGGATATTTCTCCAGAAACAACCATGGACTAGAAATAAACACAAAACGTGACGCTGAGATGAATAGTGATATAATACATTATCGTATATCATATGCGTTATCTAATTTTATTTCTGTTGCTGTGATAGTTCCCAAATTGTTGGATATGTTCTGACAGTTTGATTATTATTTATATTTGCTATAAATATCAGGAGATCTCAATTACCAATAAATAAACAACAAGTAGAATTGTCTCCACATTAGAATTGTCTCCACATTAGAATTGTTTCCATGTATGAATTTTATCCACATTATAATTGTCTTCATGCTTGAATTGTCTCCATGTTGGAATTTTATCCACATTATAATTGTCTTCATGCTTGAATTGTCTCCATGTTGGAATTTTATCCACATTAGAATTGTCTCCATGTTGTAATTTTATCCACATTAGAATTTTCTCCATGTTGGAATGTTATCCACATTAGAATTGTCTCCATGTTGGAATTTTATCCACATTACAATTGTCTCCATGCTTGAATTGTCTCCACATTAGAATTGTCTCCATGTTGGAATTTTATCTACATTAGAATTGTCTCCATGCTGGAATTGTCTCCACATTAGAAATATCTCCATGTTTGAATTGCCTCCACATTAGAATTGTCTCCATGTTGGAATTGCCTCCACATTAGAATTGTCTCCATGTTGGAATTTTATCCACATTAGAATTGCCTCCATGTTGGAATTGCTACTATGTGGTAATTGCTCCAATATTGAAATTTTTCCCATGCTGGAATTGTCTCCATGCTTGAAAATATCCACATACCTTTGTAAGATTAAGGAAAATAGCATGCATTGGTTAATTTCATCCACATCTCACATTTTATTGAAGTAAAGAAACTATATCCATGATTGTCGGTTTACAAGGAAACCCCAACCTCATTGTGGTTCACTGTCAACAAATACCCTAAAAAGGTCACTTTTATTAATACGCATAACAAGGTCAAATCTATCATCAAAGTTCCTAACAAGGTCACATTTATCATCAAAATTCCAAACAAGATCACATTTATCATCAAAGTTAACAAGGCCATTTTTATCAAAACCCTTAACAAGGTATCTTTTATCACTGTGCATAACAAAGTCACTTTTATCACGGCTCCTAACAAGGTCACTTTTATCACAGCTCCTAACAAGGTCACTTTTAACAATGTTCATAACAAGGTAACTTTTAGCAAGGCCACTTTAATTAATGCACCTAATATGATCACCTTTATCGAGACACCTAATATGATCACCTTTATCGAGACACATAATACGGTCACTGTTATTAAGGAACCGTACAAGATCACTTTTAGTAAGGCACCTAACAAGATCACTTTTAGTAAGGCACCTAACAAGATCACTTTTAGTAAGGCACCTAACAAGATCACTTTTAGTAAGGCACCTTACAAGGTCACTTTTATTGAGGCCCTAAATACGGTCACTGTTATTAAGGCGTGTAACACGATCACATTTATAATGACACCTAACAAGATCACTGTTATTAAGGCGTGTAACAAGATCACATTTATCATGACACCTAACAAGATCACATTTATCATGACACCTAACAAGATCACTGTTATTAAGGCGTGTAACAAGATCACATTTATCATGACACCTAACAAGATCACTGTTATTAAGGTGAGTAACAAGATTACATTTATCATGACACCTAACAAGATCACTGTTATTAAGGCGTGTAACAAGATCACATTTATCATGACACCTAACAAGATCACATTTATCATGACACCTAACAATATCACTGTTATTAAGGCGTGTAACAAGATCACATTTATCATGACACCTAACAAGATCACTGTTATTAAGGTGAGTAACAAGATTACATTTATCATGACACCTAACACGATCACTGTTATTAAGGCGTGTAACAAGATCACATTTATCATGACACCTAACAAGATCACTGTTATTAAGGCGTGTAACAAGATCACATTTATCATGACACCTAACAAGATCACTGTTATTAAGGCGTGTAACAAGATCACATTTATCATGACACCTAACAAGATCACTGTTATTATGGCGTGTAACAAGATCACATTTATCATGACACCTAACAAGATCACATTTATCATGACACCTAACAAGATCACATTTATCATGACACCTAACAAGATCACTGTTATTAAGGCGTGTAACAAGATCACATTTATCAAGACACCTAACAAGATCACTTTTATTAAGGTTTCTAACAGGAGCAAGTTTATTAAGGTGTCTAATAAGATCACTTTTATTAAGGTGTCTAATAAGATCACTTTTATTAATGTGTATAACAAGAGCACTTTTATAAAGTCACCTAACAATGTCACTTGTATCAAGGGGCATAACAAGGTTTTTCAGCCGCGTCGAATTCTAAAGCATGTCTGTTACAGCTAATGTTCTGGGTTCACATCCCGTAACAGGCAATTTCCGAGCTGGACCGTTCATACAGCAATTTCAAACTACTGACCCTATTTATATTGCCAGAAAATCAATACATAAAAAACACTGCTCGGTTGCTGGATGTGTCCTGATATGTTACCAATGTTCACTTGTGACTATGAACCTACTCAACGAAAGCTGTCCCAATATTAACTAGAAGATCAATACTGAAAGTGATATGGCCAACGTAGAAAAGTTATTGTTGGCAGAGATATTTATCAGATAGTGTGTTACTATTATCGAGAGCCGCCTAGCGCAGTGGTTAGCGCAAAGGCTTCTAAGTGGCCATGGGTTAATTCCCCAGTTGAGGCCGAAATGTTTTTAGATCGCAACGGCACCCAGGTCGACCCAGCCTTAAATGGGAACCGGATTAATCTGGGAAGTAAAGACTGCGAAGGAGAGGAGATGGCTACCGCCCTCATTTGCAGAGCCTCTGAAATGTGAGATCGCTAACATCCCACACCCCTACGGCATTAATAAATGTTATGGGTAACTTTACTTTTTTTTCTAAGTTACCTATCACTTGTCGATGTGATACCTGTATGCCTGTTGTTTGATTTCCATAATGCTGGAATGTCCAGGCAATGAGTGGAATGTAAAAGTTCACATGGAAAATATGATTGTCGGGGAGGGGTGGGGGAAGAACGAAAAATTGTACTTACTGCGCAAAATTAAAAACAACAGGTAGATCCAGGAAAAGGGTAACAAAGTTTTGCTAACACTAGATAACACACACAATGACACACACAGATCGACGTTTCGACCAAAAGGCCTTTATCAGGACAGACAATTGAAACAACATTAAAACATAATAGAAATCGAACAGTAATAACATTGATGGTCACATTGATATGAATAGTATGGAGGGGGAATAAGATGGATAGAATGTTATGACTTACGTTAAATAACGCAGTAAAACAACACAAGAAAAACAAACTGTATGATGGGAAAGGAGTAGTCGACTTTTCTCGACAACGTAGAGAATATAACATGAATCTTCTTTCTTGGTCATGCGGAAGTCACAGGCAACAAAAGCGCCGATGTATTGGCAGATATTGACGAAATGGATTATTCAGTAAATATTTGCAATAAAATTGAATTCTCTACGGCAGAATTTAAGAAATAATTGTTGTAATGCACGTCTTGGATATTTGACTACGCCTTCTACACCCGTACATCTTAGGGCAGACTTTAATTTTGGTCCATTATAGATGGAATTTACCTATCTTAGTTCTCAGCCTCTATTGAGTGAACTTGTAACAGAATCAGACTACAAGCTACTGTTCGTTCGTCCTCCGGTAGTAGATCTGCAATGAGTGCACGAGAACGCCCTACTTCCCCCCCATCTACTTACTCCCTTACCAGAACTATTAAGGACTAGTTCAATTACTAGTTAAGTCATAGTTATAGTATTGAGACAGTGTGTTTGTTGTGAGCGATTGAGTGAACGAAAGTTGGTTGTTTGAGCGAAAAGCGAACAGTTCAGGTTTTTTGCACACTGTTAGTTTTTTGAATACGTGGGAGTTTAGTTTGAGTAACGGTTAGTTAGAGGAATGAGTGAAATGATTCTCAAGAATGGGAGTTTTTTGGAAGTGGAGATATAGGCAGTCAAGCTGTAGTCTGTGTGTCTGGGACTGAAAGAATGTATTCTCAACGATTGGAGTAATACGTTGGAGTTACTCATTGTTCAAGGTTTACACTGAGTGAATTTATACTCAACGATTGGAGTTAATCAGTTGGAGTTTACTCATGGTTCAAGGTTTACACTGAATAAATTTATTGTCCGCGATTGCAGTTTAATAAGTTGGTGTTTAATACGTGAAGTCTATGGGACAGGCATGATACCGTAGTGTGTGTGACTGGGATTGAATGTATTTATTGTCAACGATTGGAGTTTAATACGTTGGATTGTATTCATTGTTCAAGGTTTACACTGCATAAATTTATTTTCAGTGATTGGAGTCTAATACGTTGGAGTTTATTTATGGTTCAAAGATTTATATTGAATGTGTTTACAGTCAGCGATTTTCAGACTGACCACTAAGTACGAGAATACGGAAATACATCACAAGAAATATTGACGATTCACATTGTGACAACACCATTGTTATAATCACCCTACACCAAGTAGTGTTAGTGATAGTAAAGAGGAACGATTGATGGCACAAACTAAGCTCCATTTCCTGCAGCAGGAATATAATCCCGATGCGGAGTATAGACTACACAATGTTCCTTGTTTCATGTATTCGTCATGGCTTCAAAGCAATTTAGTCTGGTGTTTTGTGCTATGCTAAGCTGGCCCCTACTGGAGCAACAGTGCAGGAAACGAATTTTCTTTCCGTAATAATGGTGGATTGTTCAGTTATCATTGTGCTTCGTAGATTATAATAAAGCCTTTGACAAGTTAATGCGTTTATAAATGATAAACATGTTAGAAAAACTCAATATTGATGGAAAATATCTAAAGATAGTAATAAATATATATTGGAAACAATGAGCTGCGATCAGGGTTGACAGTAATGTGGAAAAATTCCAAAATATATATTTGGACGTGAGATAAGGATGTGTGTCACCAGATCTTTTCCCCTTGTATACAGAGGATATTATGCGAAGCATAGAAAGCATGCCATGAATAGCAGTTGAAGGTTATAATCTAAATAATCTAAGATATGCTGACGATACATTTATAATTTCAGGGAGTGAACGAGAACACTAAGTCATGGTATGCACAGTAGTATAGAAAAGTGAAAACAAGGGTCTTAATCTAAGCAAGAACAAAACCCAGAAGTAACGGTTCTTTCACAGAAATACAGACCGTCAAAATGCTGTATATCAATGATACATAATTAAAACATTGGATAAAGTCAAGTATCTTGGTATCATTTTAATATCAGATGGTAGGTGCTCCAGTGAGTTCAAAAACAGGATACAGCACAGGACAAATCAACATTTATACAAATGAAAAACATTCTGTGCAATGGAGTAATAATAATGTATACGACAGTTTGAGTGCTAGGGTGTTATATTGAGCTAATTTATTTTTATGGAAGCGAAGCATGGACAATAGGGGAAATTGCCCAGGATAAGTTGGAGGCAACTAAGATAATTAAGAGATAACAGTTCCACTGTCAGGTAACAACCTGAAACTGGAAATGCTTGGCTACGGTAACAAAGGGAAAATATAAAAATGAACAGAAATACGTACAATATTCGTGTTACCAAAATAAGTCGACAATGCAACTTAACAACGAGACACAGTGACAAGAGAGATGCGGTTTTTAAGCAGAATGATAAAAAATTCCATGGAGAGCCAAGAAAATTAATGTAGACGTTCTCAAAGATGATGGAGTAAAACGACAAATTACAGCAAAAATTAATAGCAGACAATCAAGACAGAGGAAGACGAAGAGAGAAATTTCTGGATGGGTGGTCACCGTGTCACACAAATAAGTCACTAACTAAACTTATTAACAACACAAGAGACAGAGAGTTGTGAAGAAGCATGATCGCCTGCACCAATTGTCATATGACACTTGATTGATTGTTCAGTTATGGTAGACTGAAGTCAAACGACATAACACCCGGATGTATATTGTTTGCGACCTCACGTTTGCTGACGTCTGTACGTTAAACGATACCAGTATGCACGACTTGTAGGAAAACATGGAGCAATATTATGGTTTACAGCTTTTTTGAAATATCTGCGCCTTCGGCTTGACTCATCCGACTTTAGTGTCGCTTCGGGTTCACTTTAGCCCTACATGGGATGAAACAGCCAACTCCACACATAACCTCATTAGTCGCTTCCTGTGACATACATGAAAGGTAAATAATGTTGCTATTCTTTGCTATCCCAATCCACCCCCACCCCACTCCGGGTCGACCCCTGTAACACACGAGTATACGTTATATTCAATTATTAATTTTTTTTAGTTATATATATATATATATATGTGACATATTTCCAGAACGTTGTCTTCGTCGTGGATACTCTGAACGCCACTCTGTTCTGTACGAGCAGGCGTGCATTGGTCAGAGACGTTCTTAGATGTCGTCGATCCGTCGTCTTCTTGGTCTTCCTTTTCTTCTCCTACCCTGCACTCTTCCCTCTAGAATCAGCTTCTCGATACCATCATGAAACTTTAAGTGTCCAAAATACTTAACTTCGTTTTCATGATGGTATTTCGAAGCCACCTTTCATTTAGTTTCAGTAATTTTAAAACTTCAATGTTCTTCTTTTTCTTTTTAGCATTCATAATATCTTTCTGTAGCACTTCATTTCAAATGCATTTATTATTTTGGATATTGTCTTGTTGAAAGTCCAAGTCTCTCATCCATATGTTGCCACTGGAAAAACACATGGTCTTAAAAGGATTACTATAATGTTGTTATTACTATTGTGCAATAGAGTTATCTGTACCCAACAATTATCTATAAAATCACACTGATTGTTATTATCTAAATTATAATATTAGAATTGATGCCTTTGAGATGTGGGTATATAGAAGAATAGGGAGAACATCATGGAAAGAGAAGAAAGCAAATAAAGAGATACTAAAAACACTTCATATGAAGAAGGAACTACTAAGAGAAATAAAGATCAGGCAAATAAAATAATTTGGACACATTAAAAGACATAACACCTTATTCTAGACCTTACTTGAGGGTAAGGTTAAAGGAAAGCGAGCAAGAGGTAGGCAGAGATACAAGTGGGAGAATAACATCACACGATAGACAGGTTACAGTCTAGCAGAGTGCACCACCAAGACAAGAGACAGGGTATGTTGTAGATACGTTGCAACCAACCTTCGTTGTGGAGACGGCACTTGATGATGATGATCTAAATGATGTGTATTCTTTACCTAGAAATAGAATTTATACTTACAAGTCAAACTGTTTTTCAGAGATGTATTATCATAGTGTTCTAGTTAGTAGTAAACACAGATATTATCACTTGGCCTGTGATCTGTTCGGCATTCTTGTTCAGCCACTTAATGTATCTCCCTTGTGCTGCAGACACCAATTGTGCTGATTTGTGCTGTGCAGTGCACACGATGTTTGTGTAAATCCCCTCAGTTCTATACCCGTGCGTACGTGGACAAAGATTCCTGATGCATACACAGATTCGTTGAGCAGGTCATTTGGTACGTATGACAGACCATCGCCTGCCAAAGATACTTCTATATGGGTATGCGATTAAAAGGTGGTCAAATGAAGTGCTACAAGGACTCGTTAAAGTTCTCACTGGAAGCGTATCAAATTGACCAAGACACATTGAAAGAATTTGCACAAAATAGATCTACATCGCACTCTACATTCAAAAAGAGCGTACCATCTTGTGAAAAGAGGAGAAATGCAGCAGCTCAACAGCGGAGAGCAGCTAGAAAGTCACGGACAGACCACGATCCGTCTACAGTCGTTATTCCATGTCCGAACTATCCATGAACATTTACAGCTCGAATAGGGCTCATTAGCAATCTACGAACTATTAAGCATGGTCATAAATTTCTGAATTTTCAAAAGTGGATGTTAAAAAATTGTCATCATCACTTGTGATGGACGAACATACTACGCAAACTGTAAGCAATAGTGCTCAATGTTAACTAAGGGCTACTGGGATAAGTTATTGTTTTTTCAGAAAAAGTATGAAAAGTCCAAGGACAGGCCAGAAACTTCATGTAGAGGTCGTTAGTGATGCTGAAGTTAAAAGAAAAATGGTACATGTTACGCAAATGTGGTCTCATCAGGCGATAACAGTCCATCTTTTTTTAATAGTGGGTTTGATTTCATTGAGCTTCCGTGACGCGGAGATAAACAACGCAAAGCCTCAGCTAGCGCTAATTCTATCTACGCGTAACGCACTGAGAGCTTCCCTCACCTCATAGGGTGTTCCAGGGATGGGGACTCTCAGTGTGTTACGCACAGATACATGGATGCTGAGCTTTATGCACCTTTATCGAAAGTTTTTTTGTTAAATAATTATGATATTAGTTCCATAAAATATTGGCCCATCTGTTTAACATGGATCAGACAAATTATAGCAACAATTAGAAGCAGTCAATAGAATTTTAGGGCATGCGATGAGAAGACTTGAACATTTAGTGACCACTAAAAAGATCAAGGTGAGAAGAGACAGAGGAAGACAAAGAGAAGATTTCTGAATGGTTTGTCACAAAAATAATGTCACCAACTGAACAACACAAGAGACAGAGGAAGACAAAGAGAACATTTCTGAATGGTTTGTCACACAAATAATGTCACCAACTGAACAACACAAGAGACAGAGGAAGACAAAAAGAACATTTCTGAATGGTTTGTCACAAAAAAAATGTCACCAACTGAACAACACAAGAGACAGAGGAAGACAAAGAGAACATTTCTGAATGGTTTGTCACAAAAATAATGTCACCAACTGAACAACACAAGAGACAAAGGAAGACAAAGAGAACATTTCTGAATGGTTTGTCACAAAAATAATGTCACCAACTGAACAACACAAGAGACAGAGGAAGACAAAAAGAACATTTCTGAATGGTTTGTCACAAAAAAAATGTCACCAACTGAACAACACAAGAGACAGAGGAAGACAAAGAGAAGATTTCTGAATGGTTTGTCACAAAAATAATGTCACCAACTGAACAACACAAGAGACAGAGGAAGACAAAGAGAACATTTCTGAATGGTTTGTCACACAAATAATGTCACCAACTGAACAACACAAGAGACAGAGGAAGACAAAGAGCACATTTCTGAATGGTTTGTCACAAAAATAATGTCACCAACTGAACAACACAAGAGACAGAGAATTGGGGAGAAACATGATCGTCTACGCCACTCGTCACGGCACTTGTTGGATTGAGTTACATAGAACACAAGTTCTTTACAACAAATGCTCAGGATATCAGACTCCGAGGTTTTGGTAAGAATAAAATACAAATAATAGTAAACATGAAATTCTCAACTTTTCAAGCTTAAGATATTCAAGACAATCCAAAACAGTGAACAAACAATAAAAACAGTAATAATTATAGCACTATCACAAACGTATTGGACAGCATACATGAAACAGCAGATATGTCCAAGGTAACAATGACGGACAGTGCATACAATATTGTCATAAAGATGCACATTAAAAGAAATATAAGGGAATGATCGATCAAACAAAACAACTCTCTTTCTCTTGTGCTGTTAATAAGTTCAGCTGGTGACACTTTTTGTGCCACAGTGACAATGGAAATAAGAACAGGAATAAAATAATAATACAGGAAAACAACATTAACAACAATAAAATGAAGGCCACACCCGCCATAATCTAAATAAATGAATGATTGTAATTATAACCAAGAGGCACCGTGATGATGAACGCCATATTGGAAATCGATATATATTTTAGCTTCGTACCTTAAACCAAATAGTCTTACTACTGATAATTTATTTATTTAGATGGAGTCTCTGTTGTATTGTCGTTCATGTTGTTTTCATGTAGGCCTATAACTCCATCCCATAACCTCCTAGTCGCCTTTTACGACATGCGTGGAAGGTAAACAGTGTTGCTATTCTTTGCTCCTCTTTCAGGCCCCGACAACACACGAGTGAAGACCGTGTTAGGTTTCGGCATTTCATTATTACCCACTGTTGAACAGATTTACAGCATACCTACCAAGAATCGATTGTCCTGACACTCTTCTGAACTACTGCTAAATTCTCAATAGGTTTAGTTTTTCCAGCTATGGATACACTGTTTCGTGGATGAATCCTTCTACTAAAACAGCAACCGATTTTTAGTTTTACAAAATAATTTTTGAAAACAATCTTAAAATCTCGATCCTGTAAAACATACACACAAAATCCCGTACAACTTTGAAGGTTAGAAATTAGTTTTATGATATAACCCGCATTACCATCATAGAAATCAAAACTTGTATTATGCGCAAAAACATAGATACTCCCGATGATATATGGTGTTACAACCGAGAAATACATTCCGAAAACGATGGCCAGCATTCGTACTTGTTTCCATGTGCTTTTGATATTGTTAATACGCTGTTGGTTTTCATTTGTATTACTTACGTGTTCTTGTACAATATTTTTTTTTATATTCCTTATTTGTCGGCGTGAAATTAATCCAATATGGGAGTAAATGACGATCATTGTAAAGCTTAGGATTATATGAAGAGATGTCAGGACTTCGCAAAACTGAAGCCGAGCACTGACAAGATTTTCAAAAGTGACGCATCCTCCAATTATGATGTTAAAGTTCACGAAAAATGCTGTTATCCAGATGAAAACTATCGCACAAGCTGTTAGTTTAAAACTGACAATCCTCTGATGAAGAAACGGACGTGCTATATACAACCATCTCTCGGCGGAGATTAGTAAATGATGCAAGAGATTATACGCTGTTGCGAAACTCGTGAAAATTAGATACAAGCATCTTGATAATAGTGAATGATCTGTGTCGCATGCAGTCAAATCCGTAAAAGCATCCACGTCAAAAACAATTGCGTAAATTAGCTCACCAAAAGCCAACGAAGCTATAAAAACGTTCGTTATTGTGTGAAGAGTTCTGCTGTGACATATTACACAAATTGTTATGACGTTTAACACAACAGATGACGTCAATACCAATGTCTGAGATATTAGAAATGTTAATTTATATCTTGACATCAGAGTGCCATCAGACGCACAGTCATAACTGTTGTTACTCCAGTAATTCCACATTCCTGATGTCAAAATAGATTTTTCATATCTAAACTAGATCTCCCGTGTGTCACACGAATATATCATCCATCATCATTGATGCAAATCTTGACTAAAAATGTACACGAGTGTCACATGATTGATCTGAAAGCAAAATATTTAGTCACTGTTTTATAGAGAAAAGTAAATATAAGATACTTCAACTGAAAAAAAGAATGATAATTATAATAGTGTTATGTCGAGTTGCTAGGCCATGTTGTCCACAACTCCGTCTCTTTGATGGTACTAATTTTAATTGGTAACGTTCTCCAGTGCCGGTGCGACGGCATATCCAGTAGCGTTGGTGACATTTTCCCATGCTATGCGACATCCCATCCAGCAAATCCACTCTTTATCTCTTCTTCCCTTGATCTGGCGATCACTGGGTGCTCTAGATGTGCTATTCTCATCCGATTCCCTACAACTATTGATTATCTACTTCTAATTATTGCTATAAATTTGCTCTAACATTCTCTGATGACTTCATTGTCTTGGCTGCCGTTATATTCACATTCATCATCATCATCGGAAAGCATATCCTGGTCAAGATTTGATAGTCATCACATATTTTTGAAACTCCTGGCAATCTTGAGCTAATTGTTCCGCTTCCGTGAGTTTCATTTCGCTTGTGTGTTGTGTGGGTCGTACCATCAGGAAAGCAAAGAATAGCAACAATGTCTACCTTACACGCATGTGGTATGGAGCGACTAAGGAGGTTGTAGGGTAGAGTTTACTACCTCCTATCGTATAGGGTCAAAGTCAGCCAGAAGTCACATGTCCACAGCATAACTTTTGCATTGAACATTTTGTTTCACACCTGGAGCCCTATAGAAGTTCTGCATATCCAGTAGGAAATTGATAGCATGTAAGGACCACAATAAACCCTATCGTGGCTGCAATAGTTCGGAGCAATGAAGAAATATAAACATTCCTTCCTGGTGGTGTGAGAGTATTATCCGTCTCTGGCCTAGGCCGGGTACAAAATACATTCCCCGGCAGAATAATAACATTTTTTAAAAATCAAATATATCATGAATACGGTTACTTTTTCTTCAGATAAAAATAAAAATCTAAATAAGCTCAGACTTCCCTAAGTAATATTTACGGAAGTAGTTCCTTCAGTTGTAGTGTTTAGTACCATAATCTGTGTTACCAATACGACCACTGTTTACCACTGCAACACGTGTTATCACTAGAACCACTGTTTAACACTACAACCCATATTACCAATGCTATCACTGTTTCCCACTATAAACCGTGCCCGCTGTTACTACAGCAACCTATGTTACCAATAGAACCACTGTTTACCACTACAACCAGTGATACCATTTTTGCCAATATTTACCACTACAAAGCGTGTTACAATTAGAATCACTATTGACCAATACAACCAGTGATACCACTACAACAAAAGTTTTGCACTACATCCCGTGTTACCGCTACGAAAATTTTAACACTATACCCCGTTTTAACACTACCATCACTGATGATGATGATGTTCGTCCGTCGTGATCGACGATGACCAAAAACTCAACCATAATAATAATAACAATAAATAATAAAATAATAAAGTTAATAGTGCGTTTTTAAATGACTAGCAAGTCCAATGCGCGCACAAAATGTTCTTTTACAGAATTGACAACAATAGAAGGTATCTGTGTGAGGTTGAGATGTTTTTTCTTTTCTACGTGTCCGCTTCTGTCTTGCAGTTTCTTGTCTGAATTCTTCTGCCGCTAGTGCTCCCGTTCTAATGCTGTAACGCCATGCTGCTGTATCCTGAGCGAGGCTCTCCCAAGCGCCTACGTCAATGTTAAGATGTTTCAAGGATGACTTGAGCGTGTCTTCGAAACGCTTTTTCTGTCCACCAGCTTTCCACCATCACTACATCCCGTGTTACCGCTGCGAAAAGTTTAACACTATATCCCGTTTTAACACTACCATCAGGTGTAGCACTACATCCCGTGTTACTACTAACAGCAGTATTTAACATTGGGACCATTGCTTAATACTACAACATGTACTACCACAGGACCAATGTTCACCAATACGATTATTGCTTTCCTCTACAAACCGTGTTATATAGGAACAGCGTTTACCTCTACAAACGATGATATATAGGAACAGTGTTCACCTCTAACGACCGTGTTATATCGGTGCAGTATTCACCTCTACAAACTGTGTTATATATGTGCAGTATTCACAAGGACTCGTTAAAGGACTCACTGAAAGCCTTTGAAATAGACCACGATACATGGGAAGAACTTGCACAAAATAGATCTACATGACGTTCTAAAATAAAAAAGAGCGCATCATCTTGTGAAAAGAAGAGAAATGCAGCAGCTCAACAGCGGAGAGCAGCTAGAAAGTCACGGATAGACCAAGATCCGTCTACAGTCGTCATTCCATGTCCGAACTGTCCAAGGACATTTACAGCTCGAATAGGGCTCATTAGCCATCTACGAACTCATAATCAAGGACATAACTAAAATTGAATTTTCAAAAGTGGATGTAACAAATGGTCATCATTACTTGTGATGGACGAACAACAAACATTCACCTCTACAAACTGTGGTATATATGTGCAGTATTCACCTCTACAAACGATCATATATAGAAACAGTGTTCACCTCTACAAACGATCATATATAGAAACAGTGTTCACCTCTACAAACGATCATATATAGAAACAGTGTTCACCTCTACAAACGATCATATATAGAAACAGTGTTCACCTCTACAAAACGTGTTACATAGGTACACGTCTCTTTCATCCAGACAGTGCTTATTATAGTCTCCACCAATGACCTCTTCTAACTATCAATCAATCAATCAATCAATCAATCAAATTATTCACAACACACGCTTTTCTGATGACAATTAAATTCTTCAGATGATTTAAAGACCAAATATATAACGCCTTCCCTCGTCCGTAGACGGTCTACACTATGCGTAACAATATGTATAACCAATTATACTGAGTTTCTAGCAACAACATCACTTAGTTCCAACTTGACACTAGCAACAACATCACTTAGTTCCAACTTGACACTAGCAACAACATCACTTAGTTCCAACTTGATACTAGCAACAACATCACTTAGTTCCAATTTGACACTAGCAACAACATCACTTAGTTCCAACTTGATACTAGCAACAACATCACTTAGTTCGAACTTGATACTAGCAACAACATCACTTAGTTCCAATTTGACACTAGCAACAACATCACTTAGTTCCAATTTGACACTAGCAACAACATCACTTAGTTCCAACTTGACACTAGCAACAACATCACTTAGTTCCAACTTGACACTTTTCTAGTTAACAGTTCTTATCTATACAATACTAAAGTTGCCCATTCACTGTGGGGCACACTATTTTCTTGACTGTGTCCAACATCGTGACTCTCTGAGCCAAGTAACTACTAAAATGCCACTGATCAAATATACACTGTACCAATGTCATAACGAACATCTCCAACTAAAAGACTGTTTCACAACGAATACTTGATCCTGAATACACTTTTACATAATCAGGCTATAGAATTTTATAACAGTATGCTCTCCGACCTCCGTAATCTGTCAATGTATCTTGAATTACATGATGTTCACATTTTGTAACTGAACATAATGTGGGCTGACTCACAAAAAAATGGTTTATCTAAGAGATTCACAAATTCTTGGTCTAGCTATTCAAAAGATACACTTTCTAACGATATATTCTGTCAACTAGAAAATATAAATGTCTCTGAAGAGAAATATGTTCATACTGCAACCCTATAAGCTCTAATATTTAATATTTACACATTAAAATATTCATGCAGTAGGCTTCAGATATCTCCAACATTTTGTCACAGTCTACTATTTGCAGGTTTTCACAACTTCTATTGTCACGAGTACACAATACAACCTATTATTATTCGCTATGAATTTCATTTAAATTCTAGTGCATCATGTGATATGCACAATCTTGCAAGTTACTACAAGAAATTTAGGAGACTTCCAAACAACTCACAGGCTCCAATTCGCCTGACCAAAAAATAATCTATTTCTTATAACATTTTCGATGTATATTCATAACCTGCCTACATCCAAAGTCGGTAGTTCTCTGTCCACGATTTATATTATTCAAAATTCGTTCACGTGCTTTTCTCTCAATTGGTTTCTTTAAATATTTCTCACAAATGCAAATCGCTCGTGGACAATATATGTTTATTAAGTTGCTAGCAACATAACATAATGAGAGACATAATGAGTGAAAAAATTAACATAATGAGAACAACAAAGTTGTTCTCGACAAAAGTTGTTCTCGACAGTGTAGGCCTACGAAATGCCGTCGGTGGCGCTAAAATACTATTTCAGTCAAAACAACATTCCATCCCCTTATCTAATTATATTTCCGAATCACGTGACACAATGACCGTGACTATGTTTGCAATTTGAATATAACAAGTGTTCTCAACTTGGATGGATCCAGGTCCCTTCCTTCTTATGTTGTGGACACAGTCCTACTAGCTCTGTTACATTGGGGTTTCTAGCACTCACCATTTCTTTGCTTGTTATTGCACTCCTATAGGCATTATCAAATATACAAATTATTAAGGTTTACAATTCAAAACAGGAGTGAATTATTTGAAGAAAACTTAAGTAGACCATTTACAAATCAAACTGAATCGACGTTTTAATAAAAACGTCTTATCAAGATAGAAATCCCAGACTCACGAAGAACTTAAGAAATAACAATATTTCAAATAGACTAGACTGCAGACATTTATTACCACAGACAAAATATCCATTCAGTCTGTTTTGTGAACTGTTATGACATTATACCTCCTTCAAGAGCGAAGATTAGCATCGGAATTAAGACGGGTCGTTAAGATGATTGTTTGAGTTCTCAAAACTTCCGATGAGTCACATCCTGGCTATGAAAGATCGGCTGCTATGCGACAAACAAGTGTAGAATGTCTTGAGATAAAGGAAAACAGGCTGAGTTCTCCTTTCGTGTTTTTGTCTCTTTCTGATCGCATACTGCATTCTGCTCTGTTCAAATTTTCTAATACATTGACACTTCTTACCATTCCAGACCAGACTGTTAAGAAATATAGTTTCCCAAAAGTTTAGATCAATCCTGCAGTGTTAGATATCTTAAGTAGTTCTTGAAACAATTTCCTGGTCTTACCTATACAAGCTCACAATAGAAAAGTCTATTCTAGAACATGACGACGCTCATCTTGCATGTGGAAGATGTGACCAGCCCAATGAAGTTGAGACCTGATCAACAGACACGGAGTTGATGCTTTCCACCTGAGACTTAATGATTGATCTTCGTGTCATGGATTTGATCCTGCTACTACACACCAAGAAAACGTTTAGCACGTTTCACTAGGTATGTCCAACTATAGCACGCTTCACTAGCTCTGCCTAACTATATCTCGTTTCACTAACTTTGCCCCCAAATATAGCACGTTTCACTAACTTTGCCCCAACTATAGCACGTTTCACTAGCTTTACCCAACTATAGCACTTTTACTAACTTGGCCCCCCAACTATAGCACGTTTCACTTACTTTACCCCAACTATAGCACATTTCACTAACTTTGCCCCCAACTATAGCACGTTTCACTAGCTTTGCCCAACTATAGCACGTTTCACTAACGTTGCCCCCCAACTATAGCACGTTTCACTAACTTTTCCCCCAACTATAGCACGTTTCACAAGCTTTGCCCCCAACTATTGCACGTTTCACTAGCTTTGCCCAACTATAGCACGTATCGCTAGCTTTGTCCCCAACTATAGCACGTTTTCTAGCTCTGCCAAAACTATAGCACGTTTCGCTAGCTTTGCCCCCAACTATAGCACGTTTTCACTAGCTTTTCCACAACTATAGCACGTTTCGCTAGCGTTGACAAACTTCAAAATGATGTATGTCAGTAAATATAAAACGCATATAATTGAAATTTTCTATGTGAATCTGAAATGGTTTGGACCCTATCATAACTGTTTTCATTAAATGCAGTCATTGGCTTCAATTTTCGTTTTTTTTCTTCAATATATATGAACAGTTAACTTGTCACACACATCATACACACACATTTTTTAAAGATGTTTACAGTCAATTATAAGACCTCGTTTACATATGATAGGTGTATCATACAAATGGCATGATTTCAGAGTGAAAGTGTACTATTTTGTACTCTTGACAACAAGACAGACGGATTTTAAGGTTGTATCCGGTGTAATGTCTGAAAAAGTAAAATGTCTTTTCTCGATACACAGTAACTAGTATGCCAACAAAAATCAAAGTATTTAATTCATATACAAAATCGGACATTATAAACACATGTAAAGTATATATTTATACGGCTTAAATAAATATAACATCATCTGCAAAATAAATGACATTATTACACTATACGATTAATCCGATTTTAAATCACAACCAAACATATGTTTTAGGACAAAAAAAGTGAAACAAAAAAAGTATAACTATGCCTTCGTTCGTGTCAGTTAATCTGTTTTGTGACCTACAGACCGTATTAGGTTTTGGATTTTCGTTATTACCCACTATTGAAAAGTTTGCAGTCCTACCAAGAATCGATTGTCCTGACACTTCTCTAAGATACTGCAAAATCCATATTAGGTTTAGTTTTTAGTTATGCTAATTAGATTTAACTATGGATACAATTTTTGCTGGATGAATCCTTCTACTAAAACTACAACCAATGTTTAGTTTTATAAAATATTGTTTTAAAATTATCTTAAAGTTGCGATCCTGTAAAACATACACACAAAATCCCGTACAACTTTGAAGATTAGAAATTAGTCTTATGATATAACCCGCAATGCCATGAAAGAAGTCAAAATCTCTTTTCTCCACAAAAACATGTATGCATGCAATGATATATGGTGTTACAACCGAGAAATACATTCCGAAAACGATGGCCAGCATTCGTACTTGTTTCCAGGTGTTTTTGATATTGTTAATACGCTGTTGGTTTTCATTTGTATTACTTACGTGTTCTTGTACAATATTTTTTTTTATATTCCTTATTTGTCGGCGTACAATGAATCCAATATGTGAGTAAATGACGATCATTGTAAAGCTTAGGATTATATGAAGAGATGTCAGGATTTCGTAAAACTGAAGCCTGGCATTGACAATGTCTTCAAATGCGGCGCATCCTCCAATTACAATGCTTAGGTTCGCGGATAACGAGACTATCCAGATGAAAACTATCGCACAAGCTGTTAGTTTAAAACTGACAATCCTCTGATGAAGAAACGGACGTGCTATATACAACCATCTCTCGGCGGAGATTAGTAAATGATGCAAGAGATTATACACTGTTGCGAAACTAGTAAAAAATAGATACAAGCATCTGGATAATAGTTCAACATCTTTGTCGCATGAAGTCAAGTCCGTCAAGGTATTCACATCAAAAACAATCGCGTAAATTAGCTCACCAAAAGCCAGCGAAGCTATAAAAACGTTCGTTATTGTGTGAAGAGGTCTGCTGTGACATATTACACAAATTGTTATGACGTTTAACACAACAGATGACGTCAATACCAATGTCTGACATATTAGAAATGTTATTGTAAACCTTGACATCAGAGTGCCATCAGACACACAATCATAACTGTTGTTATTCCAGTAATTCCACATTCCTGATGTCAAAATATATTTTTTATTTCTAAACACGTTCTTCCGTGTGGCAACTGGGGCCTGGACTTGTAGTTCATCGTGAAAAGAATAGTGTCACTGTTTGCTTTCCAGACATGGTGTACGAGACAACTAAGGGAAGTTAGGAATGAAAATCTGTTACCCGTGAAACAATAATTTTCACATCTTGTCTCAATTTCTTACTTTTATCTTCCATCAAATAATCTCCATGGATTATGAAAAGATGCAGGCCAGCCGACATTGCACTTCTGTCCCTTTCGGGGCATACTACTATGTGACGGGAAATGATAGATGTTCCACTACTGTGGGCGGGTCAACAAATCTGACTGAAGAACTATGAGATACTTGGCCCAGAAGTGCCTGATATGCTCTTGGCATGATTTGGTAAAATTGAGATACCGATGAACTGGAATACCATCATTCAGGAAATAAACTTGCATACATAAACTTCCCATACAGAGCCATGCCTTGGAGACAACCTTATGAGTATGTGTGCAGTCTTAGTTACACATCTGAGAAAAGCCTGTATTTCTTCTTTTTTTTTAAATTTTGGCTGTCAAAATCTATCTGCCTAAAGGGATTATTTCATCATCATCATCAACTAATAAAGATTAAAATCAGTACTGCCGCTTGACGCTGTCTTCACTAACAGATTACGAAGAAAATTCATGCTGCGATCCTCAGTGGATTGTTGCACTCACTCGCGAATGTATCATCGTTAGTGATGTACCAGTCTTGACAGAAAAATGTGTAGGTTTGTCGTATGATTGATCTGAAAACAAAATATTTAGTCAGTGATCTTTAGAGAAAAGCAAATATAAGATACTTCAACGGAAAAATGTAAAATCATGAGAATAGTGTCGTGCCGAGTTTCTAGATCATGTTCCTCCACAACTCTGTCTCTTTTGCTGTTACTAAGCTGAGTTAGTGACGTTCTCCCAGGCCAGTGCGACAGCCTATCCAGAAACGTTGGTGACATTCCCCCATGCCATTGTGACAGCCCATTCAGCGGCCTTCTTAACGATAGTGTCGTTGTTCCATGCCATTGCGACAGCCCATCTAGCGGCCGTGCTAACGATAATGACATTTTTCCATGCCATTCGGCCTCCCATCGGCAGCGTTGGTGACATTTATGTCATGCGACTGCCTATCAAGTGGCCGTGTTAACAGTTGTGACGTTTTTCCATGCCATGCGGCAGCGTTGGTGACATCTATGTCATGCGACAACCCATACAGCAAATTCTCTCTCTGTCACTTTTTCTCTTGATCTGGTGTTCACCCGAATGTTCAAGTTGTGTTCTTCTCATCAGTTTCCCTAAAACTATTTCTAATTGCCTGTTTTCTAATTTGTTGCTATAACTTGTTTCTTTGCCCTAGCATCTTTGATTGCTTTGGTTTTCTTGGCTGCTAATAGTATTCCAATTCATTATTATAATCAGATTGTATATCCTGGTCAAGATTTGACAGTCATCACAGCTTTTCCAGATTCCTGACGATCTTGAGCTAATATTTTTATTCTGTGAGTGTCGTATCGCTCGTATGTTGTGTTGGTCGGTGCCCGAAAGGAACGCAAAGAATAGCAACAATGTTTAACTTACATGCATGTGGTATGAGGCCACTAAGGAAGTTTTGTTGTGAGGTTTTCTTTCCATCCCATATAGTGTCACAGTCAGCAAGAATTCACTCTGACATTGGGTGTGTCCAACAAAGTTGTAAACCATAGCATTGCATTCTCTGGAGTACATTATGTTCATTTGCTGGAATTTGAGAAAGAACGCAGAAGAAGACGTGTCATTTCATGTGGTCTTTAATATCAAGAAATCTTCTTCGTTGTTTTCGTTTCCATGGCATCATTCCCTCCATTATGGTCTTTTTAGACTGCTGTGTGTTTTGATATGTGCTAAATATGATTTTCTAGAGAGAACATTGTTGTTGAGCCAGTTTACCTTTACTTTCATTTCTCTGAATGCCCCTATTGTTGATCTCCCTTGTTATTCTGAATATTCTTCTGTAACGTTTTATTTAAAACACTGCAATTTAATTTCTCATTTTATTGACGATTGTCCAAGAAATATAACATCCACATTCGTACTATAAGAACCTATAGGTCTACTTATAAACATAAATAACATAGACACAGGGCAATGATCTTCAAATAATAGCCTGTACAAGTATATGCTATTATATACATATATTGCCACCGGGAATTTGAGGTTCTATGGAAAAGTTAATTTTGTTATGTTTGTTTGTTTTTCGTTCGCTCCATTGTAACCATCACGGATATCCGTGCGATTTCCGCCGGGAGCGTAATTACGTTGTGCCACCGTTATGCGCCTTGTAGGCCTAGCACATCCGATTTCGGCATGCCTTGACAATTCGGGTGGGCTACCCTTAGCCTGTGACAGCCTCTATATCTGTCTCCAGGCACGCGTAGTGGAGACTCTTCGCCCAGACGATTTTCTTGCTCTTAGTCTGACTCAAACGAGGTGTTCCACTGTCTATGAACTTGCCTCGTGTAATTGGACGTGCTGTGCCTGTGCCCATTGGGTACTGAACCGTTTCTCATCCGTGAGCCTGGTTCCTTAAGGGGAAGAACTCAACAGAGGAGTTGGACCCTGGCTCTTTCGCCCTCTTAGCCGAGGTGTCATTCACCGACGTGTACCCCTTGTCCAAGTTCGAGTCTCACACCACGCGTTTGAGAGCAAGGCGTTCTCGAGCTGAGCGTCCTTGTCCCAATAGCGCCTGAGCCCATCAGGTACTGAACCCTTTCTCTCTTCAAGTGTATTTCCGGTGTAGGAAAACTTGACAGTAGAGTTGGGCCAGGGCTAAATCGTTGTCCCTTTTGTGCCTGAGCGAATCGAGTACGGAACCCTTTCTCTCTGTAAGTGTACTTCCGGTATAGGAAACATTGACAGTAGAGTTGGGCCAGGACTACCATCGTTGTCCCTTTCTTGCCTAAGCCCATTGGGTACAGAACCCTTTCTCTTCGCGAGCATATTTCCGGTTTAGGAAGGCTCGACATTAGAGTTGGGTTAGGTCTTCTTGCTTTACCAAACGCCAGTGGATGGGTCTGGGTCTCTGCCTGTAAGGAACTCAGGTAACTAGAAGCCCGTCTCGAGCTGACGGAGCTTGTAGCTCCCCCTTTCCTAGGGACTTTTCACTTTCTATTTGCAGTTCGCGCTGCCCTCTAGCGCTGTTCTGCCCTTTCAATGTTTCATTGTACTCGGTATGAAATCTATGTCTCTCGCCATGTATCTACCTTTACGTGCATTTTACATTGGCCGCCCCTCCAATGTTCGGACTGGACTGACTAGCTTCACTGTATGTCGACAGTGTCGCTATATGTGGTGATGCTGGTGGTGTCGGAGATATGTCTGTCCGTGTGCAGGCAAATCTCTTCCCATCTGCTACCTCCACATTTTCGGACACGATCCCCAAATGATTTGGCCAGAATCAGCTCGAGCTGCTGTATTTCTGTTTCCAGGGTGCACCGCGTGGAGGTACATTTGGGATCTTGGTTATCTGCTAACCCTGGGTCCGCCTAGAGCAATGCGTTCCCTTTGCACCCCAATTTTGTTATAATCTCAGTCATATTTGTATGTGTTCATTTATTGATACAGATTAAAATAATATGACGGGTTGAATATAACATATTCATTATTTTTCTCAAAAACATATCACAATTGCCTCCAGCTAACTTTCAGCTTGTTTGTTGAAAGTCCACGTTTCACATCCACACTAAATAACACACTAAAATGTATAAGGTACTAAAGCTGTGTACACGAGTCAAGTAATGTTTGTAAAAATTACTTGAAATAACTAGAGTTTGTGAGTATTGCGTAACTTAGAGTTTCAACTATTACCTGAAATAATTAGAATCTGTAAGAATTATCTTAAATAACTAGTATTTATGAATTACCTGAAATAATTACAGTCTGTAAGTATTTAAATAATTAGTCTGTAAGTATTACCTGAAATAACTAGTCTGTAAGTATTACATGAAATAACTAGTCTGTAAAAATTACCTGAAATAACTACAGTCTGTAAGTATTACCTGAAATGACTAGTCTGTAAGTATTACCTGAAATAACTACAGTCTGTAAGTATTACCTGAAATGACTAGTCTGTAAGTATTACCTGAAATAACTACAGTCTGTAAGTATTACCTGACATAACTAGTCTGTAAGTATTACCTGAAATAACTAGTCTGTAAGAATTACCTGAAATAACTAGTCTGTAAGTATTACCTGAAATAACTACAGTCTGTAAGTATTACCTGAAAAAACTAGTCTGTAAGTATTACCTGAAATAACTAGTCTGTAAGAATTACCTGAAATAACTAGTCTGTAAGAATTACCTGAAATAACTAGTCTGTAAGTATTACCTGAAATAACTACTCTGTAAGTATTACCTGAAATAACTAATCTGTAAGTATTACCTGAAATAACTAGTCTGTAAGTATTACCTGAAATAACTACAGTATGTAAGTATTACCTGAAATAACTACAGTCTGTAAGTATTACCTGAAATAACTACAGTCTGTAAGTATTACCTGAAATAACTAGTCTGTAAGTATTACCTTAAATAACTACAGTCTGTAAGTATTACCTGAAATAACTAGTCTGTAAGTATTACCTGAAATAACTACAGTCTGTAAGTATTACCTGAAATAACTACAGTCTGTAAGTATTACCTGAAATAACTACAGTCTGTAAGTATTACCTGAAATAACCAGTCTAAGTATTACCTGAAATAACTACAGTCTGTAAGTATTACCTGAAATAACTAGTCTGTAAATATTACCTGAAATAACTAGTGTGTAGGTATTACCTGAAATAACTAGTCTGTAATTAATGCCCGAGCATTGAAATTTGGAGATATCTTTACAATAACAATGTAGAACATTGGTCGGCAACTTTGTGCTGTGTGCCAACTTAGGTTTCAAATTACTCAACTTTAGTAAAGTTGTAAACAACATTAAAAGGAGTTTCTTAAAAGATTTTTTTTTAAACATATTTATTATTAATGGGAGCCTTGCCCTTGCATGGTCTTGGCCAGTTGCTCAATATCGACAACATACTTTGTCACTGTGAGTTTGACACAATTTTCTGAATGTTCAGGCGTTTGGCGACAAGGCTGTAGATTTAGCACTGCTTTCATGTGAGAGAAAATTTGCTCACAGGAATATGTTGATCCAAAAGCTGAAAGAAGAGTAAAAGCAATTTTCTTCAAACAGATGTCATAATTTGGAAGGGATGTCCAACAGCTGAGAATAGATGCAGACTTTTCTAGATTTTCATTTTCCAGATACTTCCGTAGTTCAACAAATTATGATGTCTATAATTCTGAAGATCTGAAGTCAATCTGTTGCATTTCAAGTCATCAATATCCATTCAACTAAATAGTTCCAATTGGGTAGTTTCCAAATCAATTATATCAGGCTTAATGAGATACGAAAATACTGATCCATGAATGCGGAAGTCTTTGCTTCGTTTATCAAATTCTGCTTTCAGTGCTTCAATGTGCTCTTGAAGCTCATCTACATTTATTTCAAATAGATTTTCAACTTTATACAGGAAACGTGAAGAGTCTGCGTGCCATTTGAAATTGCTTGTCGTGCCAAGTGTGGCAGGCGTGCCATAGGTTGCCGACCTCTGATTTAGAACATAACCTATTATCTTCTACATCATTGTTTCCGTTATCTACTGTTGCTGTTAGGCGTCGCAGGATTGAATGACGACCGATTTTCTAGCTATGGCATGTTTGATCACTTGATTTCCAGTATTATTGCAACGTCTCAGAACGTTGGTAATTCTGTCCATCCACCTTATTCTTTGTCTTCCCCTGTATCCTCCTGCTATTACCATTTTAATTTTGTATACACATGCTGGTTGCCAGTTTATCCAAAAGTTATTGTAATCTCTTCATTCCTCGTATGATCTTCTGTTCTGTTTGCTGCTTTTCTTAGACATCTCATTTCACATGTAGTAAGAGTCCTCTTTTGTTCTTTAGTTAGTGTCAATTTCTGACATTGATAACACAATGTTTATATGAGAATTGAATTTGTGATTAGCCTTTTGTTTTCCACTGTGATAGATATGTTTCAACATTGTTTTAAGTTCATAATTTAGCCTATCTATAATTTAGCAATATTTATTAATACGTAATAACACCAATGATAATGTATTATTGTCACTGATTACTAATATAATTAATAAATAACAAAAATACTAAATGTGCAGTAATCAATGAGAGATAACAAAAACAACAAAGGAACAAGGACTATTTCCATGTATTCCCAATAGAGACCTTTTGTCAAGCAACCACAAGGAACTAGAAATATACACAAACAATATGTTCAGACGAAATGTGATAAAATACGTTATTGTAAGTGTTATCGCTTCTTACTTTTGTTACTGTTGCACTCTTCACCTTGTCGGATATCCCCTGACAGTGTGGTTATTGTTTACATTTGCCATTATATCTGAAGATCTCAACTACCAATAATTATTTGAGAATTATTTAATAATTATTAATAATTATTATTACACAAGTGTGAAAACAGGAATGATATTTTTAAAAATAGAACTCCAAATGAAATAAGATAAAATTAGAAAGATGGACACACATTCACGAAAAAAATGGCATAATCAAAGATGCAATAAAATAAAAGTCGTACGTAAAGGTTTAAGTGAGATAAGTAAAAATAGAGCTGAAAATTATCAGAAACAGAACACTGGGTGAATCAGAATATTCTTGTTAAAACTACAGAAAATAAACAGAAATATTAGGAACAACACGGTTTAACAGTACTAACGTTGATCAACATTTGGTATACAGCGAATAAGAACCAATTGCAATGAAATATGACATCCCGTATGCATCGTGAAAACTGTCTTCATAAAACAATCAACTTATGACTACAACAATTCCCTGACAATATCTCTCATCGGACACACGAACCACATTTTTGGAACCAAAGATCAGGCTTTATTTGAACAGTCTAATCAAATGTGCATTACTTAACAAAATGAAATGATGCAACAGTAAGTACACAAAGGTAGAAGGAAGGCAAATACTCTCCATATAAATACTCGCTAGAGTGAACATCCAATAATATACCTTGTAACAAATAAATGACTTATTTTTTGCTGGTTTTTTTTTAAAGAAGTCAGTGAAATTATAACGGATTTTTGCAAAGTTTGCAGGTCTTCATGCAAAATGTGCAGTGACACTTAGTGAAGACAAATAACGTGAACTGCTGATTCATCAACGTTAGTGTCCGGTAACCTATTATTAATTTTTTAATTTTTTTTAGTCAGTCGGTTGGGTTTATGTTTTTTTAATGTTCTATGGGTCTTCGGAGCGACAAGTGGTTTTTGAGCATTAGGTCAATGATATAGTTATTTTCGATCAACTTGGTGAGCTGAATTTAGTCCTGCTCCGTATTTCTCATCAATGTTCTTCTTCTTCTTCGTTCGTTCTCAAACTCCTGCAAATTAGCAGGATGTAGTCCAGAGAACAGAATGCGTTGTGTCATGGTTTACAGCATTTCTGCGATATCTACGTCTTTCGGCCTGACACATCCGACTTCAGCATAGCTTTGGGTCACTGACCCTATATGGGATGGGACAGCCAACTCCATCCAATAACCTCCTTAGTCGCCTTTTGCGACATGCATGGAAGGTAAACAGTTTTGCTATTTTTTGCTCCCCTTTCGCGCCCGGCAACACACGGGCGGCTGGATACTCTAATACAAATCATTTTGCTTCGATACTCTGCAGAAAAAGGGTACCAAAACAAATGGTGTAAAAACAGAACAGTCCTATTTATTCTGCAAGTACACTACCCAACACGTGTCAATTATCACAAAAGAAAGAAGGGTAAATGAAAATTCTTTAGCAAGTCACCAGCAATAGAGCTAAATTACATCTGATAAGTTGTAAGAATTAGAGTAAGTCACCAGCAATAGAACTAAATTACATCTGATAAGTTGTAAGAATTAGAGTAAGTCACCAGCAGTAGAGCTAAATTACATCTGATAAGTTGTAAGAATTAGAGTAAGTCACCAGCAATAGAGCTAAATTACATCTGATAAGTTGTAAGAATTAAAGTAAGTCACCAGCAATAGAACTAAATTACATGTGATAGGTGTAAGAATTAGAGTAAGTCACCAGCAATAGAGCTAAATTACATTTGATAGGTGTAAGAATTAGTGTAAGTTCCAATTATTAAGAAGCTATATACTTCCAGTGGCAACTATAGTTATGAGACGTTGGCAATAACACAACACACTAAAAAAGAAACTATCGGCATTCGATATGAAATATTATAGAAAAGTCGTAAGGATATATCATGGGCAAAAGACGAACTAAGACAGACTCTGGGAAGAAACTCCAACAATAAAAGAAGACTAGGTTCTCAAAATTATCACAAAAGGAAAGATAACACATTTTGGACATAAAAAACTACAATGGTTTAGAAAGATTAATCATGGAGCTCCAAGGTCCAGGTAAGTAAATAAAATGCTGGCCAAGACAACGATTGATATATAATATAGAGGACCTTCTGGACAACCACTGGAAGAAGCTAAGCAGCTTGCACGAACCGAGAGGTTTACAGAATGTCAGTGTACAACGTACTTTAACGGACACTTGACATAGATAAAGGATGTAGAGAGTTTATTTTGAGCCAAAGATGGCACACAGGACAGTAGTCATTGCGTTCCATCTTCTCATTGCAAATTAATTTCTACAGTTCTTATGTATCTCTTAAGCTCCCATATTTAACTTTCTTTGTTGATTGTTCTGCTTAGAGTTGTTTTATTGGTGGGGAGGGAGGGGGCGATCTACTACTTTATTTTATTCTCTGCCTTTGATATGAAGTGTTTAGGAAGTCATGTTGTCATCCATTCTAAGTACATGACTCATTCCATCGTCCTCTTTTGATAAAACTAGAAACAAATTCTTGGTTTAATTTCTTTGTATTGTTTTAAAATATGTCAATTTTATGTTCAATATTTTTTGAAGTCACTTGTTTTGAAAGGTGACTCATTTAGTGGCTATTGCTTGTGTAAATTTCCAGCTTTCACATCCATATGTCAATACAGATAGTAAGCATGACATTCACGCTCTAAGTTTTGTAAATGTGTTCAGATCTTGAGAGCGCCGTATATTTGAAAGTTTTGTAAATGTGGTCAGTTCTTGAGAGAGCTGTATATTTGAAAGTTTTGTAAATGTGGTCAGTTCTTGAGAGCGCTGTATATTTGAAAGTTTTGTAAATGTGTTCAGATCTTGAGAGAGCTGTATATTTGAAAGTTTTGTAATCGTGTTCAGATCTTGAGAGCGCTGTATATTTGAAAGTTTTGTAAATGTGTTCAGATCTTGAGAGCGCTGTATATTTGAAAGTTTTGTAAATGTGTTCAGTTCTTGAGAGCGCTGTATATTTGAAAGTTTTGTAAATGTGTTCAGTTCTTGAGAGCGCTGTATATTTGAAATTTTTGTAAATGTGTTCAGATCTTGAGAGCGCTGTATATTTGAAAGTTTTGTAAATGTCATTGCTGTCATAATCTGCTGGTTGATTATCTCTTCTGTCTGTAACATCATCTTGTGATAACTAGCTGTCCAAATATTACAAAGTTTGCACTTTCTCTTGCACATATTCGTTGAGTTAAACATTGGTTGTTTTGTTTTTGAAATGCATTATTTTTGATTTAGATCATTCGATAATCAGCGTAATTTTTTTTTGAGAAACTCTGAAGCGGTTTTATCTTAACCAGTATTGTCTTCTATATGTTAGTGCTAACATATTGTCCCAGTTATATACATCTCTACAAATAATGTGTGGATAAATTTGAATACTTAGGAGCAAACATCAACGGTGCAGGAGACTGCATGGCAGAAATAAGGAAGAGATTGGCAATGGCATATTGCAAAATAACACGGCTGAAAAACATATGGAAAAACAACAAAATAGAAACGAAAGTGCTAATGTTACGAACTTTTATTTTTCCGGTTGCAACATACGGCTGTGAAACATGGACTCTAAGTAAAACAGCGGCAAAGAAGATCAACGCCTTCGAGCTGAAATGCTACAGAAAGATACTTAGAATATCATGGAAGGATAAAATCAGAAACTCAGATATTATAAACACACTGAATATTCCAGAGTGTTGGTTACTAAACACAATAACAAAAAGAAAACTACTCCTGTTTGGTCATATAAAGAGACATAACTGTTTAGAAAGACAAATAATGGAGGGAAGAGTACCTGGGAAGAGGAGAAGGGGCAGACCAGGAAGACGATGGACTGACGACATTAAAGATAATATGAATACATCGCTAGAAAATGCAAGCCGCATCGCCCAAGACAGAGAGAGGTTCAGAGAGTTCATTGGAAAGACAACGTTCTGGAAGGATTACGTCACATGACACACAAATAATTGTTAGTTCAGTCTTTTTTTTTTTATTATTTCAGAAACGATGGTCTCCTTCGTTACACATACTTACATAAAATTAATATTTTGATAGTGCCGTGGTAAGCGTATCCCCAGTAGTAATTTATGGCTGTGAAACATGGGAAAATAATGTGTTACCAGGAATTCTCTATCTCACTTTATGGGTTGATAACTAATTCTGATCAGATAGATCAAAGCTGTGTCGTCTCTGGTGGTTATTCACAAAGATTGCACTTTCTGATTTTCTCCTCTTCGATTTTGTCCCTTTGTGTCCACAAAACTACATGCAGTTTTCAGATAGTTATTGTTACTTCTACGTACATGCCCAATAAATTATCAATATTTCAGTTCTATCGTGTTAGTATTGGGCTGTTAAGAGCTGCCTGTTCACAGCGAAAGGGATTGAATCATCATCGTGTTAGAACACAGTTGTAACTAGATATATGCGCCTTACGACTGATCAATAGCATTGACTGATCGATACTTTTCATTGGTCACTGCGTATATATTATGTCGCCAGAAAATTAAAATCATGGATCAGTAGACGGGAGTGACCAATTCTAAAGAAATAAAATATTGTTGTATGTGGTTAGAAACATATTTCTGTTTGATGTTATTTGACATGTTATGTCTTTTGATGATTCTGCCTCTAGATCCTGGTCCATGAGGCAAAATGAAATTGGGCCGTATGGACCATGGTCGCATTGTGAAGACTGGATTCATGAAGGCAGATCATCTACACGTGTTGACTGATGTGGGGAAACACAAATATCTTCAAAAGAATAAATAAATAAATTGTAGAAATGATGGTCTTAAAGTGTTCGGGCTTGTACAACGATTATTCAAAAAATTAGTAAATGATAAAGACAGTTGCTGCATTCCAAATGAGATGCTACAGGAAAAATGTAGATAATAACATGGACTGAGAAATAATCAGACCAAGAAGTGAAAAGAAACGTCGAAGAGGATTGACTTCTTAACTCTTAACAACAATAAAATAATATACCTGAGATTCTTTGAACATATAAAGAGACACGATGGTCGTAGAAAAACTAATAATGAAGGGCATGATAACGGGTAAGAGGCATAGGTCGATTAGGAAGAATATGAACAATATACATATCGAAGCGTTTAAAGAAGACACTGTCAGAAGCAGATCAGCTTGTTGAGGTTCGTAAAGAGTTCATAAATAAAACATAAGAAAACAGGTACGTTCCGGACAGAATATGCCACATGATATATTCACACATTTTTCATACAAATTCCTTGTGCTTATTTGTCCAAGTCGCAATAACAAATTATGTATGTTAGGTTAACTCATGGAGATTTGGCCATTAGTTATTTTTTTGTATTTGTTCTTCGTGAAATCAAATTGTTACAATGGCACAAACTTCAATTTAAATTTCAAGTTGCCCGTGTGATGTCAGGGCCCGAAAGGGGAGCAAAGAATAGCAACACTGTTTACCTTCCACGCATGTCGTAAAAGGCTACTAAGGAGGTTATGGGATGGAGCTGGCTGTCCCATCCCATATAGGGTCAGTGACTCAAAGCCATGCTGAAGTCGGATGTGTCAGGACGAAAGGCGCATATATTGCATCAATGCTGTAAACCATGACACAATGCATTCCGTTCTCCGGACTACATCCTGCTAATCTGCAGGAGTTTGAGAACGAACGCAGAAGAAGAAATTTCAAGTTTCACTGAGTTTACGTTGAGTTATGATGTATGTGTTGTTCTCTAGGTGTCAACGATCCTGAGCAAGTTAGCATCTTCCAACTGAGGACAGGACACAATAGACTAAACAGCTATGTAAATAGACTTAGACTTGTTCCATAACCTCTATGTCTATGTGGACAGACAGCACAAACCGCGAAATATATCCTGCAGGACTGAATTACATTAAACCAGTTGAGAGTTTAGCACTGGAGCACAGCGACAGTATCCACAGAAGGTTGAATGGCAGCACTGATGTATGGCATCATCAGAGTATGGCAGCACTGATGTATGGCATCATCAGAGTATGGCAGCACTGATGTATGGCATCATCAGAGTATGGCAGCACTGATGTATGGCCTCATCAAAGTATGGCAGCACTGATGTATGGCATCATCAGAGAATGGCAGCACTGATGTATGGCAGCACTGATGTATGGCATCATCAGAGAATGGCAGCACTGATGTATGGCATCATCAGAGTATGGCAGCACTGATGTATGGCATCATCAGAGTATGGCAGCACTGATGTATGGCAGCACAGATGTATGGCATCATCAGAGTATGGCAGCACTGATGTATGGCATCATCAGAGTATGGCAGCACTGATGTATGGCCTCATCAAAGTATGGCAGCACTGATGTATGGCAGCACTGATGTATGGCATCATCAGAGAATGGCAGCACTGATGTATGGCATCATCAAAGTATGGCAGCACTGATGTATGGCAGCACTGATGTATGGCATCATCAGAGAATGGCAGCACTGATGTATGGCATCATCAGAGTATGGCAGCACTGATGTATGGCATCATCAGAGTATGGCAGCACTGATGTATGGCAGCACAGATGTATGGCATCATCAGAGTATGGCAGCACTGATGTATGGCATCATCAGAGTATGGCAGCACTGATGTATGGCCTCATCAAAGTATGGCAGCACTGATGTATGGCATAATCAGAGAATGGCAGCACTGATGTATGTCATCATCAGAGTATGGCAGCACTGATGAGCTTTCAAAACAACGGCATTTATCAAGAAAACCGGACTTTGTAAACATGTTAAACCTCGATGGAGAAGAAGAAGAGTTCTATGATAATAACCATGAAACTACACCGTTGCAATCAGGGTAGACCCATCGGTACCTGTAGTAATACACTACCTAGATTTCTGACTCTGACGGACAGACTCATCGTTTAACAGAGACATGACTATCTAATGAGTGACCAGCAACCAGTTGAGAAATTTCAAGGTTTTCTTTAACGTTGCCCTAATCGCTACATTCCCAGTAAATTGTGATTATTCTGTGACGGCAGAGAAAACGGCATCCGAGCTCATTAATATTCAATATATAAAACGGCACTCGAGCTCATTAATATTCAATATATAAAACGGCATCCGGGCACATTAATATTTAATATATAAAACGGCATCCAGGCACATTAATATTCAATATATAAAACGGCATCCGAGCACATCAATATTCAATATATAAAACGGCATCCTAGCACATTAATATTCAATATATAAAACGGCATCCTAGCACATTAATATTCAATATATAAAACGGCACTCGAGCACATTAATATTCAATATATAAAACGGCACTCGAGCACATTAATATTCAATATATAAAACGGCATCCGGGCACATTAATATTTAATATATAAAACGGCATCCAGGCACATTAATATTCAATATATAAAACGGCATCCGAGCACATCAATATTCAATATATAAAACGGCATCCTAGCACATTAATATTCAATATATAAAACGGCATCCTAGCACATTAATATTCAATATATAAAACGGCATCCTAGCACATTAATATTCAATATATAAAACGGCATCATAGCACATTAATATTCAATATATAAAACGGCATCCGAGCACATTAATATTCAATATATAAAACGGCATCCGAGCACATTAATATTCAATATATAAAACGGCATCCTAGCACATTAATATTCAATATATAAAACGGCATCCTAGCACATTAATATTCAATATATAAAACGGCATCCGAGCACATTAATATTCAATATATAAAACGGCATAAGAATAGAGTGAATCATGTCAGGAATCGCACAGAAAAATCCTGTATGTATTCACTTGATTCATAATTAGAAACTTGTATCATAGCACACAGGACATTCCCAGAAGTAACCCGTTCTCCGTTCCAGGAGTCATCCAACAGTATACAGACTCATAGTTCCAGTCAGATGTTGTTTATGTGAACTTCGGATCTTTCCAGAGATAACATACTTTCTCCTTGACGTTCCCCATGTATGTCATTCTTTGTATGCTCACGTCATCACCTCTCATCGTGTGGCATTTTCTTTCCAGAACGTCGCCTTCTTTATGTACCTTCTGAACACCTCGCGATCTTGGGCGAGTTGACTTGCCTTCTCCAGGAACATGTATAAACAATCATATTTAATTTACTTATCCATAATTATCCATACACATATCACAATATCCATTAATGAATAGCTAGGCACTGTACTCATGTAGTTTGTCATTGCTATCAGGAGGAAACTCCGTTTATCGTACTTCACTGAGAAAACACATACATTTCCTGCGCCAGTTTTTACCTGAAGTCAGTTATCATGCCATTTATTACCTCTAGCATTTATCACGCCATTTATTACCTCTAGCATTTACCACGCCATTTATTACCTCTAGCATTTATCACGTCATTAATTACTTCTAGCATTTATCACGCCATTTATTACCTCTAGCATTTATCACTCCATTAATTACCTCTATCATTTATCACGCCATTTATTAGCTCTAACATTTATCACGCCATTTATTACCTCTAGCATTTATCATGCCATTTATTACCTCTAGCATTTTTCACGCCATTTATTACCTCCAGCATTTATCACGCCATTTATTACCTCTAACATTTATCATGCCATTTATTACCTCTAACGTTTATCACGCCATTTATTACCTCTAGCATTTATCATGCCATTTATTACCTCTAGCATTTTTCACGCCATTTATTACCTCTAGCATTTATCACGCCATTTATTACCTCTAGCATTTATCACGCCATTTATTACCTCTAGCATTTATCACGCCATTTATTACCTCTAGCATTTATCACGCCATTTATTACCTCTATCATTTATCACGCCATTTATTACCTCTAGCATTTATCACGCCATTTATTACCTCTAGCATTTATCACGCCATTTATTACCTCTAGCATTTATCACGCCATTTATTGTCTCTAGCATCGTCTTATTCACTTTACAAAAATCAATGACATTCCTTATTGGATCGGCCCAATCGTAAGTTTACATTTCTCCACATGCCGTGACCAAATCTACAGTTAACGTTGAGAATCCTAATCACACCGCTATAAATATAATATTTGAACACAAATCATAATTACACAAATCATACTCAACGCATTATAACAATAAGAAACACACACAATGTCAAACACACATACAGAATACATATTCTAATGATTATATTTACTATTACTTTTCAATGCATTTATTATCACGATCCTACCTTTCTCCATAAGTCCACTACAAATACAGGTGAGTATTTGTACAATTATTTTCTTGACGACATTACAAACAATGATTTACTTCCTACTGGTACCATCAGTCCATTAGGCTTAAGTTTTAGTAATATATGTTTCCATAATGTTTTCCAAAAGTTTTTCACATTTTTGAGTGCATGACAAAATGTTTTATACGTCTGTCTCACTGTCCGGGTTCGGTTAAAATTTTCATTTTAGTTCATTCGAAGCATTTTTAGTTCTATCCCAGAGATGTCAGGTTCAACACTTCAGGGATTATCAAACTGTGTGTAGCTACACTACACATGCTAATCTTTATTCAAATGAGTCATGTGGACAGATCCACACATCGTTTTATTGGCTGATAGAAATTTGTTCCGTGCATTCCACTTTCCGACGATGCATAATGCACTCACAATGATAAATGATCAGTCGCCCTACAGAACTTCAACCACTAGAGAACTTCAACCACTACAGAACTTCAACCACAAGAGAACTTCAACCACTACAGAACTTCAACCACAACAGAACTTCAACCACTACAGAACTTCAACCACTAGAGAACTTCAACCACTACAGAACTTCAACCACTAGAGAACTTCAACCACTACAGAACTTCAACCACAACAGAACTTCAACCACTACAGAACTTCAACCACTACAAAACTTCAACCAGTAGAGAACTTCAACCACTACAGAACTTCAACCACTAGAGAACTTCAATTATTACAGAACTTCAACCACTACAGAACTTCAACCACTACATAACTTAAATCACTAGAGAACTTCAACCACTAGAGAACTTCAAAGACTAGAGAACTTCAATTATTACAGACCTTCAACCACTAGAGAACTTCAAACACTTCAAACTTCAAATACTACAAACTTCAACCACTACAGAACTTCAACCACTAGTGAACTTCAACCACTAGAGAACCTCAACCACTACAGAACTTCAACCACTAAAGAACTTCAACCACTAGAGAACATCAACAACTATAGAACTTCAACCACTAGAGATCTTCAACCACTAGAAAACTTCAAACACTACAAACTTCAACCACTACAGAATTTCAACCACTAGAGAACTTCAACCACTAGAGAACTTCAACCACTAGAGAACTTCAACCACTACAGAACTTCAACCACTATAGAACTTCAACCACTAGAGAACATCAACAACTATAGAACTTCAACCACTAGAGATCTTCAACCACTAGAAAACTTCAAACACTACAAACATCAACCACTACAGAATTTCAACCACTAGAGAGCTGCAACCACTAGAGAACTTCAACCACTAGAGAACTTCAACCACTAGAGAATTCAACCACTAGAGAACTTCAACCACTAGAGAACTTCAACAACTAGAGAACTTTAACCACTAGAGAACTTCAACCACTAGAGAACTTTAACCACTAGAGAACTTCAACCACTAGAGAACTTCAACCACTAGAGAACTTTAACCACTAGAGAACTTCAACCACTAGAGAACTTCAACCACTAGAGAACTTTAACCACTAGAGAACTTTAACCACTACAAACTTCAACCACTAGAGAACTTCAACCACTAGAGATCTTCAACCACTAGAGAACTTCAACCACTAGAGAACTTCAACCACTAGAGAACTTCAACCACTACAAACTTTAAACACTACAGAACTTCAACCACTACAGAACTTCAACCACTAGAGAACTTCAACCACTAGAGAACTTCAACCACTACAAACTTTAAACACTACAGAACTTCAACCACTAGAGAACTTTAACCACTAGAGAACTTCAACCACTAGAGAACTTCAACCACTAGAGAACTTTAACCACTAGAGAACTTCAACCACTAGAGAACTTCAACCACTAGAGAACTTCAACCACTACAAACTTTAAACACTACAGAACTTCAACCACTAGAGAACTTCAACCACTACAGAACTTCAACCACTGCAGAACTTCAACCACTAGAGAACTTCAACCACTACAGAACTTCGACCACTGCAGAACTTCAACCACTAGAGAACTTCAACCACTAGAGAACAGGAACATTGAGCACATGCAGAAGGAAAGATTAAAGATCGTAGCTTCTTAGAGTGCCACGAAGATGACCTATCAGCTTACTATTTAACTAATTATAACACAAAAATTATTGAGACTAACGGGAATTGAACCAGTCCGTTCAGCGGCACCAAATCGCCTAGCAACTATTGAACACGCGTTCTTCCGTACTTGACTAACCGCATCTCCAAAAAAATATGAGATTTCGTCAAGCCATTCAAACCGTGCACACAAAGTCACCCGAATATAACACAAGTGTATTGCAACATTACTGAATATTGTGTTTGCAAGACATCATAAGTGTAATTTTTTTAGAACCACTGCATGCAGCTGATAAGATTATTGTAACTCAATTACGTTCATCGTTTTATTTTCAATACACTGACTTAATCATCAATTTCATCAACTTAATCATCAAAATCATCAACTTAATCATCACAATTTACTGAATCTCTGAGTAAATAACAGTATCAGCTATGACAATATAAGGAAAGAAGAATACTTTGATTCAAAATAATGCTTCAGGTTTGTGAAGCTGACGTCGTCAGATGACTTCATCGGAAACTTTTTTTTCCTTTTAAGTTATAGCAGGGTTTCTCAATGTTACGAAACGCCTCCTGTGAGCGGCGAAAAATATCTAGAGGTGATGCAGAGTCATGTGGGAATGATGACGCTGTATGGTCATTGAGGCGAAACAGCTCTAGAGAATACTGAACACACAAACTGCACAAAAATAGTAAAAACACTGACAACTGTTTATACACATAGAGACAAGGAGATACAATTCTGTTGAACTAGGATTACTAAAACCAGTGACAAACCGTCTGTTGAAAACAGCAAGCTTTTTATCTGTAATAAAATGCAATTAGTCTAAACAATTTAGTTAGTTACTTAGTTATTCCTCTAGGGCCAAAGACGGCACATAGGGCGGATGTCTCGTTTCATTGCAATTAGCTTTAGATCTTCATTGTTTCTGATGGTGAAACGTTCCCTTTTAATAGTTCTACGTAAAGTTTCTTTTGGTCTTCCTAGTTTTCTCTTGCCTTTTGGTGACCACATCAAAGCTTGACACGGGAGTCTTTCGGTATCCATTCGAAGCGCGTGTCCGATGTAATTCCAGCGACGCTTTCTAATATAGGTGGATACATATTCTTGTTTTGATTCTTGTCTGACAACTGTGTTTGATTTGAAGTCTGACCAACGTATGTTCAGTAGCCTTCTGATACATTTATTTTCGAAGGTGTTTAGTCTGTTCTAAGTTTGATGTTGCTCTCCAACTTTCGCATCCATATGTTATTGTTGGAATTATGCAGGAGTTGAAGATTTTGAGTTTTGTGTTATTTCGTAGTGTTTTTGAATTCCAGATATTTGATAGTTTATTGAATGAGTTAGCAGCCAGTGCAATACGGTGTGATATTTCTGTTGATGAATCTCCTGTTGTTGATATCTTGCTGCAGATGTATGTGAAGTTGTTGACTTTTTCAAGAGTGTTGCCGTTTAGTTTGATGTCCGCGATTTGAACAATTTGAACAACAGAAAACATTGGCTTACAGACGCAGAAATTCACTATGTAAACTTACAGTAACGTCCAAGAGATGAACCTGTTCTAGCGTCCAACAGAAGAACCTGTTTTAGCGTTCAACAGATTAACCTGTTCTAGCGTCCAACAGATGAACCTGTTCTAGCGTTCAACAGATGAACCTGTTCTAGCGTCCAACAGATGAACCTGTTTTAGCTTTGAACAGATGAACCTGTTTTAGCGTTCAACAGATGAACCTGTTTTAGCATTCAACAGATTAACCTGTTCTAGCGTTCAACAGATGAACCTGTTCTAACGTTCAACAGATGAACCTGTTCTAGCGTTCAACAGATGAACCTGTTCTAGCGTTCATCAGATGAACCTTTTCTAGCGTTCAACAAATGAACCTGTTCTAGCGTCCAACAGGAGAACCTGTTCTAGTTTCAGCTGGTGTTGGTATATGTTTTTCTCAGTGGGGGGAGGGGGGTCTTTATTATATTACGGGTCTGAGAGTCCGGTGGGTAGTTTTCGTAAATCACATCCCCATTGTTTGTATAATATAATATCTTCAACTATAACAAGATAAACTCCCCAAAATACAAGTGTGGTCAGTACAGTGTGAAATAATTTAAATACATGTTCATTTTTCATTGCTTTTCCTCATTGAAAAACCATTACCATTGTGTTTGATATGTAAAATGTTACTGCAATGAGGCTATAAAGATATGGATAATAATTTACCATTTGAAATAAATGTCACCAAAAAAACATACAAAAAAACAAGACATTACCGTTTTTTAGATAACACTTTACTGAACAACCCCAGTTGAGAGCGTTGGTGCGTGGCTATTGACAGTAAAGGCCTTCCAACAGAATTAATTAGGACCAGTTATGTTTTTGATTATTGTTGACCTTTGGATTGGTCCTTATTTACCTACTCTTCTTCTTCTTCAGTGTTCATTCTCAAATTCCCATTGGATTTCCCTTGTAGTAGGACCATGGTCCTGTTAGATTTCTAGCAGGATGTAGTCCAGAGAATGGAAATGCGTTGTGTCGCCGTTTTATCTGCGCCAATGGCCCTACACATCCGTCTTCGGCTGATTTACCTACTTGGAGTCGCATTCCAAAAATAAAGGCCAACCAATAGAAAGCTCGGAAATTGGCCTTTTAGGTCATGTTTTCGTTTCAGTTAGATTACCTGTAGCACAGTCGATAGCCACGGTTGGTGTATTCAATCTAAAACGAAAGAGACGGTTTGTTGAAAATCATTTGAGAAACATTGATTTCGAACCATTACTTTTCAGTGTTTCATATTTATCTGATGTAACTGAACTCAGATTAATTGATCACAATGAAATTAAACATGATTATATGAATGATTAAACAATGTAAAGGTTAGAGCGACTCACAGCAATCCTGATTTCATTATGAATGTTTGACTAATGCAAAAATAAACAGAATTAAAACGAGATTTAATTGTTAGGCTCAGACACGGCCATCATCTTTAATATGACCTACTGGAGAATTGGAAATTAAGCTTTCTTAATGACAATTGACTATTCCCGTGTTTTCATTGGCAACTATGATTATACTTTCTGTGACAGCCAATGAAAATTAAGGGAATAGTCAAATGAATCATTAAGAAGACAATTTCCCATTATCCAGTAGTTTTTGTGTAGTAGACAATAAATTTCAGGGGACCAAAAACTGAATAAATAAATATAGTCTTTGGTAAATTGGTGATTCACGCGCAGATAATGATAATGAACTCACGAGTTAGATTGCGGGAATATTATTGTGTTGGGAAATATGTCCGTTCATATAATTCTTCAGTTAAATCACACTTCTAGTACCATATTTATGTCTGATGATAACATTCATTACTGGCACAGTTCTACTTATCGTTCAGTTGTTCAACATTACAAGATCATTAATGATACCGTTCTAGTTATCATCTAGTTATTCGATGCTATCAAATTATTCCCGAGACTACCAGTTCTATTTTATGGCATAAGTTATTCCAGCAACAATAAGTTTAAATTATTTACAAGTTTACTGATAACTAGCTGCGTGTGTTTTTATCTTTGATCAATAATTCAGACCAGTATGTTGTCTGTCTTTTTATGGAAAATAGGCCCAAATATTAGTCAAAATATTCATATTTGTGACTGAAATAGTTGTTGGAAACGTTGATCCTATTGCCCATATCTCGTTCATCTGGACAATGTTGTGTGTCTTGAGTAATGTTCCAGACAATATTTGCTTTCAGAAGATTGACACTGTTTTTTCTGAAGTTTCAAGATGTCATACGTTCTGCGATGTAATTCTAACCTGTTACCTTGTGCTTCTGAGACTGACTCACCATCTTTGAACTACAGAGCCGAGTGACCAAAATAGATATTACTTATTACACGCATGTTTATATTTTACATCGGACATAACAATAAAGTAGCATGTGTTTATCGGTATATTCACAAGCGCATTATAACCGTGTTGAACTACTCATTACAAAAGCTCAGATCTGTAATATGTTGTAACTGGTAGGAGTGACTCGTGAATATAACATCGCATACTTTCAACGATCATGCATAACAAGGCCTCCAACAATTGATTAATCCAGGCGATGAACGCACACTGCACGTTGATGCGGGAATTGATTAGTGGATTAGCGCATTTCAATGAGTGAGTGATAAGATATTTTCTTTATTATCACCAGTGATCGAAAGTTGAGGAGGGTCATAATCGCCTACACAGGATAAGATTCATTACTTGCACTTATCCAAGAATGTTTGCTATACTGAAATATATGTGCATACTTACCATAGCTAAAGTAACGCGCACTCTAGAGAGTAATCTCTGATTAAATCATGCTAACTCTAAGAGTGTTATATTAAATCATACTAACTCTAAGAGTGTTATATTAAATCATGCTAACTCTAAGAGTGTTATATTAAATCATACTAACTCTAAGAGTGTTATATTAAATCATACTAACTCTAAGAGTTTTATACTGAAATGACAAACTCTAAAAATCTTCTGGAAATAAAATATGACAATGTTCTGTTAACACTTTAAAAAATCTGAGAATAATGTCTTCAAATAACACACAAACTTTGACAGTATTTTGTTCACATAACATAAGAAGTGAAGATTTTTTAATGAATGAAGTACAATCTGAGAGTGTTGTGTTAAAATAACACAATCTGAGAGTGTTGTGTTAAAATAACACAATCTGAGAGTGTTGTGTTAAAATAACACAATATATGTGTGATCTATTAAAATGACACAATATGGGACTTATCTGTTAAAATATAAAAATCTGAGAACTTTTTTCAAATATCAAAATCTAAGACTGCTCTGTTAAAATAACAAAATCTGAGAGTGCTCTGTTAAAATAACAAAATCTGAGAGTGCTCTGTTAAAATAAAATCTAAGAGTGCTCTGTTAAAATAACAAAATCTGAGAGTGCTCTGTTAAAATAAAATCTAAGAGTGCTCTGTTAAAATAACAAAATCTAAGGGTGCTCTGTTAAAATAGCAAAATCTGTGTCTTCTAAATCAGTATCCATGCCCCAATGACTGAGGGATCACATGAAATATACGCCCTGATATCACTCAAAAGACTCTTGATTATGAAGAAAATATTTATCTCAAAAGTTGACTGCGATTCTTATTAACTACAGCTCGACCATCTACTTTCCATGTAATCCCGTCTACTCTTCACAGAAAAAATACCCTAATGACTTATTCTGAAGGTGTTCCATATATTCCTCTGTCCATGGGTATTATGTTTGTTACACGTACCCGGAAGCCTATCTTGCAGAAAGGGTCTTATCACCTGGACATACTCATTCAAGTCTGCGTAGTGAATATCCTGCAATAGTGTAGTTTTGAGTCACTCTACCCGCGATCAGCAGACATGAGTTTCGAGTTAATTCTTTATTCGTGATTTGAAACAAAAATTACTCCCGTGTCTCACCCAGCCACCAGAAAGTAGGGTACCAATGCCAATGCTCTGAGAGGGTCGAATGATGGCTAAATCCCTACTAAACGTTCAGTAGGTGATACTAATCAGGCGGTTTCTGGTCACCCACTGAATAGGCAGCTGAGCACTAATGGTAAACCGTGTGTTATCATGCAGGTTCTTAGCTGAAACGGCCGTTATCTTTCAGCTCTACAATTTCTTTAACTCCCAACAGGACAAGAACAAAACATCCATAGTGGTGATCAACTCCAGTATACATAAGCCCCTCGTATGCTTCAATCATTCATTTTTTAATAGTCCAAGTCTTGAGATTGAAATTCCAAAAAAATAGTCACCCATAGTGTCACAGTTTCAGTAACGTATTTTATAAAAGTCATACCTTGTAACAAATGTATGTTACTGGAACGATAGCTACAACATTCTGAACGGCTGTAAATCAATAAATCAACGCCGTGTTACATTCTCGACATCAGATCACGTTAGCATACCTATGTTGCTGTCATAAACATATTTCCGTTGCGTGGGTTGGTGCATATCATCCTGATTGATGTGGTGAGCGCCTTGGCTGGTTACCTCCGTCTTCAGCACCTGTACTTGCTAGGAGAGACTGTTGTCTTGCTCGGTGTTATGAGTACCTGGCCAGTTTTCAATCTCTGTTGGCTGAACTAAGTCCCATCATCGCAGCAAAGATCTGGTTTTGATAGGGTTGCAATCAGGGTTCATATTATATTGCAATCAGCAAGTTTGGATAAACTTATTTACAGATGTTTCGATTAGATCACGTCAATAGCAAGGCATGTTTAAGATTTAGAAAATCAGCTTTCTTGTAACTAAAATACACGGAGAAGCTTATGACGCGAAAATGTTGCTCTAATTGAAGAATTATAATGAAGAATGGCAAGTACATATATAAATTCAAGAACACTAGCTGTGAGATTTCATATAATTTATAACATAAATAATGAACACCGGTAGAATACATTATATATGTATTTTACATTATACAATATTATGTATTTTTTGCCATCAAGTAGACCACATGAACTATGATGTTCAGAGTATCACATAACATCAGCATGACCACATGTGGAATTGTGGAATATATAACATAATTTATGAGTATCTATAAAATATATACCAAGAACTATCAGTATCTATAGAATATATACCAAGAACTATCAGTATAGAATATATACCAAGAGCTCTCAGTATAGAATATATACCACGAACTATCAGTATAGAATATATACCAAGAACTATCAGTATAGAATATATATACCAAGAGCTCTCAGTATAGAATATATACCAAGAGCTCTCAGTATCTATAGAATATATACCAAGAACTATCACTATCTATAGAATATATACCAAAAGCTCTCAGTATAAAATATATACCAAGAACTATCAGTATAGAATATATACCAAGAACAATCAGTATCTATAGAATATATATACAAAGAGCTATCAGTATCTATAGAATATATACCAAGAGCTATCACTATCTATAGAATATATACCAAGAACAATCAGTATCTATAGAATATATATACAAAGAGCTCTAAGTATAGAATATATACCAAGAGCTCTCAGTATCTATAGAATATATACCAAGAGCTATCAGTATAGAATATATACCAAGAGCTCTCAGTATCTATAGAATATATACCAAGAGCTCTCAGTATCTATAGAATATATACCAAGAGCTATCAGTATAGAATATATACCAAGAGCTATCAGTATAGAATATATACCAAGAGCTATCAGTATAGAATATATACCAAGAGCTATCAGTATAGAATATATACCAAGAGCTATCAGTATAGAATATATACCAAGAGCTATCAGTATAGAATATATACCAAGAGCTCTCAGTATCTATAGAATATATACCAAGAGCTCTCAGTATAGAATATATACCAAGCGCTATCACTATCTATATAATACATTGCACCATTTATGAGTATCTCTGTAGAATTCATAAATACGAGCAAATGTGGAATTCATAACATGAACTATAACTATTTGTGATATATTTCTCGTACAATGTAAACTATGAATGAGTGTCCATAGAAGAGATACATAAGCTTACCACCAGCAGTGATTTAACTACGAGAACTCTTAAACACGGTGTAACTGTCTATATATATACATATATAGATGTCATAAAACTGAATATAAACGGAAATTACACAATGGAAAACGAAACGCTGGCTTATGACTGCGATTTGGACGCATGGGTGACTAGTTTTGTTATGACATACCCATTTAAAATTCTACAACCATGCATAATGGTTATGTCTGTATGTGTCAACTTAATTCTGTTTGTGACAATTTGCTGCAGCAGTCGTCTACGAACAAGCACCCATATATTTATTTCTTCACTTGCTGTCAGCGATATTATTTTCTCATTTCATGGCATCTTCTATGCGTCTGCATTGATTTACGGAAATCGGATGTGCTACACACGCTCAATAGCAAACACTCTAGATCGAATCTTGTATACAACAGCCAACATCAGCTTGACATCACACTACATCAACATTCTCTTGGTTTCTGTGGAGAGATGGTTGTATATTGCACGACCATTTGTTCATCTTCGAATTATTTCATCGAAAGTTACTATTAGTTGTGTGTTTATTATGTGGGCTACATCATTCCTGATTAACGTAGATGGAATAATTATGTCGACCAAACATTACACAGAATTTTCAGAACTCAAAATTGCAATAATATTTCCATGTATTCATATCATAACAATTACTGTTCTCTGCGCTGTCTACGCCCATCTTACTATAATAACACGCAAACAAATGAAATCAATTAATAAATTGCAGATTGTCAACGCCCATGATCGATTAGGACAAGATCAAATTAATAAGAAAAAATACACATCTTTAGTTGGAAACTTAAAAAGTATCCGGTTGTTAGTTCTTGTGTTTGGGACATATTTTATACTTGTCAGTCCGGGGATACTCTACCACATGTACTTAAAGTGTGTGTCTGATGGGTCACACAACGATCTAGTCCATCAGATTTTTAAGGTATTCACATTTTCCCATGGTTTTCTTAGTTTCTGTGTGTACACCTCCCAAGACAAAATATTCCGGGTTGTTGTCAGACATTACTTCAACAAGACAATCTCTAGTTGTGGCAAATGTCAACAATATCACTGCATGTTTCTTCACAAGAGAATTCTACCTGTATCCGGGAAAAAATAACACAATAATTTTACGTTTCTTCACAAGGAAATTCTACCTGTACCCGGGAAGAAATGACATAATCATTGCATATTTCCTGTATCCAGGAAGAAATGACATTTTAAACCAGGTGCTCCTTGTAAGCTCAAAGGAAAGTCTTGAAAGAAATTATTGTTATATTAAACTATTTTTTTTAAAAGAAATATGTTTTAATTAGTTAAACATATTACATCTTGGAAACGTTTTGTTATCCATGTGATGTATTTAGAATATATGGTAGATTTTGTAGATTTTTAATGTATATATTGTAGATTTTGTAATGTATATATTGTAGCTTATGTTATGTATATTGTAACTTATATTATTTATATTGCAGCTTTTATAATGTATATTGTCGCTTTAGTTATATATATTGTAATATATATTTAGTTATATATATTGTTCAAGTGGAGGGCAGAAAAAGCGTTTCAATGATCACCTAAAAAGCTCTCTCAAGAACTACAGCATCGATCCTAGCTCCTGGGAGACTACAGCACGTGATCGCTCAGCATGGCACACTCAGATCACTGCTGGCATCACGAAATTTAAAAAAGAAAGAACACTACGGGAAATCCACAAGCGAAAGAAGACGAAGGACAAATCCGTAAATTCTCCTACCCCGAACCTTCAGCACTCCTGCATGCACTGCAATAGAACTTTCCGTGCACGAATCGGACTCATCGGGCATCTACGAAATTAGTTATTTTCTGTACACCTATAATCCCAACTACTTCAAAACTTGCTCACATGAAATATCTGTGACAAGGCATCAGCTTTAAAACTAAATTACATGAATATGTAATTTATGTAAAGTATGTAAAGTGTATGATTTAAAATGGGTAGTGGTGTCAGTGAAACTGCTATCATAATCTTCATTTTTGTATGGCTAGAAACCTACTCATAATTATTTTTTTTTAAATCCCTTTTTTATGCTTACCAAAACATTTTACATTTCATAGAACTCAGAATATCTATGTTCTTGCAAAATTTACATTTTGTGTTTATTTGCAATAGTTGTTTTTTTGTTACAGCTATTTCAAATTAATAGGGGTGTCGGTGGAAATCACTGTTGGTATAGTCTTCACTTTCCCATGTGCGATTTTCACAACAAATAAATGCAATTTGTGTGATTTTTACACTTGACACACATTTTGTTGTTGCGAAAATCGGAACAAATTTGTTGTTGTTCTATCAGCAAATTTATCAAGTCTACCAAATGACTACTGGTTATGCCAAACTTCTCTATGGCTCTAGGCATGCAACACAAATGTTCAAGTCAAAAGGATGGTCACGTCCTGAGTTACTGTGCCTCTATGATGGGTTTCAGACATAGAAAAAAACAGTGCTGTAAGTTTTCTCCTCCCCAGTGCTGCACAGTACATCTCTGGCTCCCTCCCAACCACAGAGGGTGCATACATATATTCAAGTAAACATGAAACACATTTCAACAACAAAATAAAAGCATAAGAAGCATGATTGTATAGATGATGTGCCATGAAGCTTCTATAAGAAGATAACCTCAATATAACGGCATGTCATCCACTAAGGTTTGCTGTTGCATGGGTGGTATGTCTAGTGAGCCATTGGTGAGACCCACATACGCAACCACATGCGTAGATATGTGAATCTTCATAAGTTGTATGTCTGGAACTTACCCTTTTTCACTTATGTTTAAAGAAACAGATTCATACACTATTCATTGGCAAAATATCTGTACTTTTTGTGGTAATTCTTCAGCATACCATTAGAGAGGAATGTGGTGCTTTCGCTCAGACGACGAGCAGCATAACAATGGAGGTTTTGGCAGTAACCAAGGCTTTGCAATGGGTCTGCTCGCAGACTATCTGCGAGCATGTCTGCATACTCAGTGACTCGATGAGCATGATTGTAAAAGTTCCGGAGGGATACATTCGGGAACAGTGGCTGGATGCAGTTAAGAATTCCTGTATGCGTAAAGTGACTTTCATTTTTTTGCCAGGACATGCGGGAGTACGGGGTAATGAGAGAGCAGATATGTTGGCCGTACACGCTGCTACTACTGCTGTTGGTGGAGCGATGGATCGAGCAGACATTTTGAACGTCCTACGGGAAAAATGCACGAGTAAATGACTGTATAAGCGACGATGACTCTTGTTCCATGACTAGAATAAAGGAATTTGGTATGAAATGTGGTGTCGCTAGAAAGGAGCGGTTTCGTGGGCAAGAAAGAATGATGGTCAATCAACTGCGTACTGGGACCGTCAGTCAGTGTGTAATGGCGGCTACACTCAAAGAGAGATCTGAGCACCTATGGACTTGTCCGGAGTGTAGTGACGATGATCCAACGACTAACTAAATAACTAATGTACACCCAGTACAAACATAATTTTGTGTGCAAATATAACATAATACCTTACGTAAATGCAACACAATCATGTACACATATACAATAAAATCTTGTAGACAGACCCAAAAAATCCCAGACATAAATACAACCTAATCCCATACATAAGACAAAACATAATCCTACACTCATATAACATAATCAATCATATACATAGAAACACTATAATCCTACACACTCAGATACAAACTATTCCTATACACAGATGCAACATAATCCTATACAAAGATACCACCTAACTCTAATTCTACACAAAGTACACAAATTATAAATTTTGTAAACAAATTATAATCAACAACAAAAATACCCGTGTTCATCTAGCCTAAAGATTTTCTATTCAGTCATGGTGTAATCTCGCAGGTGTGTAAACAGGTACTTACCCATGATAGCCATGTGCGCTGATTCAAAACAACGTCACTAATCGTGGCTGAATTGTATATAGATGTCCATACGTTGCGTCAAAAAATAGGGATAAAGGGAGTGGGATGTGGTATAAAAGTGTGACAGTTGTTGGCAGAGGTAGGGTTGACAAAAGTTGACTTCTGAAAACAGTTTTTATAAATGAATTATAATGTTCGAATTTCGAGAAACAAATAATAAACATTTGCTAAGATTATGTCGTCTCCGCGCAATTTTACTGCAAATGTTTTTAAAGGGGAAAAGGGTATAGAATGCTTCAAATAATTAAGCAGAATAGGAGATTCCATGGATGCTTGCCAAGGTTAGGATGGGAGGTTTCCTGGATGTTTGCCAAGGTTAGGATGGGATTTTTCCTGGATGTTCGCCAAGGTTAGGATGAGAGGTTTCCTGGATGCTTGACAAGGTTAGGATGGGAGGTTTCCTGGATGCTTGCCAAGGTTAGGATGGGAGGTTTCCTGGATGTTCGCCAAGGTTAGGATGAGAGGTTTCCTGGATGCTTGACAAGGTTAGGATGGGAGATTTCCTGGATGCTTGACAATGTTAGGGTGGGAGGTTCCTTGAATGTTTGACAAGGAGAGTGTTTGGGATCAAAAATTGTAATCCAAATTTATGAACAGCTTCATATCGCACAAAGGCAATGGGTCAAAGGGCACGAGACAATAGATCGAAAGATCATTAAACATCTTAGATGATACTACTTTGCAAAGTTTGAAACAGAGTAATGAAATTTTGCTAATTGCTGAAAAAAAAACACAAATCGACAGTTTTGCCCAAACTGCCTTTATTAATACTACATGCACACAACAGAATAGGGCGAGCAAAAACGGCACTGTTGGCGTCCACATATATAGCTAAATGTGGAGATGATTGATTGATTGAACGATTGAGAACTCCAGGAATTACGAGCGATCAACTCTTACTTCCTATGTGCAATGGGGAGGTTTCTGAGCTTTCTTTCATACCCAGGAGATTTCATCTTTCGGCTTCGTTCAATGCCTATTTGAGGAGCCTTCTACTCAGGGAGGGGAGCGAGATACTAAATGTGGAGATAATCCCAAAGAGTTAAAAATAGATCAAAGGTGCAGCAACATGAAAATAAAATATACGAAACACACGCAAATACATGTGAAACAAGAGAAGTAGACATGTGACGCATAATATCATCAATACGACTGGCGGATATTGATCCCAAAACGTTCAATCGTGCCAAATTGATAGATATAGCAGTTCTCAGACACATCACGTCGGAGACATTGTCATTGGAGAAACATTTCATGCATCTGAGAGTTGATTTCTTTTGGATACGAAATGTTGCTCTGGGTAAACTACCTCAGTGGAAAAAAAATCCAAACCCTCTATTGTTCGTAATTCCTGAGTGTCAAAACAAACATACAGCCATCAGAACATACAGACTGCTCTAAGCTTTGCCTGTTGGATTTCAGTTTTCATGCGATGACTACATATTATTGATGCTAATTGACGTTTCTTTCGTGTTCATTGAATGACTACACAATGTTTACGCAACGTGACAAATGGTCACCGCCTCAGCCAAGATAAGTAACGCTGTTTGGGAACGACACGCAGGACTATTATAAAAGAGAGCTTAGTGTAATAATACACTATAATTTTATCATAGTGATCACTATCAAAACATGGTGAGGCTACATCGAGGGCAAAACTTAGACCTGAGTGAGAATACAGCCTACTCGTTAGTCTCGGATATGCTTGTACATTCATACGTAGCATCAAGCGAGACAACAGCAATCGATTTTTAGATTGTATTATATTCACGACTTATTCAACTTACCTTGAGTGTGATATAATGCATCCATACTTTTATTGCTATGACGTATGGAGAAAGCCACCCTTTCCTGTTTATAGTATTCATTTAACATGCAACAGAAAACCTTAGTAGATGACATGCCTTAATATTGAGGTCATCTTCTTATAGAAGCTTCAAGGCACGTCATCTATACAATCCCGTAGTCGTAACCATCGATAACAGTTACCATGTTGTTCCGACAGGCCGACGTTGTGCTTGAACTAGCTACGAACACGGCGTCAGTGGGCGGAACAACAAAGAAACCTGTCGCAAGGACCAGAGTTGTGCCCTGATGTCGACGTCTGTTTCGGCAACATTATACTCGAAACACCATCGAGTCGAATGGCTGCTGGAACAGGAGGAACACTTATGGGAATGTCCCACGTGCTGTGAGGCCAGTTTCTAATCAAGAATCAAGTATCAAGAATCAAGTATCAAGAATCAAGTATTCATTGAGATATATATTCTTGTAAGTCTATCCATCCAAGTTTTGTATATGCTCTTCCATAGTTAACGATTGTGTGCTAGAATTAAAGGGATATAAATTTTCTTCGTGTTCTAATACTAGTGTCCACGTAGGGAGCCGCGTAGCGCAGTGGTTAGCGCACTGGCTTCGCATATGAGTGGTCCTGGGTTCATTCCTCAGTTGAGACGGAAATGTTTTTTTCAGATCGCAACGGCTCCCAGGTCGACACAGCCTTAAATGGGTACCGGATTAATCCGGGAAGTAAAGACTGCGAGGAAGAGCTTCTGAAATGTAAGATCGCTAACATCTCACACCCCAACGGCATTAATAAATGCTATGTGTTACTTTACTTACTTCACTTTACTTACTTTACTTATTAGTGTCCACATTTGGAAGGTTTTGAACGTCTTCCCAGTGGAGACCATAGCATCCATGTTACAATAGTAAGCTTTCAGTGACAAAAACTAGGAGTTCGGCAATGAAATTGTGCTAATCAACAATAGAAAAACTTAATAAACCTGTTCCAAGTTTCGAATGTTGGATTACAGCTTTACTGCAGTTCTTTCCTACTATCGAGCTCCAGTAGATGACGTCAATACAGTGAGATTTTGCTAGTGTGGAAAATCTTGAGGCTTGAATTTGTGGAAGCAGCGCTGCATTTTATATATACAATTACGTTTTCCTTTGTGGTGCAAGCTTCAGCGAACCCATGTATTGCATATCACACATAGGGGGACTAGATAAGCTGCCTCCATGACCATGTATTGTCTTCTCTTCTTCTGCGTTCGTTCTCAAACTCCTGCAGATTAGCAAGATGTAGTCCTGAGAACGGAATGCGTTGCGTCATGGTTTACAGCATTGCTGTGATATCTGCGCCTTGTGATATATGTCGGCCTGACTCATCCGACTTCAGCGTGGCTTTGGGCCACTGACCATATATGGGATGGGACAGCAAACTCCATCCCATAACATCCTTAGTCACTTTTTGTGACATGCGTGGAAGGTAAACAGTGTTGCTATTCTTTGCTCCCCTTTCAGGCCCCGGCAACACACAGGCTACCATGTATTGCATATCATATAGTGGGACTAGATAAGCTGCCTCCATGGTAATGGTCCTACCGATTAACGCGTACACTTTTTCCTGGCTACGAATAGGCAGGATATAGCATGTGATTAAAATCAACGAGATACAGGATGATACGATTCCCTGGAAAGTCTACAGTCATGCAAATATGTTGGAGCTGCATAATTTTAGATCCCTTTTGAATGTATGGGAATGTATAGTAGGATGTTCACCAATTCCAGTTACAGTGGCTCAGAGCCGGGGTACTACAGACACCTCTTACAAATGATTCTCGGCGGAGGGGCTATAATTCAATACTCCAACTCCGCATGTTGATGAACATCTTGCCCTACTGAGAAGAGACATCTTGACAAAGAGCATCTCACGCATCTTTAAAAAGCGGCTCACGCATTTTGACAAAGCAACTCAGTCATCTTGACAAAACATCTTGACACAGAATTTTGACAATACATCTTGACACAGAATTTTGACAAAACATCTTGACACAGAATTTTGACAATACATCTTGACACAGAATTTTGACAATACATCTTGACAAAGAATCTCATGCATCTGACAGTTGGATTTCTCTAGAAATAAAATGAAGCTATGGAGAACCTTCCTCAGTGATCAAAATAATACTAGAGCTCTATTGCTCGTAATTTATGGGGATAATGTCAAACATACCAATAAACCTACAACATAAGAACATACAAATAACCATACAAATAAACAAACACGCATACAAATAAATAAACAAACACACAAACAAACAGTAGAACAAAAAAAAAACTTACATATCTGAATGAATAATCCCGTAACCCGTCAGGGTCTTAAGAGTACCACATTGGATGCTTCAGCACACAGTCCTCAAGCAATTTCTGTCTTCAACGATGCGGAGAAGTGAGGAAAAATCTTGTCCTGTCCATTCCTCGATGGTGTCTGTCCATTTCATTATTTACCCTCCTCTGCTTCTCCCCCTTCGAATGTTCCCTGCAGTGTTGATTTTACATTGTATTATTATTTATACAAAAATACACACATACATATATACCAATAAACAAACATACAAAAAACAAATAAATAAGTATAAAAACAATCATATGGATAATCTAATATGGGTGCACAAAGATATACCTAAGATAATTCTAAAACAATGAATATAGTAGAAATGCATTGAGAACTAGTAAAGTAAACAAAACCCAGTCAAATAAAATATTTTGTGCACAGATGGAAAGGAGAACCTATAGAATCTTGAATAAATTACTAATAAGGAACAGCTGAAATATATTGAGGAAGATGAGACAGATAAAGATACGAGTAAGGGAGATATCAAGAGTTGGAAAAAAAACATTTATCAGTGTTTATCTGTAAACCAGTGACCACGTCAGGATCTTAATGATACCACAGTTGATTAAAACACGGAGCCCTCCCGCGTTTTTTATATTGTCATGTCCAGTTCTTGATGTTACACACACAAAATGTTACTGTCCATGCTTTTATTTGTGCTTCTCTGCTTATTTTACCTTCGTCCATTTAGTGCAAAATTTAGTGCAATTACGCATGCGGTTGCGTCTGTGGGTCTCACCAATGGCTTACTAGACAAACCAACCATGCAACAGAAAACCTTAGTAGATGACATGCCTTAATATTGAGGTTATCTTCTTACAGAAGCTTCATGGCACGTCATCTATACAATCCCGTAGTATATATACAATAACCTTCGATAACAGTTACCATGTTGTTCCGACAGGCCGACGTTATGCTTGAACTAGTTGCGGGCACGGCGTGGGTGGGCGGAACAACAGAGAAACCAGTCGCAAGGGCCAGAGTTGTGCCCTGATGTCGACGTCTGTTTCGGTAACATTAGACTCGAAACACCGTCGAGTCCGATGGCTGCTGGAACAGAGGGCGGAGCACTTATGGGAATGCCCCACGTGCTGTGAGGCCAGTTTCTAATCAAGAATCAAGAAGAAATTGCAGTATTGTTTTTGACAAGGAATCAAGTCGGCAGACATGTCCAACACATGCAAGTTTTTGACAAGGAATCAAGTCGGCAGACATGTCCAACACATGCAAGTTTTTGTCGTTTCACTACTGAAAGTAATGGTTCTTGTTCACATGTATACATCTCAGCTTTATATCAGTGTACTACCAATGCAACAGACAGAATGTTTGGAGTTCCAAGTGATGTCAGGGCTTGAAAAGGGAGCAAAAGTACAGCAATAATGTGACCTGTTATTTATTTTGTCGTGGAGACGAATGCGGTTTAAGGGGTGGTGGTGGTTGTTCCAATACTGCGGTAAAAGTGACTGAAAAGTCATGCTAATCTCGGATGTATCAGGTCTATAGGTTCATAAATCGCATCTGTAAACTATGATACAGTGCATTCCGTTCACCAAATGATATCTTCTAAACGGCCGAAGTTTGAAAATGAACACAGAAGAAGCAAATAGTATTGAAGATCCATTGAAGAGAAGCAACTATGTGGAGCCGGCACTGCATCTGATATGTTAGTTATTTCAGTAATCTAATTCGCCCCGGGGGTATTTTTAGCGTTGGACGGAATTACATTTTGTTCGACGTTTTTAAAATTTTGCACACACATCCATAACGCGAACAAGAAATAATACATGTAAATGTATTTACATCATAATGTAATATATATATATATATATATATATATATATATATATATATATATATATATATATATATATATATATATATATATATATATATATATATATATATATATATATATATATATATATATATATATATATATATATATTGAAATATATCTTCAAGGAGAATGTGAGTATCACAAGTCTAGTTCATTTTGAAAAAGAAACACTCGCTGCGAAATGAATACGGTATGACCGCCGAAGACGGATGTGTTGAGTCATTGGCACAGACTAAGCGGCGATACATCGCATTTCCATTCTCTCGACTACATCCTACTGGAAATCTAGTTGGACCATAACTATAAGAGAGAACCGGAGGATGTTTCAGAATGAACGCTGAAGAAGAAGAAATGTGATTATTGATTTTTTGAACCGATAGAGCTACATTCCAGGCACCACCATAGATGTTAATCTCTTTCAGCAGACAGCTAAGGGTATGTATTCTAATAGTTTCTGTAGGTAGTTGAAGGGATAGTTTCTTTATCCTATCCCTCAGTCGCCACTTTCTTCTGATGATAAAAAAAAGTGTATGCTACCTATAATAACCGGTCAGCTAGCAGGAGTTAACGGGTCGCTGGATCCGCAACCAACCTTTCACAACCGACTTACCACAACCAAACTACCTAAACCAAACTAACACAACTGACCTACCACAACCGACCTTACACTACCTACATTCTACAACCGACCTACCACAACCGACCAACCAAACTACCACAATAAATCTAACACAACCAAACTTTAACTCTTCAGCCACATAGGAAAACTCTTTAGTAAGATACATAAGAGAAGGATGAGCCCATATATAGAACCACGGCTCAAAAACACACACATGGACTTTCGGAAGAAAAAAAACTTTACAAAGCAATCTTCACCCTCAAATAACTTTCAGAAAAGGCGATATAACATAGCCAAGACTTATATCTGGCTTTCGTGGACTAAGAGAAAGCTTTTGACAGAGTGGATAGAGCACAACTATGGATAACACTACAGACATATGAAGTTCCCCAACATCTGATAAACCTATGTCAGAGCATATGCGCCAATAGTCAATGCTCAGTAAGAACTAGCACAGGTACATCTGATCATTTTCACATTCACTAGGGAGTGAGACAGGGATGTGTAATATTCCCCCATATTGTTCATAACATACATAGACAACAACTGCAAAGTAGCAAAGACAACGGAAGAAAACAATCTGAAGGATAACTTGAACGAACTACTATTTGCAGATGACCAAGCACTAGTGGCATCATCAGAAGAGGAGTGACAACGACAATTGGATAGATGTCATCAAATACGCCATACCCTTAACATTAAGATAAATATAGAAAAAAAACCGAAGTAATGAAAGAAAGGAAGAACTGTAACAAAGACCTATATATATATATATATATATATATATATATATATATATATATATATATATATATATATATATATGAAAATAACAGACTTAACCAAGTGACATAATTCACATACCTAGGAAGTAATATAACGACAGACGACAAGAGCAGTAAAGAAATACACAATAGTTGTAGTAAAGCATACCAATCCCTAGGACAAATGACTGCAATCTTCAGAAACAAAAATGTAGATTTAAACACCAAAGTAACACTATTCACAACGATTATTATGCCAACTCTGTGCTACCAACACCAAACATGGACAACGACAGCACAAGATAAACGTAATCTTGTCACAGCTGAAATGGCAAACTTACGCAGAATCCTAGGGATATCGCTAAGAGACAGGGTGAGGAATGAGGACATACGACAAATAAACTGGCACCACCCCAATCTTAGAATACATAAAGAGACAACAGATCAAATGGTTTGCACACATCAGCAGACTACCATCAGACAGCATTCCACAGCAACATATGCTACACAGATACAGCGAAGACAGACCTAGAGGCTGACCGCGAAAACGATGGTCCATTGCATTAACAGAGACGAAGCAGTCCACAATATACTCAGCACACAGGAGGGTTGTCTCCAGAAAGCACTTATAACCCTGACGCTAAAAGGCAACAAAGGGCTTTAGCGAATAGATAGATAGATAGATAGATAGACAACCAAACTACCACAACCAAACTACCACAATCAACCTACCACAATAAACTTACGACAACCAAACTACCACAATGAACCAACCACAATAACCCTAACACAACTAACCTACCACAATCAACCAACCACAACCAACCTACCACAATTAACCTACCACAATAAAACAAAACAAAAGCAAATTCATGAAAATATTGACAATGCAAAAACATATACCATTCAATCAGGCAGTTAATATAACCACGTGTGATCTGTCTCGAGGCGAATTCATGTACATTACAACAGAATTGAAGGCTTGCTCCAAACTGAAATTAAAAAATGATACTACTGCAGATGTTGGTAGTGTATGTTTCAATGATTCATCACATCCTACAAAATACGAGTAACCAACCGAGACTTTCGTCGTTTATAAAGTCCTGCTTGTAGATACGTCTTCGGTGTGGAGAAGGTTATTTTAAAAATAAAATATGTTTTTCTTCTGCTGTTAGTGCAATGTACGCTGCAAGGCAAACAAAGGACACAGCGTATAGATAGATAGATAGATAGTGCAATTCCTTCTTTTTCATCAGATTTTTGCTGACCTATTCGTAAGAAATCGTTGAAGGAAGTAGAATAACCTTTTGTCTTTAGGTGCAGTTCCTATTACTAAAAGACTAAAAGTCATCATCTAATTTCATGTTGTCACTTGTAATTACATACGAGAATTAATAGCCATTTAAACTGTATTATACCCCAAGAAACTACCATATTTTGACACTTGAGACCAACGGGAATGGAACCAGTTCATTCTGACAACACCAAATTGCCTGGCAATTAGAGTAAACTGGTTTTTCCATGATTGACGTAATGTTTGTATATATGTGTGTGGGTTTTCTCAACCCATTTATTTATTTATCTTTATTAATTAAATATGAAGAGAACAAAGTGTGAATCAATCCTAGTTGGTTCATGGAATGTTCGGACACTTACGGATATCTCAGATGTAAACAGACCAGAAAGAAGAACAGCACTAATTGCTAAAGAATTGGCCCGTTATAATCTGGATATTGTTGCACTTAGTGAAACGCGGTTTGCAGATGAGGGTCAGTTGACAGAGAGAGGTGGAGGGTATACATTCTTCTGGATAGGACGTAAAAACACAGAGAGGCGTGAATCAGGTGTTGGTTTTGCTATAAAATCATCTCTGGTGCAGAAACTTCCAGGTCTGCCTCGAGGAATTAGCGATCGCTTGATGTCGTTGCGATTGCAAGTGAGCAAAAATAACTTTGCCACATTACTTTCTGCATATGCGCCGACAATGACAAATCCTGATGAGGAAAAGGATAAATTCTATGAAGAGTTAGATGCCGCTATATCTGGTACACCGAGAACTGATAAACTCATTATCCTGGGTGATTTCAATGCCCGAGTTGGCAAAGACTTCCAGACATGGCAAGGTGTTCTTGGACGTCATGGGATCGGTAAATGTAACAGCAATGGTTCCCTTCTTTTAAAGCTATGTTCTGTGCACGAACTCACTATCACCAACACTATGTTTCGCTTGCCAACGCGCAAAAAGACCTCTTGGATGCATCCACGCTCCAAGCAGTGGCATCTTATAGACTATATCATAACCAGAAAAAGGGACATCAAGGATGTTCGTGTCACAAAAGCAATGTGTGGAGCTGAATGCTGGACTGATCACCGGCTTATAGTATCCAAACTAAATTTCACCATTGCAAGAAAAAGACGTCCACAGGGACAAAAGATAGAAAAACGCCTAAACACTGATCGGTTGAGTAACCACGATATAAAAAATAATCTCTCCAAGGATCTCGACGTAGCCTTGGGAGACTTAGATCTTCTTAATACCACATCTGAAGATAGCTGGGCTTCGTTTAAAGGAATTATTTACGCCAAAGCGAAGGAACATTTGGGAGTGAAGGTACATAGACACCAAGACTGGTTTGATGATAATAATTTTGAGATAACATCCTTGTTAGAAGAGAAACACAAAGCTTTCAAGAAACTACAAGGGGCAGCATCTTCACCGTCCAAGAAAGTAGCCTATAACAAGATCCGTAACACTTGTCAAAAGAAGCTTAGAGAGATAAAGGATAAATGGCTAAGTCGAAAAGCTGAAGAAATTCAAATGTTTGCAGACAGAAAGGACTATAAGCGATTCTATGAGGCTTTAAGAACTATCTATGGTCCACACTCATCGGGATCACCACCTCTATTAAATGCCGATTCGTCGAAGCTTCTCACTGATAAAAATGACATCTTAAATCGTTGGGCTGAACATTTTGAAGAAATCCTAAACAAACCATCAGTAATAAATGAAGAAGTCATAAACAGAATACCACAACTTAGGATAAGAGAAGAACTCGATATACCTCCAAGCAGTCAAGAGGTTATTATAGCGATTAAACAAATGTCAAATGATAAAGCTCCAGGTTTGGATGCCTTACCTGCTGAAATTTATAAAAATGGCGGACCACTGCTGATTAAAAAACTAACTGACATTTTTGGTATTTTCTGGAACTCAGGTACATTGCCTCAAGATCTAAAAGATGCTTCTATAGTGCACCTATATAAAGGCAAAGGTACCAAACAGTCTTGCGATAATCATAGGGGCATATCACTTTTGTCTATAGCTGGTAAAATTCTCGCTCGTGTCATACTCAACAGATTAAATAATTCTCTACTAAACGAGCTACTCCCAGAGAGTCAGTGCGGTTTTCGTGCAGGTCGTGGTACAGTTGATATGATATTCTCTGCACGACAAATTCAGGAAAAGTCACAAGAGCAACATAGTGAACTCTTAGCAACATTTGTGGACTTAACTAAAGCATTCGATACCGTTAACAGAGAAGGACTGTGGAAGGTGCTTACAAAGTTCGGATGCCCCCCAAAACTTGTCACTGTGATACGACAATTTCATGACGGTATGATGGCTAGTGTTATCTGCGACGGAGGAGTATCTCCTGCATTCCCTGTCACAAATGGTGTAAAGCAGGGATGTGTGCTGGCCCCTACTCTTTTCAGCCTGTTATTTACAGCCATGTTAACGGAAACACACCATAGTAATGAAACAGCAGGCATAATGATCAATTACAGAACGGATGGTGGTCTTTTCAATTTACGTCGTCTAAAAGCAAACAGGAAAACTAAATCTAGTACTGTTAGAGAATTACTTTATGCTGACGACTGTGCATTGTATGCTGACTCTGTCGTAAACATGCAGAGCACCATAGACCGCTTCTCAAAGGCCTGCAACAACTTTGGTCTCACTATTAACACCAAAAAAACAGAAGTCATGCACCAAGCAACATCAAATAGCCAACATACTGCTACTTCCATCATCGTCAATAAGGAAAAACTGCAGGTAGTCGACAATTTTACTTACCTTGGAAGCACTCTCTCTCGCGATGTCAACATTGATGTGGAAATTAACAAGAGACTGGCAAAAGCTAGTGCTGTATTTGGCGGATTACGCAAAAATGTATGGGACAGAAGAGGTATAAGAACAACCACCAAACTACAAGTATATCATGCTGCTGTTATACCAACCTTACTATACGCCTGCGAAACGTGGACAGTGTATGCTAGACATGCAAGAAAGTTAAATCATTTCCATCTTACCTGCCTACGTAAATTACTAAACATCCATTGGTGGGACAAAGTACCAGACTACGAGATCTTGGAAAAATCAACCTCAATAAGCATCCACACAATACTTATGAAGGCGCAGGCACGCTGGGCAGGCCATCTTGTGCGTATGGAGAACTCGCGATTGCCAAAACAAATATATTATGGAGAACTCAAGGCAGGATTTCGAAAAGCTGGTGGACAGAAAAAGCGTTTCAAAGACACGCTCAAGTCATCCTTGAAACATCTTAACATTGACGTAGGCGCTTGGGAGAGCCTCGCTCAGGATAGAACGGCTTGGCGTTACAGCATTAGAACGGGAGCACTAGCGGCAGAAGAATTCAGACAAGAAACTGCAAGACAGAAGCGGACACGTAGAAAAGAAAAAACATCTCAACCTCACACAGATACCTTCTATTGTTGTCAATTCTGTAAAAGAACATTTTGTGCGCGCATTGGACTTGCTAGTCATTTAAAAACGCACTATTAACTTTATTATTTTATTATTTATTGTTATTATTATTATGGTTGAGTTTTTGGTCATCGTCGATCACGACGGACGAACATCATCATCATCATATATGTGTGTTATATAATTAACACTTACTATATGCTTGTGTTACTGAGGATACATAAATACTTGTAGGTGATGTTCGTTGTTGTTGTAATAGTCCTTGTCTCGATTGGTCCGTTCTAAGTGACTTGTGTACACAGTTTGAATGTCGTGACAAAATTGCATCTTTTATTGGAGATGCGATTAGTCAAGAATTTTTAATGTATCCTCTTGCTTGCTACTTGAATTTAATCATATTTTGACACAGCTTATCCCAAAAAACCAGTTGCATGCATTGACTCACTTCCCTCTAACTGCAAAAAAAAAAAATAATTTTACAATCAACCTCAACAGTCACTCACTCATTGTTGGTTCAATAAGGAGCTGTCCATGAATGACGTCAACAATTTTTATCGAATTATTTTATCTCTTAACACCCCTTGTCAACAGCTGTCCGGAATTCATGGATCCTTCCACCGTGCGTAACTGTCAAAAACTCCTTCCTAAGCCCTAATAATCTTGTAGCTAAAAAAAGTATCATAATAATTCCAATTTTGGAAAAACAATTTTCACATTCAAACATTTTAGTAAGTGTAAAAGAACAGTTTTGTTGACGTCAACTTTTGCCAAAACCTCCCCATTGTTAACAACTGTCAAATTGAGTCACTTCTAGTCAAATGTTAACATAATATATAAACACCCTATAAATTAACATAATAAGACCTGAACTTTCTAAAGAATAGCATTGAGCGGCCAAGAGTAGAACTACACTGCAGCAGGACTTGGTATCACAACAACAACAGCCCACATGTCTTATAAAGTCGATGGTCACGAGTTAGCCTAAGAAATAAATAGTTTTAAAACATTAAGTCCTCGTGCAGTTTATTTCTCTGTCTCCTGGTTTTATTTTTGCGATAACACGACGTAATATAGAATACGTAGGCGAATACATTGTCAGTGTTATAGATTTTAATATGGGACGTCAATACATCGAACGTCCTCAGCTTACACAGCTCACAACAAGAAAAGGCAACTCTTCATAATAACTCGGCGAGTTGTCTCGATTTGTTGATATAATGTGCTTATTCACATGTCGGACTACTACTTCTTATAGGAATATGTTTTGACATTTTGTATATATCGTAGAGAAATACGACCATATTTCTGGCTGAAGCATCAGTATTCTTAGATGTGAGTAATTCTTGATAATAGTTTGAGTTTTGATGTTTAATAAATGTGTAACCACAATTTTGTGCATACAACATCAGAAGATGAGGTTACACAGAATAAGGAAGACCAAGAACTATAGACCAGGACTGAGGGGACACAAATGGCCAAAGACAGACAACTCCAACTTCCTACAACGCTTAACGACAAAAGTGGAAATGACAATACCGATAGACAGAGAGATATATAGATAGATAGACAGGTAGATAGACAGACAGGTAGGTAAGGTAGGTATGTAGGTAGATATAATAAATCTGTAATTGAGCCTTACTACATTTTCATCACCTTATTCTAAAATCTAGAGAGTGTATGTCTGTGAATGTATAGACTAGAGAGTGTATGTCTGTGAATGTATGGACTAGAGAGTGTATGTCTGTTAATGTATGGACTAGAGAGTGTATGTCTGTTAGTGTATGGACTAGAGAGTGCAGGTCTGTGAATGTTTGGACTAGAGAGTGCATATCTGTGAATGTATGGACTAGAGAGTGCAGGTCTGTGAATGTTTGGACTAGAGAGTGCATATCTGTGAATGTATGGACTAGAGAGTGTAGGTCTGTGAATGAATGGACTAGAGAGTGTATGTCTGTGAATGTATGGACTAGAGAGTGTATGTCTGTGAATGTATAGACTAGAGAGTGTATGTCTGTGAATGTATGGACTAGAGAGTGTATGTCTGTGAATGTATGGACTAGAGAGTGTATGTCTGTGAATGTATGGACTAGAGAGTGTATGTCTGTGAATGTATAGACTAGAGAGTGTATGTCTGTGAATGTATAGACTAGAGAGTGTATGTCTGTGAATGTATGGACTAGAGAGTGTATGTCTGTGAATGTATGGACTAGAGAGTGTATGTCTGTGAATGTATGGACTAGAGAGTGCAGGTCTGTGAATGTATGGACTAGAGAGTTATGTCTGTGAATGTATAGACTAGAGAGTGTATGCCTGTGAATGTATAAACTAGAGAGTGTATGTCTGTGAATGTATGGACTAGAGAGTGTATGTCTGTGAATGTATGGACTAGAGAGTGTATGTCTGTGAATGTATGGACTAGAGAGTGTATGTCTGTGAATGTATGGACTAGAGAGTGTATGTCTGTGAATGTATGGACTAGAGAGTGTATGTCTGTGAATGTATGGACTAGAGAGTGTATGTCTGTGAATGTATGGACTAGAGAGTGTATGTCTGTGAATGTATGGACTAGAGAGTGCAGGTCTGTGAATGTATGGACTAGAGAGTGTATGTCTGTGAATGTATAGACTAGAGAGTGTATGTCTGTGAATGTATGGACTAGAGAGTGTATGTCTGTGAATGTATGGACTAGAGAGTGTATGTCTGTGAATGTATGGACTAGAGAGTGTAGGTCTGTGAATGTATGGACTAGAGAGTGTATGTCTGTGAATGTATGGACTAGAGAGTGTATGTCTGTTAGTGTATGGACTAGAGAGTGTATGTCTGTGAATGTATGGACTAGAGAGTGTATGTCTGTGAATGTATGGACTAGAGAGTGTATGTCTGTGAATGTATGGACTAGAGAGTGTAGGTCTGTGAATGTATGGACTAGAGAGTGTATGTCTGTGAATGTATGGACTAGAGAGTGTATGTCTGTGAATGTATGGACTAGAGAGTGTATGTCTGTGAATTTATGGACTAGAGAGTGTATGTCTGTGAATGTATGGACTAGAGAGTGTATGTCTGTGAAAGTATGGACTAGAGAGTGCAGGTCTGTGAATGTATGGACTAGAAAGTGTATGTCTGTGAATGTATGGACTAGAGAGTGTATGTCTGTGAATGTATGGACTAGAGAGTGTATGTCTGTGAATGTATGGACTAGAGGGTGTATGTCTGTTAATGTATGGACTAGAGAGTGTATGTCTGTTAATGTTTTTCACAGATTTTCTCTCCATGCACGTAGAATTATACTTCATTAGCATAAAATTAAGCATAAAAGTAGACAAATCAAGTAGAGATTATTGACTAGATATTCACATACTATTATGATAATGTATAACTGGGACTGGTAACTAATATAACTAATAAACAATAAAACAAATAACAATGAGACATAACAATAAACCAAAAACATAAGGATTTTTTCCACGTTACTGTCGTATATGTAACATTATATCTCTTGGTACCATATGTTAAGAAGCAAGAAAAAATAACCAGAAAATAAACACATACAATTGTCAATGCACAAAAGATGGTCCCACAACCCCAGTGTTTGCAGATACATTCGTTGTCAATACTTTGTTTTTATTTTTTAATGAATGGCGGTAATTTCTCCATAGTTACTTTTCACACTCAGAAGACTAACTATCACCTGTGTATAATACTTTCAGAAGACTAACTCTCACCTGTGTATAATACTTTCAGAAGTCTCTCACCTGTGTATAATACTTTCAGAAGACTAACTCTCACCTGTGTATAATACTTTCAGAAGTTTCTCACCTGTGTATAATACTTTCAGAAGTCTCTCACCTGTGTATAATACTTTCAGAAGTCTTCCGCTCAGAGAGAGTAGACTATGTGCGATAAACCCAAGAGAGAAGATGTCAACCTCGAAATGTTGCATGAGACAACATCGACATGTGAAATGATTGACAAGACATGTTGAACGCATGTGGTTGCGTCTGTGGGTCTCACCAATGGCCCACTAGACATACCACCCATGCAACAGAAAACCTTAGTGGGTGACATGCCGTTATATTGAGGTTATCTTCTTAGAGAAGCTTCATGGCATATCATCTATACAATTATGTTTTTATTTTGTTGTTGAAATGTGTTTCATGTTTACCTGAATATATACGTATCTGTGGTTGGGAGGGAGGGTTGGGAGGTAGCCAGAGATGTACTGTGCAGCACTGGGGAGGAGGAAACTGACAGCACTGTTTTTTCCTATGACTGAGACCCATCACAGAAGCACAGTTACTCACGACGTGACAATCCTTTTGACTTTAACATTTGGTTGCATGCCTGGAGCAATGGAGAAGTTCGGCATAACCAGTAGTAAATTGGTAGCGGGGATTGAGCAAAGTGAACCCTATCTTGGCTACAGTGGCTAGGAGCAGTGCATAGGTTGAAACCTACCTTCTTGGAAGTGTGATAGTTATTCTCTGGCTTTGTCCCGGGGTGGGCCGAAAATCCACAGACTTCCAAGCAATATAATGATATTTAATGGCATTATGTCACAGGGCATGAGCCCATGGACAACTGGATCAGGAACCAACCAACCAACAAGACATGTTAAAACAGAAGGTTGTAGACAGACATGATTATCGACACCACTCGGTATGGACTCTCAGAAGAAGAATACATTTATACTATCGTCAGTACAGCGTCAACAACCTGTTTTCGAACCCCGATAAAGTTTAACCGATTTTTACTTGTTAGACCGGCCGACTAACCACTCTACTACTAAACCGACACTATCAAACTCTTGCAGAGAAAACAGCCAAATTTTCAAGAAACAATCAATAGAACTTTAACTTTGTTTCCATATGTTACCAAATTCAATATAATCCTAAGATTTAAACCTTCTAATAAACATATTCTTACAGCTTGTGAATTTTAATGATTTCGCTTATAACTGAAGCCAAAAGTTAGTGAGATAACAGATTGTAAGCACTCGGTTGTACACGTTAGTTCTCAACCCCTAACTCCTGACAACGTTGGTTTAAACCTTGTAGAGATCCATTGGTAATCTAAATTTCGGGGAGACCTTCAAAGATATTGATGTGTGACATTAATAACACAATTTCTTCTTTTTTCTCTCTCTGAGTTCGATCTCAAACTCCTACAGATTATCATGATGTAGTCCAGAGCAGAATGCACAGAATCATGGTTTACAGCTTAGTTGTAATATCTTCGCAGTTCGACTTGAGACATCCGGCTTCAGCCATTTTGTCATTTTGACCCCAAATGAAATAAAACAGCTAACTGCACCTTATAAACTACTTAGTCTGCGCTTAAAACATGCATGGCAAGTAATAGTGTCGCTACTCTTTGCTCCCATTTTTGGTCCCTGCAACACACAGGCAAAACACATATAATTTAAAATGGTATATTGATTTCTTATTGCTACCACATAAACAGCGAGGAGTCCAAAGTTATAATCTTTACTTTCTTTCATATTTATATCACTTTATTTATTCCTTGCAGATTCCTACTAGAATTTATGTGTAAATTATCTAGATAAATGCAGGAACGGACCTGGTTCAGTTCCCGTTAGTCTCAAGAATTTTTAATTTATGCTCATGCTTCCTATAGCATTTATTTGTAAACTAGATACCCGTAGTTTAAGATACCTGTAAGATGCCCGTAGTTTAAGATACCTGTACGATGCCCGTAGTTTAAGATACCTGTACGATGCCCGTAGTTTAAGATACCTGTAAGATACCCGTAGTTTAAGATACCTGTAAGATACCCGTAGTTTAAGATACCTGTAAGATGCCCGTAGTTTAAGATACCTGTAAGATGCCCGTAGTTTAAGATACCTGTACGATGCCCGTAGTTTAAGATACCTGTAAGATACCCGTAGTTTAAGATACCTGTAAGATACCTGTAGTTTAAGATACCTGTAAGATACCCGTAGTTCGTTTTCCGTCTTCTACAATACCACTTTCATTTTTTTTTATGTTTAAAGGATGCGATTTTACTACACACTATCAACGTGAATATTCTCAAGATAGTATTAGTATGGACATGTCCGTGTTGCTTGAGAACTGTACATACCTGTGCAGTATATGTGTTCTCCAGGACTGTGCATACCTGTGCAGTATTAGTCAAGATATACAAAAATAGGTAGGTGTGTTACCAAAATAAAACATAAAACAACTTAACAACGAGATACAGAGACAGACGACATTTCGACTATGATAAAAGACCGTTGGATAAAAGACATTCAAGAATGCTTGCTCAAGTCACTGTAAGAGGCATGACAACTTTCTCAAGACCGCAGAGAATTCACGAGATCCATAGGAAAGACTACGTTCTGGAAAGAATATGTCACTTCATGGTGAACTTTATTTTCTGTAATAATTCTTTCTTTATACCAGGTGTTGTTAGAACCTCTTTGTTTGTTTTCTTCTCTTTCTACGATGTTTTCCCTATTCTTCTATATATCCACATCTCAAAGGCATAAATTTTGTCTTCTATTTGTTTGTTTCTTGTCCATGTTTCTGAGCCATATCGTAATATAGAATAGATGTAATATTTTATTATTCTCATTTTTAACTTGTTTGTATTTTGTGTAAAAGCAGATTTAGGGAAACAAATCCAGGCTTTTAAAAACAATTGTTATTGCTTGTGTTGCGTATCTGTTACCGAGAACATAAGAGAAATGTATTTCTGCATTATATAATTAACTCATTAACTGGGCAACAAGAACCACTGTTGACAATCGTGAAACTCCGTAAACAAGAACCACTGTTGACAATCGTGAAACTCCGTAAACAAGAACCACTGTTGACAATCGTGAAACTCCGTAAACAAGAACCACTGTTGACAATCGTGAAACTCCGTAAACAAGAACCACTGTTGACAATCGTGAATCTCCGTTAACTCCGATAGTACGGTCACTTTATGAGACATTCCTCGATGACAAAAGATGTTCGTGAAGGTAAGGTGGGGGAAGTAAGAAGACGAGGTGGACAGAAGAAGACATGGCTGGAAAATATTGATGATGACGATGATGTTCCTCCTTCGCAAGCAAAGATAGGCGTGGCATGAAAAACAATAAATGCGATGGAAAAAAAGGTAATTGTCTAATTTGGTTTGTGAGTTCGTAGGTGTCCGATGACTCCGATTCGTGTACAGAAAGTTATATTGCAGTGCATGCAGGAGTGTTGACGGTTCGGGGTAGGAGAATTTATGGATTTGTCCTTCCGTATCTTGCCCTTAGTGTTCTTTCTTTTTCAAATTTCGTGATTCTTCTTCTTCTGCGTTCGTTCTCAAACTCTTGCAGATTAGCAGGATGTAGTCCGGAGAACGGAATGCGTTGTGTCATGGTTTACAGCATTGTTGCGATATATGTGCCTTTCGGTCTGACACATCCGACTTCAGCATAGCTTTAGGTCACTGACCCTATATGGGATGGGACAGCCAACTCCATCCCATAACCTCCTTAGTCGCCTTTTACGACATGCGTGGAAGGTAAACAGTATTGCTATTCTTTCCTCCCCTTTCGGAACCCGGCAACACACGGGCGAAATTTCGTGATGCCAGCTGTGATAAACGTGGAAAATATTAAAGAATGGTCAGGGTGTGATATTTTCAAACTCATCAAGATGGTAGAGAATAGAGATCTATCTGCACCAACGGTCTCATTGTGACACCCCTACGACCTTGTCGGGTTATGGATTTATTATTATTCTAATTTGTTTAGATGTTAATATTTTCGCCATGTCATTGAAAGTACTTTCAGCCATTCCGGTTCTCCATTTAACTTCTGTTTCACATCTGCCATGATTTGTGATTATGTGTCCGAGATATTGATAATGCTCTACTTGCTGTAGTTTATCTCCATGTAATTTTATATTTAACACCTGTTCTTCTGGGACTTTGCTGATTGTCGTTTTTTATTATTATTATTATTTATGTTTATATCTAGTCCATATTCTTTACTTGATTTATCGACTTGATCTTTTAGGCTTTGTAGGCCATGTTCACTTTCTGCTACAAGGACAGTGTCATCTGCATATCTAAAGTTTATTATTTCCCATTGAACTTGAGTCCTGGCATTTCTTCTATAGTTTAAAAAATATTATCTGTGTAGATATAAATTTACTTAGAGATGCTGAGTAAAACGAGAAATTATAACGAAAATTAGAGACAGACAATCACGATTTTTAGAGAATGTGATGAGAAAAGTAAATTTTCAACATTTAGTAATTACCGGAAAGATCAAGGGAGAAAAGAGACTGAGGAAAACAAAGGGATAAATTTATGGATGGATTGTCACTGTTGTACAAAAAGAAGTCACCTACTGAACTTATTAACAACACAAGAGACAGAGAGTTGCGCAGAACCATAATGGCCTACGCCGCTCGCCATGACAGTTGGTTGATTGAGATATTAAACAGGCTGGGTGATAAAATACATCCTTGTCCTACTCGTCTTTTTATTTCCATGTATGGTGAGTAGCTGTTTTCACACCTTATTGATGCAGTCTGTTCCCAGTATATATTTCTAATCAGTTTGATGGGTTTTCAATTTATGCCTATTTCTTGAAGATATGCAATTAATTTTTCATGTTGTACTCTATCAAAAGCCTGGCTGTGGTCTATGAAGCAAATATAGATACTATTTTAGACCTATATATTTATCTATCATTAGTCGGATACTCGGTATAGAATGTGTAGATAAATTTGAATACTTAGGAGCAAACATCAACGGTGCAGGAGATTGCATGACAGAAATAAGGAAGAGATTGGCAATGGCATATTGCAAATAACACGGCTGAAAAACATATGGAAAAACAACAAAATAGAAACGAAAGTGCTAATGTTACGAACTTTTATTTTTCCGGTTGCAACATACGGCTGTGAAACATGGACTCTAAGTAAAACAGCGGCAAAGAGGATCAACGCCTTCGAGCTGAAATGCTACAGGAAGATACTTAGAATATCATGGAAGGATAAAATCAGAAACTCAGATATTATAAACACACTGAATATTCCAGAGTGTTGGTTACTAAACACAATAACAAAAAGAAAACTACGCCTGTTTGGTCATATAAAGAGACATAACTGTTTAGAAAGACAAATAATGGATGGAAGAGTACCTGGAAAGAGTAGAAGGGGCAGACCAAGAAGACGATGGACTGACGACATTAAAGATAACATGAATACATCGCTAGAAAATGCAAGCCACATCGCCCAAGACAGAGAGAGGTTCAGAGAGTTCATTGGGAAGACAACGTTCTGGAAGGAATACGTCACATGACACTCAGTATAGCTTCTCTGATTCCTTAGTTTTTCCTAAAACCGAACTGCTCTTCACCGACTTCAATGTCTATCATGTTTTTAATTGTCATGTATTATCTTAAGTAGTATTTTGGTTATGTGGCTCATCAAGCATACTGCTCTGTGTTGTGTGAAATCCACAGCCCTAGGCTTCTTAGGTATTGATATGAATGTTGATGATTTTATGTTTGACTTCAGGTATGTGGTCTGTTTCATATATGTCATTGAAAAGTTCTGTGATAGTTTCCACACCAAATTAATCTAGTGTTTATTATATCTGCTGTTATGTTATCGGAGCCTGCCGCATTTTCACATTTCATTGCTTTTATAGCGTCTTCTACTTAGGATTTATGTATTATTGGTCCATCATTGTTTTGTAATGTAGTTTATTTTTGTTCCGTTGGCCATCACACAGGTCTGTCAAATAATCTGCCCATCTTATTAGTACCTCTATTTTATCAAATATACTTTTTCCATTTTTATCTTTAATGCAGCGACCCCCATTTATATGATTTTTCTTATTTATGATCTGTCTTATCTCCTACATTTCTTTTGTCTTCTATTGTGATATCTATATTCTCTTAACTTTGTTTGTAGCCATTTTCTTTTGCTATTCTATACAAATTACTTATATCTCTATCTATAAATGAATATTCTGAGGTATTTTTTTAACTTTCTTTATGAAATTTCCTCAAATATTTCATTTGTCATCCATGTTTGCTCTTGGCTCTTCCTATTCGTAAATTTACATTTAATGATTGAATGCTTTTTCTTAAGCTGTCCCATTTATTGTCTATTTTCTTTTCTGGATTCTCCCTTCTGTATTGTTCCATGCATTATATCATTAGATGTTCAAATTTGCTCCTTTTATTGAATATCTGGCTGTTTTAGTGCTGATGTGTCTGGATCTTAAATACCCGTGATGCATAAGTCGGATGTGCCAGACCAAAAGGCGCAGATATCGCAGCAATGTTGTAAACCATGGCACAATGCATTCCGTTATCTGCACTACATCCTGCTAATCTGCAGGAGTTTGAGAACCAACACAGAAGAAGAAGAATACCCTTGGATCTTGATTTCTTCTATGCTTTATATGTTAAAGTTTAACATGTGTTTTGTACAGCACTGGATTATGATCAGAGTTGGTATCAGCTCCTGGATATGTTTTAGTGTTCTTGATACTATTTATAAATTTGTTATGGATCATAAAAATTCTTGAGACTAACGGGAATTGAACCAGTTCGTTCAACGGCACCAAATCGCCTAGCAACTATGTTACACGCGTTCTTCCGTACTTGACTAACCGCATCTCCATAAAAAGATGCGATTTGTCAATAATATCCGTATTAGTTTACTAGTAGTTTTGTACAGATGTATATATATAATTAGATGTGTTTGCCTGTCGAATATGGTTCCTGAGAAGATTTTTGTACGATCAGATGTGGTTGTCTGTCGAATATGGTTCCTGGGAAGATCTGTATATGATTAGATATTCTTGCCTGTCGAACATGATAAAACCTGATTTGTTGCCTGTCGAATAAGATAAGATAAAACTTGATAAGATCTGTGTACGTTTGTTTCTGCTTGCCTATCGAATATGATTAATGGGAAGTTCTGCATACGATTAGATGTGCCCTTTTTTGCCAGTCGAATATGATTAATGGGAAGTTCTGCATACGATTAGATGTGCCCTTTTTTGCCAGTCGAATATGATTAATGGGAAGTTCTGCATACGATTAGATGTGCCCCTTTTTGTCCAGTCGAATATGATTAATGGGAAGTTCTGCATACGATTATATGTGCCCCTTTTTGTCCAGTCGAATATGATTAATGGGAAGTTCTGCATACGATTAGATGTGCCCTTTTTTGCCAGTCGAATATGATTAATGGGAAGTTCTGCATACGATTATATGTGCCCCTTTTTGTCCAGTCGAATATGGTTCCTAATAAGATATCTTTCCTGATAATATGGTTCTGTCTACGATCATATGTGATAACCTGTTGAATATGGTTCCTGAGAAGATCTGCATATGTTTGAATGTGATGAAAATGAACTAGGCTTGAAATCTTACATTGTCAGAAATGATAATTACTGTGGGCTTAGAGGAAAGTTTGTCAACCTACGAAAAAAAAAGTCTAACTGTCAGCCATTGTGGATACATTCGAGTGGAGATCCGAGAATATATGGATGTGTCCTGAGTGCGGTGATGATGATTCGACGGCTAACACTTTCATTGGATGTCTGTATACACAATGATGTACCTTCTACATGCAGTTCTGCTCTGAGTGTGAGTTCTGCTCTGAGTGTGAGATCTGCTCTGAGTATGAGATCTGCTCTGAGTGTGAGATCTGCTCTGAGTATGAGATCTGCTCTGAGTGTGAGATCTGCTCTGAGTATGAGATCTGCTCTGAGTATGAGATCTGCTCTGAGTGTGAGATCTGCTCTGAGTGTGAGATCTGCTCTGAGTGTGAGATCTGCTCTGAGTGTGAGATCTGCTCTGAGTGTGAGATCTGCTCTGAGTGTGAGATCTACTCTGAGTGTGAGATCTGCTCTGAGTGTGAGATCTGCTCTGAGTATGAGATCTGCTCTGAGTATGAGACATTTTCATAATGACAATTGTCTGCGATAAACATCTTCTCTGTGTCAAATCAATAATAGGTAATCACAATAGCAAAAATGTAATCCAAGAGGGTAAACTTGAAAAATGGTACTAATGTTTTGCTAATCACTGGTAACACGTTTTCAATTATTTACTGACAGTCCCGCTTTTTGTACTCATCGTTTTATTTTGTGGTCTTGATAAAAGCTTCTAGTCGAAACGTCGATTTGACTGTGTAATATTATGTGTTACCAGAGGTTAGAAAAGCTTCATTACAACGTTTTCTGTCTCGAATTTCGTCGGTGTCAAAACACATTGTTTGTGACAAATGTCTTCTCTGTGTGAACATTACATTGTTTGTAACAAATGTCTTTTCTGTGTGAACATTACATTGTTTGTGACAAATGTCTTTTCTGTGTGAACATTACATTGTTTGTGACAAATGTCTTTTCTGTGTGAACATTACATTGTTTGTGATAAATGTCTTCTCTGTGTGAACATTACATTGTTTGTGACAAATGTCTTTTCTGTGTGAACATTACATTGTTTGTGACAAATGTCTTTTCTGTGTGAACATTACATTGTTTGTGACAAATGTCTTTTCTGTGTGAACATTACATTGTTTGTGATAAATGTCTTCTCTGTGTGAACATTACATTGTTTGTGGCATGTCTTGTCTGTGTCAGTTTCGTTTTGTTGTTGTTGTTTTGGTTTTTTTGTGTGGTTTTTTTTTACACATTTCTTCTCTATAACAGTTTATATTTGTTGTGACAGATCACTCAGTCAATCACTGACTGGGGAACTGATCGTGCGACAAGAAATCTAGAATCACGTGACTAACCATGCCGTCTGGATCTCACAAGAAAAAGAAGACTTCGAAAGAAAAGAATTTGAGCTCCTCACAGGAAAGTCTTCTCAGTGAAGGTGAGCACATTCTAAACAAAAGTTTAATATTATCGGCGTAAAATTGTGTGTCGCCGTGTTAATATTAGTTTTAGTTGTAGACTTCTGTGTCGCAATGATGACATTAGTTTTAGTTGTAGACTTCTGTGTCGCAATGATGACATTAGTTTTAGTTGTAGACTTCTGTGTCGCAATGATGACATTAGTTTTAGTTGTAGACTTCTGTGTCGTAATGATGACATTAGTTTTAGTTGTAGACTTCTGTGTCGTAATGATGACATTAGTTTTAGTTGTAGACTTCTGTGTCGTAATGATGACATTAGTTTTAGTTGTAGACTTCTGTGTCGTAATGATGACATTAGTTGTAGCTGTAAACTTTTGTGTCGTAATGATGACATTAGTTTTAGTTGTAGACTTCTGTGTCGTAATGATGACATTAGTTTTAGTTGTAGACTTCTGTGTCGCAATGATGACATTAGTTTTAGTTGTAGACTTCTGTGTCGCAATGATGACATTAGTTTTAGTTGTAGACTTCTGTGTCGTAATGATGACATTAGTTTTAGTTGTAGACTTCTGTGTCGTAATGATGACATTAGTTTTAGTTGTAGACTTCTGTGTCGTAATGATGACATTAGTTTTAGTTGTAGACTTCTGTGTCGTAATGATGACATTAGTTTTAGTTGTAGACTTCTGTGTCGTAATGATGACATTAGTTGTAGCTGTAAACTTTTGTGTCGTAATGATGACATTAGTTTTAGTTGTAGACTTCTGTGTCGTAATGATGACATTAGTTTTAGTTGTAGACTTCTGTGTCGTAATGATGACATTAGTTTTAGTTGTAGACTTCTGTGTCGTAATGATGACATTAGTTGTAGCTGTAAACTTTTGTGTCGTAATGATGACATTAGTTTTAGTTGTAGACTTCTGTGTCGTAATGATGACATTAGTTGTAGCTGTAAACTTTTGTGTCGTAATGATGACATTAGTTTTAGTTGTAGACTTCTGTGTCGTAATGATGACATTAGTTTTAGTTGTAGACTTCTGTGTCGTAATGATGACATTAGTTTTAGTTGTAGACTTCTGTGTCGTAATGATGACATTAGTTGTAGCTGTAAACTTTTGTGTCGTAATGATGACATTAGTTTTAGTTGTAGACTTCTGTGTCGTAATGATGACATTAGTTTTAGTTGTAGACTTCTGTGTCGTAATGATGACATTAGTTTTAGTTGTAGACTTCTGTGTCGTAATGATGACATTAGTTGTAGCTGTAAACTTTTGTGTCGTAATGATGACATTAGTTTTAGTTGTAGACTTCTGTGTCGTAATGATGACATTAGTTGTAGCTGTAAACTTTTGTGTCGTAATGATGACATTAGTTTTAGTTGTAGACTTCTGTGTCGTAATGATGACATTAGTTTTAGTTGTAGACTTCTGTGTCGTAATGATGACATTAGTTTTAGTTGTAGACTTCTGTGTCGTAATGATGACATTAGTTGTAGCTGTAAACTTTTGTGTCGTAATGATGACATTAGTTTTAGTTGTAGACTTCTGTGTCGTAATGATGACATTAGTTGTAGCTGTAGACATCTGTGTCGAAATGATGACATTAGTTGTAGCTGTAGACATCTGTGTCGAAATGATGACATTAGTTGTAGCTGTAGACATCTGTGTCGAAATGATGACATTAGTTGTAGCTGTAGACGTATGTGTCGTAATGATGACATTAGTTGTAGCTGTAGCCATCTGTGTCGAAATGATGACATTAGTTGTAGCTGGAAACTTCTGTGTCGCAATGATGACATTAGTTGTAGCTGTAGACTTCTGTGTCGCAATGATGACATCACTTGTAGCTGTAAACTTCTCTGTCGTGATTATGCTGATGTGATATGACATCTTCTGTTGAAATGATAATGTATGATGTCAGATGTAGCAGTCATCTTCAATGGGCTTTCATTAAACCGTAAGCTAACGTCTCCTGAGCATGAAAGAAAGTTCAGAGAGTGGCTACCACACTGCAGAAAGGAAATAAGAGCAAGTTGTTCGCAATACATGATGACGAAATCAATGAATAAGGGATATCTTGTATTATATTAATACTCCGCCGAAGACAAATTTCGGGCCATTGGCGCAAATAAAACAGAAACGCATTTCCATTCTCTAGACTACATCCTGCTGGAAATCTAATAGGACCATGCTCCTACTTCAAGAGAGATCTAGCGAGAGTTTGAGAATGAACCCTGAAGAAGAAGAATTCTGGACCCTAGTTCTAAGTGATGAATAAGGGATATTATATATTAACATATAATTATAGAAAGTTGTTGCTGATGTTGAAAATGGTTGAAAAGACAATAGAGACTTCACTTAATTATACTCGTGTTACCCTTATGCCCTGCGTCTCTCACAATGAGGCGGCACGACTCTTGATTACCACTTCTCTTCTTTAGAGTTCATTCTGAAATTCCAGCTGGATCTCTGTTTGAAGAGGACAATGGTCCTACAAGATTTTGTAGTCCAGAGAATAGAAATGCGTTGTCTCACCGTTTTATTTGCGTAAATGGCCTGGCGCATCAGTATTCGGTGGGGGTAACACTTATTTGACGTAGCTCCGCAGCGTCATTCGATGATTCCGTGGAATTTCCGGGAAAAATGCACTTTATAAACAAAACATCGCGGGATTTCAATTTGAAATCTGTTGAGTACGAAGTCAACGGCTTAGCCACTATGCCAGAGATATCTAAGGTTGTTGATATTACTTAATATAATGTAAACAACATTTTTAGAAAAATCGATTGATGACAAACAAAAGTTACATTTGACAGCTTAACCTCCTGACAGGACAAGAAAGTCAATAACACAATGTGTCAATGACACTAGTTATGAATGTTGGTATTATCACGACTTTCAATATTGCTCACAGTTTGAATAGGATTATGACTAAAGAAACAGGTCTGACCATATAATTATACACGGACATCTAGATTTATTATCAAAGACCAAGCACGCGTCACACTTATGGTTTTCTGTTCGGGATTTCCCGTTTTTAACCAATTCTCACTAATATAACTCAAATACAAGTATTTCTCCAAGAAATTGGTGCATACTGATTTCATGCAGTCTATTTTGTCTATTGTCTTTCCTCAGGTGGTTTGTGATCCACTCTTGCCGTTAAGCGTAGGGGTGATTGGAGCTCGAGCTTGCGTCTTAACGCCAGATGTGGGGCCTCGGCTGTGCTATGACCGTGTCTGTACAGGATGTCCCTGGTTTTGTACCCTGATCTCATATGGTTATATGCTTGTACGGGCAACTTTTCGTGATGCATTCTCATAATGTGGCCAAACCACTTGATCTGTTCTCTCTCTATGTAATCTGTACAAGATATTATACATATTCTTTCCCTGATATATTCATTTCTCAATCTATCAAGCCTGGTGACCCCGACAGCTTTCCTCAAGCATTTCATCTCAAATGTCACTATCTTTCTGTAATGTGAAGATGAGAGAGACCAGGTTTGGCACTGGTAACACAGTGTTGGTAGAATATACTGTAGATCATTTATCTCTAAACTTCCATCTCGATCTTGGGGTGAAGAAGTAGTGGTGACAGTTGGTATGTTACTGCATTTGCCTTTTGACATCTCATCTCTATTTCTCTATCGAAGCTTCCATTGTCTGTAAAAATACTACCGAGATATTTGAACTCTGTTACTTGTTTTACTCCTATGTTATCTATCTGTATGTTTAGTGGACTTGGTGTTCTACATATTTCCACAGTTTCCGTCTTTTGTGTATTGATCTTCATGTTGTATTTTCTACATGTTGCAGATAGTGAGCTAACATGACTTTGTAGTTGTTCTTCGTTTTCGTATATGAGGCTCTGATCGTCTGCGAAAAGTAGTTCATTTATTTCATTGTTTAGTTGCTCTGAGTTGTCTTGCTTTGAATCGGTGATGCTGTCCTCTGTACTGTGCAGTGTTAATTATATTTGTATATGCGACTTTTTCAGCGATAATCTTTGGCCGTGACACGAAGTAAATCCAAAGCGAAAAATGAGCAGTCTCATTAGCCACGATAAATGTCGCTAATGAGATACGGCCTTAAGACTATTCCGGAGAAGTAAATATAGTAAATTACCCACCTTTCCCACTGTCGTAAGAGGCGACTAAGGAGGTTATAGGATGGAGTTAGCCATCCCATCCCATATAGGGTCAGTGACCCAAAGCCATGCTGAAGTCGGATGTGTCAGGCCTAAAGGCGCGGATATCGCAGCAATGATGTAAACCATGACACAACGCATTCCGTTCTCCAGACTACATCCTGATAATCTGCAGGAGTTTGAGAACGAACACAGAAGAAATTCAAAACGAAAAATAAACATTCTCATTAGCCACGATAAATGTCGCTAATGAGATACGTACTTAAGACTATTCCGGAGAAGTAACTATAATAAATTTTCCCCCCTTTCCCACATAATTAATTATAATTTAGGGAATAAGGCGTTAAGCCAGTATCTTTCAATGACCAACGGCATATCCGGGATGATGTGGTCAGCGGCTACACTGTCACTATTACTTTTCCAGAAGATCTGGTACCCATTTCTTTAGGTTGGGTCATTAGTTCTTTTTAAAATATGTCAAAATAAGCAGAAAATTCAACATTGGATCACTCGAAAAGGAAAACAGTTCACTAACAAATGAGATATTGTGGACCCGAGAAGGAAAACAGTTCACTAACAAATGAGATATTGTGGACCCGAGAAGGAAAACAGTTCACTAACAAATGAGATATTGTGGACCCGAGAAGGAAAACAGTTCACTAACAAATGAGATATTGTGCACCCGAAAAGGAAAACAGTTCACTAACAAATGAGATATTGTGGACCCGAGAAGGAAAACAGTTCACTAACAAATGAGATATTGTGGACACGAGAAGGAAAACAGTTCACTAACAAATGAGATATTGTGGACACGAGAAGGAAAACAGTTCACTAACAAATGAGATATTGTGCACCCGAGAAGGAAAACAGTTCACTAACAAATGAGATATTGTGCACCCGAGAAGGAAAACAGTACACTAACAAATGAGATATTGTGCACCCGAAAAGGAAAACAGTTCACTAACAAATGAGATATTGTGGACCCGAGAAGGAAAACAGTTCACTAACAAATGAGATATTGTGGACACGAGAAGGAAAACAGTTCACTAACAAATGAGATATTGTGGACACGAGAAGGAAAACAGTTCACTAACAAATGAGATATTGTGCACCCGAGAAGGAAAACAGTTCACTAACAAATGAGATATTGTGCACCCGAGAAGGAAAACAGTACACTAACAAATGAGATATTGTGCACCCGAAAAGGAAAACAGTACACTAACAAATGAGATATTGTGCACCCGAGAAGGAAAACAGTTCACTAACAAATGAGATATTGTGCACCCGAAAAGGAAAACAGTACACTAACAAATGAGATATTGTGCACCCGAGAAGGAAAACAGTTCACTAACAAATGAGATATTGTGCACCCGAAAAGGAAAACAGTTCACTAACAAATGAGATATTATGCACTCGAAAAGGAAAACAGTTCACTAACAAATGAGATATTGTGCACCCGAGAAGAACTCTGTAAATAATGTATGTGAAATAGGTCATATTTTTTGTAACAATCGACCTTCTCTGTTTCACCCTTCCTGTGTACTCTCTATATCTGAATGTATGTGAAAATATCAACAAATTCCATTGGTGTTTCCATTATGTCTTTCTTTGTTCCTATCTTGTTGTAGACTTTTTTGGTACAAACGTCGATTATATGTATTGTTTCAAGTAAATCTGCAATTTAATAGTGCTATTTAACCATTAATCACACACACACATACACCATCACTCACACACGCGCGTGCGCAACACACATGCACGCACACACATACTCACACACACATGCACAAACAGACACACTTTATATATATATATATATATATATATATATATATATATATATATATATATATATATATATATATATATATATATATATATATATATATATATATATATATATATATATATATATATTATTTCTATATTTACCTATAATTGAACGAATTCAGATCAACAATTAGCTTCGCGCGAGTGCTGCGGCGGCCTGAACGAGGACAAAGACTGGCAACACTGCCTACTTTCCATGCATGTCGTAAAAGGCGACTAAGGATGTTCTAGGATGAAATTGGTGGCACCAACCCAAATATGGCGAATTTGATCAAGACGTTTTCCCTTTTTTTTCTTTTAGCAAGCAAATCTTAAACATTTAGTAGACAACGGAAAGATAAAAGGGGAGAAAAGACAGAGGAAGACAAAGAGAGAAATGTCTGGATGGTTTTTCACTGTAGCACAAGATGATGTCACCATCTGAACTTATTAATAATACAGGAGACAGATAGTTGTGGAGAAGCAAAGGTCACACATCATGGCCCATGATTGATTGATTGGTTGATTGATTGATTGGTAAGTATGTTGGTTATTGGTTGGTTGATTGGTTGATTGATTGATTGATGGCCAAGAAGTTATGCTGAATTCGGATGTTTCACAAAAAAGGTGCAGATATCGCAGCAAAGCTGTACGGTATGGCACAACTCATTCCGCTCGCCCGACTACATCCTGTTCATGCGCAGTAGTTTGAGAACGAACGCAGATGACAACCAGCTAGCTTGATATTAGCAATCTCTCCTAGAAACAATAACTCGTGTACAATTATTCTGCAATACAATATAAACAGTTGTCTACCTTTTTGCTCAGTGTTGCGAAGAATTATCTAGTCGTGTTGTGTAATACTGTGGTTGCTGGTGCGCGTTGAGCTTGGTGTCCGTGACTAGAGCACCCGTGGTAGCTTAGACAAGACTGTGGTCTTGCTTAATGTAGGGGATGACCCGACCAATCTTAGTTTTTTTTTTCAGTTTCTGTTCGCTGTGGTAAGACCCATCAAGGAGCTGGCCTCGATGGGGTATTAGTTTATAGAACTTGATTCCTTCTTGGGAGTCTCAAGCAAATACATTTTTCAAAAAAGAAACGCAACTTATTTGGAAAATAATTATCTTTATCTTTTATAAAAGATATTCGCTGTTTGGACATCATTCAATATATCAACTGTGTACACCTGGTCATTAACTTTTCGTGGTTGATGATTCGTGAGGTCATAAGAAAGTCAATGTCAATACATCATTTTTGGCAATAACTCGTGACAGGTTCATTAAAATCCAGTGAAACTTCATCATCATCAGGTGCCATGCCGGCAGGCGTAGCTCTCCACAGCTCTCTGTCCACAGTATTATGTATCAATGTCGTTGTTGTTTCCTTGCCGTGCCAGGTTGTCAAACTGTCAAATATTTTCTCACGTTGTCGCCCTCAATTTTGCCTGTTGTGACTATGTTCTCCAAACCTGCATGTCTCATGAAGTGGAAACTTACTGAACACAAAACTCTCTGACCATATAAAAGATTCACAGTCCTCGAATTCAGTTGCAAATTCAATGCGCAAGTATGGCTCAAATCACTACAGAACAACGATACATCCTTATTGGACGTTTACAGATGGACAATCACAAAGTGTAGTGGTCTATCAATTTAATATAATTAGAAGCACCATTAATCGCCGTTGGAGGTTATTTCCGCAAACTTATTCATTGGCACACCAGCCGCACAGTGGCAGGTCCAGAGTCACAACTCCTGTCTAAGACTGCTTCATACGGCTGCGTCACTTGAGGAATCGATTTGCATTTGTGTCCATCACAGTCCAGCCAGTGCCAGCAGTTCGTCAAATTTCAGATCAAACTGTTAGGAACCGGCTGCACGAGGCTGATCTTTGAGCTAGAAGACTCAACAGAGATCCTGTTTTAAGAGCTGGTATCGCCAGAACCGACTGTAGTGTGCGAACCGGCATTATTATTATAGCAATATAATAATGTTGCGTTTCTGGGTTTTTTTACCGGAAAATATAGACTAGATATTATATATCAAGTGACATATTCTTTCCAGAACGTTGTCTTCATCGTGGATACTCTGAACACATATTGTCCCGGGCAAACAGGCATGCATTGGCCGGAGACTTGTTCATACATTCTTCGATGTCGTTAGTCCATCGTCTTTTTGATCTTCCTCTTCGTTTCTTGCTTAGCTCTCTCCCCTCCAGCAACAGTCTCTCCCCTCCAGCAACAGCCTCTCCCCTCCAGCAACAGCCTCTCTATACCATCATGTCGCGATTTACGTGTCCAAAATACTCCAGCTTCCATCGTATGATGGTATTTTGAATTTATTGATCTGTCGATAACGTGGAAATTACTTCAAGCGAATCAGCTCGCGCAATTTCCGCAGGCACGAATATGTAGGTAATCTTTATTCCTGCAGATTTCGCCAACGTGTCTACCCATTCATGAAAGATGTCACCCGCCTCAATCTTGTTGAGTATGTTCATTGAGTCACTAGACTTAACGTGCGTGCGTGAGAACAATCATGTAAACCCCAGCCATAGCATTGAATTACTCATGTAAACCACAGCCATAGCATTGAATCCGTCACAGCTATTACCTATGTCATAAGACTACTCGTGGCTGTGATGAAGGGGCTGCTGCTCTCTTTGACAGTTTTACCACAACCCGTCAACCACCATACCAAAGTTTACATCTACTTGTTATTCTTGGTTGTAAATAAAAATTACCCCCGTGGTTCACCCATCTGCAGAAAGTCGGGTACTAGTGCTCTTGTTCTGGAAAGATCAAGGGTACCATCGCTGCTGGACAAGTGCGCTAAGCGACGCTAGACCGGCGGTTTCTGGACAACCACTGACTAAGTAGCTGAGCACTTATGGACAACCGTGTGCTATGACTGGTTCCCACCCAGCTTACCGTTACCTTTTTACACTATTTTGTGCAGTGTTATAGTTACTACGCGCTCCGACTTTCGCATTCGCCTCCTCTGTGTTATAGTTACTACGCGCTCCGACTTTCGCATTCGCCTCCTCTGTGTTATAGTTACTACGCGCTCCGACTTTCGCATTCGCCTCCTCTGTGTTATAGTTACTACGCTCCGACTTTCGCATTCGCCTCCTCTGTGTTATAGTTACTACGCGCTCCGACTTTCGCATTCGCCTCCTCTGTGTTATAGTTACTAAGCGCTCTGACTTCCGCAGTCACATCCTCCGAATTTTTTTTCCCATTGCGTTCAATCCATTCGGTGCCTTCAGAGCAGGTACTTAGTAATGATGGTGGGGTGGATCAAGTCAAGATTGATTGCAAGGACGATCACTCGTATATGTGAGAATATCTTCTATGATACAAACTTTCATCAAACCAATGCATGGCCATCAACAGCAGTTCTCAACCTTTATAGACGGTGAGCAAAAAAAAGGCACACAGGCACTTTTTAACTCACCTGGCGCCAGGGCATGTCTTTACTAGAGCATCAATGTGCTCGCGAACACCAGGTTCAGACCGAAAACCTACAATACTGGTTAATGGGATATAAAGCTTTCTTTAAAACTCGTATGATTATTCCCGGGGTTTGTAGTGGTCACTATGATTATTCCCGGGGTTTGTATTGGTCACTATGATTATTCCCGGGGTGTGTAGTGGTCACTATGATTATTCCCGGGGTTTGAAGTGGTCACTATGATTATTCCCGGGGTTTGTAGTGGTCACTATGATTATTCCCGGGGTTTGTAGTGGTCACTATGATTATGCTTTGTATGACAACCAATGAAAAAAACAAGGAAATCGCCAAATTGGTCATTTTAAAAGGCTTGATTTCCCATTAGCCAATGTGTCTATAACGTAGAAGGTGACAAATATGGACATATTTTGTAATACCTTTTCTCCTTAAACCATGAATGCCTTGTGTGATTTAAACCATGAATGCCTTGTGTGATTGAAACCATGAATGCCTTGTGTGATTTAAACCATGAATGCCTTGTGTGATTTAAACCATGAAAGCCGCTATGTCACACCTGACCGCACTTAAATATTGCTATTTTTAGACACATTAGGTTCCGACATTTCTTACACAGGTATACAATGACAGGGACATGCCCCAGGTATACCATCCTTAATTACGTCTCTTCCTTGTTCACGACCTTTTTTCAGGTCATTTGAGGTCCGGAATAATATCAGCTTTCCTGGAGCGTCTCCAATGTTGTGAAGTGTTTTCTTAAAAATTGTACCCAATTTGCATACCTCTGTACTTAAATAAGTGAATGTCGCGTGATGTGTAATGCGTGTAAACATTGGATGAGAAATCAGAGGCTTATAAAAGGCGTGGTTGTGTCTACGAGTCAACGATACCACAGCGCGGTTTTTTTTCCCCTTTCTATGTCTGGGGTTTTGCGCGGTAGTCTTTCGTGGATTATTTCGGCCACATTTGATATGGTGTTGTTTTACGGAAATCTTATAAACTTAGCCAATGATAATTATTATAATGAGATACATAACCCGTTAGAGTCACAGCAAAGTCACACTGGATACATCAGCACATAAAGCTCTCCACACATCTCTATCCACATCATGCCGGAGAAGTGGAGAAACATTACGCCCAGACCATTCCTTGATGTTTTTGGTGCAGGATTTTCTCTTTCTCCTCTCTACTTTCCACCCTCGACTATTTCTTGCAAAATAATTTAATAAAGTGAGTTGTGTCTCGTTACATGTTCAAACCAAACAAGTTTAGGCAGCTTTATTACTACCAAAAGTGGTTCTTGATATCCTGCGTGTTTATTAGCTGCCGGACAAATATATTTGTACTGTATTCTATACAGCTAATTATGATTCCAAACCCGGATCCTGACAGAGAAACTAGAACAAAAACCCGTTGTATGCGAAATGAATTGCATGAGAACAGCATTGGGTGTAATAAAAAGAGACAGAATAAGCAATGACACTATAAAAAAATTTGGTGAAAACAATACCGTACAAAGAATACATTGTCTATTGTCTTTCCCCAGGTGAATGATTGTTAATCGCATTCACACTTGCCGTTAAGCGTAGGGGTGGGAGCTTAAGCTGAGGTTCAAAGGCCAGATGTGTCACCGAGGATGCATTTAGTCCATGTTTGTTCAAAATTATCTTGATGTTTTCTATCCACCGTTTTCTTGGTCTACCTTTGGCTTTACGCCCAGATATTCTTGTATTATATGCTCTTATTGGTATTTGGTTTGCCTTCATTCTCATAAGGTGACCGAACCATTTTACTTGCTGTCTCTCAATATATTCAATACATGATATTATAGCAACTCGTTTCCTAATTTCTTCATTTCTAGTTTGGTAGCCATTGCAGCTGTTCGCAGACACTTCATTTCACATGTGACAATATTTCTTTGCTACGAAGCTATAAATGTTTGACCATGTTTGTTATTGGTAGCACCGTGTTGGTATAAAAATTGTAGATATTATTTGTTTTTTAATTTCCATCGTGATCTTTGGATGAAGAAGTAATGGTGAAAAGAATACAGAGACACATAAAAGAATACAGAGACACATAAAAGAATACAGAGACGCATAAAAGAATACAGAGACACATAAAAGAATACAGAGACACATAAAAGAATACAGAGACACATAAAAGAATACAGAGACACATAAAAGAATACAGAGACACATAAAAGAATACAGAGACACATAAAAGAATAAAGAGACACATAAAAGATGAAATAGATCAGCCACCTAATCAGAATGAAACCAGATCGCATTCCATTAATAGATCTGAAAAGAAGCACAGGGAAAAACCCACACGAAGATGGATAGATAACATCAGATAAATACTAGAACACCAAGGTTGCATTATCGCAGCGTCATCATAGTTACCAAAAGAAAGAAGACTTTGCCTCCCAATGATGTTTTCCTCCTTCGCAAGCGAAGATGAGCATGGCATGAAAAGAAACAGTAAAATGTGGTGAACAAGTTAAAAATACAAATATATTTGTGATTGTCTAATTTGCTTTGGGTTTGTGAGTTCGTAGATGTCCGATGAGTCCGATTCGTGCCAGGAATGATCAATTGCAGCATTGCACACGTGCAACGGGTTCCGAGTAGGAGAAATTTCGGATTTGTCCTTACGGTTCCATTTCTTGCAAATTGCCCAAAGTGGTCTCTCTTTTTTCAAATTTAGTCATGCCAGCAATTATCTAGACGTGCAGTACTAGATTTTTAGAAGTACTCCACATGATGCCTAGAAGATGTGTAGAAGTACTCCACATGATGCCTAGAAGATGTGTAGAAGTACTCCATATGATGCCTAGAAGATGTGTAGAAGTACTCCACATGCTGCCTAGAAGACCACATAGATAGGACAAGACAGGACAAAGAATATTGAGCAAACGTCTGTAGCATTTGTTTTCAAAATCCTGAATTTTTCTCTCCGTGTCTTCATTGAGTGCACAGCAGTCACCTCCGTATAAAAGTATACTTAGCTCTAGCGATCTGAATAGATTAATCTTTACTGTAATACTTATTTTACTTTTCCATATCATATTCAACCTTGCCATTACAGCCAGTGCGATCTCGAGTCTTAACTTAATCTTATTTCTCGAGTAATTTAACCAGAAAACGATATACATTACCCAACCTTATCGCTTCCTAGAGAAAAGGTCACCAAAAGTATCATGGAAACGGTGGAATTACACACGTAAATGAGCGAATTACATCTTTTTGTAGGTATATTCGATAAGGCATTGGCCACATTTATATTGAATTATAGGGAAAATCCAGAAGAGAAAATAGACAATAAATGGGAAAGCCTAAAGAAAAGTATTCAAACATCAAGTAAAAATTTACCAACAAGAACTACCAAGAACAAACAAACATGGATGACAGATGAAATATTAGAGAAAATGACAGAAAGAAAGAAAGCTAAAAATACACCAAAATACTTCAGTATAGACAAGGAGATACGTAACATGTGCAGAACAGCGAAAAAACAATGGCTAGAAACAAAATGCAGTGAAATAGAGGAGATGTCCATACAACAGAAGACAAAATTAATGCATAAGGAGATAAGGCTGATCACAAATAAGAAAAATCCTATAAATGGGGGTGGCTGCATTAAAGATACAAATGGTAAAATAATATTTGATAAAACAGAAGCACTTACAAGATGGGCAGATTATGTAACAGAACTGTTTGACGACCAACGGAACAAAAAACCAACAATACACAACAATGATGGACCAGCAATACTGAAATCAGAAGTAGAACATGCAATAAATTCAATAAAATGTGGAAAAGCTGCAGGCTCTGACAACATAACAGCAGACATAATAAAAACTCTAAATGAATTTGGTGTAGATAATATCACAGAAATTTGCAATGACATATACGAAACAGGTCATATACCTAAAGACCTAACATCATCAATATTCATACCACTACCTAAGAAGCCCAGGGCTGTGGACTGTACAGAATATAGAACAATAAGTCTAATGAGCCATATAACTAAAATACTTCTCAAGATAATACATGAAAGAATTAAGAACAAGATAGACATGGAGGTCGGTGAAGAACAATTCGGTTTTAGGAAAAACAAAGGAACCAGAGAAGCTATACTGAGTATCCGGCTAGTGATAGATAAATATATAGAAGTCCAAAAAAGTATCTATATTTGCTTCATAGACTACAGCAAGGCCTTTGACAGAGTCCAACACGAAAAAAAAATCAAATGTCTTCAAGAAATAGGCATAGATGGAAAAGACATCAGGCTGATTAGAAATATATATTGGGAACAAACTGCATCAATAAGGTGTGAAAACAGCTACTCTCCATACATAGAAATAAGAAGAGGGGTAAGACAAGGATGCATTTTATCACCAAGCCTATTTAATATCTACACAGAGAATATCTTTAAAAATATAGAAGAAATACCAGGACTCAAGATCAATGGGAAAATAATAAACAACCTTAGATACGCAGATGACACTGTTCTTTTGGCAGAAAGTGAACATGAACTACAAAGACTAATAGATCAAGTCAATAAATCAAGTAATGAATATGGACTGGATATAAACATTCAAAAAACAAAAACCATGATAATCAGCAAAGACACAGAAGAACAGGAGGTAAACATAAACATACAGGGAGAGAAACTACAACAAGTAAAACAGTATCAATATCTTGGACACATAGTCACAAATGATGGCAGATGTGAAACAGAAGTTAAAAGGAGAATAGGAATGGCTAAAAGTACCTTCAATGACATGAGGAAATTATTAATATCTAAACAAATTACAAACAAGTTAAAAATGAGAATTATAAAATGCTACATCTATTCCATATTAATGTATGGCTCAGAAACATGGACACTAAATAAACAATTAGAAGACAAAATTGATGCCTTTGAGATGTGGGTATATAGAAGAATAGGGAGAACATCATGGAAAGAGAAGAAAACAAATAAAGAAGTGCTAAATACACTTAATATGAAGAAAGAACTACTAAGAGAAATAAAGATCAGGCAAATAAAATACTTTGGACACATTAAAAGACATGACACCCTATTGAAGACCTTACTTGAGGGTAAAGTCAAAGGGAAGCGATCAAGAGGTAGGCAGAGATACAAGTGGGAGAGTAACATTACACGATGGACAGGTTACAGTCTAGCAGAGTGCACTACTAAAATAAGAGATACCGCATGTTGACGGTCTGCTGCAGCCAACCTTCGTTGCGGAGACGGCAATTGATGATGAGGATGATTTATTTGAAACAACCATTACTTTTGTTTACCCTAATGAGTTAATTACATTTAGCTCGGAAATGTGAACGTCTATAAGTGTCGCTTTTACTTGTGTTCTGGTGTGTATGTTCAGTTTTTGTCTTGATATAGGCTGTTTGGTCGAAACGTCGATTTATGTGTGTTAGTATATGTGTCTCCAGTGAATAGAAAAGATTATCACCCTGTTCCTAGTTTTACCTGTTCGGTGTTAGTTTTGTGTAGTAAGTACTTGTTAAATTGTGGCACAAAAATGACCAAGATATTGAGTCTAACTGGTCTGTCGTTAAACAAACTTGATTCTTATTTAGAAACTGACCTCACAGCACGTAGGACATTTCCATAAGTGCTCCGCCCTCTGTTCCAGCAGCCATCCGACTCGATGGTGTTTCGAGTCTAATCCCGCCGAAACAGACGTCGACATCAGAGCACAACTCTGGCCCTTGCGACAGATTTTTTTTTGTCCTGCCCAACCACGCCGTTCCCATATCTAGTTCAAGCACAACATCCCCCTGTCGGAACAACATGGTAACTGTTATCGAAGGTTACGACTAGGGGATTGTATAGATGACGTGCCATGAAGCTTCTATAAGAAGATAACCTCAATATAAAGGCATGTCATCTACTAAGGTTTTCTGTTGCATGGGTGGTTTGTCTAGTTAGACATTGGTGAGACACACAGAAACAAACTACATCGTGCAATATGCATATAGGTTTTCAATCTTTCTCTGTCTTGACTTGAAATAAATCTCATATTACAATGTTGGCCGAATGTCATGGCTGACTTTGAGTAAATATGGAGCATGTGTTACAGATTATAGCTGAATCAATGGTTGTTGGGTTTCACTTATTTTCCATTGATTAAATAGTTACTTACTGAAACATTTCACAGATCTCTTGATACAAGGATATGCTGCGGACTTTGCTGCGTCATCGTAACGGTGGTGAATACCTTTATAAATAACCAAACTATCAAAGGATTTCCGACAAGGTGTAGAGTTCCGCAGTAGCAAAACTTAGAAGCGATAACTGGGATAATGTACTATTGGTACTTGTCTAATAACTAACAAAACCTAGAAGCGATAACTGGGATAATGTACTATTGGTACTTGTCTAATAACTAACAAAACCTAGAAGCGATAACTGGGATAATGTACTATTGGTACTTGTCTAATAACTAACAAAACCTAGAAGTGATAACTCGGATAATGTACTATTGGTACTTGTCTAATAACTAACAAAACCTAGAAGTGATAACTCGGATAATGTACTATTGGTACTTGTCTAACTAATAACTAACAAATAATAAAACTAATGTAAAAATGAAATAACAGTAAACAAATGAAACGATGTCTTTTATCAGGTTACGATCCAACAGGAAACATTTATCAAGAAACAATCACACACAAAATAAACACAAGAAATCAAAGTAACATACAGAGAGACGGTGTCATCTCCATCTTACTATATCCATCTTACTGTATCCATCTTACTGTATCCATCTTACTGTATCCCACTGTATTTAATTTGATTGTGTGTGTTTATTTCGTTTCTGTTCATTTCTTCATAAATATCAATGTTAGACCGTAACGTGGAAAAAAACCCTTGTTCTCCAAGTTAGACCGTAACGTGGAAAAAAACCCTTGTTCTCCATGTTAGACCGTAACGTGGAAAAAAAACCCTTGTTCCTTTGTTTTTCTATTTCATTATTACACATGTTTGATTATTTACACACATTCGTTCAGCCCAAGAACACGTTTAGCTCCCAAATGCGTGGTGAGACTCGAACTTGGACGATGTCGGTGAACGGCAACTCGACTAAGAAGGCGAAAGAGCCCGGGTCCAACTCTTCTGTCGAATTCTTCCTTAACCGGAACCTGGCTCGCGGATGAAAAAAGGTCCTGCACCCGATTGGCACAGGCAAGTTCACTGACTGTGGAACACCTTGTGCGAGATAGACGTGAACGATGATCGTCTCAGCGAAGAGGCATTACACACTCGCGCGCCCGTCGACAGATAGGCAGGCTGTAACAGGCTAAGGAAGCCCACTACCCGAATTAAAGCCATGACGAAAACGGATGTGCTGGGCCCCAGATGTCTGAACCACAAGGTTAGCCAACCGAGGTGCAAATAACACAGTTCAACTGTGAAACTAGCAATACAACACATTTCCCCGGCGGAAATCACACGATTTATTTGTAGTGGTTATAAGAGAGGGAACGCAGACGAAGAAGAAGAAGAAACATATTCTGATTAAGTGGTCTAACCACTTAACTCTCTGTTTTTCAATATATTTGACCACAGGCGTCGTTCCAATAGTTCTTGAAATCTCTTCAGGTCTCATATGATCTCTTCTTGTTCTGTTTTCTGCTTTTCTTAGAACATCTCATTTTAAAAAGTAAAGTTAACCCATAGCATTTATTCATGCTGTAGGGGTGTGGGATCTTAGCGATCTCACATTTATGAGGCTATGCTATATGAGGGCGGTAGCCATCTCCTCTCCCTCGCTGTCTTTACTTCCCGGACTAATCCGGTAATCCAATTAAGGATGAGTCGACCCGGGCGCCGTTGCGAACTGAAGAACGTAAGAATGTAAGATCATAAAAATTTAATAGAAGTTGTGGGGATTATGCTAATATTATTAGACTATTCTTACTCTGCTGAATAGGGGCCGTGCATAAATGGCATCATAAATTAGGGATTAGGAGGTCTGGAAAAGTGTGGCAGTTGTTGACATGGGGGAAGGGGGCTGACAAAAGTTGACGTCAATAAAATGGTTTTAATCACCAATTAAATTGTGTGAATTTGGAAAAAAAAGTATACATATATATATATATATATATATATATATATATATATATATATATATATATATATATATATATATATATATATATATATATATATATATATATATATATATATATATATATATATATATATAAAATATGTGGCAATTTTTTCGCACTTTTATAACAAAAATGGATAGAAGAGGAGAGAGAGGATTTTTAGACATAATTATGGGGGTGGGGGTGGTCCCTGAATTCTTTAAAGTATATTCACAAAGGGAGGGGGGTCAAAATTTCCATAAAAGTGTTGCCATAATGTATGGACAGACCTTTAGTTGAGGCTACTTTAGTAGAGGCTACTTTAGTTGAGGCTACTTTAGTTGAGGTTACTTTAGTTGAGGCTACTTTACTTGAGGCTACCTTAGTTGAGGCTACTTTAGTTGAGGCTACTTTAGTTGAGGCTACTTTAGTTGAGGCTACTTTACTTGAGGCTACCTTAGTTGAGGCTACTTTAGTTGAGGCTACTTTAGTTGAGGCTACTTTAGTTGAGGCTACTTTAGTTGAGGCTACTTTAGTTGAGGCTACTTTAGTTGAGGCTACTTTAGTTGAGGCTACTTTAGTTGATGCTACTTTAGTTGAGGCTACTTTAGTAGAGGCTACTCTAGTTGAGGCTACTAACATGTCGATGTATACTGGTGGACATAGACAAATTATCGCAGCAGATGACAACTAAAAACATATTTTTAAGATCTCTCTTTATTTATGATTTGCACATAGAATAATCTACTTGCATGGCTTGTATTTCACGGAATCAATACAAGATTTTGCTCGTGTACAACACGGCGTTGAGACTGTTCTTAGACTGTCTGTCCTCATTGCCCAAATGTCAGAATCATCGATTTGCTACCTGCGGACGTAATATTACAATCTCTCACATTAGCGACATTACAATCTCTCATTTCCTACAATGTCTCATTTCCCGATGAGATATTAAGATTCTAGCATGTCGGGAACAAGCAGCACTAATGATAACGGTAAGTAAATTTACATTCAGTGTTCCTGGTCTATTTATAATTGGTAAAACTATCTAGCCAACGATTTATAAGTGGTAAAACTATCTAGCCAACGATTTATAATTGGTAAAACTATCTAGTCAGCGATTGACCAGAAATCGCCTTCATATACTCCCCCGAAGATTTACCATTTCTCGATCTTCCCTCAACCTTGACATTGTTCCATTTTAGACCGTCAACAGAAAGTAAACAAGACTTCATTCGTTACATTTTCAATTATAGTCGTACTTTTCATCCGTCTTATTTATATACATGGAGTCGCGTGCCTATAATTGCCGACCAACGAAACGCACGAAAAATAATCACAAATCAGCCTTCCATGTCATGTTCACTTTCTGTAAACAGGTCTCTACTGCCGACGGTCTCACTTGACCACAGAGGTTTTTACAGAACTTCTGCGTTCATGAAAATCGATCTAGATTTGTCCTCGATACCTCAGTATGGATCTCTATCATTTGCCCTCGATACACAAGTATGCAACATTTGTACTCGATACCTCAGTGTGCAACATTTGTACTCGATACCTCAGTGTGCAACATTTGTACTCGATACCTCAGTGTGCATCTCTATGATTTGTTTTTCATGTGTACTACTTAAACTAACCGCAGTGCTCCCCCAAAACTCTCATAATTACCATTCCTCACTTTATTCACCCAAGCCCCTGTGCTCAAGTTTTATCGAAAAAAAACAGCTTTCATACAGATTTTCGATTTAAGTTTGATGAGGAGGCTAGTCAAGACCGTAGTCGTAACTTTCCATAACAGTTACCATGTTCTTCTGACAGGCCGACGTTGTGCTTGAACTAGTTACGGACACGGTGTGGGTGGGCGGAACAACAAAAAAACCTGTCACAAGGGCCAGAGTTGTTCCCTGATGTCGACGTCTGTTTCAACGGCATTATACTCGAAACACCATCGAGTCGGATGGCTGCTGGAACAGAGGGAGGAGCACTTATGAGAATGTCCTACGTGCTGTGAGGCCAGTTTCTAATCAAGAATCAAGAAATTTTAATGAAACAATTCAAATTGTCATCCTCATAATTTGAAGTGAAAATAATTGGTTACCGTCCAGATATTCTCCTAATCTAAATATTTTCAGAAAGACATCATATTTTTCGGTACATCTTCCACACATTCTGACACCCCCCCCCCCAAGTGTGATATCTTCTCATCAACCATACACCCCACACTATAATAATTTCATATATCCCCTCTGAATAGAAGACTCCTTCAATAGGCATTACACTAAGTTGAAAGCTGAAGCCTCCTGTGTATGATTGAAAGCTCGGAGAAGCCTCCCCACTGTACATAGGAAGTAAGAGCTAATCGCTCACAATTCCTGGGATTCGAGAAGGAGAAGATAATAATTTCCTGTGATATCTTCCTCCGACCATCTATCTAATTATAAATCCGTAACCAGTGAGGGTCTTAGTGGTACAACATTGGATGCTTCAGAACACAGAGTCCTCCAGCGATTTCTATCTTCAGCGATGTGGATGTTTGAGGAAGAATAATGTCCTGTCCATTCCTTGACGTTGTCTTTCCGTCTTTATTTGACCTCGTCTGCTTTTCCCCCATTCGACGATTCCCTTCAGTATTGTTTTTGACTAAGATTGCCTGTCCAAGATGTCGCCTGTTGTAGAAACACTGAAATCCGGCTATCCTGATATTACCACTTTCACCTAGCTGTGTTTCTTGCAATGCAATGACGTCAGCCTTATAACACATCTTTTCTAGCTCTGTTCTACGCTTGTGTACACTGGCCACATTCCAAAACAGCACACGCACGTTTTTAATTCCTAGCCTAGCTGTTTTCGATCTCGTTCTTCTAGCACCCGCCCGGTGACTTTTCCTTTTTGAGCCACCTCGTTTAGGCCGCTTGATATTGGCCGCCATTTTTTTCAAACAGTGTGACAACGAATACACTCACGAAGACTTCAGCTCAGATGCACGCACTCCGTTAGCACCGGCGAAGATCTTAATGAGTGGACCTCCTGGTCAGAGAATAACAACACATCACCACACAATCTCCTAAATGAAAACAACGAATATATCAATTGTTCAAGTGATACTGTTGGTGACACACAAAACACTTGCGTTGCTATCCACCATTTTGACCGGAAGTTTTGATCTTCAGGGTTGGAAGATCCTAGGGGAGATAATGGAACAGGAAAAGCAGATCCTCTTTTGTGGTGACTTCAATGCGAAAGGTACATCATGGGGCAATAGTGCTTCGAACAAACAGGGAAGAGAACTTGAGGAGGCCCTGACAGATACGGACCTGGTGTGCCTTAATGATGGCCGTATAACAAGGATGGCAAGCAGGGATGGTGATGATGATAGCGCTATCGACCTGGCATTGGTGTCATCAGCTTCTGTGTCTATCTGCAAATGGGACGTGCTGGGGCATCATGGCAGTGACCACCTCCCATGTGTTGTTCTCTTAAAAAATGACAAAAGTAAGCAGATAAGGCCAAAGGTAAGACCCTTTAAATATGATCGCAGAGGAGTGGATGTTGTGAGCAGAATTCGACAAGACAAACGTAAGGCTCAAGTAGCGGGAAATCTGGTGTGGGATAGGCCCCCCTGGTGGAACGAAGAGGTTCAAAGGGCATGGAGCGAGAAACGGAAAGCAGTATCACTATGGCAAAGGGCACGGAAACGTGTTGCGGCTCAGCCCATGGAGGTCGCACAATTGAAACGGAAGAAAGATATCTTAGTCCAAACATTCAAAGATATTGCAAAGTCAGGAAAGGCGTCAAAATGGGACGAATTTTGCAAAGAGATCACACGCGAAAAGTCACTAAAATTGTTCTGGCGGTTACACAAATCCATGAATGGTCTCACAAGACGCGTGACTATTGCCGATTTCCAGAGCGACGATACCGTCTGGCAGAAGACGGACGAGACAAAAGGTACGGCATTGCTGGCACACTACACCGCACAAATTGGTCAGAGAAATGTGGAGGCATATCAAGAAATCAGGAAAACGCTCACAGACACGTGTAAGAACTTGAGCATGGAAAACCATATGCTAATCACAGTTGAAGAAATCAGGAAGGCACTGAAAAGTACAAAAAATACAGCACAAGGGCCAGATGGCATTAGATACGATGACATTAGTCGAAGAACGGATGAGGAGTTGGGAGAGTTGGCGGACATGTTCAATAATAGCCTTCTAAAGGGCACAGTGAAAGAAGACTGGTTGCACAGCTATTTAGTTCCACTACACAAACCTGGGAAGGACCACACCAGGATACATGGCTACAGAATAATAACTATGCAGAATACGATTGGCAATCTTTTGGAAAAAATTGTGGCCCGGAAGGTATCGTGTTATCTTGAAAGAAATAAGTGTTTACCAACATTGTTAGGAGGATATCGTCCAGGAAAGAAGACATGGCAAAATGCAGCCATATTTGCGCAGGATGTTTTTGAGGGGTTTGATTCGCGCATGGAGACATGTGCGGTCGCAATAGACCTTGAGGATGCGTACAATAGGGTGTCCTTGGATATCTTGATGCACCAGCTGTTAAATCTTGCAGTTAATCCTTTTGTCGTGTGTTGGGTTGGCGCCGCCCTGATGCACAGGGTTGTAGTTCTTAAGTGTGGTAACTGGATATCTACACCAACGATTATTAGCCCTGGCCTGCCACAGGGATCGCCTCTATCTCCTGTACTTTTCAATGTATACACAGTACATATCGTTGGCAATCAAATCACAGGTGTTGGCAGAACGATGTCATATGCCGATGATATCCTGGTGTATAGACAGGGCAGAAATCGAGAAGAGTGCGCCGTGGAACTACAGAAGGAGCTGGACAGACTGACAAATTGGTGTCGAGATACGGGAGCAGTGGTTAATCCGTCTAAGGCATTCGTGACGTGGTTTTCCTTGAACAATCACATGGTAAAGACACCCATGCCACAAGTTTCGTTGTCCGGGAAAAGTTTAGAAAGAACTAGCACAATGAGATATCTGGGTGTGTTTTTTTACAGAAGCCTGAGTTTCAGGGAACATGTTGACCACATTATCATAAGGGCAGGCAAAGGCTTAGCAGCAATGAAGGTTATGGCTGCTGCGCAGTGTGAGCAAAGATTGTTATTTCTTTTGTACCAGGGTTTGGTTGTGGCTGAATATGCACTGGCAATTCTGACTCTTAGCCAAACTCAGATCGAAAGACTGGATAGAGTCCAGAATGCAGCAATGCGTATCATTCTGGGATGCACAAGAGACACATCGACAAGAGCTATGCGATACCTACTTGACTGCCCAACAGCTGAGCATAGATTACAGTATTGCCGTGCACGGGCGTACCTTCAAATACATGCAGATAAGGAACACCCGTTGCATTCCGAAATACAGAAAGTTAAAGGCAGCAGACTCAAGAGAGGAAGGTCGTGGATGGGACGTGCTGAGGATGTAATACAAAGCGTGTGCCGATTACAGGATGTGGCAGCCGGTGCGGAATGGATAGGTCTACCCACAGATTTCGAAACTTGTTTGAGAGTAGTAATATCACTTAGCAGGGAATGCAGAGAATGGTGTCCCACAGCTGTGGAGAAAGAAGTGCAGGCTTTAATCAGTGAGAATACCCAAAGAGGGGGATGTGATTTTATACACTGATGGATCTGTAATTAGGCATGTTCGCGGTGCTTGGGCCTTTACAGCTCAGTGCGCAGGTAAAACGATCAAGGAGGAAAGTGGTGCCTTTGCGGTCACTACGAGTAGTATGACCATGGAGACTATGGCGGTGACCAAGGAATTTGAGTGGCTACGCACACAGAAAGTAACGCAGGTCTGCATCTTGAGTGACTGTATGAGTATGATTAAGAAGGTACAAGTGGGTCTCGTTCGCGAACAGTGGATTGAGGCCTTGAGAAATGCGAGCTTAAAAGCGGTTACATTTATTTTCGTGCCGGGACATGTGGGCGTTCGAGGCAATGAAAGAGCGGATCAACTGGCATCGTATGCGATTGTGGCAAAGGGCGATGGGGCAATGGATCGCGCTGACGTTTTGAACTCCTTAAGAGATATAACACGCGAGAGTGAGACTAATGTGGATGATGATTCCTTTTCAATGGCTAGGATTAAAGATCAGGGATTGAGATGCGGTGTTGCTAGAGGTGAACATTTTGGAGGGCGCAGAAGAATGATGGTCAACCAGCATAGGACCGGTACTGTCAGCAGAAGTGTGATGGCGGATACACTCAAGGAGAGATCGGAGCAACTATTGATGTGTCCAGTTTGCAGTGATGATGATCCGACGACTAACTAACTAACTAACTATTGTTTTTGACAAAGGAATCATGTCGGATACATATCCAAACCATGCAAGTTTTCGTCGTTTCAATGTTGAAAGCAATGGTTCTTGTACGCCTGCATACATCTCTATTGTATTTCTTACGTACATATGTGGCGTATGCTCTTTATAGCAAATTCGTAGAACATTTGTATTCAAAAGTCTGTAATCTTCTCTCCATGTCCGCAGTGAGTGTCCAACTCTCACAAACACAAAGCATAACAGAAAGCACCTGGACTAAACAGTTTGACTTTCACTCCAACACTTATCTTGATTTTCCAAATCACCGTTATCCTTGACATAGACCATGAAGTCATCTTCAGCCTTATTTCTAATCCCGTTTTGCTTTTTCCATCGCTGCATATGCTAGATCAGAAGTACTTGAACGCATTCACCTCCTCAAGCTTTTATCCATTCATCATGATGTTGGCCTGTTCTTTTCTCTCTCTCTCTCTCTCTCTCTTCTGTTAACCAAGATCTTGCTCTTTTCTGTGTTGATTTCTATTCCATACATGCTGGTAACTAATACCACATCATAAGAGTTTTCTAAATGTGATATCTTCCCCACAAGATAAGAAGTTTCTAATGGTGATATTTTCCCATGCCATAACATTTTCCCATGTGATATTCTCCCCACACCATAAGAGTTTTCTAAATGTGATATCTTTCTAATAAGATAAAAAGTTTCTAAGTATAATATTTTCACCACAGCCTAATAATTTCCTAAATGTGATATTTTCCTTACAATATAAGAATTTCCTATGTATGGTATTTCCCAACAAGAATTTCCTAAATAGTATATCTTCCCCACAACACAAGGATTTCCTAAGTGTGATATCTTCCCCACAACAAAAGAATATTCTAAATGTGATATCTTCCCCACAACAAAAGAATATTCTAAATGTGATATCTTCTCCACAGAATAAGAAGTTTGTAAGTGTGATATCTTCTCCACAACATAAGAATTTCCTAAATGTGATATCTTCCCCACAACATAAGAAGTTTGTAAGTATGATATCTTCCCCACAACATAAGAAATGTGTAAGTATGATATCTTCCCCATAACATAAAAAGTTTGTAAGTGTGATATCTTCCCCACAACAACAAAATATTCTAAATGTGATATCTTCCCCACAACAAAAGAATATTCTAAATGTGATATCTTCCACACAACAAAAGAATATTCTAAATGTGATATCTTCCCCACAGCATAAGAAGTTTGTACGTATGATATCTTCCCCACAACAAAAAAATTATGTAAGTGTGATATCTTCCGCACAACATAAGAATTTTCTAAATGTGATATCTTCATCACAACATAATAATTTCCTAAATTAGATATCTTCCCCACAACATAAGAAGTTTCTAAGTGTGTATTTTGCCCACAACATACGAAGTTTGTAAGTGTGATATCTTCCCCACAACATAAGACGTTTGTAAGTTTTTGTTTTGTTTGCATGGAGTGGTTGACAGCTGTTTTGTTTGGATGGGGTGGCTGACAGAGGCTGACACCAACAATATCATTTCAGATACTAATAAAATGTTTGACGTTAAAATATTTTTCTAAGACTGAAATAAATCCTGTAGTTTAATCCACATTTTACTAAAATAACATATATATATATATTTGTACATTTTTGGGGGGAGTTTTCTATAATTCGTGACAATTGAAAAAAAAGGTGAAATCTCAAAATTGAAAACGAATTGCTTACATAATTTATGGACAGCCACAAAATGTTACTTTAAGATGTTGATTCCGGATGAGCAAGCAGTATAGTATAGTTAGCTGGGCACAGTGATGTCACATTTTGGAATCTTATTCAGGCAGTGTGTGTGTGTGTGTGTGTGTGTGTGTGTGTGCGTGCGTGCGTGCGTGCGTGCGTGCGTGCGTGTGTGCGTGCGTGCGTGCGTGCGTGCGTGCGTGCGCGCGTGCGTGTGTGCGTGTGTAGTTCAGTTAGCCAGACGAATATTATCTTGTTTGCTAAGATGTTGACCCTCTGCGATTTTAGACATAAACAAATACGTAATGATCTCGTTGCCACTAGAACAAACATCATTTAATTATCATCGGCGTTAACAATGTTTTGTTAGGAGTTTGACATCAGTTGCTAAATTCTGTATCCTGTTTGCTGATGTTCTTAAAACACTCAAGCTCTTGGCGGTCTCGATGAGCTTCATGCTTGTCATCAGAGTCTCTTACCAGTATATGGTAACTATGCAGTGGATACCCTCTCATTGTGGAATACCATGAAATGAAAAGCAGACCAACTGGCTAAGGAAAGTCCTGCTGAAGACCAATCAGACGTAACAATCACCTACCGTCAGAAAAAAACAAATGATCAAGTCAATAAGAAAGCCACAAACACCAGCACAATATGACTATCACATTATGAACAGATCAGAACAAGTTATAATTCTACGTCTCAGAACGGCACGCGACCGACTCCGCAGTCACATGTATACAAAGTTCAAGATTGGCCACATGGCCATGTGGACAGGCAGCACAGAGTGCCAGACATATACTTCAAGATTGTCCTGAGTATGAAACGCTGAGGCAAACATATTGGCCAGAGGAAACAACACTGGAATAAAAGATCTATGGGCCACTGTATGAACTACAAAAGACAGTGAGTTTTATTCAGGATACAGAATTACAGATATAGACATGTTTCAAGTGAAGAAAAGAAGAAGAGTCATGATCTCAAGTTTGGCGGTCTTGTGAGATGCATGCATATATTCATGGTCTCAAGTTTGGCGGTCTTGTGAGATACATGCATATCTTCATGGTCTCAAGTTTGGCGGTCTTGTGAGATTCATGCATATCTTCATGGTCTCAAGTTTGGCGGTCTTGTGAGATGCATGCATATCTTCATGGTCTTAAGTTTGGCGGTCTTGTGAGATGCATGCATATCTTCATGGTCTCAAGTTTGGCGGTCTTGTGAGATGCATGCATATCTTCATGGTCTCAAGTTTGGCGGTCTTGTGAGATTCATGCATATCTTCATGGTCTCAAGTTTGGCGGTCTTGACAGATTCATCCTTATCGTCAGGCACTCAAGCTTTAACTAGCACGGAACTATCGTAGGTTCTGTAATCTTCTCTCTGCCTAGTCTTGGAATACTGACTTATGAATCATCTTGCAGTAGTGTAACAGTCAATTCCTACGCATATGTACATCAGGTTAGGATATATATCTCCATGTACTTCTCATGCACCAAGCAATATGATCAGTGTTCTTACTAGTTCGCCGTATACTAAACGATCTAGAGAGACACTGAATTAGTGATTCTTACACAATATCATCATCATCAGGTGCCATGCCGGCTGGCGTAGGCGGTCATGGCTCTCCACAGCTCTCTGTCCACAGTATTATGTATCAAAGTCGATGTTGTTTCCTTGCCGTGCCAGATTGTGAAACTGTCTAATATTTTCTCACGTTGTCGCCCTCTGTCTCTGTTGCCTTCAATCTTGCCTGTTGTGACTATGTTCTCTAAACCTGCCTGTCTCATGAAGTGGCCAAAAAATGAAGATTGACTTTTTCTTATATTGTTGATTAAGGTCCGTTTTGCATTTGACTCTTTCATCACCTCTACATTAGTTTTTCTGGCAGTCCATGGTATTCTCAGCATTCTTCTGTAGAACCACATCTCTGTTGCCTCCAATCTCCCACTTTCCAATGTGTTTATTGTCCAAGACTCGCATCCATATCTTAGTGTAGGGGTTATATAGCACTGCAGATATATCCTGGGATATCTATTATTGCACGCAATATGTTTTCACTGTATAAAGAGAACAGGTCTGGTGAAAACACACATCGCTGTCTGACTCCTTGTTTTATTTGTTGAAAAGGGCCAAATTGATTTCCATATTACACAATATATGATTCTCCAATACAACCCCCCCCCCCCACCCTTTATTACATGGTTTTAACAAAGTCTTCACTTGAACTCTGCAAGGTTATAGGCTTATTCTAGATTGTATTCTCAATGTTCTCATTCACCTTATGCCTGACGTCCGTAGTTATTCTGGCACTTCCAGCTACAAACTCCTTATATGCAACACCTGTCCGTGTGTAATCCTGACACTGTTCGTCACATTTTCCAAGGACACCTTCACCACTGAGGACACACACCATTCTCGTCTGTCTCCCGCAACATCATCTATGCCATCATTATCCTAGCGCTACACCATGACGTCCATAGATGAGACTGGCAGGATGCTTATTGACAGATTCTGCGAACAAGTGTACAGCATACAACATCATTCTGATTATCCTATCGACGTCCATTACAATGGCACAGGCAATCGGGGCGGCCAGGATATGTAGGTGGCTGCCATTAAGACGGGCATCAACGACGACTGGATCCGTCTCGCGCTTGAAAACCGTTACATATACGAATTTGACGCTCTTAAACTTTTAGGGATCAATGAGCACCAGAGATGTGCATGTTATCGGGCAGTTCCGATATTCATTTTCAGGTATTCCACAGTGAGGGGGTATCCACTGTATAGTTACCATATACTGATAACAGACCCTGGTGATAGGAATTTCGATTTCACATTTATTTGGGTTTGTTTTTGTATATTTCCTATTTCTGTACAGTTCCTGCTTGTGTCCCACTGATTTAATTTCTATCTTTCCGGTAACACCCACATCTCGCTAGACATGTGAACGTCCGTTGTGCCGTCCCTGCTTGTCGTTTTTAGATGTATACGTGTATGTAACTTTGATAAAGACATTTTGGTCAAAACATCAATCTGTGTATGTGTGATTATGCGTGTTTATAATTATTAGCAAAACTTCATTACCCAGTTTCAAACTTTACCTATATTATTATGGAAGGATGTGCACTCATCCTTACGAAACCGTCGACCATCACCTTTTAGAATGTCCAGGACTGGATTACGTCAGTAAACGCTTCTCCATCGGAGGCCAGATAAATGGGGCACCTTATCTATAAACATTAATGAAGAATTCTGTAACTCTATGATTATGTTACCCCCCGGATAGAAATCTCAAAGGCTTGCCCAATTACAATGAAATTGGACACGATGACTCATTGTGTCATAATCTCTCCCAATGTCAGTATAAGAAATCTTAAAAGTTCTCCTGTGGTTCGGCAAAGCTGACCATTGATATGATTGGTTAACCTTTTCCATCTGAACGATGTACAAAGGTCAAACAAATGTAAAGAAATAATTAAAATAACAATAACGGTTGTGTTATATCAGCAAGAGGGAACAGAGACACAAGGAAAGTAACAGCATGGGATGGCAGGTTACAGTCTAGCAGAGTGCAGCACCAAGACAAGAGACAGAGGATGTTGGAGTCTGTTGCAGCCAACATTCGTTGCGGAGACGGCACGTATTGATGTCGAACGGTTGCGTCAAGATTACGACCACAATATATAATTATATTCAAATTCTAACACTTACAGTAAGTTGTTTCGTGGTGTGGAGCGTTTGTTGATTTTCTTTGTTGTTTATTTTGGATGGGGTCTTAGAAAGTGTTTGCCGTTCTGTGTTCGATCCCAGAGACGTTGATTTATTTTTGTTTTCCTTCAATTTTTAGAAACACTTGGTCATGCACAGATGAAAGTCTTTGTGGCATTTTATGAATAGTTCATATCTATTCTCTCTTCTTTTTTTTCGGTTGGTTATTTTAAACATATTCATTTCAAATCATTTTTATGGAAGCTCTCAAGAAAGCAGCAGAAACTATCTTACAACACAAAGAACAAGTGCACATGAATATTGTACTACTAACAGATGCACTCTCTGTCATAACAGCACTGAAGCTACACAAGAACACCGAACTGAATGAATTGAGGGCAGTGCTAGTTCAGTTGTACAATAATTTCCAAAGAGTAGTGATCCAGTGGATACCGGCACACTGTAACATTAAAGGGAATGAAGTTGCAGATAGACTGGCCAAAGAAGGAGGGAAGTTACCTCAAGAAGACTATCTGGTCAGTTATGAAGAAGTGAAGACCATCATTAAAGGCAACTATAACAAAAAGTGGAAAGAAGACCACCCCAAATATAATGCAGATGACGGGTATTACCAACTGTCCAGAAGAGACCAGGTTATCCTGCTGCGCCTCAGAACTGGTCACAACAAAATGAGACATCATTTGTACACCAAATTCAAAATAGGGACAACTGGGCTCTGCCATTGCAGCCTTGCGAATATGACAGCAGAACATATCCTACAAGAATGTCCCCAGTATGCAGACCTGAGAAACAAGACATGGCCCACCCCAATCAGTGTTGAAGAGAAACTGTATGGCACAGTGGACACTTTAAAACAGACAGCAGCCTATATCATAGAATCCGAAGTCCCAACCTGACTGAGTAATGATCGCCGAAGAAGAAGAAGAATTTCAAATCACATAGGACTTAGGCGCGTCGACTTAGTGTTTTTATTCTCACTCCGACAGCGTCTGGTATTGCTTCTTGTATGAAATAAAACAACAGCTAAAAAACACACTCATTTATCACACAATGGGATTGGTTCAGAAGGCACGAACCCATGGTCCTCTGGATCAGCAACAAACCAAACCACCAAACACAACAAGAAGAAAATAATCAAAATACGCCCAAATAACGACTCATGTTATCATTTTTGTACATCTGATACTCACTAACAACCAATATTAAAAATCGATCTACATAAACTGATAAACAAAAACATTAGCATATGCTATATGGCCTAGACAAATAATTGATTGGGAACTTTGAGAACGGTAATGATGGATGTGTAATAGTTTGTGAACAGTGGAACAGACGTGTTATTTCTTTTTTAGTTTCCCTCTATAGATCCAACACATGTGTTAGCAACTTATATTTCACTAAGAGTTCTCTTTGGGGTTGCCGACTGAACGAATAAGGTTTTTAAAAAAGTATTGATTTTAAAGCAATGATCATATTTAATCGCTGTCTTAAAAATTTAATATTTCGTTTTTAAATTCCGAATATAACCATAGATTACTAGATACATGGAGTACAGCAGGAGTCACAGAATCATGCGGTTGTTATGGTTGTATTTTAAAACGGGATATCCTGTTTTGAACCAATTTCCACAGAATACAAGTACTTCTCCGGGTTAGTTTTCGCACTGATCCAATGTAGCGTCACTTATCTTGAAATACAAGATTTTTCTCATAATTTTCATTGGGTTGATAGTGACAAATAATCAGTCGCCTCAGTCAAGATAGGTTACGCTGTGTACGATCAGCACGCAGGAGTATTTTGGAGAAGAACTACGTAAAAGTTCTGCTTGAAATTTGAAAGTGCAGTGAAGGTGTTCATACCAACCCAGGAATCCCTGAACTCAGATTGGCACCTGGTACCAAGCCCGTCGATAAAGGGAGAATGTGGAGTCTTCAAACGCCCTCTTAGGAAATCAGAACATGACTTGTAAGTACTAGGAAATTAGCCAAAAGTATAAAGTAGTAGCCAAAAGTGTAAAGTAGTAGCCAAAAGTGTAAAGTAGTAGCCAAAAGTGTAAAGTAGTAGCCAAAAGTAGTAAAGTATTAGCCAAAAGTGTAAAGTAGTAGCCAAAAGTGTAAAGTAGTAGCCAAAAGTGTAAAGTAGTAGTCAAATGTAGTAAAGTATTAGCCAAAAGTGTAAAGTAGTAACAAAAGTAGCAAAGTGAAAACAAAGGCCTCAGTTTAAACAAGAAGAAAACAGAAATAATGGTTGTATCGAAGAGATATACACCACCAGGATGCAACATAATAATTAACGACACAAAATTAATACAAGTTGAAACAGTGAAATATCTTGGCACCCTGTTAACATCAGAAAGTAGATGCTCAAGTGAGATAAAGAGCCGAACAGCACAAGCCAAATCAGCATTCCAAAAAATGAGAACCGTTTTGTAAAACTGGAAGACTATCAATACAGACCCAAATTCGAGTGCTGAGATGTTATATGGAACCCAATTTTTTATGGATGTGAAGCATTTCTGTAAACAAATAACTTCACAGTGAATTAGAGGTTACAGAAATGTGGTTTCTGAGAAGAGTGATGAAAATACCATGGACAGCTAAGAAAACTAATGCAGGGGTTCTCATTGATGCTGGTGTAAAAAGATCAAACATTAGAGGCAGACTGTCAAGATTTCTAGGGCATGTGCTGAAAAGAACACAGCTTGAACACTTAATAACCACTGGAAATATCAACGGGAGAAGAGATAGGGGACGACAAAGAGAAAAGTTGCTAGATGGACTAGTATTGTGGCACGGTAGAAGTTCACCAACCGAGCTTATTGACAACACAATAGACAGAGTCGTGGAGAAACATGATCGCCTATGCTACTCGGCATGGCACTTGATTGATTGATTGATTGAGGTAACCCCCCCCCCCCCACCTTTCCATTCACCTTCACAATTTTTCATAAAAAATGGTAAACAATTTACTCATGAAAAAAAGGAAGTTACACACGAAAATGGACGAATTGTCATTCTTTTAGGTAAACACATCCCCTTCCCTCTTCATCTCTTATTGATGATGCATCTAGGACCCGTCTCTGTACTTGGACGGATTAATATAATAATTAAATTATTGTTGGTTCCTCTAATACTAGAAAATAATTGAAATGACTGCTCCAATACTAGAAAATACTTGAAATGACTGCTCCAATACTAGAAAATACTTGAAATGACTGCTCCAATACTAGAAAATACTTGAAATGTCTGCTTCAATACTAGAAAATACTTGAAATGACTTCTACATTATAAGAAAATATTAGAAATGCTTGGGCATCACCAACTAAACAGGTTTCCTACCAATGGTTTTAACCAATTCATGTCATCTAGATAATAAATAAACTGTAGTACTGCTAGTAGAACAGAATGAAAATAATACTCACCTGGGAGACAGGTAATGGAGTTCTACTGGTAAACGACTGACACACTATCACTGTCGGATGCCTACATGAATTAATATAGTATACACAACAAAACACAGAATATAATCATACAAATGACAATACACAGGACAGAATCGACGTTTCGGTCCAAAAGGTATTTGTCAAGATACACGCATAACATACACAAATAAAATACCACAAGTAGAAATGAATACACCACAACATGCGTGTCCGAGTGAAATATAATTTTAATAATAATTGGTGTATTCATTTCTACTTGTGGTATTTTTATATTTGTATGTTATGTGCGTATCTTGACAAAGGCTTTTTGGACCGAAACGTCGATTATGCCCTGTGTATTGTCATTTGTATGATTATATTCTGTGTTTTGTTATGTATACTATATTAATTCATGTAGGCATCCGACAGTGATAGTGTGTCAGTTGTTTTCCAGTAGAACTCCATTACCTGTCCTCTAGATAAGGATATTTTATGTTAGAACTTTCGACAATGTCACGAACACATAAAACATTTTTCTAAAATTGATTTGACATAATTACGCCATTCAAAGTTGTGTTTCTGAAGGAGGGAGTTTCAATGCTGTGTCCAAACTTGTACTTTCGAAATGCTAATTTAAGGTCGTAAAAGGTTACGGAATGCAAATTTTATTATGTTTTTAATGTGTGTTGTCAATCATCAGACTAACCAGTAGTTTCAATCATGATTGTTTTGAGTAAACAAATGAAATGAGAATTCATTATCAACACACTCATAATCCTTCACTTGCGTAGGGGTGCACATTTGTAAACATTCACATAGAAATCAATCAGAACTGTCGTTATTAATGTAAATAAAACCAGGACGTAACGCATTTCCGTTTTTTGGATTACATCCTGATGGAAATCTAATAGTTTGCTATAATCTGCTAATAAATCTGCTGTAAGACAGATCCGGTGTTAGTTTAAGAAGGAACGCCCCAAAAAACATCATCATCATAAATATAACCCTTAGATTTGTAGTGGTGCCACTAAATGTCTCTGTGATCTAAAAATTTTGGCTAAGCGTGTAGAATCTTATTATCAATCAATACTTTCCTTTCTCCTCGTCTACTTCTTACACCCTCAACCTCTCCTTCATGGCAACCTTGAAAATAGAGTCATGCTTCATGCACCACGTTTCAAAATCACACAAGTATGTAATGTTTGATCAGTTACAGATGTGCAGGACCGTTGATGTGTCTTTATTAAAAGAGGGGGTGCAGAAGATTACCTAAACAATGAGTGAGTGCTCATTTTTTTTAAATTTTGCGTATAATCTTTCTGTTTGTGTGATTGTTTGGGACCTTACTTTTAAAATCGTTTTTAAAAATGTGTGGCGGGGGGGGGGGGGGAACTGCTTTTTAGTAAATTCCTAATACTTCTTCTGCAGTGTTCATTCTCAAACTCCCACTGGGATTTCTCTTGCAGCAGGACATTCTCAAACTCCCACTGGGATCTCTCTTGTAGCAGGACATTCTCAAACTACCACTGGGATCTCTCTTGTAGCAGGACGCATTCTCAAACTCCCACTGGGATCTCTCTTGTAGCAGGGCACATTCTCAAACTCCCGCTGGGATCTCTCTTATAGCAGGACACATTCTCAAACTCCCACAGGGATCTCTCTTGTAGCAGGACACATTCTTAAACTCCCACTGGGGTCTCTCTTGTAGCAGGAAACATTCTCAAACTCCCGCTGGGATCTCTCTTGTAGCAGGACACATTCTCAAACTCCCACTGGGATCTCTCTTGTAGCAGGACACATTCTAAAACTCCCACTGGAATCTCTCTTGTAGCAGGACACTCGTCCCAGTAAATATCCAGCAGGATATAATCCAGAAAATGGAAATGCATTGTTTGGATTTTTTTTAAATTTGCGCATCTCGCGGTCTAACACATCCGACTTCAACATGACTTCTGCGTCACTTTTTTCACTCTATGGGATGGAATAGATAACTACACCCCAAACATCCTTAGTCGCCTTGCATTACATGTAATAATGTTGCTATTCTTTATTTCCCTGTTTTGTTCACAAATATTGGTAACACTTGTACTTATTTCGTTCATTTTTACATCACATCTTTTGGGGGGGGGGGGATGTGGTCGGTCAAGTACGGAAAACCTGTTTACTTAAATTGCAAGGCGATTCGGTTCCACTAGAACGGACCTGGTTAAATTCCCGTCAGCTGTAAGAATTATGTTTAATTTTATACATGTCTTGTGTTACCCCAGCCCTCACATTTCCAGTAACGCGTTATTCCCACACAGATGAGTTTTGGATACGTATACAGTCGTTATTCCATGTCCAAACTGTACAAGGACATTTACAGCTCGAATAGGGCTCATTAGCCATCTACGAACTCATAATCAAGGACATAACTAAAATTGAATTTTCAAAAGTGGATGTAACAAATGGTCATCATCACTTGTGATGGACGAACAACAACACCATCACTGGCCCCAGAAACAGGTGGATTTTCGTTCTCTAATTGGTGATCCAGTATTCCTTTCAACATCTCACCTTTGTCCATGTTCAAAGTTCCCACCATAAGTACTGTTGTAAAATTTTAAAAAGCTTAAAACTTACATACGGAGACACATTTCAATCACCGCGATCTATGAGCCAGACCCTCGAGATTTAAGACCACCAAACAGAATCAAAACAAGCCTTCATACGTGATGATTTCGATTATTGCGGTGCCTTACATTGGCCACTATGTATATACTTTGTGTCGCCTGCCAACACCGACCAACGACAATCACGAAAATAATCGAGAACATAATGTCAAAGACTTACTTTGAATCTGCTTGTTGGTCTTCTATTGATGAGGATCACGTTGTTGATAAATCTATTTTCAATAACATATTGATTAAATCAGGGTCATTCAGGGTCGTATATACGTCTTCGCTGAGGGGGGGGGGGGTTACATTTTTATAAAGTAATTTTTTTAATTTTTTGTGACCATTTCTTCATTTCTTCGGGAATTCTATGAATTTCTATTTGGGGAAAAAACCATTGGGGGGGGGGGGGGCATTTCGACTAGCTTCCTTGTCCTAAATATCTTATGTTGTTTCCTAAAGGGTGGGGAGTTGATATAACCCCCCCCCCACCACCACCACCACGATATACTAACGTTTAGTCAAGCCATTAAGTTTTTGTCACGACTTCGTTCCTAATTTGTCATCATGTGGACGCTTCAATAATTATGAAAGTCTTATTCCAAGTAGATCTATTTATACGTGTAGTATTATAGCAAGATGACAAACAGTGCACTTTCTTGTCAGTTTCGTCACAAGACACAGGGGGTGTAGTTGTCGGGTGGGGTAGAATACAGTTAAAGCACAGGGGTGTAGTTGTCAGGTGGGGTAGAATACAGTTAAAACACAGGGGTGTGGTAGAATACAGTTAAAACACAGGGGTGTAGTTATCGGGTGGGGTAGAATACAGTTAAAACACAGGGGTGTAGTTGTCGGGTGGGGTAGAATACAGTTAAAACACAGGGGTGTAGTTGTCGGGTGGGGTAGAATACAGTTAAAACACAGGGGTGTGGTTGTCGGGTGGGGTAGAATACAGTTAAAACACAGGGGTGTGGTTGTCGGGTGGGGTAGAATACAGTTAAAAGACAGGGGTGTAGTTGTCGGGTGGGGTAGAATACAGTTAAAACACAGGGGTGTGGTTGTCGGGTGGGGTAGAATACAGTTAAAACACAGGGGTGTAGTTGTCGGGTGGGGTAGAATACAGTTAAAACACAGGGGTGTGGTTGTCGGGTGGGGTAGAATACAGTTAAAACACAGGGGTGTAGTTGTCGGGTGGGGTAGAATACAGTTAAAACACAGGGGTGTGGTTGTCGGGTGGGGTAGAATACAGTTAAAACACAGGGGTGTAGTTGTCGGGTGAGGTAGAATACAGTTAAACATAGGGGTGTAGTTGAATACAGTTAAAACACAGGGGTGTAGTTGTCGGGTGAGGTAGAATACAGTTAAAACAAAGGGGTGTAGTTGTCGGGTGAGGTAGAATACAGTTAAAACACAGGGGTGTAGTTGTCGGGTGGGGTAGAATACAGTTAAAACACAGGGGTGTAGTTGTCGGGTGGGGTAGAATACAGTTAAAACACAGGGGTGTGGTTGTCGGGTGGGGTAGAATACAGTTAAAACACAGGGGTGTAGTTGTCGGGTGGGGTAGAATACAGTTAAAACACAGGGGTGTGGTTGTCGGGTGGGGTAGAATACAGTTAAAACACAGGGGTGTAGTTGTCGGGTGAGGTAGAATACAGTTAAAACACAGGGATGTAGTTGTCGGGTGAGGTAGAATACAGTTAAACAAAGGGGTGTAGTTGAATACAGTTAAAACACAGGGGTGTGGTTGTCGGGTGGGGTAGAATACAGTTAAACAAAGGGGTGTAGTTGGCGGGTGTGGAAGAATACAGTTAAAACACAGGGGTGTAGTTGTCGGGTGTGGTAGAATACAGTTAAAACACAGGGGTGTAGTTGTCGGGTGGGGTAGCATACAGTTAAAACACAGGGGTGTGGTTGTCGGGTGAGGTAGAATAACCTGCATACAATGGATTCAATCTTCAAAGTCGTTTCCACCTTTTTGTAATTGTTATCAAATAACATGCAATTGCTACAACATTAGTTAGGCATCACCAACATAGGAACGCATCTGCAACGTCTACAGCCTTTCTGAAGTGCCCCGGTTCCTCTTCAATGACTTTCTTCCACTCCCTGTTTGGTCCCATTTTTGTCATCGCGCCTAATTTTTCCAACCAACCAGTCCTTTCTCACCTGGGCGACCTGGTTTTCACTCCACTTAGTTTAAAACTAGGAAACTTGTGTGTCACAGCTGTTGTTAGGTGTGTGATTGTGTTTACTTGACATCTTCGTTACAGGATGGACCATGTGTGTGTTCGCGTAATTTTCAGTAGTTATATAGTTAATACATTCTATGAAATCACGCCCTTCTAATTTGGTGTATTCTCTGACTTCAGAAGAAATAGAAATGATCTGATTGTCATTTATATAAATCATGTCTTGAAGGAAAATGTGTGATGTTTCCTGCCATCAAGGATAGTTAGTTTTATGAATAGTCTTTCTGGTGAATATTCTGAGATTATACGCGTGAAATTGTGTATGATATTCGTAAATTGTGACTAAACCAATGATTTGATTATTTGGGGAAACTGATAAGGAATTGTGGAGAGATACAACAATATTTCACAAAATGAACGAGAGATGAGAAACTGACTAATTAGACAGCTAACTCTCATTCGAAAGTAGACAAGTGCTGTTAGTGTCGCACAGCTAATATTTAGCTGCAAAGTGTTTAGTGACTTTAAATTTATGGATGCAATAATAAACATATAAATCTAATGATTTAATAAAACACATAGAATCGTATCGATGTAATTATACAAATTTAAACGTATTTATGTAATGATAAATATATAAACTTATGTAATAATACACATATTCATAGTGATGTAATAATACATATATAAACCTAGTAATGTAATTTTAAACCTATTAGTGTACTAATACACATATATAAGTATTGATGTGATATATACCGGATACCGTAATAAAACACCGTAAGTTATAGCCTACCTGCAGATAGTTCCATGGAAAAATATTGGTTAAAAACAGTCCTTACATTGCCCTATGGGTTTCCATTCCTACTAGTAATATATATATAGGCAGGATTTCCTATTCAGGTCGTAGTTATTAAACCATCATATGTTGAGTGTAGTGATTTTCTAGGCAATATAAGTACGTTTAGAAGTTTGTCATTGCTTTCTGTATGGTAGGCCTATTAGTAATATTACCTAATACTAAATTCTTACGGCCTCTGAGTAGGAGATTTATTCACAAAGCACTGTCACAGTAATTAACTAAGAGTTACCTACGTAAAACACAAGGTTCATTCACATTGAACGCACAATCAGACTATAGGGTATAGTTATACAAAAATACAAATTCAACGTTTCGGCCATAATGTCTGTTGATAGTGTTTTGGGTATAAGATACAGGTAAGGAGAAGTCGCCCTTAGGCAGCAAGAGTTAATCGTTCGTAATTACTGGGGAGCGAAACAACATCAATACCAAATTCTACATCATTATCAATACCAAATTCTACATCATTATCAATACCAAATTCTACATCATTATCAATACCAAATTATACATCATTATCAATACCAAGCAAGAGTTCAAAAATCAATGTCAGTACCGCCTCCTAACCTATTTCCAATTCACATTTTGCCAATTCTTCTTCCGTGTCAATTCTCAGTCTCCCGTTAGCTAGCAGGCTTTAGGACAATGACCAATTAGCAAAGAAAATAGTATTCATCAGAAGTGCACTGAAAGCCTCTAGGTTGCACCTAATCAAGATCCAGTTTTCCTGAATCTCCAAAGTTTTTGCTATATGCCAGATAGAACTAAGTAGTAAGTTCTTGTTTGCCAGATTTAATATCATATTTACAAATAACTTTTCATTTTAAAATTCTCAAATTTAAAAATATTGTTACCGGTAACATCATGACATTTAATCGTCAAAGAGATTTTTGCTAGGATAGATAGAAGACAAATCGGACTACCCGAGTAACCCAGACGTCTGTGACCTCACATATCCTACCGGTTAGTATACACAGTCTAACACCACTTTTTAAGAGCATAGGCCCTATATAATTTTAAACAGTGAATAGACCTGACCTAGCCAGTAGTCGTACGGTAAAACTACGGCAGCTTCTATTCCTATATAAAAGACAAGTGGTATGCTATGAGTATTGCCCGTGTGGCAATCGGTGCCTAGTTCTGGGTGCAAAGAATGGGACCACTATCTTCTTTCCAGGAATGTTGTAAGAGACAACTAAGGAACGTTGAGGAATGAGCTGGCAAAAGTCATTGTCATTGTATGTTTTGTCTTCGCGATTTCTTAGTTTGTCTTTTGTTCAATAATCCCCGTAGATGACGAGAAATGATGGCCAGCGAACATTGTACTTGTATCATTTTGTGGCCGATTCCTAGATTGCGGGGTGCGCTAGGTTTTTCATCACTGCATATATGGTAACATATCTGACGGAAGAATGATGAAATACTTGGTCCACGCGTATATGCTGCATTAGCGGCAGGAGGTGATGTTCCTGAGATACTATTGCATTAGCGGCAGGAGGTGATGTTCCTGGGATACTGCTGCATTAGTGGCAGGAGGTGATGTTCCTGGGATACTGCTGCATTAGCGATAGGAGGTGATGTTCCTGGGATACTGCTGCATTAGCGGCAGGAGGTGATGTTCCTGGGATACTGCTGCATGAGCGATAGGAGGTGATGTTCCTGGGATACTGCTGCATTAGTGGCAGGAGGTGATGTTCCTGGGATACTGCTGCATTAGCGGCAGGAGGTGATGTTCCTGGGATACTGCTGCATTAGCGGCAGGAGGTGATGTTCCTGGGATACTGCTGCATTAGCGGCAGGAGGTGATGTTCCTGGGATACTGCTGCATTAGCGGCAGGAGGTGATGTTCCTGGGATACTGCTGCATTAGCGGCAGGAGGTGATGTTCCTGGGATACTGCTGCATTAGTGGCAGGAGGTGATGTTCCTGGGATACTGCTGCATTAGCGGCAGGAGGTGATGTTCCTGGGATACTGCTGCATTAGCGGCAGGAGGTGATGTTCCTGGGATACTGCTGCATTAGTGGCAGGAGGTGATGTTCCTGGGATATTGCTGCACTGGAATGCCCCCATTCAGGGACTAAACATGCATCCATAATCCCCCACCATCAAACACAACCATGCCTTTGACACAGAAAATCGTGTGTTTTTGTAAATGTTATTTCAGTTGCTTTACTGATAGGATCTATGCTTCTTCTGCGTTCGTTCTCAAACTCCTGCAGATTAGCAGGATGTAGTCCGGAGAACGGAATGCGTTGTGCCATGGTTTACAGCATTGTTGCGATATCTGCGCCTTTCGTCCTGTCGCATTCGGCTTCAGCATGGATTTGGGTCACTGACCCTATATGGGATGGGACTACCAACTCCATCCCATAACCTCCTTAGTCGCCTTTTACGACATGCGTGGAAGGTAAACAGTGTTGCTATTATTTGCTCTCCTTTCGGGCCCCGGCAACACACGGGCGATAGGACCTATGATTCTGCCAGAAAGGCTTGGGCTGTTAAGACAGTTACAACACTTCTCACAGTTAAGGGAATATTTTATCATCATTATCAACAGCACACTATGAGTTAAGGGAATATTTTATCATCATTATCAACAGCACACTATGAGAAGGGAATATTTTATCATCATTATCAACAGCACATTATGAGTTAATAAACACAATCTTGTTTTAGTGGTAGATTTGTGAATACTCCCTTGATATTAGAAATGATTTTTGCATTAAATCTTGATCATTCGTCCGATAGTTTATGAGCTAATTTAGAAGGGGATTTTATGATAGTTGCAAAGTTAATCAATAAAAACATGTATTGATTTTTGTGTATGGTGAGTGTACTTTTGTAATGGGATTAAATGGGAATAATGATTTATAAAAATTGTGTTTTCTGGATATAAATATCCAAAAAATAAATCCATGATATTGAAGGTCTGTTGCAGCACTTGATGATGATGTGTTTGGTAGAGATTGAACTGTGTGTGTGAACAGTGACGTATTTTAGACAATTATCAATCAATCAAGTGCCATACAAGCATCATACAGTTCAGATGGTGACATCATTTTGTGCCATAGTGACAATCCACCCACAATGTTCTTTCTTTGTCTTCCTGTCTGTTCTCCCTGTGATCTTTTCTTTGATTACAATATATTCCTGTTTTGCATTTCTCATCAGATGTCCTAGAAATCTGGATAATTTTCCAACAGTCATGGATAAGCGAAAAAATTCCACAAAATTTTAAGGATGCTACAATTATATACCTGTATAAACGTAAAGGGAACCGCCAGTCCTGTAACAACCATCGAGGTATCTCTCTACTGTCCATTGCTGGAAAGATATTTGCCAGAATCCTTTTGAACCGTCTTACATCTCATCTAAATGAAGGACTACTACCCGAAAGCCAATGTGGTTTCAGAAAAGAACGTGGAACAACTGATATGATCTTTGCTGAAAGACAGCTTCAAGAAAAATGTCAAGAACAACACTGTGACCTGTACACAGCATTCATAGACTTGACAAAAGCATTTGACACAGTAAGTAGAGAGGGTCTGTGGAAGATTTGGCAAAGTATGGATGTCCACAGAAATTTATCTCAATGGTGCAGCAATTGCATGATGGAATGCACGCTAGAGTTCAGGATGATGGAGAGTTATCTGAAACCTTTCCTGTCTCAAATGGAGTAAAACAAGGATGTGTATTAGCACCTACCCTATTTAGCATCATGTTCTCTGCTATGTTGGATGATGCTTTCAGAGATCTAGACCTGGGAGTAAATATCACCTATCGCATAGACGGAAAATTGTTCAACCTTCGGCGGCTTCGAGCAAAACCCAAAGTTAAATCACACACAATAAGGGATCTTCTATTTGCTGATGACTGTGCCCTAAATGCCAACTCTGAGGCTGATCTACAATGAATTATAGACAGATTCTCCAAAGCCTGTACCAACTTTGGGCTTACCATTAACACAGAGAAAACAGAAGTCATGTTACAACCAGCACTTGGCAAAAACTATCTCGAGCCCTGCATAAAGGTAAATGGTGTAGCACTGAAACTTGTGAATAGATTCACATATCTAGGCAGTACGTTATCACAAAATGCCATAGTTGATGATGAAGTGTATACTTTGGATCGCCAAAGCAAGCAGTACTTTCGGCAGATTGTACGCAAATGTTTGGCGTAGAAATGGCATTAACCTACAGACTAAGCTGAAAGTTTACAGAGCAGTGGTACTTCCAGTGCTGCTTTACGCTAGTGAAACATGGACTGTGTATAGACGTCATGTGAAAAAACTCAATCATTTTCATACAAATTGTCTCAGAAAAGTTATGAACATCAGATGGCAAGACAAGATTCCAGATACCACTGTCCTTGATAGAGCTGGTATCCTAAGCATTGACACGATCCTGATGCAGACACAGATTTGTTGGGCAGGTCATTTGGTGCGTATGCCAGACCATCGTCTGCCAAAGATACTTCTCTATTGTGAGCTAGAGAAGGGTATACGATCTCAAGGTGGCCAAAGGAAGCGCTACACGGACTCGTTAAAGGACTCACTGAAAGCCTAGGAAATAGACCACGATACATGGGAAGAACTTGCACAAAATAGATCTACATGGCGTTCTAAAATAAAAAAGAGCGCATCATCTTGTGAAAAGAAGAGAAATGCAGCAGCTCAACAGCGGAGAGCAGCTAGAAAGTCACGGATAGACCAAGATCCGTCTACAGTCGTTATTCCATGTCCAAACTGTCCAAGGACATTTACTGCTCGAATAGGGCTCATTAGCCATCTACGAACTCATAATCAAGGACATAACTAAAATTGAATTGTCAAAAGTGGATGTAACAAATGGTCATCATCATCATGTGATGGACGAACAACATCTCCAACTATTTCTTAGGTTTATTTCCATAGCTTACCTGTCAATGTTTACCTGTAACTATTGCTTACATTTATTTCCATAACTTACCTGTCAATGTTTACCTGTAACTATTGCTTAAATTTATTTCCAAAACTTACCTGTCCATGTTTATCTATACCTAACTTTTTTCTCCAGTATTTCGTGCTTTTTTCTTTTTCTTATTTTCCTGTGGGTTCCAAAACAACTCCTGTCTTACAATGCTTTCTAAGAGTCTTCATATGCCATATCCATCTATAAAATCGTTTCTTGAGTTCTCCCTCTCTCTCTCTCTCTCTCTCTCTCTCTCTCTCTCTCTCCCCCCCCCCAATAATGTCTGTTTAGTTTATTCAGTGAGTTCCTCATTGGTGACTTTATCAAAAATATATCAAACATTATTCTCTTCGCAGGCTTCTACTGATGGTGATATTTTTTCTGGTCTCCACTCTTGCTGTTCTTCTTTTTTGAGTCCGTCGATAGAAGTTGGGAGGGGGGAGTTGAACCCCCACTCCTTTTGTTAAGGACATTTTCTTCTTCTTCAGCGTTCATTCTCAAACTTCCGCTGGATCTCTCTTGTAGTAGGACGGGGAGTCCTACTAGATTTCTAGCAGGATGTAGACCAGAGAATGAAATTGCGCTGTGTCGCCGTTTAATTTGTACCAATGGCCCCACACATCTGTCTTCGGTGGTCTTTAGGATTAGAACATGACATTTAGTAACAAGGACGCAAGCACATAATGAAGTTAACTCCCCCCCCCCCACACACACACACACACCACGTCTCAATGGTTTTCTCCAAACAAGTTCTTTTGGTGTAAAATAACACGCCCAGCCCTTTCTGTCCCTTACAGAAGACGAACATGCTGCCCCGTATTTCTGGACCATCCAACAATACAGACAGATACTCTAACATTTGTTATATAGGTACACACATTTCAACCAAAGAGAGGAGTCTATATATGTTATATCAGACCGTGTTGGCTTTTATCTTTGTGTGGTCATTATGGTCTTGGACAAGATTAAATTATATTAGATTATAGCTCTTGATAGTGAGACAGACCACAGACTTGATAGTGAGACGGACCACAGACTTGATTGTGAGACGGACCACAGACTTGATAGTGAGACAGACCACAGACTTGATAGTGAGACGGACCACAGACTTGATAGTGAACGGACCACAGACTTGATATTGAGACGGACCACAGACTTGATAGTGAGACGGACCACATACGTCTAGATTAGAACAAAGAACAAACTACTAGCGTCACAGAAAGTGTCGGTTGTTTCCAAAAAAACCGGGATCTCCAGTACAATATTTACCAAGTCCTTCTTCAAAAAGTCCCGCGTGCTGATCTGACACATTCTCGCTGATATTTAATGATACACCTGATAATTAGTAGCTTTGTGGGCACGTTGTTAGTTAGTTAGTTAGTTAGTCGTTGGATCATCGTCATTGCACTCCGGACAAGTCCATAAATGCTCAGATCTTTCATTGAGTGTATCCGCCATTACACGTTGACTGACAGTCCCAGTACGTCGTTGATTGACCATCATTCTTTTTCGCCCACGAAAACTCTCCTTTCTAGCGAAACATCATTTCAAACCAAGTTCCTTTATTCTAATCATGGAACACGAGTCATCGTCACTTGTACAGTCATTTGTTCGTGCGTGTTCCCGTAGGGCATTCAAAATGTCTGCCAGATCCATCGCTCCACCAACAGCCATATTAGCAGCGTGGGCGGCAACCTATCTGCTCTCTCATTACCCCGTACTCCCGCATGTCCTGACACAAAAATAAAAGTCACTCTACGCACACAGGAATTATGCACTGCATCCAGCCACTGTTCTCGAACGTACCCCGCCTGAACTTTCACAATCATGTTCATGGAGTCACTGAGTATACAGGCATGCTCGCAGACAGTCTGTGAACAGACCCATTGCAAAGCTTTGGTCACCGCCAGAATCTCCATTGTCAAGCTGCTAGTCGTCTGAACGAATGCACCACTTTCCTCTCTGATGGTCTCCCCCCACCTTTGAGCCGTGAAAGCCTAGGAACTCCTGATGTGTCTCTCAACCGACCCATCTGTATATATAATTATATACACGTTGTGTCGCCAGCCAATGCAAATCACGATAAAGTAGGGTAAGTAAAACTAAATGACGTTGTCATGAGATGATACAGCGGTCATGGGCTAATGTCATATGGCCAGCACACAGGATTATTCCGGAGAAGGATTTAGTTTACACGAGTTTCATACATTTTACAGCATGACCACGGTAGGGTATAACAGACCTGTGTACAGATATTTGTACACAGAAAGAAAGTAAGGCCGATTTGATTTTTCGTGCAATTTGTTGGTCGGCCTTAAATTATTTTTTGGGATGCGACTCCAAGTATATAAATAGTGATGAACGAAAATCACGACAATAATCAAAAACGTAAGGAATGAAGTCCTAATATATTAAGTACAGATATCTTTAATGTTGAAAATCAAGTTTTCCAGCTATACTCGCGAAAAATTGTCAACGACGAGACATCCTGGTAATGGTTCGTTACAATCGACCGCTCTTGATCGTGGACGGACATGACAATCGACCGCTCTTGTGATGCTTAGATGGACGGATTATGACCGTCGACACTAATTGGAAATCAGCCTTCTATAATGACACACGTAAGATTTCCCCGCGATTTTCATTGGTCAATGTGTTTATACTTTGTGTCGACAGCCAATAAAAATCACTGAGAAACTCATACGCGTCATTTTATAAGACTATTTTCCAATTAGCGGACCTGTATATAATGTCGATATTCCCGTACGTTCTCATTAATCACTCTACATATCGATATATTTTTATGAACTGTTTTTGTTTGTTTGTTTGAAGGAGAAAACCACGATTTCAATGCGACTTTCTTACAACATATACTGCCATCAGATGACAGATAATTTACAAAGTAATGTTTTAGAAGCAACAAACCGTTAAATACACATTTATGTATTCCTGAATTTGTTATTATCTGCTAAATATTGGTAGTCATAGCAACTTAATGTAACAAACGGGAGCATACAAAGTCTGCATCAAACTAGTTGTGATGTATGCAGACATATCTGACTAATAGAATTCGTGCGGTATTCACTATTGGATAACAGTATCTCTTACATGTGAAGCATGGCAAAACATAGTCCGTCCAAGGGTCAAGCTAAAAGAGAAACATCTTTCACGGATGTTCAGAGACCTGACCAGAACGGCAATAGAGGTTTGTTTGTGTGTTCATTTATTGTAATATTCTTTTTTAATTCTCTTTAATTTGTCATGCTACTAATTACAGTAACTTGAAAAAAATGTATGGGGGCTGTACTTAGAAATAACAAGTAAATATGGGGGAAATATAACAAGTAAATATGGGGGAAATATAACATGTAAATATGGGGAAATATAACAAGTAAATATGGGAGAAATATAACAAGTAAATATGTGGGACATGTAACAAGTAAATATGGGGGAAATATAACAAGTAAATAAGGGGAAAATATAACAAGTAAATATGGGGAAATATAACAAGTAAATATGGGGGAAATATAACAAGTAAATATGGGGGAAATATAACAAGTAAATATGGGGAAAATATAACAAGTAAATATGGGGGAAATGTAACAAGTAAATAGGGGGGAAATGTAACAAGTAAATATGGGGAAAATGTAACAAGTAAATATGGGGGAAATATAGCAAGTAAATATGGGGGAAATGTAACAAGTAAAAATGGGGGAAATGTAACAAGTTAATATGTGGGAAATGTAACAAGTAAATATGGGGGAAATGTAACAAGTAAATATGTGGGAAATGTAACAAGTTAATATGTGGGAAATGTAACAAGTAAATATGGGGGAAATGTAACAAGTAAATATGGGGGAGATATAGCTAGTAAAAATGGGGGAAATATAACAAGGGTAAATAGCAGTTTACTTTGAACAATACATGGAGTCCACGGTTCTACCAAAAGATCTGTATCAAGGAAGGGACGAACAATAAAGTCCAAATGAAGACTACATGTAACAGCAATTTTATACAGTGTATAAGTCTGGGAAACAACAAGAAGAGACGAATAAATGTGAGAATCATATAAATGTCAGATAGTTAATGACGTTATTGACATACTTCAATGACGTTCTCTACATACTTTATTGATATTTTTCACATGCTTCTGGCTTCTAAACTAATCAAAGGTCACTTTGGCGTTAGACTTTTTATTCCTAATATTTACAAATGTTAATACTTGTGTTTTCGATTTTTATTTGTCTGCTTTACTGTACTTTCTCATCATGAAATACCATTCTTGTAGCTCTCGCCTACCTTTGTTTCTAATTGTTGTTCTATTTGTTGCTTTCAAGAATTTATACCGTATAAATTGTGTCCTGCATGTAGTCTCCTTTGATGTTTTAGTTCCATTCTATGTTTATTTGGCCCTTTCATTATAAAGATATTTGCTCGAAACGTCGATCCTGTGTATTGTTCAGCGTATAACCCTATTTTATATATATATATGTGTGTGTGTGTGTGCGTGCGTGCGTGCGCGCGTGCGCGTGTGGAACAAGATGTCGACTATGTAATCAGTGGAACAAGATGTCTAGCTATGTAATCAGTGGAACAAGATGTCTAGCTATGTAATCAGTGGAACAAGATGTCCAGCTATGTAATCAGTGGAACAAGATGTCCAGCGTTGTAGTCAGTGGACCAAGAAGTCCGGTGATGTAGTCAATGGAACAAGACTTCCATTTCTTCTTCTGCGTTCGTTCTCAAACTCCTGCAGATCAGGAGGATGTAGTCCGGAGAACGAAATGCGTTGTGTCATGGTTTGCAGCATTGCTGCGATATCTGCGCATTTCGGACTGACACATCCGACTTCAGCATGGCTTTAGGTCACTGACCCTATATGGGATGGGACAGCCAACTCTATCCCATAACCTCCTTAGTCGCCTCGTACGACATGCATGGAAGGTAAACAGTGTTGCTATTCTTTGCTCCCTTTTCGGGCTCCGACAACTCACGGGCGCCTTCTATTCTTTAGCTAATGGATCAAGATGTCCAACTATGCAGCAAGTGGTACAAGATGTTCCGCTTTGTAATCAGTGGAGCAAGATGTCCGGTTATGTGGTCAGTGAATCAACATGTATAGCTTTGTACTCAGTGAATCGTCTTGTCAAACTATATAACAATGGTGTCACAAAGCGTGTCACAAATTGTGCAGTTAATAATACAACCCGTAATGTAATTATCCATCAATATGTCCAGCTTTGTAATCAGCAAGATCTTCTTAAGAGTAGACCCAGAACTATTTCAGACATTGTCATTTATCTTGGCTGACGCAACTGGTCATTGGTGACTTGCGTGTATTTTGTGTCGTTAGCCAATGAAAAACAAGGGGAAATTCGCAGAGCCAAAATAAATGACGCTGTTTCAGATAAAGGTGCAACAATATTCTAGAGAGTATTTAGTGTTTGTTTTCTTCTCTGCATGCAAATAACAAGATTTAGTCAATGTTTTCTTTTTTACTTTCTTCTTTTCAGTATCTTTCTTCTTTACTTCAAATAACAAGATTTAGTCTTTTTTTGGGTCATTACTGCAAATAAGAAGATTTAGTAAGTCTTTTTCCTTTTCATTACAAGATTTAGTCAGAAAAATTTATTATTCTTTCATTACAAGATTTAGTCAGAAAAATATTATCCTTTCATTACAAGATTTAGTCAGGAAATATATTATTCTTTCATTACAAGATTTAGTCAGAAAAATATTAATCTTTCTTGCAATATTTTACACCGTGAAAGAGGTTTCTGGTATTTGACACTTAACAGCCTATGTTAATATGGTTTATTTGATTATTATAACCATCTTCCGCCGAAGACGGATGTGTCGGGCCATTGGCGCACATAAAACGGCGACACAACGCATTTCCATTCTCTGGACTACATCCTGCTGGAAATCTAGTAGGACCATGGTCCTGCTACAAGGAAGATCCAGCAGGAGTTTGAGAATTAACGCTGAAGAAGAATAACCATCTTAAGTTGGCCTTCTCACCTGAAACTTGCGAGCACTAACCATTATATATAGACTTCACTTTTCCTTGCGCTAGCGCACACATTTTTATCCCTTGGCGCACAGATTTTGCACTTGGCTCACAAGACTTTCCTATAGAAATGTGTGTAAAAGTTTATATAATTTAAAAAAATAGTACTGATTCAAATAGAACATGCTAACGAAGAACTTTTTTTTTAGGTAGAAGGTTTGTCCAGAAAAATTAGCGTTCGAAATTTGTCAGCCCATAGAAATACATTTCTGCTCACAGGCATGACAAAAGATAGTCTTGTCTTAGATGGAATATTTGTGGGCGGTGTTCGCGAGCACTATCGATTACATGTGGGTGGTACTCGCCCTCTGAAATTATGAGAACTCCTGATCTAAGGAAAGCGGTAGACCACGTACAGTAGCATCTATCGCCTATAACAGTATTGCTATTGCTTTGTGACCTTTTCGTCCCCCGTCACGACATATATGGTTTCGCCCGTGTGTTGGAGGGTCAGAAATGGGAGGTGAAAAAGAATAGCAACTCTGTTTACTCTCCATGCATGTAGATAGATGTGACTAAGAAAATGTTGGTTTTGGAGTTGGTTATCCATTTAGGGGTTCAAGTGGACTAGACGACATGCAGAAGTCAGATGTGTCAGGACGAAAGGTGAAGGTATCGCAGCAAAGCTGTAAACCATGCACAGCGCAATTCGTTCTTCAGACTACATCCTGCTAATCTGCAGGAATTTGTGAATGAGCTCAGAAGAAGAAGTACAAGAATCCAACGACAGTTTGAGATGGCGTGAGAGTGGTTGTCAGCACATCGTCCCACTTTCCTTAGTCGCCTCCTAATAATTGCCTGAAAATGTACGTCATATTTTCGATTTTTGCTGTTAATTTCGATAGTCGTCGTCGGCAGGTGACACAAAGTATATACATAGTCACCACCGAAAATGACGGCAATAATCACGTATGAATGTTTTATTTTATTCTGCTCGTTGGACTTCCATTGTCGAGGGTCACGTTTTTTGTCAGTGACTCCACCTGTCCAACCTATTTTGGTAGTACTTCCGACTGTCCAGATATTTGATTAGTGACTCCACAAGTTCAGCCATCTGCTCAGTTTTTGCACCTGTCCAGACCATATGTCAGTTTTCATTACAGCAACTTCTGATTATATTATTTTATCCGTACACCATTTTATCAATGCATCATTTTATCGCTACATCACTTTAGCATTACATCAGTATATCATAACATCATTTTAACATTACATCATTTTATCATTACATCAGTTTATTGTTACTCGTACATCATTTTATCATAACATCATTGCATCATTTTATGTAGTCGTCTAGCTATTTATTTGTTCCCTTCTCTGTTTATTCTTATTTTGATGAAGACTTTTTTGATCGAAACGTCTATTCCATATATTTATTCAACTTAAAACTGTCAGTTCGCTATTCTATTATTGTCCTTAGTGTCCATATTTACGTTTTCTCGCCTAGAAGCACTTATTTTTCTCGTAGTGAGTTCAGTGATTTTAAGCTCACTCTGTGCTGATAGTTTACAAGATCGCTGTGATATGTGCACCTTTCAACTCGTCGCATTCGTCTTTTTTGAAGTCTGTACACCCGACTTATATACTGTGCTGCCTGTACCACATATCACCTTTCTGAAGTACTTTTTTCTTGATAAAGATTGACCGTAACGGATTATAAACATCCTGTCTCTTCTAGCTTGTACAGTCAACCCCCCCCCCCCCCTTCCATTATAACATCTTGGTCCGGACCAACAAAATGTTTATGTAACAACATAAATTTGCTATATACAGTATAAGCATTATAGAATAAATTGCGATTAAATGAAGACATTATGAAACAGTTGGTTTAATATCATGTCTTGAACATAACGAAACACAGCAAATAAAATGGTTCGGTCACCTTATGATAATGCACCCAAACTAAATAATAAATACGAGTATATATCAAACGAATATCGGAACATATAGTCAAGTAAGACCAAGAAAACTGGGAACTGAAAAATGTTCAAATATCCATAAACAAACATGGATAGCAACTACAACGACACATCTGGCATTGGAACGATAGTTAAAGCTTCCACCCCTGCGCATAACGGCAAGTGTAGATACTATCAACCATCATTCACCTGGAGATAGACAATAAATGGTGATTTTAAATAGTGTTGTTATATGGTGAAATGTGTCTAAAAGAATGAGAAGAATTTCAGTGTATCTTGCCCATATGTTACTCTCCCACTTGTATCTCTTCCTACCTCTTGCTCGACCTCCCCCCCCCCCCAACTCTACCTTCAAGTAAGAAGCTGTCTATAAATTACGTTAACATTTTTTTGCCAATTTAAGCCCCATCCTCTTGACAACCGTCAATAGTTCAGGGGGCCCCTGCTTAAATATGTCACACCATCCTCTTGACAACCGTCAATAGTTCAGGGGGCCCCTGCTTAAATATGTCACACCATCCTCTTGACAACCGTCAATAGTTCAGGGGGCTCCTGCTTAAATATGTCACACCATCCTCTTGACAACCGTCAATAGTTCAGGGGGCCCCTGCTTAAATATGTCACACCATCCTCTTGACAACCGTCAATAGTTCAGGGTCCCCCTGCTTAAATATGTCACACCATCCTCTTGACAACCGTCAATAATTCAGGGTCCCCCTGCTTAAATATGTCACACCATCCTCTTGACAACCGTCAATAGTTCAGGGGGCCCCTGCTTAAATATGTCACACCATCCTCTTGACAACCGTCAATAGTTCAGGGTCCCCCTGCTTAAATATGTCACAAAATCTCTCCACTCTCAATCCTAAATATTTTTAGTAAAAACAGGACAAATAAACTACTTGTATCCACTTTCTGAAATTCAATTAGAGTTATGCCCCTTGAGTATGAGTTTGTTGATGGATAATAAGCCATATACTGACCATAAATGTCATTGGACAATTCGAGCATGTAATGACCACTGTTAATGGTAATCATATGTTGGTAGTTTCCTCGTGTACTTGAAAGTAGTAGTACACATTTTGTTTGTATGTTAGCAGTTTCCTCATGTCTTTGAAATTAGCATTACACAGTGTGAATTAATCAAAAAAAGGACTGCTATAACATCTTCTCAAACGAAATAATATATCCAAAATTACGTCACCGGCAAAAAAATTAGGAATTTCTCAAAAACAAGAAAATATCTTTTTAAGAACAACATTAAAGTATCATTTTTCACATGTTAAATAATTTGTACGAGAAAAATAAAGAGATTTATGTTTTATTTCAAATGCGTAAGATGATTCCTTCAGAACTTGTGTTATTTTTCGTTCCAGATACGCCTTTAAAAAAGGGATATAGTCCTTGTTACAATGGTCCAAATAAGAACAGGTAAGTTTTCTTGAACAATTTTTAAGTGTTAGTAGAAACCGCCGTGGAATGTTTCTAAAACTATTTGTTACTGGAGACACACGTAAAAATTGGAGGGAGGGGAGTGGTATCCACAGATGTGTGGTATTTTAATTATTTTTTTAATGAGAAAATGTATGATATATGAGAATGTAATGAGAAAATGTAAAGTGTTTAGTAGGTTCCATTTCATCAGAGATTTGCAAGGAAGCCAGGTAAGTGAGCATTGTTCAAATCCAACATGACCTTGGGGAAATAACAATATCACATTTAGTACTAACAAACACGTAATACACAGGATGAAACACTTCTACATAGATACATTCACTGTCAGTACTATCTGATCAGGTTCATGAACAAATACGCTTTTCTTAATCACTTGGGGGGGGGGGGGGGTTGCAGACCTTTTGGCGTAGTTCCTATTACTAAAAGTAGTGATCTTAATTGCTAAAAGGTAAAAAAAAGGGGGGAGGGAAGTTGAGGTGTTCATTAATTGGATCCACTTTTGTACTAATCGATACTGTGGTTATGCTTGCCATTATGTCGCTCATTACCCTCCACAACCGACAGATTTACACTCAACAACCTACATCATTACCCACAATAACCGACAGTATTACCCTCAACAACTCAAAGCATAACCGAAAACGAATATAAGATTATCTTGGCCACAAACTGCGCCAAAACTCTACCCATTGACAGTGGAAGACTTCCACCTCCACTTTACGGAGCATATTCATTCATTCATTTATTATGCATCCTCCCATTTGTTGTCGGGTCTTAAGTGGAGCAGAGATAAGTGACACGGTTACCTACCATGCGCGTCGTAGGAGACGAATAACGAGGTTTCTGAGTTGGATTTGACTGTCAACACATCATCACATAGGGTCAGTGAGCCTAATTACATGCTGAAGTTGGGTGTGTCAAGACGAGAGGCGCAGATATCGCAGCCAGAATATAAATCATTACAGAATGCATTCCATTCTCCGGATTACATCCTATCCTGTTAATCTGCCGGAGTTTGAGACCGAACGCAGAAGGAGAAATGTGCAGCTTTTCGACATTATAAATGGATGACGATAAGGAAGCAATCTTTAGCTGTGACTAGGTAGCTCTTGACACATGATGATGTCATAACAATGCCTTTGGCTATCAGCAAGTAGCTTTTGACACATGATGATGACATAACAATGCCTTTAGCTATTATGTAGCTCTTGACACATGATGATGATGAAATAATCCCTGCAGCTATGAACAGGTAACTCTTGAATACACATAGCCTTTCTGGCAAAATCACAGGTTCTTCTCAGCTGTGTAGCTGAGGTAACACCCGGACTTATGTAATGTCTCTAAGGCTGGGATGTGTAAGGGGGGGGGGGGGTTATAGATGCGTGTTTAGTTCCCGAAGGAATGTATTCCAGTACGACAGTATGGTGTGATATCCTATCATTTTTCTGTCCGATACGTTGATCCATCTGCAGTGCTGATACATCTAGTATTCTCCACCAACTAGGCATCTTCCACAAAAGGGAAATATGCAATGTTCACTTCCCTGTATTTCCTCGTCATCTATGACGACAAAAGTAATAAATCCAGACAAGACACACGGAGATAATGATTATTTATTTCTACAGGTGACATGTTGTCAGCCTATCCCCCAACTATCCTTATTCACCTCCTACGACATGCATGGAAAGAAGATAGTGATCTCATTCTTTTCTCCATGAACTAAAGTCCAGATCCCGTTTGCGTTCATAATAGATAAAGAACTGTCCATAATATATATATCAACATTTTATTTATATATATAATCAACATTTTGTTATGCCTGTTTTTTGTATCCCCCTCCTCTCTCCTTGTCAACAGACTGTCAAGAATTAAGGGACACCTTGACCCTGCTTGACTATGTCAATAATTTAACCCCACCTCTAAATAGTTATTTTTATATTTTTGTAGAAAATATACAGCATAATTCCCAACATCTGATAAGCCTATGTCAGAGCATATACGCCAGGTCAATGATCAGTAAGAACCAGTACATGTACATCTGATAATTTTCAAATTCACTCGGGAGTTAGACAGGGATGTGTACTATTCCCCTTATTGTTCATAACATACATAAATCACATCTGTAAAGTAGCAAAGATAACGCAAGAAAGCAATCTGAAGATTAAATTAAACACCACAATATACTCAGCACACAAGAGGACTGTCTCCAGATAACTATTCTACCCCTGATGCTGACAGGCAACAAAGGGTTTAGCGAATTAGCAAATAGATAGAGAAAAGACTGCATGTTTATTTCCAGATTCATTGACAAAATTTTCGAACTCAAAAAACGTTCTTGACGTCAACTTTTATCAATCTGCCCTCCCCCCCCCCTCAATTTATCAACAACTGTCAAATATTTTCAGCATCCCCCACCCTCCCTCCCTCTCTTCCACCCAAATAATTGCCTACGTAATTTATGAACAGCCCTAAGGTTGTATATTTTTTTTTTACATGTTTGCTACTTTATTTATTTCTCTTTTTTGTGTGTGTTTTTTGTTAAGTGCGGTGACCAGCGGTTTATACGTATTTCAAACACAAATAAATCGATCACTTTAAAAGGGATATTTAAAATCTGGATATAAATAAATAATAATGATAGTCACTATGGCAACTGGTTTGTTGTTGGGGAAGAGCGTGGTGTGTAAGAGGAAGTTGGTAGTGATAATTGTAATATTGATGTTGATTTTAAAGTGTAACAGCTGAGATGGTTCCAATGTCGTTACCTTAATTGTTAATGATACTCTTATGTGCAGTGCTATATAACCCCTATACTAACATATGGTTGCGAGTCTTGGACAATAAACAAACTGGAAAGTGAGAAATTAGAGGCAACATAGATGTGGTTCTACAAAAGAATGCTAAGAATACCATGGACTGCCAGAAAAACTAATGTAGAGGTACTGAAAGAGTCAAATGTTAAACGGACCTTAATCAACAATATAAGAAAAAGGCAATCTTCTTTTTTTTTTGGCCACTTCATGAGACAGACAGGTTTAGAGAACATAGTCACAACAGGCAAGATTGAAGGCGACAGAGGGCGAAAACGTGAGAAAATATTAGACAGTTTGACAACCTGGCACGGCAAGGAAACAACAACGAATTTGATACATAATACTGTGGACAGAGAGCTGTGGAAAGCCATGACCGCCTACGCCAGCTGGCATGACACCTGATGATGATGATGACTCTTATGTGGGGTAATTGATGTGGTGGTGTTGTAGTCTTACGTAGCGTGATTTATGTGGAGGTAACGATAGTCTTATGTGGGGTAGCTGATGTGCGGGCTAATGATAGTCTTATGTGGGGTAGCTGATGTGCGGGCTAATGATAGTCTTATGTGAGGTAGCTGATGTGCGGGCCAATGATAGTCTTATGTGGGGTAGCTGATGTGCGGGCTAATGATAGTCTTATGTGAGGTAGCTGATGTGCGGGCTAATGATAGTCTTATGTGGGGTAGCTGATGTGCGGGCTAATGATAGTCTTATGTGGGGTAGCTGATGTGCGGGCTAATGATAGTCTTATGTGAGGTAGCTGATGTGCGGGCTAATGATAGTCTTATGTGAGGTAGCTGATGTGCGGGCTAATGATAGTCTTATGTGGGGTAGCTGATGTGCGGGCTAATGATAGTCTTATGTGGGGTAGCTGATGTGCGGGCTAATGATAGTCTTATGTGGGGTAGCTGATGTGCGGGCTAATGATAGTCTTATGTGGGGTAGCTGATGTGGGAGCTAATGATAGTCTTATGTGGGGTAGCTGATGTGGGAGCTAATGATAGTCTTATGTGGGGTAGCTGATGTGCGGGCTAATGATAGTCTTATGTGAGGTAGCTGATGTGCGGGCTAATGATAGTCTTATGTGGGGTAGCTGATGTGCGGGCTAATGATAGTCTTATGAGGGATAAGGCCCGTATATAATAGCGGATTTTTGCTAAAACGTCTTTAAATTTTCCGTAAATAGTGAAATTTACACACGAAATTGGATCAAAGACCACTTAGATATTTTTTTAAAGATAAAACCACCTCCGTTATGCAATCATATATACGGCCCTGTGAGTGGTAGCTAATATGGATCTTCTGGTAAAGTGAAGGTGAAGGGCGTGATACTGACCTCAACATTTCTCAATGTGTCATCTATCAATAAAAACATATAGCTCTAATACCGTAGTCCTCAAGCATGATCGTTTACGATATAAGCCTCAGTGGCTAATAGGAATACAAGCCTTCTTAATGTCTTATTAACTATTTCCGTGAGTTTCATTGGTCACTATAATTAACTATAAGTATTGAGAAAAACATCTCCAATGAATGGGGTAAATTTAAGTAGGAAGCCAGAGGACAATTTTAAAAATTCTTGAGACTAACGGGAATTGAACCAGTCCGTTCAACGGCACCAAATCGCCTAGCAACTTGACTAACCGCATCTCCAAAAAAAGGTGCGATTTCTTCAAGCCATTCAAACCGTGCACACAAACTCACCCCTAGCGGACCGATCGAGACAAGGACTATTACAACAACAACAACATCCCGTACAAGTATTGAAATATCCTCAGTAACAACAAACATATAACATAATATCCGTATTAGTTATACAAGGGCCGATAGGTCTTCTTGGAAACATGGATAACATATATAGACAATACAATTTTACTTCAAATAATTGTTTATACAAGTAAATTTAAGTAGGAAGCCAGAGGACAATTAAAAATATTCTTGAGACTATTTGGTGCCGTTGAACGGACTGGTTCAATTCCCGTTAGTCTCAAGAATCCATGAATGGGGTGGTACTACATGGACATTTAGATGTACAGATAGACAATGAAACAGGATTTTTAAATGTCACAGAATCAGTCGGTTGTTACAAATATCCGGGATTTCACGTACAGTATTCGCCAAGGTCTTCTCCAGAATAGTCATGCCTGCTGATCTCATATAACATCACTCAACTTGATTGATGTTACAGATCATTGGTCACTTTGCCAATACTTTGTATCACGAGCCAATGGAAAGCACGGAAACGTCGGAGATATCAAGATACGTGAAGTTTCATAAGATCAACGTGAAAAACTGTCACGGAGAAAGTACTTGTTTTCGTGTTTGTACTATATAACGTTTCATTAACTTTTTTCCTCCAACAAATTATCTGATTTATCGTCTAAAGAATGAATGCCATGTTGTTATATTTGGTTCGAGCCAACAAATATACACTTTATATTTGTGCATCAGGTCCAGTTTTTATAAACTAACGAAATCCTTTGATATTTGTTGGCATACTAATTATTGTGTATCGATAAAATAAATTTGACAACTTGCAACATTACACAGGATACAATCTTAAACAGTCTGTTTTGTGTTCAAGATTACAAAATATTGCAATTTCAAGCTTAAATCATGTCAATTATATAAGAAACAATCATGTATAAATTTTGTCATATAATAGAAACATGTAAACATCTTTAAAAATATGTGTAACGTGTGTTAACAAGAAGACTTTTAATATATATCACAAATAAACGAAATTTGAAACCACTTACTGCATCTTAATGTAAAATTTAATTCATAAGTTCTATATCATTTCAAATTCACACACAAAACTTCAATTAAATGCGGTATATATTTGCTGAGATACATAATTATGACGTTGAGCATAGCTAGTGAAGGATTCATAGCTAGTGAAGGATTCATAGCTAGTGAAGGATTCATAGCTAGTGAAGGATTCATAGCTAGTGAAGGATTCATAGCTAGTGAAGGATTCATAGCTAGTGAAGGATTCATAGCTAGTGAAGGATTCATAGCTAGTGAAGGATTCATAGCTAGTGAAGGATTCATAGCTAGTGAAGGATTCATAGCTAGTGAAGGATTCATAGCTAGTAAGAATTGTGTCAACACAAGAAATCCCGAAGGAAATAAATCTTAAATGTGATACATTTCTAGTTCTTGTAACTAGATGATTGTGGATGCTAATGATAATAATAATGTTAATATTAACATCTGCAGATCCTGTACTGACGTCATCTGTTGTTTCGTGTTTATTATTTTCCTGGCTGGCCTTGTTGTTGTTGCATACTTCGGTAAGTTCATCAACTATGATGTTGTCAGATGATTCTAGAAATATGACATGCTAATACTTCAAATGTATACCATTCACACACTTGTATTTTTTTATTCCTAAAAATATTACACTCAATGTGTCACTTTCTAACTCACTCAATTCCTAAAAATATCACACTCAATGTGTCACTTTCTAACTCACTCAATTCATAAAAATATCACACTCAATGTGTAACTTTCTAACTCACTCAGTTTTTAAAAATATCACACTCGATGTGTCACTTTCTAACTCACTCAATTCCTAAAAATATCACACTCAGTGTGTCACTTTCTAACTCACTCAATTCCTAAAAATATCACACTCATTGTGTCACTTTCAAACTCACTCAGTTTTTAATAATATCACACTCGATGTGTCACTTTCTAACTCAATTCCTAATAATATCACACTCAATGTGTCACTTTCAAACTCACTCAATTCCTAAAAATATCACACTCGATGTGTCACTTTCTAACTCACTCAATTCATAAAAATATCACACTCGATGTGTCACTTTCTAACTCACTTAATTCCTTACTACCACACAGTCCATCCTGCTAAATGCAGAAGAATACGAAGAGTTACCATTTGGAAAATCGTTTTGGCGGTGATGTGGCGTAAAAGGGGGTGGGGTACCAGTCTTCTGGAAAAATTCCTAGTACTGAAAAAGTCATCTTCTGATTTTCTAAGGCTTATTTGAACCAAACCCCCAAAACTATCTATAGTTTGAAAGTGACAATCCTCAACTTTACGTTTTCAACAACCCCTCCCCCCCACACTATATTTTCGGTCTAAACAATCCAAACTCCCAGCCCAATCTGCAGCTTACACAACCAAAGCCTCAAATCTATCGTTTAATCAACCCAAACTCACAACCCCATATCTAAGGTTTAAACAACCCAAACTCATAACCCCATATCTACGGTTTAAACAACCCAAACTCACAACCCCATATCTACGGTTTAAACAACCCAAACTCACAACCCCATATCTACGGTTTAAACAATCTAAACTCACAACCCCATATCTACGGTTTCAACAATCTAAACTCACAACCCCATAATCTTCGAATTTGCCTTACACTGCTGTTGGCTGTATTTGGTACTCAGAAATTCAACACTTATTGAATAGCTATCTAAGTATATTTATCATTAACACATCCAATGTTTATCCAATAATGTATTCAATATGTGTTATATACATACACACACACACACCCATATATATATATATATATAAACAGGGCCGGTCTTAGGCCATTGCAACCTATGCGACCGCAGTGGGCCCCGCACTTCATAGGCCCATAAATTCATATTATAATTTATTTTATTATCCTCTTCCCTACCCCCTGCGCAATCCGTTTCGCATTGGGCCCGGCAATTGTTAGGGCCAGCCCTATATATATATATATATATATATATATATATATATATATATATATATATATATATATATATATATATATATACTGATAACCATTAAAAGCGTATCATCATGCTTTTGCATAAGCCACTGCACGTATTGAATTAAAATTAAGTGAAACTAATCTATTTTCACATTTATGAACTATTTGCTGAAAGAAATCTTCAGTATTTTCAAAAGAAAACCTAAGCCGCTAAATACGGTGTTGGGTCCACGTCATTCTGTTGGCCTCTAGTAAGAATAGGACTGATGTTATGACTTCGTTTTTGCAAGTAAGAGTAGTGAAGTTGACTTCGTACAATGTTTGAGTTAAGAAGTTCCGTGTATGGGCTGCTCTTTGAGTTGATGTTTGGAAACGGTTGCGCAGATGCATCTGTACAATATGACTATCTTGAGCAAGTGTTGTTACGCAAGGTTGACCAGGCTGGCGCGTCATCGTTGCTATTTGTGGCCAGGAATCGTTGGTGCACGTTTTCTATAGTGAACTTGTCACAATTGAAATGTCTGGCATTTTCTCTGGTCGCCATTACATTGACATGTGTACCACCAGCTCGCCATCGTTCTCGTAACGTCAGCTGATGCATGCAAAAAATAGTACAATACCTTCTTGCGATAGAATCTAGATAATGCCTTTTACTCGACGAAACTTTATTAATTCCTGTGCCAAATTTCAGACTGTTTTTACTTTTAATAGAGTCAGAATGTGTTCATTGTCTGTTGTGCACGCGAAGCACGAAAAATGCGAAATAACACATCACATCAACAAAGCAATAGGACTGCACGAACGTATGACTTGTACGCGCTCTGAGTTGAGGAAACGCTCACGTACATAAACATATTAAGCGTAAAAACAATTCACATTTTCGATGCTTTTTTAATGGTTGCTAGTATATTCTTCTTCTTCTTCTGCGTTCGTTCTCAAACTCCTGCAGATTAGCAGGATGTAGTCCGGAGAACGGAATGCGTTGTGTCATGGTTTACAGCATTGCTTCGATATCTGCGCCTTTCGGTCTGACACATCCGACTTCAGAATGGCTTTGGGTCACTGACCCTATATGGGATGAGACAGCTAACTCCATCCCAAAACCTCCTTAGTCACCTTTTACGACATGCGTGGAAGGTAAACAGTGTTGCTATTCTTTGCTCCCCTTTCGGGCCTGGCAACACACGGGCGGCTAGTATATAATTTCACTATTGGATTGTGTCGAAGTCTGGGAAGAACGTTGATGTGTCGTGAGAAAATCTTGCGCTCACTGGGCTACAAAATAAATATAATATGTAGTAATGCAAAATTAGATAAACAGGTTACTGGGAATACCTAACTATGAACATTTAGATGAAAAGGTATATAAAAAACATGCAATAAAACAAAACAGGACAATTTTCTACGTTGCGGTCCTATTGGAACCTTTTTCAAGAAACACAAACAACTACAACAAACACCAAACCGTAAATATATTAACCGCTACACTGACTTGATGTGTCATTTTAAATCTAATATGTGGCTGTTTATAACTCAACTAATGGCTGTTTGTTTGTCATGTTGTTACGCTGATTGTTATTTGTATTTGATTCGTTAAATAAAACAACAATTTGCGTATCACATGCCCCACGTTCCTCTGGAGAGATATAAATCAATAGTCGGTAATGAATTAATGTTGAATTATATAAATTCAAAGTTAATGGTGAGAAATGTGGTAAAATTGTTAAGTAAATAATGCTACAACAACTAGCAAAAATACAAACTTGAAACAGCCGCTGAGACATAGAGAGAAATAGACGGTTAGTAAACAACACTAGATAAAGTTACGATAAAATATGTTCCTATGGTATAATCTGTCTTGACAGACGGTTTGAATCAAGTTTATATCGATTGTAATTGAGTGAAAAAGAGTCGTCGAACATGTCTTCAAGTTTCTAAATCTTCTGATGTATATGGTCTAACCAATTTTGCACTAATCCTTTCTCGGTTCTGCTGCCGTGGGCCAGGTGAAATGCAGTCGGTATGCGTAGAATAGAGATGTTTGAAGATGTTTGAATACACAGCATCTACTACCTTAGAATAGAGATGTTTGAAGATGGTTGAATACACAGCATCAACTACCTTAGAAAAGAGATGTTTGAATACACAGCATCGACTACCTTAGAATAGAGATGTTTGAATACACAGCATCGGCTACCTTAGAAAAGAGATATTTGAAGATGGTTGAATACACAGCATCGACTACCTTAGAATAGAGCTATTTGAATACACAGTATCGACTACCTTAGAGTCCACCCCGTTGTTGTTTTGCTCTGTGTATTGAAATTAGTGCTCAATGCATAACCATCCGAATATAGAAGACATCTGCACATAATTAATTATAACTTAATTCGTTGTTTTTATTGTCGTGTTTTCTGTTGGTCATTATTTATATACTGGAGTCGTCTTGACTATTTTTGGGATGCGACTCCAAGCATATAAATAGTGAACAATGGAAATCACAGAAATAATTTTTAACAAAGTAACGAATGAAGGAAGACCTAACTAACTTTGTGCAGAGGTCTTATATCGCAGACGGCGATTCTCAGTGAAGATCTTCCACTAAACTTGGATTGATTTATGACATGTAATAACAGTGAACATTAGAAACATCGTATCTATGGACATCACCGTTCATGCTCCATTAAAATGCCAAAACGTCTTATGGATTTATCTGAACTGACATTCTGCAGAATTAATTCCACCTTTCTTGCTTGGCTTACTGAACGCAAGAGATACATGCGCATGAATCAATGTCAAGAATGCACGAATTGGAGTTGAGGATATGCGTAGCCTATAGAGAACACCTAACAAAGATTTCAAAAAAGAACAGTGGACCAACATAGAACGAGAACCATAAGCCACTATACCCTGATAGATTTACCGAAGCGGAGATACGAGCAGTTATAGACATATCCATAGGTGTTCAGGACCATAATAGGGTCCCTCCAAATTTTCTGTTTGAATTTACTGTCTTAGTCTAAAGCATTTCTTTGTTATCGCAGAATTTGTCATTTCTTCTGTAGGTGTTTATTCCCTTCCCCTAAAGAACCGATATGGTAACCTGTTAGACAGTGGAGTTCTCTGTAGGGATTAACCACCTTGTTCTATGCACTCTCGTGCTGACCAGTTATGACAGATGGATATATGGATATATAGTAACGCAAAATGAGGTAAACAGGTTACTAAAACACTTACCTAGCCTATTAATAAAAATATATTTTAAAAAACATACAATAAAACTAAACAGGACAATTCTCCACGTATCGGCTCAAATTGAACCTTTTTCAAGAGACAAACAACAGAAAACGACAAAATAAAAAACAAAATAGATGTCTATATTTCATCATATATTTCATTTCTCTTGAAAAAGGTTCACTTTGAGCCGATACGTGGAGAATTGTCCTGTTTAGTTTTATTGTATGTTTTTTTAAATATATTTTTATTAATAGGCTAGGTAAGTGTTTTAGTAACCTGTTTACCTCATATTGCGTTACTATTTGTTCATTGGGTTACTGCGGCACCATCCACTTTGTCGGACACCCTCTGACCATTTGGTTATTTATATATGGATATATAGTTGTTACGTTATATCATTTTTATACATTTTCTTTCAGCTTATGTGTATGGAAATCCTAAACTACTTATATACCCACAAGATTCTGAAGGCAACCTTTGTGGACTTGGAAGTAAAGCGTGAGTAATTCTGTGATTGTATTATAAATATAATGTATGCATGATGCAGCGTGAAGCAGTGCAGGGGCTCCTGTACTTGGGATCAAGGCTGCCATATTGGCTTATATTAAAATATATTTAGAAATAGTTCTCTTTTTAAAACAACGTATTTTATGTCAAATAATTTATATGATTTATTTAGCTTTATCTTTGCTTTTAGAATTAATTATTCCAGAAATTCATGCCACATTATTTATGTAAGGACATATGATATATATATACACACACACATACAATAAAATATTTGTTTGAAAAAATACAAATTGGTTTCCCATTCTTGATTAGGAACAAGCGTCACAACACTGGGGGCATTCCCATATATGTTCTGCTTGCCGTTCCGTCAGCCGTCTAAAAGTGTATAAGCTCAGTGTTCCAGTCAGTTGCTGATTACGCGTTCTTCTGATATTTCCGGAGAGGGAACACTTTCTTCCATCGTTTCTAGTCACTCCCATTTCTACCATTCTCTGAATATGTACATTGCCTCGTTCGACCTCCTCCTCGTCTTCTCGTAGGGTATCCATGACTGCTCTAATAAATTCAATCATGTTTCTTCTTATCTCGGTGCATTTCTCCAAGGCTTTACCAACCAACACATCGACTCTTTCGTTTCCCCTGAAAGAGTCGATGTGTTGGTTGAAAGGTATATAAAAGCAGCTTGAACTAGACAGTAGATCCATGTAATGCTCTGCGCGTTGTTGAGAAGAGTAACCCATTAAGTTCTGATCATACACTTATCTATCTTGTGCAGCATACTTTGAGAGTCTGATAGAATCACTGAGTCTGTTGGTAGTTGCGTCGCCAGCCAAGTGAGAGCTGCTGTCACCACTTCTATGTCCATTCTCATACTCGATGTTGTAGTGGGGTACGCAGCTGACTTCTCAGCTAATTTCTTGCCATTTTGGTAGGCCACGAAACCACAACCACACATGTTTCTTTCTTGTGTTACTGAGCCGTCTGTGTAAATTATCTTATCGTTTAGCCTCCAACTCTGATTTTTCACTCATGTTGTTTTCCACAATATTCAGTTTGTGTGTGTGGTCTGTGTTCGTATTTATAATCTTTTGGACTTTCACTTGAACTGATTTGTCACCTTGACAGGTGGGTTTTCATCACTTTTGGTGTATAATTTCCATGAATCTAAGGGAATTTCTGTGTGTAAATGGTGTGCAATCATTTTGAACGTACATATTTCAACAATTATTTTAGTATCTCTCATTATTATAAGAAGGACGTCTTCTTAGTTGGAATGGAGCATGGAAAATATTCCTTGTTCTTATGTTTATTGCTAGTTTTTTTGTTTTTATTTAATATTGATAGCTAGGCTTTAATAGTATAACCTTTGTACTTTATGTAGTATATATCACTTATTTGTTTGGTTACTGCGGCACTCCATTTTGTCGGACATCCTTTGACATTTTGGTTATTTATATCTGTATTGTAATGCTTTTTGAGGGGCACTATCTGATGGTAGTCTGAAAGCGTGTGAGAACCACTTAATATGCTGTCTTCTGATGTAATCAAATATCACAGAGAGTTGAAACTGTATGATCATAAACAAATAAACAAATGCTCTGTACAAGAACCCCAAATTATATTGTACATAAGAAACAAACAATTGAAACAAACAATTAAATTCATTCAGTTATTGATCATACAAGACTATGAAAAAACATCAAATCAACGAACAGTGCAAACCTGAAACAAGCAACAGAAACATGCAATAAACTGTAAAAGTCGAACATGCAACAAATGCATGAGATCAATAATTGTAAGATATTGTAATCAGGACTCTAATCGATAATTGCTATGATCATTTAAAAAAAATAATACTAACGTCCCCCCAGTACGAGTTAATGTTAACTAAGGACATACAGCAGTGACTCAGTTTGTTGTGATACAGCAGTGACTCATTTTGTTGTTTACAACTTTTCACTTTACAACTCCAAAAAAATATAACTTCTATCACGTTCTGTAGATCAAATTTGTAGATAGGACTGTGCTAAAATTTTAACATTTTAAATGTTGGGTCGATGGTGAGTTTGGGAGGAGGGGGGGGGGGTGGTGAATGGATTCGTAAACAAAAGAGCTTTCCATTTACCTTTTGTATGAGTTTTTTTTATCTTTCTCTGGGAAACCACGAGGAAATAGGGCGGGGGGGGGGGGGGTGAATATATTTTTTTAAACTATTTTTATATTTGCGTCATGTTCATTTTCTGTGTTCGTTCTCAAAATCCTTCAGATCAGCAGGATGTAGTCCGGAGAATGGAATGCGTTGTGGTATTGTTACAGCTTGCCTGTGATGTCTGAGATTTTCGGCCTGAAACATCCAATTTAAGCATGGTCTCTGGGTCACTTTTTTGACTCTATGGGACGAGATACAAAGCTCCACCCCCAGCTCCTTAGTCGCCTCTAACGACGTGCATGACAAATGACAATGTAACTATTCTTTGCCTGCATTTCAGGCCTAGACGACACACGGACATGCCGTGTTCTATTTGTCACGGAGAATGTGTCTGAACCCGTACTTATTCTGTGGTGATGTCCCTAGAACAACAGAATACGTTGTGACACGTGCGAAGAAATGGAGCGAAGACTCATACTCAAACATGTTCTTTATACAAACAGTAGCTATGGGAGTTGTTAAATAATATAAGATTATCGATTTGGGAGCTGTTTAGTGTGATGTGAAGTCATTCGCCCGCGACCAGCAGACCCTGGTTTCTAGTCAATTCGTTATTCGTGATACGTCAACAATTAGGGTGGAGGGGGGTCTGAAAATGTCAGTTATTGACAAGGGGGAGGGATTTTGACACAAATTGTCGATAACATTTTTAAATAATTCTTTTTCAAATGTGGACGTGGATTAGATCCCGTAGATGTGGTTGATCAAGTACAGAAAACATGTTTACTTGAGTTGCAAGGCTATTCGTTGCCGCAAGAACGGACCTGGCTCAATTCTCGTCAGCCGTAAGAATTGTATGGAATTTTAGGATGAATACAGGAGTAAGACAGGGATGTATGTTGTCACCACTACTATTCAACATTTACATGGAACATAATCACTAACGAAGAAAGTCTAGAGAGATGGAAGAAGATGAAGATATTCAAATAAACGATACTAAATTGTCAAAAACAACTCTGTAAATGAATTACTATTTGCAGACGATCAAAGTTTAATGTATGAGGACGAACCACATTTAGAGAGTCATGTAAACGAACTAAACTCAGCTTGCGAAAAATACAACATGAAACTTGATCGTATAGGAGAATGGTGCAGTATTTCTGGAGCTTTTGTTAATCCATCAAAGGCATCGATAACATGGTTTTCCCTAAATAATCACACAATGAACACGTCCACGCCATCGGTTACTTTGAGAGGGGATGTCCTCGAGAGAACCAGCACAATGAAGTACTCGGGGGTCATGTTGGACCGAAGTCTGAGTTTCAAAGATCATGTTGACCAGATAATTGTAAAGGCTTATAAAGGTTTTGCGGCGATGAAAGTTATGGCTGCTGCTCAATGCGAACAGAGACTGCTATTTCTGTTGTATCAGGGATTGGAGGTGGCGGTGGTAGAGTACGTACTGGCGATTCTAACACTGAATCAGACTCAAACAGAAATATTGGATAGAATCCAGAATGAGGCAGTGCGAATCATTTTGGGGTGCACGAGAGATACGTCGGCTCGGGCTATGCAATACCTACTAGATTGCCCAACTGCGGAGCAAAGAATACAAATGTGCAGGGCGCGGGACTACCTAAAAATCACCGCTGATAAAGAGCACCCTCTACACCCAGAGATTATCAAAGTGAAAGGCAGTCGACTAAAGAGGAAAGTCGTGGATGGGGCGCGCAGCGGACGTTATACGTAGTGTGTGCAGATTGGAGGATGTACTACCTGGTGCCGAATGGAGTCTGGCGCCCTCGGATTATCCAACAGCCTTCGAATGATTAATAACACTCAATAGAGAGTGCAGGGAATTGTGTCCGACAGTGGTCGAGTCGGAGGTGCTCGCTCTGATCAGTGAGAATTCTAGGGAAGGTGATATAGTTATATATACAGATGGGTCGGTTGAGAGACACATCAGGAGTTCCTGGGCTTTCATGGATCAAAGGTGGGTGGAGACTATCAGAGAGTAATGTGGTGCATTCGTTCAGACAACAAGCAGCATGACAATGGAGATTCTGACGGTGACCAAAGCTTTGCAATGGATCTGCTCAAAGACTGTCTGCGAGCATGCCTGTATCCTCAGTGACTCCATGAACATGATTGTGAAAGTTCAGGCGGGGTACGTTCAAGAACAGTGGATGGATGCAGTTAATAATTCCAGTGTGCGTACAGTGACTTTTATTTTTGTGCTGGGACACGCGGGAGTCCGGGGAAATGAGAGAGCAGATAGGTTGGCCGCACACGCTGCTACTACGGCGGTTGGTGGAGCGATGGATCGGGCTAACATTTTGAAAGCCCTACGGGAAAATGGACGAACAAATGACTGTATAAGTGACGATGACTCTTGTTCCATAGTTAGTTAGTTAGTTAGTTAGTCGTCGGATCATCATCACTGCAAACTGGACACATCCATAGTTGCTCCGATCTCTCCTTGAGTGTATCCGCCATCACACTTCTGCTGACAGTACCGGTCCTATGCTGGTTGACCATCATTCTTCTGCGCCCTCCAAAATGTTCACCTCTAGCAACACCGCATCTCAATCCCTGATCTTTAATCCTAGCCATTGAAAAGGAATCATCATCCACATTCGTCTCACTCTCGCGTGTTATATCTCTTAAGGAGTTCAAAACGTCAGCGCGATCCATTGCCCCATCGCCCTTTGCCACAATCGCACACGATGCCAGTTGATCCGCTCTTTCATTGCCTCGAACGCCCACATGTCCCGGCACGAAAATAAATGTAACCGCCTTCAAGCTCGCATTTCTCAAGGCCTCAATCCACTGTTCGCGAACGAGACCCACTTGTACCTTCTTAATCATACTCATAGAGTCACTCAAGATGCAGACCTGCTTTACTTTCTGTGTGCGTAGCCACTCAAATGCCTTGGTCACCGCCATAGTCTCCATGGTCATACTACTCGTAGTGACCGCAAAGGCACCACTTTCCTCCTTGATCGTTTTACCTGCGCACTGAGCTGTAAAGGCCCAAGCACTGCGAACATGCCTAATTACAGATCCATCAGTGTATATAATCACATCCCCCTCTTTGGTATTCTCACTGATTAAAGCCTGCACTTCTTTCTCCACAGCTGTGGGACACCATTCTCTGCATTCCCTGCTAAGTGATATTACTACTCTCAAACAAGTTTCGAAATCTGTGGGTAGACTTATCCATTCCGCACCAACTGCCACATCCTGTAATCGGCACACGCTTTGTATTACATCTTCAGCACGTCCCATCCACGACCTTCCTCTCTTGAGTCTGCTGCCTTTAACTTTCTGTATTTCGGAATGCAACAGGTGTTCCTTATCTGCATGTATTTGAAGGTACGCCCGTGCACGGCAATACTGTAATCTATGCTCAGCTGTTGGGCAGTCAAGTAGGTATCGCATAGCTCTTGTCGATGTGTCTCTTGTGCATCCCAGAATGATACGCATTGCTGCATTCTGGACTCCATATTCTAATCTTGTTCCATGATTAGAATAAAGGAACTTGGTTTGAAATGTGGTGTCGCTAGAAAGGAGAGTTTTCGTGGGCGAAAAAGAATGATGGTCAATCAACGACGTACTGGGACTGTCAGTCAACGTGTAATGGCGGATACACTCAAGGAAAGATCTGAGCACCTATGGACTTGTCCGGAGCGCAATGACGATGATCCAACGACTAACTAACTAACTAATTAACAACATGAAAATTAAGACATCAGACAGAAACTTTGAAAATCATTAGACTACCTGGCCCATTGAACATACATATTAACAAACACAACCTCAGACAAGTACAAGAATTTAAATACATGGGAAGTATTTTCACTGGACAGAGAAATTGAAACACGATGCCAAAAAGCAAACGTAGTCTCAATACCAATTGACACCACTTCTCAAACATCCGTACATCAACCTGGCAGCTAAACAATTATTGATAAACAATATATTTATACCAATTTTGTGTTATCAATGTCAATCATAGTCACTGTCCAAGACACACGAAAGACTGCAACCTGTGAGATGAGATGTCCAAAGAAGATCGTTGAGGTCAAAAGAACAAACCGCATAAGAAACGATGATACCAAAAATTGTATAGGAACTGTACCAAGCATCAAAAATATAGATAGACAACAGATTAAGTAGTTCGATCACATTATAATAATGGAACCAGATCGCATTCCTATAAAATAAGAATATCTAGGTACAGAGCGAGAGGAAGATCTAGAGACAGGTGGATCGATACCATCAGAGACATACAACAATAACATGATATTACAACAAATGCAACACATTTGACATTAGAAAGAAGAGTTTAGGCTCCCCATGACTCTTCGCGGCATTTGTGACTAGGACAAGACTATACTAAGTGTCAGTATCTATTTTGAATCACCTTTATAAAACACTGAGGCGGTTTTTGTTTTTGTTATTGGCTTTTTGTTAGCTCCTTGTTTTACTATTGCTTACTGTTTGTTTCAAGTGCGTTTATTCTCCATCTTCTGCTGATTAGCATTATTTAGGATAATCCGAAAAACGGAGTGTGCTGTGTCACTGTTTACAGAATAATCGTTGTTACATATTACATCCCCCGTAACTATATTTTCTTCTTTCAATTTTGTTAGTTTTGATGTGTTTTGTTTTTGTACAGGAATAAGAAATACCTCTTCTTCTTTGATCTTGTGGCATGTGGACGAATGGGACCAGGTGTGTTCATCGATGGATGCCCCACCCCACAGGTATGAGCCGATATCTCTAATAAGAGCATGCCTGTTTCTATATGCTGCTGATCAATTTGTCTGTCTATCTGTCGCAATTTATGTTTATCTATCGCTCCATCTATCTATATATCGATCTATTCGTCTGTCTGTCTTTGTCTGATTTCTTAATATTGTGTGAGAAAGGTAGAAATGCAGCAGCTCACCTGCGGAGATTAGCTAGAAAGTTAAGGGCAGATCACACCATTGAAAGCTATATCATAACATATGGAAGAGCAGATTAAACACCATTGAAAGCCATATTATAACATCTGGAAGAGCAGATTAAATACCATTGAAAGCCATATTATAACATCTGGAAGAGCAGATTAAATACCATTGAAAGCCATATTATAACATCTGGAAGAGCAGATTAAATACCATTGAAAGCCATATTATAACATCTGGAAGAGCAGATTAAGTACAGCAGTGAAAATCAACCTATATAAATCTCTATAATAATAATAAATAATTATTATAATACTACATATCCTTGTACACTGATGTAAGAATTCCACAGTTTAGTCTACAGTGGAAATGGAGAGGAGGATACAGGATTAGGAAAACAAATGTTACAGATATATATTGCGCACAAATTATACAGAATGTTATTATAAAATCAACAAATATAGGCATACGGGAGAAACAAAATAAATACTCATGCTGATCAATAAAAACATCTCATGGAAGTGGTGAAACATCGCCAATTTGTGTAGTTTGGCCACATGATGAGGCACGATACCTTTTCAAAAACTATACTATATGGAACTGTTGAGGGTGAAGGAAGTAGGGCAAAAGGAAGTATGAATTGATAATAGAGCACCTTATATTGATAATGGATTGAGCAGACATACTCATTGCTCTTCGTAATTTCTCACGATCAGAGGATTTTGAGATGAATAAGCATGAATTAATATCGAGTATGCGAGGGTTGGAAGTGAGGATGGGCGTGGTCCGTAGAGAAACCCTACAAAGACTTCAAAAAGAGCCGTGAACCAACATAGAACCGGAACCATCAGCCGTTATACCCTGAAAGATTTACGGAAGCGGAGATCGGAGCATCTATGGACGTGTCCGGTGTGTGAAGATGATAATCAACATATCTAATACCTAATGAATTGATAATATTAAAGACTGGACAGAATTAAGATTTTCCACACTTAAACAAGGAACTGGGAAAAGAGGATTGAAGGGATTTTTGTGTTGATATTTAAGTCAGCGTATATGAAATAATATATATATATATATATATATATATATATATATATATATATATAAGACTTATACATATTTACGTCTATGCATCTATGTGACGCCATTTCGTCACAGCCATTCTATAAACCTCTCAGTTTGTGCAGGCTGCCAAGTTTCTTTTAGCGTGATGTTCAGGACACTACATGAGACAGGGACGTTTGGAGAACATAGTCACAACCGGCAAAATTGAAGGCAATAGAGACAGAGGGCGACAACATGAACAAATATTAGATAGTTTAACAACCTGACACGGCAGGGAAACAACAACGATCTTGATACACAATGCTCAAGATAGAGAGCTGTGGAGAGCCATGATTGCCTATGCCAGCTGGCAAGGCACCTGATGATGAAGATGATGTTCAGAAGAGTTTGGATGTTATGTGTCCATCATAGTTTTGGTCTGCCTTTTGTTCTTTTTCCTGGAACTTTTCCCTCCAAGATTAATCTTTCTAAGTCATTGTGTCTCTTTATATGTCCGAAATATGTTCGCTTGATTTGTTTTTTTAGTTTTGGGGAGCATATGAGTATATATGCATAATATATATTTATTCTATGTTTATCTATAAATTTAGCCGACTAGATACATTTCAAACAAATGCTTAAGAAATATATTTTTACAGATATGTGAATATAATAATGCAGAAATATGACAAATATGCATGCAAGCAAACAATAGTTTTATCCACAATTAAATAGGCCTATAGAAGACGGATATATATATATATATATATTGGGTACATGATGAGATGAAAGGCCTATAGAAGTTGGGTACATGATGAGATGAAAGGCCTTTAGAAGACGGATATATTGTTACATGATGAGATGAAACAACATAGAATAGGTCCATTCTTTGATTGGAAATAGCAGAAACTAGACCACGTACTACGCCCAGAGAAGAAATTGGAAACACACTGACAAGAGAAGTGAAGCTAAGACAATAACTTACCTTATTCAGATTCAAAAACTCTAGATGGAATATGTGATGGTATGTATAGTGATATAATCATATGATTGCAATGATGGTATGTATAGTGATATAATCATATGATTACAATGATGGTATGCATAGTGATATAATCATATGATTACAATGATGGTATGTATAGTGATATAATCAGATGATTACAGTGAACTGATTAACTTGATGAGGTCAAGGGATTTATTAAGTGACTTGATAAGATGATCTAAGCTCCAGGCTCCAGCATAACTGACCTGATGATAATATGGGCTTAAAGTGAGTGGATCAGATTATTTCAATACCAGACTCCTTATTGACTACATGGGACTGTAAACTGACTTGATAATAAGATCTCAACACCAGACTACCTAATCTGATAACTAGGGAATTTAAAGTGACTTTTTAGATTGTCTCAACACCAGACTAACTAATCTAATAACTAGGGAATTTAAAGTGACTTTTTAGATTGACTAACTAATATGATAACATGGAACTATAAAATGACTTGATAATAATATCTCAACACCAGACTAACTAATCTGATAATTAGGAAATTTAAAGTGACTGTTCAGATGGCCTGATCTGAACACCAGACTTCAGACTAATTTCCCTGATAAAACTGGACTGATCTAAACACCAGACTTCAAACTATCTTCCTGGATAAAGCTGGACTGATCTAAACACCAGACTTCAGATTAACTTCCCTTATAAAGCTGGACTGATCTAAAGACCAGACTTCAGACTAACTTCCCTGACAAAGCTGGACTGATCTAAACACCAGACTTCAGACTAATTTTCCTGATAAAGCTGGACTGATCTGAACACCAGACTTCAGACTAACTTCCCTTATAAAGCTGGACTGATCTAAACACCATACTTCAGACTAACTTCCCTTATAAAGCTAGACTGATCTATACACCAGACTTCAGACTAACTTCCCTGACAAAGCTGGACTGATCTGAACACTAGACTTCAGACTAACTTCCCTGATAAAGCTGGCCTGATATAAACACCAGACTTCAGACTAACTTCCCTGATAAAGCTGGCCTGATATAAACACCAGACTTCAGACTAACTTCCCTGATAAAGCTGGCCTGATATAAACACCAGACTTCAGATTAACTTCCCTGATAAAGCTGAGGATATATAATCCATTTATTTGCCCATATGTGTGCCTTCATGTCTGTTCTCCAGTGATCCAGTTTATCTACCCCTGACAGGTTTGCGTAGAGAAGTGTCCAGACAGTGATTTTGTTTATCTAGAAGGTGACAGATCACAGTTGATATGTAAAGATGGCGTGAATGCTCAGGCATCTTCTAAGGTAAAAGCTGTAGAGTAAATTCTGTAATGAGTCATTTTAGAATTCCTCTGAGGAGGTAGTTTTTCTCAAAGCATTGTATACTGCAGAAAGTTGGATCTTTCTGGGTATGAAAGAAAGCACTGTTGAAACTCCCACCTGCCCCCCCCCCCCCTCTCCTTGAACATGGGGAGCAAGAGCTTTCATTGATCGCAATTCCTGGAGATTTAAATAAACACCACAGAAGAAGGATGTGGGAGGCCATTGACTCAAATAAAATGGTGAAACAAGGCATTTCTAATCTCTGCACTACATCCTGATGAGATGAAAATCTAGTAGAATCATTGTCCTGCAAGAAGAGAAATCCAGAAGGAGTTTGAGAATAAACAATAAATAAGATAGAAAAAGAAATAAATAAACAATGTGTCATTTTCATAAGATTAGTGATTTAGGGAACTCAAGGAGGTGCATACCAGGCATCCCCATAGTAGTTTTGTCTCTTTCCGGCAGAAGTGGGGTTTAATAGTCTAATAGATGTAGATATTCTAGGAATAGCAGAGACAAGATGGAAAGATGATGGGTGTACCACAAGAAAAGAAAATTTTAGTTTTATACATTCAGGAGGATATTACCATGAATGAGGGGTAGGAATACTGATCAGGAAAGAAATAGAAAAATATATCAGCGGGTACTGGACATATAATGACAGAATGATGATGCTAAAGATCAAAGCAAAACCGTTTGATCTAGCGATTATACAAACATATGCACCAACTACAGATTACACTGAAGAAGAAATAGAACAGTACTATGAAGATCTACAACAACTACTCAAACCAGTAAAATCAACAGACATTTTAATAATCATGGGAGACATGAATGCAAAAATAGGGAAAGGAAGACACAAGAAAATTGTATGGCAATTTGGTCTAGGGACAAGAAATGACAGAGGAGAAATATTTATACAGAGTTCTGCAAGGAGAATAACATGATCATATGTAATACATTCTTTGAACATGAAAATAGAAGATTATATACATGAAAAAGTCCTGGAGACAGAAAGAGGAACCAAATAGATTATATTATGATCAACAATAGATTTAGAAATAGTGTCAAAAACATCAAAACATACACAGGTGCAGATATCAGCTCTGACCATAATCCAGTGCTGTGCAAAATAAATGTCAAACTTAAAAAGGAAATAGTAAATAGAAGAGTCCAAGAACCACAGATAGACGCATCAGCACTAAAACAACCAGACATACAACAAAAATACCTTGTAGATGTAAGGAATAGATATGAACATCTAATGATAGAGTGCATGGAACAATACAGAAGGGAAAATCCAGAAGAGAAAATAGACAATAAATGGGACAGCCTAAGGAATAGTATTCAATCATCAAATGAAAATTTACCAATAAGAAATACCACTAACAAACAAACATGGATGACAGATGAAATATTAGAGAAAATGATAGAAAGAAAGAACGCTAAAAATACGCCAAAATACTCAATTATAGACAAGGAGATACGTAACATGTGCAGAACAGCGAAAAAACAATGGCTAGAAACAAAATGCAGTGAAATAGAGGAGATGTCCATACAACAGAAGACAAAATTAATGCATAAGGAGATAAGGCTGATCACAAATAAGAAAAATTCTATAAATGGGGTTGGCTGCATTAAAGATAAAAATGGTAAAATAATATTTGATAAAACAGAATCACTCACAAGATGGGCAGATTATGTAACAGAACTGTTTGACGACCAACGGAACAAAAAACCAACAATACACAACAATGATGGACCAGCAATACTGAAATCAGAAGTAGAACATGCAATAAATTCAATAAAATGTGGAAAGGCTGCAGGTTCGGACAACATAACAGCAGACATAATAAAAACTCTAAATGAGTTTGGTGTAGATACTATCACAGAAATTTGCAATGACATATATGAAACAGGCCATATACCTAAAGACCTAACATCATCAATATTCATACCACTACCTAAGAAGCCCAGGGCTGTGGACTGTACAGAATATAGAACAATAAGTCTAATGAGCCATCTAACTAAAATACTTCTCAAGATAGTACATGAAAGAATTAAGAATAAGATAGACATGGAGGTCGGTGAAGAACAATTCGGTTTTAGGAAAAACAAAGGAACCAGAGAAGCTATACTGAGTATTCGGCTAGTGATAGATAAATATATAGAAGTCCAAAAAAGTATCTATATTTGCTTCATAGACTACAGCAAGACATTTGACAGAGTCCAACATGAAAAATTAATCAAATGTCTTCAAGAAATAGACATAGATGGAAAAGACATCAGACTAATTAGAAATATATATTGGGAACAAACTGCATCAATAAGGTGTGAAAACAGCTACTCACCATATATAGAAATAAGAAGAGGGGTAAGACAAGGATGCATTTGATCACCAAGCCTATTTAATATCTACACAGAGAATATCTTTAAAAATATAGAAGAAATACCAGGACTCAAGATCAATGGGAAAATAATAAACAACCTTAGATATGCAAATGACACTGTTCTTTTGGCAGAAAGTGAACATGAACTACAAAGACTAATAGATCAAGTCAATAAATCAAGTAATGAATATGGACTGGATATAAACATTCAAAAAACAAAAACCATGATAATCAGCAAAGACACAGAAGAACAGGAGGTAAACATAAACATACAGGGAGAGAAACTACAACAAGTAAAACAGTATCAATATCTTGAACACATAGTCACAAATAATGGCAGATGTGAAACAGAAGTTAAAAGGAGAATAGGAATGGCTAAAAGTACCTTCAATGACATGAGGAAATTATTAATATCTAAACAAATTACAAACAAGTTAAAAATGAGAATTATAAAATGCTACATCTATTATATATTAATCTATTATCTAATTATAATATTAATATATTATCTATTATAAGACACTTAATATGAAGAAAGAACTACTAAGAGAAATAAAGATAGGCAAATAAAGTTTGGACACATTAAAAGACCTTACTTGAGGGTAAAGTCAAAGGGAAGCAAGCAAGAGATAGGCAGAGATACAAGTGGTAGAGTAACATCACACGATGGACAGGTTACAGTCTAGCAGAATGCACCACCAAGACAAGAGACATGAGATGTTGGAGATATGTTGCAGCCAACCTTCGTTGCGGAGACGGCACTTGATGAAGAAGAAGTTTAGCCTGTTGACTGTATAACTTCCTCACCCTACCCATCATTCATCACTTTCAACTATGTCCTTGAGCTATTCCAAACTTCTTCCATATTTTAATAACAGTATTTCCCACTGGTGGTGTCCACAGTGCTGTCAACCTTGATGTCCCCTTCAACATTTGTAGAAATAGCGAATTCAAAATGTTCCCCATTATTCATTGTCATCAATTAAGTGGAGTTTAGTTAGAAAATTGTCTCATGTACTATATGCAGTAAGGTTAGTGAGGGTCATCATGATTTTATTTTCATTGTATACATCTCAGTAGTTTGCCATTGCCATTCATCATGTTTATTACCATATAAAAAAGACAGAAATGTATACACGCATTGCAGAATTGATTATGAATGACATTCCTGGAAATATTGAACAAATGTACAAAGAACCACACATTGTCTTTGTTCATAATATATTAAAACTTGGCTTTGTTCATAATATATTAAAACTTGGCTTTGTTCATAATATATTAAAACTTGGCTTTGTTCATAATATATTAAAACTTGGCTTTGTTCATAATATATTAAAACTTGGCTTTGTTCATAATATATTAAAACTTGGCTTTGTTCATAATATATTAAAACATGCCTTTGGAAAACACTTTCCAATATTAATAAATATGTTTATATGTTTGTTTACTGCTTCGTCTGTGTCCGTTCTCAAACTCCTGCAGATTAGCAGGGTGTAGCCATGAGAACTGAATGAATTGTGTCATGGTGTACAACTTTGCTGTGATATCTATTAGACTTACGTAAAACACAGGTTTATATTCCGTTTCAATGGGACACCACAGACTATATCTAAAACTAGTGGGTAATGATGGGCAATGGTGAGCACACAAGAAATCATAAAAATTACAATACACAAATCACATTCAACGTTTCAACCAAAAGGTCTTTATCAAGACACAAACAAAACATCAAAAGACGACGAATGGAAAAATTATCACAACGTCCAACGGAAATATGGAAATGATATCATATCATTTCCATATTTCCGTTGGACTTTGTGATAATTTTTCCAACCCTAGTCTTTTTCAAACCCTTAAATTTCGGTAAACATAGTCGAAACCTCGGGCTGGAAGCAACATTTTTCAGAAAAAATATGTTTAAAGAAACAGAAGAAAAAAGAGAAAGAACACAAACAAAAATGTTCTGTTGCTGTGATATGATCGCTTCAAAAGTCCAAATTCCTGAGAAAATGTTTAAAGGATTGCTTCTTCTTTTTCTTAATGACCATCTGCAACATGTAAAAAGGCCATACATACATACATAACAAGTGAACTTGAAAATAATCTGTTGGTCAGTGGGCGAGTGACTTAACACCTCTAAGAACATCCCATGGCAGTGGTGAAGCATTGCAAACTTGTGTAGTGTGGCCATGTTATGAAGTACTCTCCAAAACTATCCCACAGAGTGCAGCTGAGAGTGGAAGAATAAGAGGGGGTAGGAAGTATGGATTGATAATATTAAAGAATGAACAGGATTAACATTCGCCACATCTAAACAGGTGACTGCATAGGTGTCGACTAGTACAAATCTTCCTTATTGATACGGATTCGGGCAACAAAAAAACCCAAAAAATCCCAAAATTTTTTTAGACAGAATAAAAGAACCATTTGGCATTAAATTTCCTAGTAATTATTACTGAAGCTAGCGTTTTTTTTATCTCCCACACACGTATAGATGGAAATAAATTATTTAAATAAATTAAAATAAAACAAAGGAAAGTTTTTGGGGTTGCTAAATAAGGATGTTTTTTTTTATTGAAATACAGAAATAAATTGTTAAAAATCAATCAATCAATCAATAAACCCATAACCCTTCAGGGTCGTAGTGGTACCACATTGGATGCTTCAGCACACAGAGTCCTCCAGCGAATTCTATCCTCGGCAAGGTGGATGAGTGTGGAAATATCTAGCCCTGTCCATTCCTTGATGTTGTCATTAAAAATACAGATTTATGAAAGAATAAGTTGACAGCTGTGGAACTGAGAACAGGGAGTCATGGTGAAATTTGTGTGTCAATGTTTGCAGAGTGTCACACATACAACCCTTTAGAGTTATGGGTTTGATGATGATGAACTGTTAACATTACACTATCACAGTTATGTATTGTTATGTATAACTCTATCATTAATTTTTTGTTAATTTGGTATAACTATTTTATTTAATCAGAGTATTGAGGAGCTAGTCTATAGCAAGGAATGTGCAGCCTATTACTTCAAAAGCGATCAAGGTAATTATCACATTTTAAATTGGGGTAGAGAACCTACCCGATAGTTGATAGTGAGCTTGCTTATTATCAAAAAGTTACAGTGTAGCAAGCTCAAAATCATGTCCGGACACACAAAAATTCAGGGTTCTCATTTCACATCAACTGTTCCTCTAGTCAATACAACTGTTCCTCTAGTCGATCCAACTGTAAATGGGTGGGTACCTGATACATGGGTTGGGGAAGGAAAATACAGCAAGGTAGAGAACTGGTGACCCCACCTAATAGTTTCTGTGACTTAGTACATGAGGTATATGTATATACTTCATATATCTTAGTATATCTTTATTCCTCACGGCAGGTTGCTGCCATGGGACCTACCTTCACCTTTAGAGATCGCATCACTGAAAACAACTTTCAGTGTATATAACCTTAGACATATGATAGGAAGACTATTGGTGTGCCTAAAATGCAGTTACTGGTTTATGCTTCTTCTTCAGCTTACATTCTCAAACCCACGTTGGTTCTTTTTTGTAGTAGTACCATGGTCCTACTAGATTCTCAGCCGGAGGCCAGTAGAATGGATATATGTTGTGTCTCTGTGTTATTTGTGCATGGCTCAAAACATCCATTCTCGGTGGTAGAACCCGATTCATAGCAAGACATTTACTACTAGTGAGCAAGCCAAAGTATTTGGTGAACTCCCCCCCCCCCTCCCAACTCCAACTTAAATCCTCCTTTCTCGTCTTTTTTGCGACATTCAGGGGAAGTAATAGTTTTACTATTTGTTGCTTTTGCTCCCTTTTTGAGTCCCAGAAACACACAGGCAACACATTCAGTAGTTTGCCATAGAATACCAGATCTTAGGGCAGATGTCACCTATTTTCAAAAACAAATAGGGTAGTCTAGGGCAATATTGTGTGCTTCTCACGTTTTAGCTTATCTGACAACTAGACTTAACTATGAGAGACTAAACTGCCATCAGTGTATGCCATGTGATCCTTGAAGAGTGGTGCTACAGTGGATACCATCCCACTGTGACATACCAGGAAATGAATAGGCCGATTATGCTGGAAAAAGATGGAGCAACATAGGAACACAAAAAAACAACTGTCAGGAAATGGGGACTATCACCTATTACGAAAGTTGACTATCTATACTATCACTACCTTGACAGAGCTGAACTGGTTACCATCTTCCAGATTAGGACAGGACTCAACAGACTATGCAGTCACTTAAATATATTAAACTGGTTCTATCACCCCTGCTTCCATGCAGCACAGATACCAGAACATATTCTACATTACACTAAACCAGTTAAGGGAGAAACAATGGCCTACAGAGACGGATATCCACAGAAAGATGTATGGGAGCACTGAGAAACTTTTAAATACAAGAGCATTTATCAAGAGAACTGGACTTTCTGTGTAGACATGTTAAACTGTGAATGAGAGGAAAATTTACCGTAACATATCAAAATTAAGTATATATAATTAAGTACCGTATATATATACATGCATTGCTTCAGAGTCATTAGTAGCCTCTCCTTACGTTATTCCACCTCCAGTTGTCAACCGATGTTTGCCCATATCAAGACTGTTAGAACTTGGCAACAAATTTGTCACTGTCGTTGATTCTAATGGGACACAGCATAATGTTTCTGACAGTCAAGGAAACCCCATTGAAAGTGAAGCCTTGAATGCTGGTTTGACGTAAGTTTTTGTTGTTGTTTTTTTTTGGGGGGGGGGGATTTGTTCATGTACTCCCACTAAATCTCTCTTGTAGCAAGACAATAATCCTACCAGATTTCCAACAGGGTGTAGAATAGAAATATCCTGTTTTCTTTTCATTTGTGCCGACCGTCTGACACTTCTGACTTTGGCACTATAACTAAATACATTCAGTATTTTAAGTGAATAGTGGACATTCGCACCCATATTGCTAGTGGACCAGCTGTACAAGAGAACTGGTTCTTATACTGTACACTGAACACCAACCTGAAAACTAATCATAGTTCAATCATGATTGACCTTGTGTTGGCTCTATAGGCATCACAATCAATATAGCCACAGATGCTCACAAGTTCGGGGTCTATTTCTATTAGCTAACATATTTAACCTTAAATCACTATATGACAAACAGAAAGAAACACTACTATTTTCATTGATGACCACAACAGGTGAAAGAATGCACTTATCTTGGAAGCATCATATAATTAAATGAGAAAAACACCAAATAAATCCAATAGTATAGATGCAACATATACCAGATCTTAGGACAGCTGTCACCTATAATAAAAAATGGTACTGTACCAGTTCACATGTCCATAATTTTAAGTAAAAAAATTATATATTATTTAACGAAACAAACTTTTGCTAAAGGCGCATACAATGCAGCATCCATCGATATGCGTGCAACGTACTGAGAGACCTCGTCTTCCCCCTCCCCTGGAATACCCTTTGGGGGGACCACTTTCACTAGTAGACAAGCCTTGTTTATTTTATCTCCAAGTATTGGAAGCTGTGTTATACAAACCTATTATAAAAAAGTCTGAATGATATAACATGATATGGACACATTAGACTGTAATGAACCTCAAAAACAAATATGTGAACATGAACACACAACTGCACTATCTAAAACGATCATCATAAAACCACTATGCTATTAATGTCAAATTTGGTCACTAACAACAAAAGCCAAAAGAAAACTTGTTACAATAGAAATAACTTGTCTGCATAGATATCTTTGAGTAACAAAATAAGACAATCAGAAATGAAAACATCTGAAGACTAAAAAAAATTCCAGAATCGATTTCTTCGGAGAGTAAGGCTATTAATGTTTTATAATTATTCCTGGACAATAATTTCTGGCAAAATTGTATTGATGCACCACATAAGCTGAAAAATGTTAGCTTGTATTATCCACAAGTTTCTCCACACTCTAGAATAAAGAATTTGTGTGTTCTGTGTGTGCTTTTAAATGTAATAAACATGTCAGTGACTTTCCAACCATGACATACAAGGACATACCTTTCAAATTATAAAGACAAATTTTCGGTGCAATTATTGGACCACTTATCTGTGCCTAAAGGAAAGTTCACTATCATGCTGGGGGGAACGGGGGCACTGGCAAATAATGCAAGAAAACTGAACAGCTTAATATCAGTAAATATTATATAACAGAAAAAAATGTTGTCCTATGTTTTTAAATACATCGGGCATGTCCTATGCGCAGACACCAACAGAATACACCACCAATATCTTGAATGGATACCTACAGGCAAAAGAGCAAGTGGTATACCATAAGAAACACTCAGAAGAACAATACTTAGAGAAAGCAAAACAACCAATATTCATACTATTCAAGAACTGAACAATTCAAGAATAGCTTTGAACAGACAGAATTGGAGAGATCTGACCTCTGCCCTATGCGCTAACTTCAGCGCAAAAGGAAAATGAATGAATGTTTTTAAAAATAACTAGAGATTCTTAAGATGTATTTGAGTGTCCTTTTTGTGTATTTTTTGCTGAGGAGCCCAGGGAAAGGAGTTTTTAAAAGCCAATTGGCCAGGGTTCAAATGGTTAAGTGATTTTCACGTGCATCCAGACTACCATCAGATAGTGCCCTTCAAAAAGCAATGCCATACAGGAACAATGGATACACAGCAGCCCATGCAAAAGATGGATTGCAGAAATAAAACAAAAATATATGAAGCAGACAAAAAAGGATATCTCCAGAGAACTCTTCTACATCTGATGCTGCAAAGCATAATAATAATAAATAATAATAAGACCCATATCCTGTCAGGATTGTAGGGGTGCCACACTGCAGGCATCAGCACACAAAGCTCTCCACACATCTATGTTCTCAGCCATTCGGAAGGTTGTAGAAAAACCATGTCTAGATCATTCCTTGCTGTTATAAATCCATGATTGTCTTTGTCCCCTCTCTTCTCCTTCAACCCTCAGCAGTTCCTTGCAAAATAATTTTGAAAAGTGAGTTGTGTCTCGTTACATGTCTAAACCAATCAAGTTTATGCTGTTTAACACCTGTCAAAAGTGGTTCTTGATATCCTGCATGCACATTTGTTTATTTGCTGCTGAACAAATATATTTTGTGTGTGTTCTATATCAATCAATCAATCAAGTGTCATGCTGAGTGGCATAGGCAATCATGCTTCTCCACAACTCTCTGTTGCTTGTGTTCTTAATAAGTTCAGTTGGTGACTTCTTTTTGTGCCACAGATGTGACAACCCATCCAGAAATTATCTCTTTGTCTTTCTCTGTCTCTTTTCCCCCGTGATCTTTCCGGTGGTTACTAGATGTTCAAGTTTACCTTCTTCATCACATGCCCTAAAAATCTTGATTGTCTGTTTCTAATTTTCACTATAATTTGTCTTTTTAGTCCAGCATCTCTGAGATCTGCTACATTAGTTTTCTTGGCTGTCCATGGAATTTTCACCATTCTTCTTAAAAGCCGCATCTATTCTGGTACAACATATGTTGATAGTGTTGATATGTTGATAATTATTAAGAGATATAACACGCGAGAGTGAGATTAATGTGGATGATGATTCCTTTTCAATGGTTAGGATTAAAGATCAGGGATTGAGATGCGGTGTTGCTAGAGGTGAACATTTTGGAGGGCGCAGAAGAATGATGGTCAACCAGCATAGGACCGGTATGGTCAGCAGAAGTGTGATGGCGGATACACTCAAGGAGAGATCGGAGCAACTATGGATGTGTCCAGTTTGCAGTGATGATGATCCGACGACTAACTAACTAACTAACTTTGTGCTGTATACATCTATTTTGTTTTCTGTGACTGAACTATTATGCAGACAAAAGGATGGAATTTGATTGAACTTATCCTCAGAAAAGAGCCAGATGATTATTACAAGAGTTGTCCTAACATTAACCCACGAGGGCTAACAGAAGTTTTGGGCAACCAAGAATTTCATAACAAAGAATATTAGAGGATGAGATGAAAGTGATACACAAAAACTGGAGTGTACTCTGAGATGAAAGTGATACACAAAAACTGGAGTGTACTCTGAGATGAAGGTGATGCACAAAAACTGGAGTGTACTCTGAGATGAAAGTGATGCACAAAAACTGGAGTGTACTCTGAGATGAAAGTGATGCACAAAAACTGGAGTGTACTCTGAGATGAAAGTGATGCACAAAAACTGGAGTGTACTCTGAGATGAAAGTGATGCACAAAAACTGGAGTGTACTCTGAGATGAAAGTGATGCACAAAAACTGGAGTGTACTCTGAGATGAAAGTGATGCACAAAAACTGGAGTGTACTCTGAGATGAAAGTGATGCACAAAAACTGGAGTGTACTCTGAGATGAAAGTGATGCACAAAAACTGGAGTGTACTCTGAGATTAAAGTGATGCACAAAAACTGGAGTGTACTCTGAGATGAAAGTGATGCACAAAAACTGGAGTGTACTCTGAGTGACTGAGCAAGGTGGAGAGAATTTATTGTTGTTTTTCAGAACTTAAATTTTGAGAATGAATTGGGACATCAATTCTGGAAATAGAGTCAGCCAGAGGAAAATCAAGGTTATAATGGATAGACACCACATCAAGGATACACTGCGCAAATATGAATATGATGTAACCAATGCAACCCATCTTGCTTTAATTCATAAACTAAATCTTCTGTATGTAACAGCTGGTGTGAAACATCCACTTTGAGAAAGAAATACATAGAACATATAATAATGAATACTTATATTTTTTCTCCCCCACTCCTCAGAGTTTATGAGCAATTTCTCCATGCAAAAGAGTTTGGAGAGAAGATCATTGCCGATGTTGTTGCCTCTTGGTGGATGATCCTTATGTAAGTAGTAAAGAGAAGCAAATCTTGTTTTTAATCTCTCTGTTTTGCAATGTTAGAATGTATGTCTTTATTTCTTCTTCTGCATTTGCTCTCAGAAGAAGGAGAAAGAAAATCAAATTATATTCATTTAATGTTATAGAAAAATATTTCCACACTCATCCGCATCGCTGAGGATAGAATTCGCTGGAGGACTCTGTGTGCTGAAGCATCCAATGTGGTACCCCTACGACCCTGAAGGGTTATGGGTTTATTGATTGATTGATTGATAGAAAAATAAAAATTTGCTAAGCAGACATGTTTACATGTAGGAAATACAAGAACATACAATCTAGGGCTGTCAGATTCATAATCATAAGTTGATATATGATCTTTTATATCCCTACCTTTTGATCTCTGTCTGTGATGAAATCTTATATCTGGAAGAACACACATTCTAGAACTGTCATGTTCATAAAAAGAATACTTTCTCTATCCATATCTCTGTCTGTGATGAAGCCTCATGTCTTGAAGTGATAGGAGGGAAGCATCCTTTTTATCTGCAACATTCCTGGTGATCACAAGAAAGTCATTGCACAGTTCCTCCCAGAATAGAAGATCGTCCAAATTTTAGATGTACACATGACATCCACATTGACAAAAACACACATCTTGGACTTAGAAAATCTTTGAAAATCATTCCAATAAAATAAAAATTATAGAAAAGCATAAATGCATGGCCCACAATTATTGCACCTTGTTTATTCAGTATCACTCAGATGACATACTGGTTTCTATTTGTACCATGTAAATGTAGCCATGAATAATTCTCACTGTCTTGGTCACTATCAGCCTGACCACAAATGCAGATTAAAATGGAGCTCAAACTAAAATTAGAAAATAAGGATGACATACAAGCACTCCATCGGGGTTCTTTTACCATTGTTTTTTAGTATTCATTTTCAAACTCGAACAGGATATAGTCCAAAGAACAGAGATGCATGTGTCACTGTTTTTAATTGCAATAATTCCATAACACATCCAACATCAGCAGGTATCATCATCATATAGTTAGGTCCATTACACATCCAACATCAGCAGGTATCATCATCATATAGTTAGGTCCCATGGAAGCAGCCTGCCTTCGGGAATAGGGATAATTCTTCTTGTACTACGACACAGCAATTATTAGGTGGGGTAGTGAGTTCCCTTCCTTGCTGTCTCTACCTCCCCTAACTCATGTCTCCATTTACAGCTGACACGACTGGAGAAGCGGTCATGTAAGTGAAAATCACGACCCAGTTTTTTTGTCATGATGTGGTTTCGAACCTGGCATGCTGTAACCCAGTGATAGTAAGCATGCTCAATATCAAATAGTCTACCATGCTCCTTTCATCATATAAGTAAATAAAAAAAAGGAAGTTTCTTAGCATCAATATATTTTCTCTATTAATATCAAGTTGTTCTTTTTTTTTTTCAGTGGTTTCATTGTTGCGATGGTGATCTCCCTTATTTGGATAACTTTGATGAGATGGCTTGCTGGTTTCATGGTTTGGCTGACTATCTTGGCTTTTGTTGCCATATGGATGTTCTGTATGTTGGGGTTTCTCATTTCACAGATTTTCAATGATTTAAAGTAAAGTGTGTATTAGTTCATGTAAAGATATATCATTCATAAAAATTATCTAGCATAAAAAATTAATAATTTTCTGTGAAATAACTTTGAGCCTAAAATATATTATAATATTTTGTCTATCAATTTGTAGATTTATTTCATCCAGAATGATATTAAACGGGTTCTGTCCCAGCTGTAGGGCCTATGTATCACATGATTTTAGTTAAAGAAAGGCTAAAGAAGATTTGATAATTCAGTAGTGAATTATAGTAACAGATATGTCAAAGTAAATATCATAAATGAGTAAATATGTGATACATGATTGAGGTAAGCAGCTATAGAGATAATTTCTAGCCATACCAGAATGTTTCTTTTTTCTCATTTGGTGCTGCCTCACAAATATATGTTGTACTATGGTCTCCTTTGATCTAAATATTTCCTTTTAATTTTGCAGTGACAGCTGCCAGTTGGTACTTGTATGTTAACTCCAGAGGTAAAAATGAATCATTCACTGTTTATCTAGTCTGGAGAATGACCTTTGAGAAAGAAAAGCTCTTTCTGGCTGCAGGTAAAATTATTAACTCAAACTGTCATATTTTGAGATGGTGGTATCACAATATTTTTTGTTAAATTAACAAAGTTATTTTTTGAACTGTTACAAATTCTAAAATACCTTATTATTCCCATAAAAATAAATGCCAGATATTCTTATACTGAAATTTAAACATATATGAGAATAATAGACAGAGATTAGTATATTACATACAACTGTCAGTTGTACAAACTCCATATTTTATAGAAAACATGAAATTTATCATGGGATAACATTCACCAGAAGTATCTCCTGCAGGAAACATATTGAAAATGTGCTTCAAACAGCAAAGAGAAGAACCAATGATATCGAAGTCATGGCAGTGACAGACATGCAACAATTGGTTATTTTTTTCTGCTGCTATGTGTCATTAATTATGGAATCAGTCAGCTTACACTTTCTAATCTATCCACTTATTTCTGTGAGAGAATGTAAAATAAGATAATGAGGGCAGTGATAAAATATACTGAAGATACCCCTATCAGCTCCATGAGATTTTTGTTAAATTGGTCAGCTTAAGCTACTACATGAAGTGACCCATGTAAGGGTATACATTAATGCAGACAAAAATGAATGATACCAATGCCTAGATGATAAAATGGAAAATTAATCAAGAGTGGAAAGTCATGGATGGCAGAAATAGAGGACTCATTGCTCAGATTACACATATTGGAAGAATTAAGAAAAGGTAGTGAGTGGGTGGTGGTTGATAAAGAGAACAAGATTCTGATAAATGTTGTAATATGACCGGGGAAAGTGTGCCAGAAATAGACCACTATCAGGACATAGGTGACACTGCAAGTACTTGTCCATTTATACTCAAAGCTACAAGACACAATCATGTACACAGATGACTCTATCAGAATAGAAATTAGCAAGTGTGAATGAGGTTTTGTTGCCTACAAGAGTGACAGGAAGGTGCTTGAGACATCATCTACCTACTCCACTAAAACATCCAGATAATGGAAATAGAAGCAGTGACAGCTGCACTCAGTTGATGAATAACAGAAATACCAACTCACAAAGTGATAATTTCAGACTCCCAAAGCATTCTGCAAAGATAAAAAGGTGCAGGTTAAGAACGGATCTGGTCACTTACAGAAAAACTCTGCTGCCCAGGTATTAAATGGATATACTTCCTTGACATGCAGGGTTCAGAGGCAGTGAAGGAGCAGACTCACTGGCGAGCAATGCTGTGGTTGATGGGACAGTAGCTGTGGTTGATGGGACAGTAGCTGTGGTTGATGGGACAGTAGCTGTGGTTGATGGGACAGTAGCTGTGGTTGATGGGACAGTACGGAGAAAAGATAGGGTTCAATTTACCAAGACCAGTCATTGATTTACTACAGAGTGAAGAAGATAATACTGGAAGTGTTAATAAGCGCATTCAAAGAGTGACAGAAAATAAGGTTGACCAGAGGGGGAATGTATCCTCACTGGAAAGATTTGAAGATCACATAACCAACATCTGACTGGGACTTTGGAGACATACTCTTGAATGGCAGATGCAACAGAGAACAGAACACTTATAAGAATTTCCTGTCTGCCATGAATTGATACTAGGTAGTGATCATCATCAGGTGCCATGCCGGCTGGCGTAGGCGGTCATGGCTCTCAACAGCTCTCTGTCCCAGTATTATGTATCAAGGTCGTTGTTGTTTCCTTGCCGTGCCAGGCTGTCAAACTGTCTAATATTTTCTCACGTTGTCACCCTCTGTCTCTGTTGCCTTCAATTTTGCCTGTGATTATGTTCTCTAAACCTGCTTGTCTCATGAAGTGGCCAAAAAAAGAAAATTGCCTTTTTCTTATATTGTTGATTAAGGTCCGTTTCGCATTTGACTCTTTCAACACCTCTACATTAGTTTTTCTGGCAGTCCATGGTATTCTCCGCATTCTTCTGTAGAACCACATCTCGATACTAGGTAATACCTGCAGTAAAACTGAAATCCAACAGGCAAAACTAGGAAACTGGGTGATGACATTTTGTTAATTACTGTAAACACACCCGATAACGCATAAGAGTCAAGACAGAGATTGAGGAAAAAGAAATATGCTTACAGCAATAAGACTTCATGATTTGAACTGATGGTGATAATGAGAAATATTATGATAATATTATAAATATCTTATTTTAATTATTTCAAATAAATAATTTTTTTATGTAATTCATCAACAGGAATCATATTTGGCGTTGTCATGGTGATCGTAACACTCATCCTGTTGTTCTTGTGCCATAGGATCATTATAGCAGTAGCCATCATCAAACAGGGAAGCAGGTCAAAGGATTATATTATGTGTCATTTTCTGTTATTTTTCAATAATAATAATAATAATAATGATAGGGTAGCTGGGAGAAAAATGTTGCACTTTTCATGATTTAGTTATTTCTGACAACTAGACACTATGAGAGACCAAACTGCCATCAGTGTATAGCTTATCCATCCATCTAACATTAGTGAGAGTATTGAAAAGATACAGCTACATGTACACAGTAGAATGAGAATTTATGAACATATGCAAAAAAATAACTGTCCCATTTTTCGGGGCAAAGTGGCGCAGGCAAAAAAGATTACACAAGCCATTATAAAATTGAGGGAGATCACCACTGTGACAGGTCAAACACATCGGCAATGTGTAAATGTGTGCTAAGAGTAGATAGAATCAACAAATAGATCTACCGGGTAGTTACGTAATTTTAATCTGAAAAAATGTTTGGATAAAAAATAGCTTGTAACTTCTGTTTTAAAGCTATCAATGTCTTTCTAAGATTTGATGATCATTATAACCATATATATTGGTCTCTCTCAGCTTTAGATCAGCATTTTTTCATATATTTTGAATGCAACACTTTACCCTAAATCACATTGTTAGCAACTATCATAAATTCTGATGATAAAACACAGTAGCCTGACAAGATAATGTGCTTAATTACTTAACAACACAACATATATTTCAGTCTAAACATTTAAAAAGTCACAATATTAATGATAACAGTAGATAGAGTGTAAAGAAGTTGCAAAATAAACAGACGGAATATCACTAAGACTAAGGGATAATGAGGTATAAACACGAAAACATACAAATTACTATACACAAGACATTTTCAATGTTTCAAACCATTAGGTCTTTCTCAAGAATATATAAAAGAAACAGCGAAAAACAGTAAAAACAATGTTATCAACATGGAGGCACTAGATACACTATTGACATGTAAACAATACGAAGTTCAAGGTGACAATGGTTCATTGTATCTACAGCAGTGAACCGTAAGGGCTTACAACAATGAAGCAAGAAAGGACGAGGATCTCCTTGCATAATGGTTAAGCCATTCAACTTGTGCTCAAAGAGGTCATGGGTTCAGATCCTGCTTGCAATATCTTGTTTGCAAACGTGGATATTTTTAAGATCACAGGGGTTATTGCTTGAAGTTACAAAGTTACGTGATACAGTCAGCAGGAGGCATATCACTTTGTTCAAAGGGATGGAGTACCTACATATAAGATCCAAGTACAATGAAATCAATTCTCTAACCTTAAAAAGAAGAAAGAATCTGAAATATTGCAAAGATAGTCACAGGCTTGATAAAGAAAGCAACAATTGATATGAACATAGAAATAATTTTTAAAAGGTTGAGGTAATCTTTAACATAATTTTGAAACTGATCATGCATGCCTTTTTGTCAATATTATTTCAGAGCTGTTGGTGCTATGTGGTCAACCTTATTGTGGCCCTTAATTCCGTTCATTCTACAAATTGCTGTGATAGCTTTATGGGCAACAATTGCAACGTATCCTTTTTTAAAATGCATATGGTTATTAGTTAATATTAGGTATTAGATATGTTAATTATCCACTTCACATACTGGATGTGTTCATAGGTGCTTAGATCTCTGCTTCAATAAATCTTTCAGGGTATAGAGCTGATGGTTACGATTCTATGTTGGTTCAGTGTTCTTTTTGAAATTTCTGTTAGGTGCTTTTTATGAGCCATGCCTATCCTCACTTTTAATTCATACATTCTTGATACTGACTCGGCTGATGTATCTCAAAATCCTCTGATCATGCAAATTCACAAAGAGCATTGAGTATACCAGCTTTGTTCATAATTGTCTGTTATAGTGGCAAGGCTAGCTAATTTGACAGCTTGTTTATTTCTACACCTGTGTCCGAGGCAAAGGTGAGAGCGATTTTTCCACAGTGATGCCTAATTCTTAGTCCCCTCCAATGACACCACCCATCACCTATACACATCATCTGTTTTTCACTCATTTTCTGAATTATGTTCTTTGAGTCATTCAGTGTGCATGCATGGGAATATGTTTGCTATTTCAGCCAGTTTAATGCTTTATGGCAAACATTTCCATCATTAGACTTCTTGTTATTGTGGTGAAGAAACCCCAATGGCTTTTTCACCTGTTCTTTCACGTGATCTAGTAGTATAAGTGAATGCTGATTGCTAGTGGAAGATGATTGACCATCAATATAAATAATAAAATCTGTATTATCAGTATGTTTGTGGGTTAGTGCCTTGTTTTCAGCATCCACAACCACAGGGCTACGTTCCCTTATTAGTTAACATTAAATCTCAATGTAATTCATGCATAAACGCTAGGGTTCAATCCTCTCAATAGATGGCAATTGATTGCTCATGGCTCCAATATTTTCTTTCTCCATTGTTACATGGTGCCACTTGTCACTTCTAGACTTAGAATAGATCCTAAATGTATTCATGTATTGTTTGTCTTTAATTGTGCCTAACATTATGGAAAAATAAGTAATGGATGATGATAAACACTAATCATTTTAGAGTGCTTAAGCATGTCTGTAACTTTAATCATTTTAGAGTGCTTAAGCATGTCTGTAACTTTAATCATTTTAGAGTGCTTAAGCATGTCTGTAACTTTAATCATTTTAAAGTTTGCGGCAGCAGGTCAACTTTCACAAAATCATGAGTTATTCAGAGAAACTATAAAGAATATGTAAAAGTCCTGCAACTTGTCAGGATCGTAGCTGTGTCACACTGGAGACATCAGAACAGAAAACCTTCCAAGAATCTCTATCCTCAGTCATTTGAAGGAGTGTAGAAAAATCATGGCCAGACCATTCCTTGATGTTATCAATCCAGGTTTTCCACTTCTTCTCCTTCCAACCTCGATTGTTCGTTGCAAAATTATTTTATAAAGTGAGTCGTGTCTCATTACATTTCCAAATCAAACATGTTTACACCATTTCACCACTGCCAAAAGTTGTTCTTGATAACCTGCAAGTTTGTTTATTTGCTGCTGAATGAATATATTTGTCCTGTGTTCTATCTAACAAATTCTTAACAAACATCTGTAGCACTTGATTTCAAAAGCCTGAATCCTTATTTCCATGTCTGCATTGAGTCTACAATTTTCACGTATTTATAAAAGTATACTTAGCACTAGCTAATCTAAATCGATTAACTCCAGGGTAGCATTTGTATCTATAAAATGGACTGTATCAAGTGACGCATTCTTTCCAGAATGGTGTCTTCATTGTAGATACTGTGAATGCCTCTCTGTCATGGGCATGCCTGCCTGCATTGGCCAGAGACATGTTCATACATTCTTCGATGCCACTGGTCCATCATCTTCTTGCTCTAATATAAAATGGACTATATAGTTAATATTGATATACGTTAATCGCCCGTGTGTTGTCGGTGCTCGAAAGGGGAGCAAAGAATAGCACCACTATTTACCTTCCATGCATGTAAAAGGCGACTAAGGAGGTTATGGGATGGAGTTGGCTGTCTCATCCCATATAGGGTCAGTGACCCTAAGCCATGCTGAAGTCGGATGTGTCAGGCCGAAAGGCGCAGATATACATCAGCAATGCTGTAAACCATGACACAACGCATTCCGTTCTCTGGACTGCATCCTGCTAATTTGCAGGAGTTTGAGAACGAACACAGAAGAAGAAGAAGATATACATTAATAAAGAACACAATGTTCTGGGGAAAAAAACATGTCAATTGAGTAATAGTAATTATTATAATAATAATATAATTTTCATTATTGTGGGTCAGTGTCTCACATTGAATTAAAGTTAGATGCTGTGATTAGCCCTTGACCATCTATAAGATTCCTTGCGTCTGTTGGTCGTGCTGAGGACCTTGCAGAAAATAATATCACTTTTGCAAATGGAAGTTACAACTATGATGCAATTACTGCTAGATCTAAAAACTTGTTTGAGAAAATTCCCTGCAATGAAAGTGTAAGTCATGTATTTGTATGTGTTTAGTCGCTAGCATTTTACTCTTTATCTCTGCAAGGATTTTCTTACCCTGCCGTAATGTATTTAGAAGTAACTATAAGTTAAGAATGGAGGTTTTAGTGGTTTACCAGCAGAAAGCGGTCTGTTTAACTGGTTATTTTAGCTGTTACTTGCAGAAGGAGTCTGCTAACCTGCTGCTTGAATGGCTTGTTGTAAAGTTCTACATCTACTCTACATAAATGTGTGCCTCAAAAGAATGAACTAGAAAACAGAATTTATGACATTGAGATATGAATATATAAGAGAATAGGGAGAACTTCATGGCAATAGATGAAATACACAAAGAGATTCGGGAAATACTGTGTATAAAAAATGAACTATTAAAGGAAATAAAATAATCAAATAAATAAAATATTTTTGACATTTAAAAAAGATGTGACACTTTGTTGAAGACCTTATTTGATGGCAATACTGAGGCTAGCAAGAGGTAGGCACAAGTGAGAAGGAAACCTTGTAGGGTGAACAGAATGCAGTATATCTGAGTGCAACACCAAGACAAGAGACAGGATGTTGAAGGTCGGTTGCGACTTCCCCTTGATGCAGAGATTTGCATGATGATGATAAGTGTCTGACAGTTACATCCCTTGAATATTTCTAGTAAGTGAAGAGAGAGTCACCTGCAGAATCTTCTCTGTGTAATATCAAATTTTATATTAAATTTTCACCTGATATACATTTTGAACAGACAATGTGCTATCACATAGAAAAATGTGCTAACACATAGAAACCTACGTAATTTGCATCACGTAGGCTTAGCATATATAATTTTGGCATGATAATCCTTCTTTAAAGCTATAGCAATCACAAATCGATAATGAAAATCTCTGTGTTAAATTCTTCTAATTGATTTGCCCTTGTAATATTTATATTGGAAACTTTAAAAAAATGGTACGGCTTACACCTATGTAGAGAGTGCATTAGAATACATCTACAATATCATCATCAGGTGCCGTGTTGACTGGTGTAGGTGATGATTGAGTTCTACAATTCTCTACTTCTAGAATCTTGTAGTAGAATCAATGTTAACTCATTGTCAAACTGCGATGTTAAAAAATATTTTTTCACACTCTTGATCTTTCTTGCCATCAATCTTGTCTGTTATAACTACCGGGTATGTTCTCCAGGACTTCCTATCTCATAACGTGTCCAAAAATAAAGATTATCTCTTGTTGATATTATTAAGTAACTTGTATGTCATACTTGACTTGTTCAGCACCTTCTCATTACTCTTCCTAGATGTTCATGTTACTCTCATTATTCTTATACAGAACCATATCTCTACCTCTAACTTTAGACTCACTCCGAGTAGGAGACTTCTTCAATCAGTATTGTATTAAGTGACAACTGAAGTTTTCCCAGTATGAAAGAAAGCTCTGAGAAACCCCCCTACTGCATATAAGATGTCAATACATCAATGTCATAACAAGAGCAAAGTTGCTCACAAATACTGGTGATAATTACAACAAAAACCTCTAATTGTCCATGACTTGCATCCATATGTTAGGATTGATGATATCTACATTATCTGAAAATAATATAATCTGAAATTGATTTAAAAAAAGATTACATTAATTCTGTAAGGATTTAAAATATGGCTGATATAGGATACATTGAAAAAGTAAACCTTTCAGGTTGGCTATTATTAAAGAGCTATTTTTCATACACATATTGTTTGTTTGTTAGCATTCATTCTCAAACTCCCCCTGGATCTTTGTTGTAGGACACCTGTCCTACTAGATTATCAACAGGATGTGGTCCAGAGAAAAATATGAATTGTGTCACCATTTTATTTGTGCCGGTGCCAAAATATCTGACTTCAGCAGTATAGATGTATAAGGTAGAACGGGTCTAATAGTGGTGATGAATATATTATTTCTTTTCATTAATTTATTGTAATACTTTTCAGGCTACCTCTGATTTGGGAGAGCTCTGTGGTTTCATCAAAGATGGTAAAGGAGAGTAAGTAGGTCATCGTTAGGTATATATCTTTAAAAACTACTTAGCGGCACCAGAACAAATCTGGCAAGCTAGTCAAGATGGTCATCATGATTGGTTAACTGCCATAAAAATAAGTAAAGTAACCCATAGCATTTATTAATGCCGTAGGGGTGCGAGATGTTAGTGATTTCACATTTCAGAGGCTCTGCAAATGAGGGCGGTAGCCATCTCCTCTCCCTCGCAGTCTTTACTTCCCGGATTAATCCGGTACCCATTTAAGGCTGGGTTGACCCGGTAGCCGTTGTGATCTGAAAAACATTTCCGGCTCAACTGGGGAATGAACCCAGGACCACTCATATGCAAAGCCAGTGCGCTAACGCGGCTCCCAAAACTACCAAATAACTGCCATAGGCAATCATGATTCTCCACAACTGGTTAGTTCCAGTATCTTTTATCAGGATCATTGTTGACTCTTTGCCATGTCATGATGTCAGATTATTAAATATCTACTCACGATGTCATCTGCGATATTGCCCTTTGTAACTATATTCTCCAAACCTCCCTCTCTACTCACAATGTCATCTGCGATATTGCCCTTTGTAACTATATTCTCCAAATCTCCTCACGATGTCATCTGCGATAATGCCCTTTGTAACTATATTCTCCAAATCTCCTTCTCTACTCACGATGTCATCTGCGATATTGCCCTTTGTAACTATATTCTCCAAATCTTCTCTACTCACGATGTCATCTTCGATATTGCCCTTTGTAACTATATTCTCCAAACTTTCTTCTCTTACAATGTGACCAAAAAAAAGGTTCTCTCTTTCAGATATTATTTAGTAAACCCTGTCGCACATTTGATTCTTTCAGAACACTCCTCACTAGTTTTTCTAGTCTAATGGTACTCTCAGCATTCTTCTATAGAACCAAATTTCTGTTGCCTTAAATTTTTCACTCTATTGTTTTATTATTTGTACAAAACATGCATGGCAAATTACAGTGTTACTATTTTTTGATTCCCTTTCAGGACCCAGCAACACTCTGGCAATGCAATTATTAAATCTAAACCTTTTCTAACACAGCACTTGCTTTATCATTGGCAATATTTATTTCTACTGCATTTGAATTTTTTCTTTAAAAGAAATGTAACTATTCCAAGTCACAGACTACCGTGCATGCGGTTGCGTCTGTGGGTCTCACCAATAGTTCACTAGACAAACCACCCATGCAACAGAAAACCTTAGTAGATGACATGCCTTTATATTAAGGTTATCTTCTTATAGAAGCTTCATGGCATGTCATCTATACAATCCCGTAGTCGTAACCTTTGATAACAGTTACCATGTTGTTCAGACAGGCAGACGTGCTTGAACTAGTTACGGGCACAGCATGTGTGGGTGGAATAACAAAGAAACCTGTCGCAAGGGCCAGAGTTGTGCCCTGATGTCAACATCTGTTTCAACGGCATTAGACTTGAATCACCATCGAGTCGGATGGCTGCTGGAACAGAGGGCGGAGCACTTATAGGAATGCCCCACATACTGTGAGGCCAGTTTCTAATCAACAGTCACAGACTACCATTTCTCACTCAGCAAAACTTGACTCAGAAAAATCTGGTTCACTATTACATGGAAACTGTGTTGTGTAATGAATAATGAACTGTACCCACATAAGCTAAACTTAAGCAAAATATTAAATTCATCTCATAACGAACAATATCTTCTAGATTGATTCTCTAACTCCTGATTTTTAGCAGGATGTAGGCACATACTACACAGAAAAGAAGTACTGTTTCATGTTTTTTTTTTAGCTTGGCTGCAATATCTGCATGCCCAACATGTTATTTCATCATGTAGGCCCTATAGGATTTTCCTCAAAGCATTGCACAACCACTGAGACTTAATGCTATCTGGGTATTAAAATAACTTTGTAAAAGCACTCAAAGCACATAGGACGCATTGATACCTTTTTTTTTGTTATTATTTTATTAGCATTCATTCTCAATCACCAGATCTCTCTTCTTGCAGAACAATAGTCATACTACATTTTCAACAGGATGTAGTCCATAGAACTAAAATGTTCAGTATTTTTACAGTGTAATTTAGTTTTGCTGATCACAGGAAGCACACATAATCACACACACAAATCGGCGTTTCAAGCAAAAACCTTCATCAAAATTGCATACACAAATACATTAAAAAACAATAAGCAGGAATGACACACTGATGTCATATGATCTAGCAAAATATGGAAAGGACCGGAAGGATTGAAACTAAGTCATGAAATATGCAAATACACACCCAAATATATGTGAAAATGAAACAAACAGAAATGACGGAGATGATGGAACAACATGATATCATCCATATAACTGGCACTCATGATCCCAAAAGGAGTGAGTAAGTTTCATGATCCACAAAGGAGTGAGTAAGTTTCATGATCCACAAAGGAGTGAGTAAGTTTCATGATCCACAAAGGAGTGAGTACGTTTCATGATCCACAAAGGAGTGAGTAAGTTTCATGATCCACAAAGGAGTGAGTACGTTTCATGCAGTGATTTACATATTATCAGTATTTTTACCACTTCTCCTGATCGGATGATGTTTGTAACCATATTGCTAGTAGGTCACATGTACCAGAGAACTGGTTCCCGTACTTACACACTGGTCACCAACCTCAGAGCTAACTATGGTTAAACTTGCTTGACCTTTTTACTTATGTTTGTGTCACTATCGACATAGCCACAGATGGCCACTAATAGCTGAATTCTGGAAATTTGTTTGTTTTTTGTGAAGACATACAATCTAGTCGTATTGCATGGTTTATGGTACACCTTTCAATCTGATATCTCTGACATCACATGTGCTTGCTAGGGAAGGAATGTGGTTCTGCTCAATTTCATAGATGAGCCACTCAATCTTTGTTTCCATCCTCTGTTGGCTGGGATAATCCCCATCTCTACTTCAACGAATTAGCCTTGATTGGGAATTCTTGGAAATTAAGACATAAATACAAGAGACACGAAGGTGTATTCATGAACTTAACAACATCAATTATTTTTAATGTGTTTTATTGAGAAAGATATGGTTGTAAAACCTGGGCAATGACATCCACAATGTAAAAGAAAATATCAGCATTTCAAATGAAATGTTATAGAAAGGTTCTAATAATATCATGGACAGAAAGACAATTCAACATATGTGTCTGTAAAAACCTGAATACGAAAGAGTGTTGGTTTCTCAAAACTATCAAAAAACACAAGCTAACATATTTTGGACATAGACTCAATAGTTTAGAAATATAAATCATAGAGTTAATGTTTCAGAAAAGAGAACAAAAGGCAGAACAAAAGTACGATGGACACAGGATATCAAAGACCTTCTGAACATGACACTATAAAATGTTTGTCAGCTAACACAGAAGTGGCTGATAGAGCGGTATTGAAGACAACATTCTGCAAAGGACAAGTCACATAGAAGAAGATGAGAAAATAGTTTAATCGAAATTTCAAATAAGAGTATTTCAGCTGCTTCAGCTGTATTTCATCGTGGTATGGCACTAGTTATCTTGTCATTCTACAGCCTTCAGTTTCATGTGCTGTCATTCGTTTCTTCCTATAGTACATGCAATGTGGCATTGGTTATCATGTCTATTCCCAGCCTTCTATTTTTTTGTGCTGTCAGTAATTTTTGATACTGATGTTTCCCATGTCACAGTGTTGTCAAGCATCTTCTCTCTTGGTCTTCCCTTACCCCTTTTGCTCTTCAACTTGTCTGTTGTCACGATGTGTTTCGTCTTTCCTCTTCTCATGATGTGTCCAAAAATATGGACTGTCTCTTTTTGATGAAGGTAAGCAACTCTCTTTTTGATGAAGGTAAGCAACTCTCTTTTTGATGAAGGTAAGCAACTCTCTTTTTGATGAAGGTAAGCAACTCTCTTTTTGATGAAGGTAAGCAACTCTCTTTTTGAATTAACTTCTTTCATGATATCTTAATTATGCAATTTATCTGTCCATGGTGTTCTTAACATTCTTCTATAAAACTTCATCTCTACTGCCTCTGTATAATGTGTTAATATTCTGCTGAATGTCCAAGATTCACTTCCATATATAAGGATTGGAAGTTAAATAGAGTATTTACTATAATAATAATAAATTGAAGCAAATTCTGTATAGTACCTTTAATCCTAATTCTTAGCAAATCATATAGGATTATGTTACATATTTAGTTGTTTTCTATATTTTTATAATAAACCTTCTTTGTTATTCATTAATTACACTTGATTTGTTGTGATGCACCCAATTATAACTCATTTATAATATGTAATAATTCTGTAACTTATTTATAATATGTAATAATTCTGTATTTCAGTTATACAATCTACCTGCAGATCTATAACTTATTCATGGTGTTTTGGTTGGTAAACTTTGTGGCAGCTCTGGGTCAACTGACTTTGTCTGGTGCCTTTTCCAGCTGGTACTGGGCATTCAATAAACCTAATGATGTTCCATATTTTCCATTACTTGGTGCATTCTGGAGATGTTTCAGGTACAAAAAATCAATTATATTTTTTAGAAGTTCAATAACATTTGGTACTTATACATAATAAATCTTCAAAACTGATTGAACTTTTTAACTTTTTAGAAAGACTTTTGAACTTTTTTGAAATCTTCAATGCATTCAAGCTTCAATGATTTTAATTTACCGTTGCCAAAAATGAGTGTCATTATGGACTTTAAAAAATATTGTTTGTTACCATACCTGACACATGAGTTAGAGACGGTAAATAGAGTAAAGAAGGGAACTGACCATCCTACTTAATACCTACCGCAGCTAAGTATATGAAGAGTTATATTCACCACTGATGACAGCTTACTATAATGGGACTTACCTCTCTACATGTGCTGCTTAACAGGCAATTGGAAGTGTCAGTCAGGGTGTAATTACAGATATAGGCCTACTCAACAAGAAATCAGACTACTTATTGATAATTCTTGTGTGAAATGGTGATAATTTGATGACAAATAAACACAATAAGTGATTTCAATATGGGTGTCTATGGTCAAGTTCATAATAACCCAGACAGCAGATAAAACGGCAAGCAACCATGATTGTGGCTACAATTCTGAATGATGGTCAAATATAAGTTAGTATACTATGCTAGTAAACAAGTTGCCTAGCATATATGTATTTCCATAGCATAGCTGTCACATTGTGCTTAAGAGGTTACACGTTCAAACCAAGACCATGAAATCTTGTTTACAAAGTGAATTTTTTTTAAAGTTTTCTAGTGGATTATCATTTTAACCTACATGCTAAGAGTGGTATTCTCAGCAGGCAACATGCAGTTTTGTTGTGAGGAGGACGGAGTACATATTTGAAAAACTGAGTACAATTAAGTCACTCCTCTACATCTTTATATATATATATATATATTGTTTGTCTTCCTCTTTGTTCTGTGATAAGTTAACAGTTGCCAAATTTTGGAATTTCGTCTGTTATATTTAAGACACATATTAGTTATTGTTTAATTCATTGTTTTTATTAAAAAACCACCTGTGTGGCAACCAGGGTCTGAACTTCTTGTTCAGGGTACAAAGAATTGGACCACTGTCTTCTTTCTTAGATATGTTGTAAGAGACAACTAAGGAAACTTGGGGGATAGGCTGACAACCTGTCATCTGTTAAAAATTCATTGTTATTGCTTGTCTTGACACAATTTCTTACTTTTGTCTTCTGTCAAATGATGCTAATGGATGATGAAGAGTGGCAGGCCAGCGAACATCACACATATGTCATTTTGTAGCAGACTCTAAAGTGGCAGGGAATATATATATGCCACCACTACATATGGGTCAATAGATCTGACAGAATATTAGGTGTGCCACCACTACATATATGTGGTGCCCAAACATATGTTCTGCACTCCTGACAGCTTGTGGGAATCCTTGGATTCTACAACACTTGAATGCCTCTCTTTCTGAATTTAACATGAACTTAACATAAATTCTCCCCCCCCCCCCTTATTTTCTCATCCATGCTGCTTTTGAGATCTCATATGAGTCCAGGTGTTGCTTCCTTTACACAACTGAGAAGTACCTGTTCTTTTCTCAGAAAGGTTATGAACTATCAGGAGTTACCTGCTCACATATAAAGGAATTATTTCATCATCATTAAAACACTTGCGCCCCCTATATTATTATATTTTATATATTTGTTAATATTATTTACAATCTACCATATAAATGTACAAGTTATTTCATATAATTAGAGTTTGTCAATATTTGTTCAAAATTGTTAAAGTTATAAAATACAAATCTCTTTCTTTATTGATTTATTTCTTAAAGGTACCACTTGGGATCTTTAGCCTTTGGCTCTTTGCTGATAGCCATTGTTCAAATAATTAGAGCCATCCTTGAGTACTTGGACCACAAGTTGAAAGGATCAGAAAATCCTGTTGCTTCATTTTTGCTAAAGTAATTCACAATCATACTTACTTCTTAGACATGTGTTAAATGATGTTCCAGATCTAAGATTAATATGTAGCATTGCTGTGTATTAGGAACTATCTATAAATGAACACATGCGGTTGCGTCTGTGGGTTTCACCAATGGCCCACTAGACATACCACCCATGCAACAGAAAACCTTAGTGGATGACATGCCGTTATATTTTTTGGTTATCTTCTTAGAGAAGCTTCATGGTACGTCATCTATGCAATTATGCTTTTATTTTGTTGTTGAAATGTGTTTAAAGTTTACCTGAATATATATATATATAACCTCCCTCTGTGGTTGGGAGGGAGCCAGAGATGTACTGTGCAGTACTGGGGGGGAGGAAACTGATAGCACTGTTTTTTTCCTATGGCTGAAACACATCATAGAGGCACAGTGACTCAGAACGTGACAATCCTTTTGACTTGAACTTTTGGTTGCATGTCTGGAGCAATAGAGAAGTTCAGCATAACCGATAGTCAATTGGTGGCGGGGAATGAGCACAGTGAACCCTATCTTGGCTACAGTGGCTAGGAGCAGTGCATAGGTTGAAACCTACCTTCCTGGAGGTGTGATAGTTATTCTCTGGTTCTGTCCCGGGGTGGGCCGAAAATCCACAGACTTCCCAGAAATATAATGCCATTTAGGTCAAAGGGCATGAGCCCATGGACCGCTGGATCAGCAACCAACCAACCAACCAACCAACCATCTATAAATTACATCAGCAATTAGGTCTGAAAATGTTTGACAAAAGTCCACATTAATAATATTGTTTTTATATACCTACTAAAATGTTTAAATAAAAAAATTTTCCTTAAAAAATCTAAAAATATCATGTAGTATTTTAGTCATTTTACAGCTAAAACAATGTTTGAAGGAGGGTAAAACTTTGATTCTATAATCGTAAAGCATACCCCCCCCCCCTATTTTGTTATTATTTTGTTATTATATTTTGTTATTATAGCGGGATGTGAACGAAATAAGTTTAAATGTACATGTTTATTGGTAGTGTATGATGGTTTGCGCATTGTTTTCATTTATTGCATGGTCTAAGAAATTGTGTCACTTGCAGAACGTTAGTACAACTGCAGGATACTGCTAGATTTTAGGACCATGATAGGGAGGGGGTTTGGATTAGGTATAGTGTTTACAATAAATCTAACACTAGTACATGTCCCACCCCTTCATGGTGAGGGAGACAAACAAGTGTGTTCTTGCATTCCAAAATGATAAAAACTTTTACGGGTGCAAAAATCTTTAAAACTGAACAGGAAGTAGTAGGAGGTATACTCTGTGATTACTGTTCTAAAATGTTTTTGATATAATAAAGCAGGTCCCTGAGTTCTTGACATTTGCTGACCTGGGGGGGGGGGGGGGGGGGGGTAAGAGGTGGAGTTAAACTTGGTAAACGTTGTTGATGTAATTTATGGACAGCCTCTTATTGCCATTAGGCTCAGAAGTAAGGTGATTCAATTAGCTATAATTTCAACAATGAAGGCAGCACAGTACTAGAGAACAACATCTAGTGCAAGTGTTAGTAAATTCAATAAAATGGAATATGGAAGCCATAACAAAAGCTGTGTTCATGATCAGGAACAAGCTTTTAGTTATCTTCTGAAAGCAAGTGACATGGAAAGTCTAAAGGTAGGAAACCAGATCATCCCAGTCTGCAGAAAAATGTGTATAGAGTCTAAAGCTTGTTAGAGGTGGTCACAATGTTGGTGACAAACCTTCAGTTAAGGAGTGAACCAACCACAGTTGAACTCTACTAATTAATGTTTCATATAATCATGGCCAGGTTCTTGGATAAGAAAGGATTAAGTATTCATGAGCACAGGAAGCAATGGACTGTAAAATTACAGGAGCTAAGCAATATATGTCACTCGAAATAGACACAGTTGACAAAGTCCAATCCCTACCTACCATTTCCACCCTATAAACTGTCACTCAGGGGCAAGATTTGACCTACAGACACAGGTACATTGAATATCAAACCATAAGGGCTGAAAGTTGTTGCAACCTCACCATCTGACATCTTGGACATGTGACATCTGACAACATATTGAAAGAAAGTCACAGATTTGGGAAGCCCAACCAAATAAAAGTACACCATAAACAGAAATGCAAGGACTATATGGTGCAATTTCTTCTTCAGTGTTCATTCTCACATTCCCACTAGAACTCTCTTGTAACAGGACAATGATATTACCAGATTTCCAGCAAAATATAGTCCAGAGAATGAAAAATGAATTGTGTTGCTGATTTATTTGAACCAATGGCTAGACACATCCATCTTTGGTGGAATATGATACAAATTAAACAGTAACAAAATGTTCTTTATGATCCTGGAGAAAATCACATAGAAACTTGCAATATTTATTTTAACAAAAGTTCACAGAGAAACAATATTACTGAATTAATCATAGACCCTAATGTTGGAGAATGACATAAAGTATGGTAAGTTTGGTGTTTGTGAAACCAATGTGTGCCCCTGTGAACATTTTCCAGAAAACATAGTACATATTATACAGAACTTTCTATTGTATGAAACCACACAAAGAAAACAATGGCCATCTGAAACAGCTCCGTCGGACAAGCCTGTCTGGTATCAGGGCTGGAGACCACAGTACAGTTCATTCATGAAACCCATATCATTGTCTTACTTTGACTGGAGAACAAGGAAGAAGAAGACATAAAATATTGAATCTCTGTGAAGCCCCTGTGATGCCAGGGCCGGATGTGTAAGGCTGAAAGGCGCAGATATCGCAGCAATGCTGTAAACCATGACACAACACATTCCGTTCTCCAAACTACATCCTGCTGATCTGCAGGAGTTTGAGAACGAACGCTGAAGAAGAAGAATCTCTGTGATGTGGCAGTTAATTTATTCACCCTATGTTCACAAGGACGCTAGCTCAATACTGAACAATGATGTATTGGTTCAAGTGCATTTTGCAGAGATACTGAAAATTATTGCTCCAAGCTATGGAAATGTGCTCTAAGTGTTATTCTGAACAATTTGTGGTGCTCCTTTGAGAGGGATGTTTTAAAGATTTTACTTGTAATCTGATCACAAACAATATGTATTATTCTTCTTCTGCTTTAATTCGCTAACTCCTGCAACTAAAAATGCATGCAGTAATGGTTTACAGCTTTGCTGAAATATCTGCCCCTTTTGTCTGACACATCTGACCTCAGCATGGCTTCTAGATCACTTTGGCCATATATGGGATATGTTAATCAACTCCCCCCCCCCCCCTTAGCCTCCATAGTCACCTCTTACAAAATGTATGGAAAGTAAAGAGTGCTGCTAATCTTTGTGTCAATGGTGATAAATAATGTCTGTTATTGAAAATTTAATGGTACTTATCACTAAAAATGTATCTGTTCTTTTATATATTTATTGTAAATGTAAGGGCTCATAATATTTCCTTAAGTTTTCCTAGATTCCCAAAGAAAACCAATGGATCCACAATTAAAGAAACTAAGCATTAGGACCTTTTTGAGATTCATAATTATAGTTTAGGAATGCAGTAGCCTCGTTGATAGTGAGCTTGCTTATTATCACTGGGTTACAGCGTGCCAGCTTCGAAAACACGTCTGGACAAAAAAAATCTAGGTCATGATTTCTCACCTGACACGATCTTTGATCCAGTCGGCTGGCGCAGCTGTAAATGGGTACCTGACATATGGGTTAAAAAAGGTAAACATAGCAACGAAGGGAACTAGCCACTCCACTTAATGATTACTGCGGCTTAGTACATGAAGAGTTATCTTCATCCCTGGTGGCAGGTTGCTTCAATGGGACCTACCTTTACATTTAATTCTAAGGGCAGTGTTAAACTTAATGCACTGCAGTTCATAGAGAGGTGCTTTGCTATGTAGCTTAGAAAAAGCATTGATTACATCTAGTATATCTTAATAAAGCACAGATTTCAAAACACAGATATAGTGGTGATAGTTTCACTCATTAAAGACCTCACTGAAAGCCTTTGAAATAGACCAAGATACATGGGAAGAACTTGCACAAAATAGATCTACATGGCGTTCAACAATCAAAAAGAGTGCATCATCGTGTGAAAAGAGGAGAAATGCAGCAGCTCAATAGTAGAGAGTAGCTAGAAAGTCATGATAAGACCAAGATCCGTCTACAGTGGTCATTCCATGCCTGAACTGTCCAAGGACATTTACAGCTCGAATAGGGCTCAATAGCCATCTACGAACCCATAATCAAGGACATAACTCTAATTGAATTTTCAATAGGAGATGTAACAAATGGTCATCATCACTTGTGATGGTGACTCAACAGTTAAGAAAGAATGGACAACGGTCACCATGACAACATTAACCACCATTTGGAAAAGTAAGATGACCACCCATGTGCCAGATTAACTTATATATATTATCTTTAATTCTGTCAATATTTTTATACAATTGTGATAACTGGACTTTGAGTGCTGACTTAGAAGAATCCAGTCATTTAAAAACAAATACTAGAAATGTATGTTGGATATCTGTTACTGAGAACATAAGACCAATGTGTTTGTGCATGAAAGAATTAATGTAATAATGAGTAAAAAAAAGAACCACTGTTAACAATCATGAAACTCCGGTGGTACAGGCACGTGATTAGAAATTCCTCAATGACAAAAATGTTCATCAGGTACAGTGTAAGATGGAAGAAGACGAGGAGGCCAAAAGAAGACATGGCCAGGTAACATAAAGGACTGGACATAGTGTGAAGTTTCCAAACTCATTAGGATGATAGAAATGCGTGGAGATCATTCTATACCATTCGTCTCAATGTGTCCACTACAATTCTGTCAAAAGGAAAACGTATTAAGCATGGCAGATCATGGATGGCAGAGGCTGAAGACACACTGCGAATAGTATGTGAATTGGAAGAAATAGGAAAGGGCAGTGAATGGGTGGAGGTAGACACTGAGAAGAAATCACTGACTAAAGTAATAATACAACTAGATAAAGCGTATCGAAAATGGACGGCAGTCAGGGCTCAGGATACAGTGCAAGAACTCGCCCAACTACACTCGAAACCACAAGACATAATTATATACACAGATGGATCTGTTAGCAGAAACACAAATAAAAGCGGTTGGGATTTTGTTGCCTACAGAAATGGTGTGAAGTTGGTTGAGAAATCTTCAGCATATTCTACTGTCACATCGAGCATGAGGATGGAGATAGAGGGAGTTACAGCAGCTCTTAATTGGTTGATAACTGATACATCAACACACGCGGTAATACTCACAGACTCTCAAAGCATGTTGCGCAAGATAGAAAAGTTCATGCTAAGAAAAGAATGGTGGGACTTATTGAACAACACAGTTGTCCAAAGCATTACATGGATATTCTGCTCTGGTCATGCTGAGGTCAGAGGAAATGAGAGAGCCGACTTACTGGCAGGCAATGCGGCGATAGACGGCACATTGCTGAGAAGAGATAAAGCAGATTTAATAAAGGCAGTAATAAATTCATTTCAAGATGAAGATGATGTCAATGAGGTTGAGAACGTACACATACAGAGAATGTTAGAAATGGGAGTATTCAGAGGTGAGGGGAGGAAAAGTAAATTTTTTGGAAAGTCCCGAAGATCACACAATCAACACCTGACCGGAACTATGAGTCTACATACACTGGGATGGCTGCTGGGGCGGAGCACTTATGGGAATGTCCCGCCTGCTGTGAAGCCAGTTTCTAATCAAGAATCAAGAACTCTGTCGGGTTATGGGTTTTATTATTATTATTATTATTATTATTATTATTATTATTATTATTATTAATCATGACTAGCACACCATGTGTGTTAGAGATAATCAGCAAGTGATGCACACATAACAACAGTTGACTATTTGTGATTGTTTCTTTAATCATAGGTGCCTTAAATGTTGTTTCTGGTGCCTTGAAAAGATCCTTAGATTTCTATGCAAAAATGCCTACATAATGGTATGTATTCTATTAATATTATATCTTAATTATGTGTATATTGTCAATATCACTGATAATCTCTATCTCCTGTACTTTTCAATGTATACACAGTACATATCGCTGGCAATCAAATCACAGGTGTTGGCAGAACGATGTCATATGCCGATGATATCCTGGTGTATAGACAGGGCAGAAATCGAGAAGAGTGCATCGTGGAACTACAGAAGGAGCTGGACAGACTGATAAATTGGTTTCGAGATACGGGAGCAGTGGTTAATCCATCTAAGGCATTCGTGACGTGGTTTTCCTTGAACAATCACATGGTAAAGACACCCATGCCACAAGTTTCGTTGTCTGGGAAAAGTTTAGAAAGAACTAGCACAATGAGATATCTGGGTGTGTTTTTTGACAGAAGCCTGAGTTTCAGGGAACATGTTGACCACATTATCATAAGGGCAGGCAAAGGCTTAGCAGCAATGAAGGTTTGGATGCTGCGCAGTGTGAGCAAAGATTGTTATTTCTTTTGTACCAGGGTTTGGTTGTGGCTGTGGTGGAATATGAACTGGCAATTCTGACTCTTAGCCAAACTCAGATCAAAAGACTGGATAGAGTCCAGAATGCAGCAATGCGTATCATTCTGGGATGCACAAGAGACACATCGACAAGAGCTATGCGATACCTACTTGACTGCCCAACAGCTGAGCATAGATTACAGTATTTCAGTGCACTGGCATACCTTCAAATACATACAGATAAGGAACACCCGTTGCATTCCGAAATACAGAAAGTTAAAGGCAGCAGACTCAAGAGAGGAAGGTCGTGGATGGGACGTGCTGAGGATGTAATACAAAGCGTGTGCAGATTACAGGATGTGGCAGCAGGTGCGGAATGGATAGGTCTACCCACAGATTTCGAAACTTGTTTGAGAGTAGTAATATCACTTAGCAGGGAATGCAAAGAATGGTGTCCCACAGCTGTGGAGAAAGAAGTGCAGGCTTTAATTAGTGAGTATACCAAAGAGGGGGATGTGATTATATACACTGATGGATCTGTAATTAGGCATGTTCGCAGTGCTTGGGCCTTTACAGCTCAGTGCGCAGGTAAAACGATCAAGGATGAAAGTGGTGCCTTTGCGGTCACTACGAGTAGTATGACCATGGAGATTATGGCAGTGACCAAGGCATTTGAGTGGCTACGCACACAGAAGGTAACGCAGGTCTGCATCTTGCGTGACTCTATGAGTATGATTAAGAAGGTACAAGTGGGTCTCGTTCGCGAACAGTGGATTGAGGCCTTGAGAAATGCGAGCTTGAAAGCGGTTACATTTATTTTCGTACCGGGACATGTGGGCATTTGAGGCAATGAAAGAGCGGATCAACTGGCATCGTGTGCGATTGTGGCACAGGGCGATGGGGCAATGGATCGCGCTGATGTTTTGAACTCCTTAAGAGATATAACACGCGAGAGTGAGACTAATGTGGATGATGATTCCTTTTCAATGGCTAGGATTAAAGATCAGGGATTGAAATGTGGTGTTGCTAGAGGTGAACATTTTGGAGGGCGCAGAAGAATGATGGTCAACCAGCATAGGACTGGTACTGTCAGCAGAAGTGTGATGGCGGATACACTCAAGGAGAGATCGGAGCAACTATGGATGTGTCCAGTTTGCAGTGATGATGATCCGACGACTAACTATCACTGATAATATCCACGTTTATTAATATTATTTTTCAGCTATTGTCAAACATAATTATGTTTTTAAGCACATAAGTAGAGACATGGACATCTGATGTCTTCAGAAAACTTTTATCTGTTCTTCTTATTTTTCTGAGATCAATAGTTAAATATCCAGAATGATATTGGTTATGTACAGAGTGGTTTGTTTTAGGTCATCTTGGATTCCTCACAACTTGTTTTGCGGAGAAGCTTCTGTGCACCATATTACCATTCTGTGAACATCAAAACTGGGATAATTCTGATCCCTGTTGCTTACTTACTAATCAAGAACATAAAGACATATAGCGAAGCACTAACACTTTTAGGCTTGTGCCCATGAATGTGGATGCTGTAGATGGAATGAGAATTGCCTGCAGAGAGACAGGAAATATCTCCAAAATCTCTATGCCATTACATCCAACATATGCAAGATATCTGTGCATTCTGACTTGGCTGGCTTAAAAATAGAAGAATTGGAGGGGCAACCAATGTCGATGTCCTTAAAATACGGTGATCTTACAAGTACACACTGAATCTGGAAAAGGTAACACACACTAGAGGGCATTGTAGTGTACGTGAGTCAATTCAGTGGCAATGGAGCTACAGTGGAACAGCACGAGGCAGAATGGTGGAAGTGGTTTCATGCTCTTGAACATACAGAAGCCCCCATGTCCCATCACAATTGACCCCATTCAAAGTAGGAATCATGACTCAGTTATTGGATACGTCAACTTTAACATGCACTCCGGGGTATGAAAGAAAGCTTTGAATACAGCCCCCCCCCCCCTCCCATGCACACAGGACAAGCATTGAACAAATATTGGGAGCACATTTTTCAAATGTCTGACTGAAGCAGTGTTGAGAACGGCATCTGGATACTGTGGGCAGTATAGACGTGGAAGTCTTGAATGACACTACATACCTGGCACAACTCCACTGTTGGCCGCTGCCCAATAGGGAATCGGGTTCAGCACCCAAGGACCCACTGCGAAGTTCCTCATCCAAGATTCGTATTTTACCAACCTCTTTGGGTAATATACGCAATGGCAAAGAGTCAAAATACACAGACCCCATCTGGCAATGGCTTAAAGCCATCTCAAGCAGACAAGGCGAGTGCATGAGAAATGTACAGGTAAAATCCCAGACCACTGATGTGTTGGGCAAAGCAGCACTTTGTCCTGGAAGGTGTATCAACCCTGTCTAATTTGACTGTCACCATTACCAAACACAGCTCATGCAGAAAAAAATTCAGTCTGAGACCTAGATACACAAAGGGTCATAATGGAATGGTCTACCTACACATGCGAAGCGCCTCGTCAGACGCATTTCCTAATGACACATTTTACTATTCCAGTGATTTTAATTGGTCACTATGTCCATTTCTTTGTGTGACAGCCAATGGAAATCAAGGGAATATTCAAATGAGTTATTAAAAGAAGGCTGGATCTCGCTTTCTACCCCAGATCTTTTATTGGTGAAAGACACATTCTGGGATATTGTCAATGTAAAAGGTTTTGATTGATGAAATGTGTCTTTTTTTTATGTCTATTTTCTTCATTGTTCATCTCTGATATTGTTTACATAATGTTGATGCTCACATTTCATTAATTGAAACCTAATAAAGATTTCATTTGAACAGTTTACAATAGTTCAATATAAATTCATGAGGATGGGTTGTGATTATGAGTCATCCATCATCATCAAGTGATATCTCCACAGCAAAGGTTAGCTGTAATAGACTTCCAACATTCGCTGTCTTTTGCCTTGGTGGTGCACTACACTATTCTGTAACCTGTCCATCTCATTATGTTACTCTCCTACTTGTATCTCTGCCTACCTCTTGCTTGCCTCCCTTCCTCTTTACCCTCAAGTAAGGTCTTAACAAGGTATCATGCCTTTTAATATGTTCAAAATACGTTATTTGTTTGATGTTTATTTCCGTTAAAAGTTCTTTTTTCATACAAAGTGTTGTTAGAACATCTTTGTTCATATTCTTCAAATTCCATGAAGTTCTCCCTATTCTTCTATATGATGTTCCTCCTTCACAAGCGAAGATGATGAATATATATCCACATTTCAAAGGCATAAACTCTGTCTTCTAGTTGTTTGTACATTGTCCATGTTTCTGAGCCATATATCAATATGAAATAGATGTATCATTTTCTGTTTCTCATTTTAGCTTGTTTGTAATTTGTATTATGAGTACTCATGTTTTTCTACACATTGTGAAGGCATGTTATCTAGTCCTGTTACATGATACTATGGTTGCTCGTGCACCTGTCGGTCTGTATCTCCAACATCAGCACCAGTGCTTGCTTGGACAAGACTGTGGTCCTGCTTGACGTCCGATGTCCATCCCATCTTAGTTTCCAGCCTCTGTTGGCCTAACTAAGCCTTATCTTCACTTCATTGAGTTGGCCTTGATGGGATTCTAAGCATGTGATTCTAAGCAACTTATTCTACATAAACCGTGTAGACACATTTTCAAAGTCAAGTGCTATTTTAGGAATACTTCTGTCCCAGTACACCACATTAAAAAGAAATATAATTTTGTCTCCAGATGGCAGTGTATGGTAAAAACTTTTGCAGATCTGCTAAACGAGCTTTTGAACTCATTTTGCGGAATTGTGTGAGGGCGTTTGTATTGGACAAAGTAACAGATTTTGTTCTGCTTGTTTGCAAGTTGGTTGTTGTTGGATCAGTAGGTAAGACAGATTTTTTTATGTTTCATGTTTACAAATGTATATCTGGTAACATTCCTGATAATTATTCTATGATTCAGTACGTTTAAAAATATTTTATTCCCTTTAAGAAATTAAGTTGTGCTTCTCTGATGACCCAACTCAATTTATGCTTACGAGCTGGTACATCTATCATTTCTGCAAAATAGAGCCATCTGGGATCAATATAAATCACATCTACGGGTAGATATTCTTTAGTTTTGTCATCTTTCTTTTTCTTTTGTTTTATAGATATTTGGTTGTGTTCTGTAAATTTTCTATTTATTTTGTTTCACCTCTAATTCTTTAGTTTCTGCTATATAGACCTATCCATATTTAGTTTTGTCATATGAATATGAATTGTGTCATTCTTACTTATTGTTTCCAATGTTGTGAATACTTTCTCCATAAAGGCATTTTGGTTGAAACATCGATTGTCATGTGTGTATCCAGTGATCAGTAAAACTTCATCACCCTGTTTCTAGTTTTTTCTCATGTTATTGTTTTGTTCTGCTGTTATTTCCTATTATCATATTTTATCCTAAACATTTTCTTAACTCTGTACAAGAATAGGAAGCATTGAGAAGAATACAAGATTCACTTCACAAAGTTCTCACAATAATCAATTTTTGTGAATAAAAGATAATTTTATGGAGGTTGGTAATGTTTAGAAGTTGGTAATGTTTAGAAGTTGGTAATGTTTAGGTATTGGTAATGGCCCTAATGAAAGGACAGCAGAGGTGACCTTCATATATAATCTAAATGTGAGAATACATATGTTTGTTTATGTTTTGTGCTAGTTGCATCATCAGAATTTGAAAATGTTCTTGATTGAACAATGTACAAATGTTAAATTCTGTGTTTTGCTTAAGAATTCACCCTAAGAGACACTAACATTGCTTAAGAATTCACCCTAAGAGACACTAACATTGCTTAATAAAGCATATGGTAATGCTGCAATGAAGAAATTGCAGGTATTTGTGTGGCACAAGCGTCTCTCTGAAGGTCATCAAAAAGTTTGATTATGCTGCATGACAATGTGCTGGCACATCTATCCCTACTAGTAAATCAGTACCTCACAAAGTACAATGTGCTGGCACATCTATCCCTACTAATAAATCAGTACCTCACAAAGTACAATGTGATTACCTTGGAATAGCCTTCGCCTTCATATTCTACAAACCTTGCACCAGCTGATCTTTTCTTGTTCCCTTTACTGAAATTGCACTGAAAGGACAGCAGTTCAAGAATGCAGATGACATCACCAATTTGAAAAGTCAGCTAACAGAAGTGTCAAAGAATGGGTTCCATGTATGTTTCCAGCAGCTTTATGCACATTGACAAAAGTGTGTAGTTGCCTAAAGGAACTACTTTGAAGGAAATGTAGTGTTGATAATTCTATTGTTACTTATTTGATATAATCCACTAATTCCTGTTACTTTTTGAAGATATCTTGTAGAAAAAATTCAGAAGGCTGTAGATGGGATCTGAATCATATCTGCTGCCTTCTAATTATGTTTAAACTCTGTATAAAGACAACTTTATATTGTCAGCATATCCTAATCAGGGCATAGCAATCAAACTAGCATTATTTGGCTGTAGTGATATTCTAGGCAATGTAAATTCATTCAGAAAGTGACCAATGCGTTCTAAATGATCTGGATGCATTATTGCTTACAGTGAGGTAGACAACTTTGTTCTGTGGTTGTCAGAGATGCACACTGTACCAGTAGGCTACAGAGTAATTTACTCTAATTAAGTATTGCTACACTGGCATATCAAAGGGAATAGTGCGTTATGTGGAGAAGTAAAGGAATAATGTCACTCTAAAATTATACAGTATACATGTAGGTGTAGGGCCTATTTAATTCTTTTCCAGCCATTTGTGATTCTTATTGACTCCTTTAGTAATTCTAAGTGTTGCTATTTGATTTGGACATCTTTTTTGCTAAAATTTTTGCCTGCTTCTCCCTAAATTTCACATCTATTGCTTTCTTAATGTTTCCTTTCACCCTGGTGTTTCCTTTCACCCTGGTGTTTCCTTTCACCCTGGTGTTTCCTTTCACCCTGGTGTTTCCTTTCACCCTGGTGTTTCCGGGCTTGAAAGGGAGCAAAGAATAGTGACACTGTTACATACCAGGCATCTGAGGTTTTGTTGATGGAGTTAGCTGTTTCATCCGTAGAGGGTAAAAGTGACCTATAGGTCATGCTGAAGTCTGATGTGTCAGACCAAAAGTTGCAGATAGCGCAGCTAGATGGCACAAGACATTCTGTTCTCTGGACACTATTCTCTTCAGTTTCTCTTCTGCTAGTGTACAGAAGTTTGAGAATGAATGAGGAAAAAGAAAATTAAAAATTAGTGTGTTCAGGATTTTCCTTGCCACTTTAAGTACAGTTATACCTCTCCAGTAGAGTTATACATCTCCAGTAGAGTTATACATCTCCAGTAGAGTTATACATCTCCAGTAGAGTTATACCTCTCCAGTAGAGTTATACATCTCCAGTAGAGTTATACATCTCCAGTAGAGTCATACATCTCCAGTAGTCATACCTCTCCAGTAGAGTCATACATCTCCAGTAGAGTTATACCTCTCCAGTAGAGTCATACATCTCCAGTAGAGTAATACCTCTTCAGTAGAGGCAGTAACTCTCCAGTTATTACATTTTGCCAGATTTCATTTCTTTGTTAGTTTTGTCAACTCTTTCCATTTCTCGGGGATAGTTTATTGCTGCCATATCTTCTGAAAAAAGCAGGTGAAGCATGTCTGTAGTTGATTGTATGTCTACTTTCATGGTTTCTAGTGGGAATCCATCCATCCTTACAGCTTTCCCATCAAGTTTAAATAACAATAAAACTGTCAAAGGATATCCGACAAGGTGGAGAATGCCATAGTAACAAAATATAAGAAGTGATAACACATATGATAAAGTATTGTTGTCACTGATTACTAATATAACTAATAAATAGCCAAAATAATGTCAATGAGAAATAACAAACAAAAAAAGAAAGCAAGGCCTTTTTCCACATTAGGATTCAATAGGGACCTTTGTCAAACAACAATAACAAACTATCAATATTGACAGTTTTGTGTGTTTATTTATAGTTTATTGTCGATATGGTGCAGAACATACAACGCTGTGATCAATCTCTCAAAAAAAAAGGTTGTCTGGTACTCCTTAAATAATAATCTGTTCAATGACACACTGCCAGCTGTTAGTTGCATGGGCTCATTCATTGAAAGAGAACAGGACCTTAAATATCTTGGGATAATCTTTGATAGAAGTCTCTCATTCAACAAGCAGTCACAAATATGATTCAGAAGGCTAAAAGAGGGATCGGTGTTATCAAGGTTATGGCGACCTTCGACATGCAGCAATGGGTACTTTTTCTGCTTCTACAAGTGGTGGGGCTATCTGTAATAGATTACGGCCTCTGCCTACTAAATTTGTCACAGACACAAGTCGATAGATTGGAAAAAGTTCAAAATGAGAGCGGTACTGGGGTGTACTAGAGATATACCCACTCTGCTATGAGATTTCTGCTTGATCTCCCCAGCATTAGAGTGCGACATCAGGTAGCACAAGTTAAGTCGTACCTTAAAGTGACAGAATACAACCACCACCCATTACACCGTCGTCTAGATGAGTCAAAGGGAAAACAAATCAAGCGTGGCAGATTATGGATGGCAGAGGCTGAAGACACACTGCGCAGAGTATGTGAATTGAAAGAAATAGGAAAGGGCAGTGAATGGGTGGAGGTAGACACTGAGAAGAAATCGCTGACTAAAGTAATAATACAACTAGATAAAGCGTGTCGAAAATGGACGGAAGTCAAGGCTCAGCATACAGTGCATGAACTCGCCCAACTACACTCGATACCACAAGACATAATTATAATCACAGATGGCTCCGTTAATAGAAACACAAATAAAAGCGGTTGGGGTTTTGTTGCCTACAGAAATGGCATGAAATTGGTTGAGAAATCTTCAGCATATACTACTGTCACATCGAGCATGAGGATGGAGATAGAGGGAGTTACAGCAGCTCTTAATTGGTTGATAACTGATACATCAACACACGTGGTAATACTCACAGACTCTCTATCTTGCGCAAGATAGAAAATTTCATGCTAAGAAAAGAATGGTGGGACTTATTGAACAATTCAGTTGTCCAGAGCATTTTATGGATATACTGCCCTGGTCATGCTGGGGTCAGAGGAAACGAGAGAGCCAACTTATTAGCAGGCAATGCGGCGATAGACGGCACATTGCTGAGAGCAGATAAAGCAGACTTAATGAAGGCAGTAATAAATTCATTTCAAGATGCAGATGATGTCAATCCCATGCCTGAACTGTCCAATGATATTTGCGACCAGAATACAACTTATTAGCCATCTAAAAACTTATAGTCAAGGATAAAACTCTAAACTGAATTTCAAAAGTTATGTTATGTTATGTTCCTCCAGGGCCATAGGCGGCGCATAGGGCAGAAACCATAGTTTTCCATTTCTGTCTTTGTGTTGCCAGGTCTTTCAATTGTTGCGTGTTGTTTAGGTTCATTAACATGCCTTCTTTATTAATTTAATATTAAAATAATGAATTTCAAAAGTAGATGTAACAAATGTTCATCAATACTTGTGATGAACAAACAACTACAATTATTTTATTTGGTTATTTGCAATGGTTATTTTTCAAAACTTTCTATTATATTAATAAACATTTTTATTTTTTTCAGGTGTTATTGCCTATTTCTTTTTTGATGGAAGGATAGCTTTCCTGAAACAGTATCAACCAACTCTCAACTTTTACTTAGTGCCAATAGTTGTGAGTATTTTGTTTTCTAAGTATTGTTAGTCGTTGGACAAGAGATATTCAGGAATGTATGCACATGTTGCTAGAGGAAGCTGTACAACTTGTCAGAGACAGCGGGGACTTCAGGAGATTCATTTATAAGACTGCATTCTGGAAAGAATATGTCACATGACACAAGTATTGTTATCTTGTTGTCGAGTATTCTTCTTCTGAATTCATTAAAAAACTCCTGCAGATTAGCAGGATGTAGTCCAGGGAATGGAATGGTTTATATAATAACTTACAACTCTGTTGCAATATCTGCACCTTTTTGCCTAACATATCTGACTTCAGCATGGCCTCTGGGTCACTGACACTCTATGGGATGAGACAACCAACCCTACCATCTTAGTTGTCTCTTAAGGCATAAGCAAGCATACTAGTGTTGCTATTCTTTCTCACATTTTGGGTGCCAACAACACATTAGTGTATCATATAGTCTCTCAGACCACACAAGAATACTGGTTCTAACAAGTCTCTTAGACCACACAAGTACCTTGGATCCAACAAGTATCTTGGATCCAACAAGTCTCTCAGACCACAAGAATCCTGGATCTAACAAGTCTCTCAAACAATAAGTATCTTGGATCTAAAAATTATCTCAGACCACACAAGTATCTTGGAACTATCACGTGTCTCAGGTCAATCTCCCATATCACGTCTCTAGGACTAGATAAGTCTCTCAGACCACACAATTGTCTTGGAACTAATAATTCTCTCAGACCACACAATTGTCTTGGAACTAATAATTCTCTCAGACCACACAATTGTCTTGGAACTAATAATTCTCTCAGACCACACAATTGTCTTCGAACTAATAATTCTCTCAGACCACACAATTGTCTTGGAACTAATAATTCTCTCAGACCACACAATTGTCTTGGAACTAATAATTCTCTCAGACCACACAATTGTCTTGGAACTTATACCGGTAATTCTCTCAAGTTCATCTCTTATATCACACAAGTCTCTAGGACTAAACAAGTTTCTCAGACCACACAAGCATCTAGGATCCAATAAGCCTACCATATAATTTTATTTTGAGGCTGTCTAAATGGGTGGAGGATTTCTGTTTAATGTTTCAGAGTTCTGAGGATTTCTGTTTAATGTTTCAGAGTTGTGAGGATTTCTGTTTAATGTTTCAGAGTTTTGAGGGTTTCTGTTTAATGTTTCAGAGTTCTGATGTTCCCTGAGTTGGAGGAAGGGTTAATGGCTGACATAACCAATGTTGATTATGGGACATGAATTCCATTGCTCCAGTACAATATAGGCCTACATGTACAGAGAATGATAAAAATGGGAATGACCAGGGGAGACAGGAGAAAGTGTGTATGTCTGGAAAGATCAGATGAACCAACAACTGACTGGGACACTGAGTTTATACATCCTTAAATGGCTGTTGTAATGGTAAACATAGCACTTATGGAATGCCCCTTGTGAAGTGATGCTAGTTCCAAATCAAGAATTGGAAGGGGATTTGAACCCCTCAGATCCACCTCTCCTTCACCATATCTGTGGCACTTTTTGCCATGTGATATCTGCTGCAAGTGTTAGAATAAATTAATCTGATCAGAAAACATTGTGTATTCAATAACCAATAGCAATAGTTATAATGATGATATGACTACATCATCAGAACTTCCATAAATATGACATGGAACATTCACCTGTACAGCCAGAAAGGCAATGCAATTCACAGGCTTGGAAAAAAGTAGCAAAAAATAATTTTTAGAATGAGAACAGGTTCAAACAACACTTATATAGAAGGTTTTTGGTTAGTGGTACTGATGTGTCCAAGTGAACAATCTGCAGAAAATACAAAAATTGTAGGGCCTACTTATCTGTACGACAACACAAGAAGAAAAATGTGGCTATGTGAAACAGCTCTGATAGACAAACTCCACATAATTGCATTTAGGGCTGGTTATTGCAATACAAAGCAAAGCAGAGCAGAACTAAAAATAAGGCTGGAGATGGCTTTAGCGTCCTTGTCAAGGCTAACTGTGATTTGGAAAAGCAACATCAGTGTTGGAGTGAAAATCAAACTGTATAGGTCGCTGGTGCTTTCTGTTGTGTTGTATGGTTGTGAGAGTTGGACACTCACTGCGGACACGGAGAGAAGATTACAGGCTTTCGAGTATAAATGCTACAGAAGAATTCTACGAATTTCCTATAGGGAACATAAGACCAATGTGTACATAAGAAATAAAGTAGAGATGTGTGCAGGTGTCCAGGAGCCATTGCTTTCAATAGTGAAACGACGAAAACTAGCATGGTTCGGACATGTATGCAGGCACGATCCCTTGTCAAAAACAATACTGCAGGGAACTGTCGAGGGTGGAAGAAGCAGAGGAGTACAAATAAAGACATGGACAGACAACATCAAGGAATGGACAGGGCTAAATATTTCCACACTCATCCGCATCGCTGAGGATAGAATTCGCTGGAGGACTCAGTGTGCTGAAGCATCCAATGTGGTACCCCTACGACCCTGAAGGGTTATGGGTTTATTGATTGATTGATAGCAATACAATTCATTGAAAAAACCATATCAGTGTATGACTCTGATAGTAGAACAAAGAAAAGATCTCTTACTACATATAAATTAACAAGAATGAAACAGTAGAAAACATAACTACAGCAACATTATATCTTCATGAGGTATCTTGTTTCTATTCCTCCAGATCGTTATTCTTGGTTCTTACATAATAGCAGACATATTCTTCAGTGTCTATGAAATGGCAGTGGATACAATTTTCCTGTGTTTCTGTAAGTATCAGTAATTTTATCAGTGATTGAATATTAATTTTGACTTTGCGCATGCGGTTGCGTCTGTGAGTCTCACCAATAGCTCACTAGACAAACCAACCATGCAACAGAAAACCTTAGTAGATGACATGCCTTTATATTGAGGTTATCTTCTTATAGAAGCTTCATGGCACGTCATCTATACAATCCCGTAGTCATAACCTTCAATAACAGTTACCATGTTGTTCCAGCAGGCCGACGTTGTGTTTGAACATGTTACGGGCACGGCGTGGGTGGGCGGAACAACAAAGAAACCCGTCACAAGGGCCAGAGTTGTGCCCTGATGTCGACATCTGTTTCAGCGGCATTAGACTTGAAACATCATCGAGTCGGATGGCTGCTGGAACAAAGGGCGGAGCACTTATGGGAATGTGCTGTGAGGCCAGTTTCTAATCAAGAATCAAGATTAATTTTGACTACAACAACAATACTCACAAAATAAGTAAGACCCATCAAGGAAGTTTACTCTACTAAAACACATTTACACTTTAGAAGTTTTCAGATATAAATTGAAACATACATTATCATTTGATTAGAATTATGTATTTAATTACTAAAAAAAAGCCAAAGGAGATCCATCGATTGGGTGTGTGCAGTAGTAACACAGATACGAAAGTAAATAATATAAATAAGTATATATGTGTTAAAAATCCTATTATAGTACTATTTATATGATGATGTTCGTCCGTCGTAATTGACGATGACCAAAACTCAACCATAATAATAATAACAATAAATAATAAAATATTAAAAGTTAATACTGTGTTTTTAAATAACTAACAAGTCATTGCGCGCACAAAATGTTCTTTTACAGAATTGACAACAATAGAGATGTTTTTTCTTTTCTACGTGTCCGCTTCTGTCTTGCAGTATCTTGTCTGGACTCTTCCGCCGCTAGTGCTCCCGTTCTAATACTGTATTGCTATGCTGTTTTATCCTGAGCGAGGCTCTCCCAAGCGCCTACGTCAATGTTAAGATGTTTCAAGAATGACTTGAGCGTGTCTTTGAAGCGCTTTTTCTGTCCACCAGCTTTTCGAAATCCTGCCTTGAGTGCTCCATAATATATTTGTTTTGGCAAACGCGAGTTCTCCATACGCACAAGATATGCCCAGCGTGCTTGCGCCTTCATAAGTATTGTGTGGATGCTTATTGAGGTTGATTTCTCCAAGACCCCGTAGTCTGGTACTTTGTCCCACCAATGGATGTTTAGTAATTTACGTAGGCAGGTAAGATGGAAATATATCTATCTATATATACTATCTATATATATATATATTATATCTATCTATCTCTCTCTATATAATTCCTTCAAAACTGAGTGCGGTGTATAGGACAGAAACCAGAGCAACCAGCTCGTGCTATGTGATGCTACTACATGTAATTCTTGCATGTTGCGAGAGTTATAGTCATACCCACTTTGATGGTTGTTCAGTAAAGAGTCTTTCTTAGTCTTTCTCTTTTTATTTTTTTCATCCATTTTGTCATTTTTTTTGTCACCCATTTTAATGCATGCAGTGTTATTCTTATGGACTAAATGCAACCTCAGCAACATATCTGGCCTTGAAACGACAGCTTAAGATACCACCCCTACGCTTAACGGCAAGTGTGAATGCGATCAACAATCATTCACCTGGGAATAAACAATAGTGTTATTCTGTTTTCATTCCAAGTACAAAAAAAAATTTTTTTTTTTTAAATTGGTAGCATATCTTATTCAGGACGTAGCTTTCAACCTATCATCTTTTGGCTGTGATGATTTTCTAGGCAATATAAATATGTTCAGTAGTTTGCCATTGCTTTCTGAATGATCGGGATGCACAATTACCTGTGGCAGGGATCAAACTCGGTACCTTGGCCATCACAGAAGCGCTCTGTGCCACTTCCCCACAGAGCCGGACAGGCTCTAAGTACAACTAATAAAAATATAATAGAAATAATTGTAATAGCAGTAAGGATTAAGATCACTTAGATTAAGATCACTTAAAATTAAAAACAGTAAGGTGATCCCTGCCACAGACAATTGTGCATTCGGACCGCTCAGAAAGTAATGAAAAACTACTGAATGTGTTTATATTGCCTAGAAAATCACCACAACCAAAATATGCTGGGTTGATAGCTATGTCCTTAATAGGATATGTTTATTTTGTTGTTTTTTTAACGTAATTAACAAGGAATGAAAACAGAGATGCACAAGTGATACCTAACATGTGCAGACACATACCATAAGGCAGTAATAATAACAGTCAAAACAAACAGAGCGAAAAATAACAAGAAAAGGACAACTAAATATACAGAAATTGGAAGAACTAAACATACACAAAAAATATATCCAGGAAGTTAACAAAGAATTTGCAAAGTTACCAGAAAACACCCAGTACATAGACAAAGAATGGGAATATTTCAAAAATGCCATCATACAAACAGCAGGAAACATAGGCAGATATAAAATCCATAAAGGCACGAAACCAAAAATAACAGCTTGGTGTACAGAAGAGGTAAAGAATGCAATGAAGGATAAAAAACAGAAATATAAGAAATGGGCAACAAGCAAAACGCATAAAGATTACTTAGCATACAAGATTTACACCAAGAAAATCATCAAATCTGCAAAAACTAAGTCTCATGGCAAGAATATGTAGAAATGCTTAACAAGGATAGACAAAAAGCACCAAAGATATTTACAAGTACAAAACATGAGCAGTAAAAAAGACACGAACCAACAGAAATAATCAACGATGAACATGGCAGCACACTACATAGGCCTCAAGAAATCATGGAAAGATGGAAAAACTACTTCAATCAACTATTAAACCTAAAGCAAGGAGAAGTGATTGCAACAATAAAAACAACAGAAGAAGACCTAGAACCATACATCCTAAAATCTGAAATTGAAGACGCAGTTAAACATGCACCAAGCAGCACAGCACCAGGAATAGACGGCATATATAAAGAGCTAGTAAAAATGCTAACAGTGACAGGTATAAAGTGGCTACACAGACTGTTCAATGTGATATGGAAGATACAAAAGACACCACAGGAGTGGAATAGAGCAGTGATTGTTCCCATCTGAAAGAAAAAAGGCAGTAAGAGAGACTGCACAAGGTATAGAGGCATATTACTCTTATGCCACATAGGAAAAATCTTGAGCAAGATACTAGAGAGAAGGATGCTTGCATATATAGAACCACCACTCAACAACACACAATTAGGCTTTTGGGAAAATAAAAGCTGTACAGACGCAATCTTCGCCCTCAAACAACTTTCAGAAAGAGCAATAGAACATAACCAAGACTTATATCTGGTTTTCATGGATCAAGGAATAAGCTTTTCACAGAGTGGATAGAGCACAACTATGGATAATACTACAGACATACAGAGTCCCCAACATCTGATAAGCCTATGTCAGAGCATATATGCCAATTGTCAATGCGCAGAAAGAACTAGCACAGGTGCATTGGATTATTTCCAAATTCACTCAGGAGTGATACAGGGATGTGTACTATCCCCCTATTGTTCATAACATACATAGATTACATCTGCAAAGTAGCAAAGACAACAGAAGAAAACAATTTGAAGGATAGCTTAAACGAATTGCTATTTGCAGACGACCAAGTACTAGTAGAATCATCAGAAGAGCAACTACAAAGACAAATAGACAGATTACATCAAATATGCCAAACATTTAACATGAAGATAAATATAGAGAAGACTGAAGTAATGAAGATAGGAAGAACAGAAAGAAACACCAACATATATATTGGAAACAACAGACTTAAACAAGTGACAGAATTCACATACCTAGGAAGCAATATAACAAGAAATGGCAGGAGCAGCATAGAAATACACAATAGATGTAGTAAAGCGAACAGACAAGCCCAAGGACAAATGACACCAATATTCAAAAACAAAAATGTAGATTTAAACACCAAAATAACATTATTCAAAACGATTATTTTATCAATGCTGTATTACCAATGCCAAACATGGACAACAACAGCACAAGATAAACGTGAACTTGAAACAGCTGAAATGGCATGCTTTAGCTGAATTCTAGGAATATATCTAAGAAACAGAATGAGAAATGAAGACATTAGACAAAGAACCGATACTGCTCCAATCTTGAAATATATTAAGAGACAACAGATCAAATGGTTTGCACACATCTGACTACCATCATACAGAATACCACAGCAAGCTATGCTACACAAATACAGTGAAAGCAGATCTAGAGGCCAACCATGAAAACGATGGATCACCGAAATAAAAGAGGCGACAAACTCTACAATATACTCAGCACACACGAGGGCCATCTCCAGAAAACTCTTCTACCCCTGATTCTGAAAGGCAAAAGAGGGTTTAGCGAATAGATAGATAGCAGTAAGGACAAAAATTATTTACTTTTTTAAACTCTAAGATCTTTATCAGAGTAAAGATATAGGTTTAGGTATGTTGATTATCATTTATGCACACCAGATATGTCCATAGATGCTCAGACCTGCACTCAGTAAATCTCTCTTTGGAACAAAAATATAATATTAAGAATCCAAATGAAAACTAATGCTACAGATGTGTGTTGTGGGTATCTGTTGCCTTGATCAATGTGTTTGTGCATGATAGAATTAATGTGCCAATATTAGTGGAACAACAAGAACCACTGTTAAAAATTGTGAACCTTCATAAACTTCAGTGGTATGGGCACGTGATGAGATATTTCTCATAGAAAAAGATATTCTTCAAGGTACTGTGGATGGGGGGAGAGATGAGGAAGACAAATAAAGATATGACTTGATAATATCAAAGACTGGACAAGGTGTTCTTCTGCATTCACTCTCTGATAACAAACATGAAAGTTCGTGTGATTTCCACCGGGGAGCGAGAAGTACTTTGTGCAGCAAATTTACAGTGTAGCTTAGTTATTTGTGCATGGAAGGTCCTAGCACCCATTTTTGGCATGCCTTTAATTCGGGTGGGCTTCCCTAGCCTGTGACAGCCTTCCTATCTGTTTCCAGGTGATTGATGTGTATCGATACTGTGTTATCATGGTTTTCCACCCTTGTACCCCTTGAACTTTATAGGCCAAAACATGTCTCTGAGTGGCAGCAATCTCCTAGGAGGCGGTAATCAGGGATTTAGACTTAGGTCAACTCCGTCGATCTCGAATGAGGTATTCTGCTGCCAGTGAACTCATCTCCCGTAATGTAATTAGATGTATTGTACCTGTTCCCATCGGTTACTGAACCATTTCTCTCCGTGAGCAAGATTCCTGGTATAGGAAAACTTTGATGGTAGAGTTGGGCCCAAGTTTATTCACCCTCTTAGCCGAGGTGTCATTCACCAATATCATGAACTATACATGTCCATGTGCCGCTGAGGTGTCATTCACCAATATCATGAACTATACATGATCATGTGCCACTGAGGTGTCATTCACCAATATCATGAACTATACATGTCCATGTGCCACCGAGGTGTCATTCACCAATATCATGAACTATACATGTCCATGTGCCGCCGAGGTGTCATTCACCAATATCATGAACTATACATGTCCATGTGCCGTAGCCTAATAGTGAGCTTGCTCAATATCACCAGATTTCAGGGTGCCAAGTTCAAAACCACATCCAGACAAACAAATCTGGGTGTGATTTCTTGCCTGACCTGACCACTCCTCCAGTTGACCCAGCTGTAAATGGGTAGTGACGCATGAGCTATAAGGAAGGTAAACATAGCAAGAAAGAGAATTGGACACCCTACATAATAGTTGCTGTGGCTTAGTACATAAAGAGTTGTCTTCATCCCTGAAGGCAGGTTGCTGCGATGGGCCCTACCATTACCACGAAATTGTAAATCATTTTTTAAGGTACAGGAATGAAAACTATTTGTTAAGCACACAATTTTTTGTCTATATTTCAGTGGATGATATTGACCGCAATGATGGAAGCCAAGAGAAGCCATACTTCATGGGCAAGGACTTGATGAAGGCACTCGGCAAGAACAATTTCAAATTCAAGGGAAAAGTTGAGGCCCACTGAAACAATTAAGGTTGCTCACTTCTTGATCGCAATTGAAATGTGATCTCATCAATATTGTTCCTGTTACCTAATATGCCTTGTATGTATTTTTTAATGTTTAGCAACTCTGAAACTATGCAATATGTTTCTGCTATATTGTTTGATATGAAGGTACAGATATGATGGTGATCCTTAATTTTACTTTTGTAGTCCTGAGATTTGTATTTTTATTGTTGTATAAGTTTTGTCTCCACAATGATATGGAGAGAGTGTTACTGGAGGAGATGATAGAAGGCAACAGGGGCAAAGGCAGCACAAGATGCCATTAGACAAAAGACATTCCAGAATGCCTGTGCATGTCACTAAAAGAAGCAGGACAACTTGCTCAAGACAGCGGTGAATTCAAGAGATCCATAGGGAAGACTACGTTTAAATATTTCACCTGATGATTAATAGTTGTATTTGTAATTGTTGTGTTTGTATATGTAATGATTGCATATGTATTTGTAATTTTTTTATGTTTGTAATTGTTCTGTTTGTATTTTAGTTCTGCAGAAATTTCATAAGCTTTATATTAATGAAATGCACAAAGTTGAAAAGAGATTTCTTTAAATCTTGACTGTGTTCTATACAATTGTATTTGATTTGTGGGTTACTAGCAGGAAATTTGATGAAATTTTCCTTGAATTGGCTTGTATTATTTACACAATTTATGTTTATTTTTCCATCTGAAAATTTGTGTGTTGAATCTTAAAACAGAAAATGAATAAATGTTTAAAAAATTCATAATTAATTTTATGATAAGCTTATTCAAGGTCTAGCAACATTATTTGATTTAAACCCTATTTATCTTTAAGCCTTAATGGTCATATCAGGAAAAAATTAACAACTAGAAGATGCCCTTGAGGTGTTGATATAAAGAAGAATAGAGTGAACTTCATAACAGGAGAAGAAAACAAAGAGGATCTGACAACACTGCATATGAAAATAAGAATTTTAAAAGAAATACCAATCAAACAAATACAATATTTCAGACATATTAAATGACATGATACTTTGTAGAAATAATTAATTGAAGGCAGAATTGTGAGGGAGGAAAGCAAGAGGTGGTCAGAGATACAGATGGGAAGAAAACATCATGAGATGAACAGGCTAGTCTGGAAGTATGCACCACCAAGGTAAAATACAGAAGGTGGAGATTCATTGCATCCAATCTTTGATACAGAGATGGCACCTTGCAATAATGATTCCTTTCAAAACTTAGTTTTCTCAATAGATGTTGTGAGCGCATTATAATTCTGGTTACCTATTACTGCTAATGACATTTTTAAATGCTCTGTTATGTCTCTTATCCATTCCATCTTGGGCAGCCCTTTTTTCATCCATTCCATCTTGGGCAGCCCTTTTTTCTATTACTATCAATCATGCCTTCCATCAATAATTTTTCCAATCTGTTATTGCCAAAAACCTCACTTTTCTTGTTATAATGTTGTTTAAGAGAGCCAACCCTTTTTAATCTTTAATGTTCATAACACTGTTTGATTGGTATTTCTTAATGTCCATGGTATTCTCAATATTCTTATGTAGCAATACATTTTCCACTACTACATTATGTGTTCATATAAATAAGAAATTACTAATCTTACTTGGAATCTGCTTGCTAGATTTATCTCTCAACCTTACAATAATTACAGAGGTAGTGGAGACTGGATTACCAAAATGTAATTTTCACTATTTTTTGAATGGTTAAAGGCTCTGATCGATCTTCCCTACCTGTATTTTTTTTAACGGTTAAATGTTCTAATATACCCAAATGGGACTAATGTCAGTGGTTGACAGGAGCATGCGCCCTACTTCACCATAATAGGTACATTTTACTTAAGAAAGAAAGAAGAAATCTGCTTGCTCTAATGAGATGTACCGCAGAAAACAGATGTGTCGGGCCATTGGCGCAAATAAAACGGCAACACAGCGCATTTCCATTCTCTGGACTATATCCTGCTGGAAATCTAATAGGGCCATTGTCCTACTGCAATAGAGATCCAGCAGAAGTTTGAGAATGAACGCTGAAGAAGAAGAATAATGAGATGTAATATATACTGTTCAAAAAAAGAAACGCAACTTTAATGGAGTTACTTTTATACAAGATATTCGCTGATTGGATGTCATTCAACCTATCATTTGTGTCCACATCGTTATTAACTTTTCGTGGTTACCTGGAATGTACTCACTTCATGAAAGTGGTCACGGTTAAAACAACATTTTTGGCAATAACTAGTGACAGGTACATGAGAACCCCGTGAAACTTACTGAACTCAAAACTCTCTAAACAAATTATTGAATGTCTATAAAAGATTGACAGTCCTCAAATGAATTCTGTTGATGATCGCAGAAGAAGAAGAATAAATGAATTCTGTTGAAAATAAATTAAATATGCAAGTATGGCTCATGCCACTATGGAACAATGATATAAAAGAAGCATCATTGGAGACTTACAGACTGGACAATCACAAAGTGTAGTGGCCAGACAATTTAATGTGGTTGGAAGCACCATTAGTCACCTCTGGATGTGATTTCAACAAACTGGCTCAGTGGTAGACCAGCCGCACAGTGGAAGACTTAGAGTCACAACTCCAGCTGAAGACCGCTTCATATGACTGCGTCTACTGAGGACTCTATTTGCATCTGCATCCTCCACAATCCAGCCAATGACAGCAGCTCATTGAATTTCAGATGAAACGGTCAGGAACCAGCTGCACAACGCTGATCTTTGGGCTAGAAGACCCAACAGTGGTCCTATTCTTACAGACCAGCTTTGCAAGAACCAACTACGGTAGATGACCAAGCATTGTCAATGGACTGGAGACAGTTTTGGTTTGGTTAAAGTCAGAAAGTTTCTTTATGCTAAGGTTGAAACATTCATTCTGTAAAATAAAATTTTTGTACATGTTTGAAATAATGTTTCTTTTGCGTTTCTTTTTTTGAACAGTATAGTTTAACTTCTGGTGCCTTACCAAAATTTGTATGTGTTTATTACTTTTAATTTCCTTGTTTCCAAACGTCTCTTATTTTCCACCACATAATCCCTCATTCTATATTTTACATAAAACTGCTATTATTTTGTTTGACAACAGTTACAATTTGGCCTCTATTTTATTCCATTTTAAGGTGGGAAAAATACAATATCTGGTCCATGACTTGCCCATCAAGACATTTTAACTAGTCTGTGTTAAAATTACTATATGCACAGGTAACAGTGTAGATTGGCATTTTTGAGAACAAGAATAGAAGGCAACAAAAGCCTTGATTTCTAATGGGAAGGAAATCTCTTTTATCAAAGGAGTAAAAAATAATGAAATAATCAAGTGCCATTGCCGCAACGAAGGTTAGCTGCAACAGACCTCCAACATCCCCTGTCTTTTGTTTTGGTGGTGAACTCTGCTAAACTGTAACCTGTTCATCTTGTGATGTTACTCTCCTACTTGTATCTCTGCCTACCTCTTGCTCACTTCCCTTTAACTTTACCTTCAAGTAAGGTCTTCAATAAGGTGTCATGCCTTTTAATGTGTTCAAAATATTTTATTTACCAGATCTTTATTTTTATTAGTAATTCTTTCTTCATATTAAGTGTTTTTAGAACCTCCTTGTTTGTTTTCTTCTCTTTCCGTGATGTTCTCCCTACTCTATACCCGCATCTCAAATGCATCAATTCTGTCTTCTAATTGTTTGTTTATTGTCCATGTTTCTGAGCCATACATTAATATTCCCTGTTCTGTTTTAAATTCAACTTGGATTTCTGCTAATCAAGTTTATTATGATGTCTAATTATGGAGAACTGTTTCCTTAATCTTGTTCCAGTGTATACATTCTTGTGCCCAAACTTTTCAAGAATTGTTTAATACATTCTATAAATGATTAATTGTTAATTTGGAAAAAAAGTAAGCCTACCTATTTCATACAGGGACATGACAGGTCTCGTAATAATTTTGTAAAATATGTGTGTATAGGCATATATATATATATATATATATATATATATATATATATATATATATATATATATATATATATATGGTTTGGTCACTTATGAGAATGAACCCACACCAAATCCAATAAGAGCATATAACAAAAGAATATCCAGGTGTAAAGCCAAAGGTAGACCAAGAAAACGGTGGATAGAAAACAACAAGATAGCCTTGAAAAAATATGGACAATGCAACCGAAGCTACTCATCTGGCCTTGGAATGACCGCTGAAACTCCCATCCCTATGCTTAACGGCAAGTGTTACTGATACGATCAAACATATTCACCTGAGGACAGATAATATCTTGTCTGTCACTCTCAAACTCTCCTTATAAATCTAGAACATTATGGTCTTCTTTATGGACATTCTGAAGACCACAAGATCTTGGGCGAGTTGACCTGCTTCCTCCTGGGATATGTTTAAACAGACAGATATATCATTTGTTTATCATCATCTTGGATGACCAATTCCTCTACTGCCGTTTGCTCTACTCTATGTTATTAGTCTTTCTATGCTGTTATATCTCTTTCGATGCAAAAAAAAGTTCAGTTTTCTTGTTATGATGTTATTTAGTAGCCAGTTTCTCTTCGACGTTTAATGATTGTAATACTTCTTTGTTTGTCTTTTTTGCTTTATATAGTATATGCACAGTTTTTCTGTCGCATCTCAATTCGAAAGTTTGGAAGAAAATTTGTAAATCTTATTACAGGGCTGTATGCATGACCTGGACATTATACTGTTTATAGCAGAAGGTGTACATGTGTTCACATTGTCTGATGTGTATTGTTATTATTATTATTACCTTTCACTTACTTAACAATTTTACTGTTTATGATTGTGATAACATGTCTTTCAGAGGGTTTTTTTCTGTATTGAAATTATTTTAATTATGACATATATAATGTACAAGACTGGACAACACTTACCTTGTACTTGGCTAAAACATTTGTCTTGGACATTGGTAATTTAAAATAGAAGATCAAGATTGTATATTCTGCTAGAGTTGGATGTATCAGGCAATCATCGTAAATAATGAGCTGATACAACATATTTCTGTACTCTAGCAACCTGCTGGAAATCTGGTAGGACTATTGTCCTATTACAAGGGAAATCCAGTGGGAGTTTGAGAGTGAACCACAATAAATTAATGTGCAAAGAAATTATTCTCAATAGCAGTAATTGCAAAATATAGTAAGCAACATAATGATGACAACTGAATTTAATTATCTTGAAAGTGCAACAAGGGAAAGTCAATAAGTAAGTCTGAAACTAATGTGGACAAGAATATCATTGTAATAAGTGATTTTTAAAGTTGGGATTATGAGGTTACAACATCCAGGTACGTGATCAACATGTGTAACAGATGATAGCTGAACTGAGAATTGCTGTACAAACATGTGCTGCTCACATACACAATGGTGACAATGTTCTAAGAGTGCACACAGAATGAATAGCATGCAGTTGTGGATTTTTGGGCACAAAGATTTTCTGCCGATAACATTCAGAAGGGGGTGGTTCCTGCATATGCTGAGTACTATCTATTGTGTAAAGCTGTGCATAACTGTGTAACTCAATCTTAAAAGTGTGCACGCCACTTGCTGATGAAATACAGTGATTGTCCTGTCACAATCTCAACAGAAGCAACTGCGCAAGTAGAACATGATTCGAACTGACAGGTAAACAGTAAACAGAGTAGCAGCTATAATAGTGTTTGGATGGTTCAGCTTTAAATATAATGCATGTCCAATTGAAATTCTAGAAAGCATGCTCATGATGGGTACCCAGAGAACTCACTGACAAAAGATTCCTCTGCTTCAGATATTGCCTCACTGATAAATCGATGGGATTTGTGCATCAATTCAATATTGGTGGAAATTATCTGCAGAAATAAACAAACAATGACAGTCTGAATTTATGTAGTTTTTATGTGCATATCATATTATTTTTTTTTCTAGCTATTTGTGAGAGACTTATTGACTTCCCCTTGTTCATACATAGTCTCAGCTTATACACATTTTCATTTTTTTCACATAGCGTATTTACAGGTTTTGTTAACTATTCCCATATTACTTTTAATATTAACTTTTAATACAGAATTGAATGAATTAATGTATTTTGTTTGCACTGTATTGATCTTTGTTAGGTACGTAAAGAGTGAGACTGACTCTTAGCCAAATTCAGATCGAAAGATAATAGAATCCAGAATGCAGATCATTCTAGAGTCACAAGAGACACATCGACAATAGCTATGCGGTACCTACTCAACTGTCCAATGGCAGAGCACAGATTACAATATTGCCGTGCATGGGAGTACCTTCAAATACATGCATACAAGGGACATCCATTGCATTTCGAAATACAGAAAGTTAAAGGTAGCAGACTTAAGAGAAGGACATGCTGAGGATGTCACACAAAGCGTGTGCAGATTGCAAGATGTGTCAGCAGGGCGGAATGGATAGGTCTACCCACAGATTTTGAAACTTGTTTGAGATTAGTAATAGCAGAGAATGGTGTCCCACAACTGTTGAGCAAGAGATGCAGAATTTGGTCAGTGAGAATGCCAAAGAGGGTGATGTGTACACTGATCTCGGTACTTGGGCCTTCACAGCTCAGTGTGTAGGTAAAACAATCAGGGAGGAGAGTGGGGTCCTTGCTGTGACTACAAGTAGCATGATCATGGAGATTATGGCGGTGACCAGGGCATTTGAGTTGGTAGGCACACAGAATGCAACACAGATCTGAATCTTGAGTGACTCTTTGAATATGATTAGGAAGGTACAAGTGGGTCTCGTTCATAAACAGTGGATTGAGGCCTTCATAAAGACAAGGTTGAAATTGAAAGTAGTTACACTTATTTTCGAGCCGGGGCATGTGGGTAAACTGTGTTTTAAAAGAGCAGATTAACTGTCGTCATACACAATTGTGACACAGGGTGATGAGGCAATGGATCGAGCTGACGTTCTGAACTCCATAAGAGATATAAAACACGAGAGTGAGACTACTGTGGATGATGATTTCTTGTCAATGGCTAGGATTAAAGATCAGGGTTTGAAATGCAGTGTTCTTAGAAGTAAACTTTTTGGGAGGCGCAGAAGAATGATAGTCAACCAGCAGAGAACCGTTACTGTCAGCATATGTGTAATGGTGGATACACTCAGGGAGAGAGCAGAGCAGCTATGGACGTGTCCAGTCTGCAGTGATGATGATCTGACGATTAACTGACTGACTAACCAACTAGGTATGTAAAAGGAAGAATTACTGTCACAATTGTTTTGTAGCAAAATGCTGACTGTATACAGAATATGGGGTTAAAATACAGAATTATCATTTTGGAAGCTGACATTATGTATAGAATCACTGTCAATCAGTGACTGCCAGCCAAAATCGTGATTCAACAAACATACTTTTCACCAGAAATTTTTATTTATGACTGCTGTTGCTAATATTGTCATGAATCATTCAATCACTGTTCCTAATTTTTGTTTATATTTTGAAAATATTCAGGTATTTGCTATTTTTTGTTTGCAATGGTTAAACGCAATGGTATAGCCAAGACGTATATGTAAATTAGGATTAAGTAAGATGAATAAATATTAATTAATAAAATGTTTACATTCCTTTAATGTAAATGATTCACGGCAATCAGAACTTGATAAGTCATCTTTTTCACTCAATTCAACCAATGAATGATTGAGCTGTGAATCTTGCACAACTGACAAGCATTTCCTTCTAGGATTTGAAGAGGAAAGCATTAGAAGAAATCAAGAATACATAAATCATATGTTGACTAGTGGACTATTGTGGCAATGTTGATAGCAAAACCAACATTAGCAGAAGGGTCAAGCATGCGTGACTGTGGTCAGCTTTGAGGTTGATGTCCAGTGTATAGTATGGAAACCAGGTCTCTTATATAATTGGCCTACTAATGGTTTAAGTAGAGGTGATAAAACACTGAATGTATTGTTTACCATAGAAAAATCAGATGTGTTTTCAATAGAAAAATCTATTGGCACAAATAATGGTAATGCAACACATTTCCATTCCCTGGACTATATTCTGCTGGAAATCTAGTAGGACTATTGTCCTGCTACAAGAGAAATCCAGTGGGATCTTGAGAACAACACATAGCTGCAATTTACATTTTAAAAACACAATCACCATGTTAGAACAGATATAATTTCATGTATTTGAACAAATAATTGCCAAAATAAACTGAGTTAAATATTTAATTGGTCTGATTATCTCATTTCAATTGTAAACAACACAAGTATGCATAACTAATATTTATTTCGACTTTGGCAAAACTAAAACTTGTTAGAAAAGGTTTAACTGTGACTAGAGACATAAACAAACATTGACCACTTCTTGTTCGAACATATACAGTGGAATACCTTTATAACAATTGGTCCATACAGACAAAATAAACCCTATGTATGTAATAACAGTCCATTTATGTATTTTTTTTTAAATACTGCAGATTTGATTCAGCAAATAGTTCATAAAAATGAAAAAATTTGCTTTAGTTAATTTTAATTCAACAAGTGCAGTAGGTCATGTAAAAACATGCTGATGCATTTTTAATGGTTGCTAGTGTACATATTTTGTCGGTCCAGACCAAGATTTTATAATGGGATTCAACTGTATTTCCCATCATGATTAGGGAACTTGACAAGCTCCAGCACATAGGTTACGTGGTATCCTGGTTATGAATGCATAGCTGGCACGTGAAATGTGGTGAAAAGCAACTCTGTGCAGGACAATGACAATTTCCTGGAAGAGCCTGGAATAGGTTGAACATGTTAGCCCTGGAATAAGTCGAACATGTTAGCCCTGTATGATTGAAGAGACATCTCGATCACCCATTACAGTGACCATTGTGCATAGCTAGGTTTCAATGGACACCTCTAACGTGAAAGGACGCTTGGCAGGGAAGCTGAAGCTCATGACTCCAACTCTGCGTGCTACAGAAATAAATCCCTAGAAATACACCCCTCTGAGTAGGAGTCTTCTTGTCAAAGCATTGCACACCGCTGGGAGTTATATTCTTCTGGGTATGAAATAAAGCTCTAGAGAAACCACCACATTGCACACAGGAAGTAGTAAGAGCTTCTTCTTCTTCTGCGTTCAGCATGTTGTCATGCTATACTGTCAGACCTGTCGTCAAGACGAAGTCCACTGTCTTCTCCAGGTCAGAGCAGCTGCCCCATAGCTTTTGCCTCAAGTCTGTATCCTCTGGTCAGGTCTGCTGTCTCTGCTCTATGTATGTTGGGCAGTCCTGAAGTATGTGTTTGGAGTCTGGGTTCCGGATCCACATGGACATTCATCTGTGTATGAGATCCTTAATCGATAAAGGTGACCCAACAGTCTGCAGTGGCCTGTTCTGAGGCAAAATATTGTGGTCTGTTGATGTCTTTGGAGATGTATTGCATCATGTTCATATTCCCCTTCCATTTCTTTCTTCCACTTTGCTGTGTATGTGTTGCGGATTATTGTTTTTACTTCTCCGTAAGACAGTGGGTGTCTGTGTTGCTCTATTTCACTTCATGCTTTTGACAGAGCATCCGCTTTCTCATTTCCCATGATTCCACAGTGTGATGGTATCCACTGAAGGGCAATAGCTGTTGATTTTTTGATCTGTCTTCGCTCATGTCTGATGTTGTACAGAAGGCTTTTGTTTCTGTTGCTCTGGATTGATTCCAGTAGGGATCTGCAATCTGTGAATATGGCTATCTTCTTTGGTCTTGGCAGTCCTGGTTCAGTGAAGGCTTTCAGTGCTTGATGGAGTGCAAAGTAAGAGCTAATCATTCACAATTCCTGTGGACCAAAACAACATCTTTGCTTTATTCTTAATATCCATATTGATGCCAAAACATTTATGTATGTATTCCATTCTGCATATAACTTTGAGATAAAACTCTGATGTCTGGAAACACATGACTTTAAAAAACTCAAATAAATAAGTACAATGAATAAATGTAAATAATAAAAAATATTAAGTGTAAATGATAAGAAAAAATAAATAATGTGAGTTTTATGGTATATTTACTGGATGATATTCAGTACTTGGTTGATATCATTCATTTTTATATTTTTGTTCATCTGTGTTTCTTGACAAAGATCCCATGGTTGAAAACATTGGGTTTGTTTTGGATCTCACTTATAGCAGGACAATAGTTCTACAAAATTTGCAATAGGATACAGAAATGCATTGTGATACCATTTTTGTTTTTGGCATTTGCCCGACACATCTTCCTTTGGAGGTGGTCTATAATATGATAAATATTAAGCCTATAATTAAGTAATAATTTTACTGTAATGTATACTATCAAATACAAAAAAAAACAATGTAAAAAAATAAATAGCAATAAACACAATAACAAGGACTATCTTCTATGTTACCGTCCAACTGGTACCTTTCTCAAGAAACACATAACTATTTTAAAAAACACACACAACCATAACAAATATTTCACTGTGATGACTTAGAGATCACCACAAAACATTTCCAATTGACGAAGTGACATGCATGTTTAGTAGATGATGAATTATGTGCTTTCAATATGTTTGCTCATGTTTGCGCAATGATGATAAACAGAAATAGCAAAAAATTTAAAAGGGCCACACATTATTAATTAATAGGCAATACATCAGATCAGGTTTGACAGCACAAGACAAAAGAAAAATAGTGACAACAGAAATGACATGTCTACGAAGAATACTCGGAGTGTCATTAAGAGATAGAATTAGAAACGATAACATCAGACAGATAACCAAAACAATACCAGTATTGGAACACATCAAAAGACAGCAGATAAAGTGGTTTTCACACGCTTCCAGACTACCGACATATAGCATGACACATAGACATAACGGTTATAAAGCCAGAGGCAGACCATGTAAAAGATGGATCACAGACATCAAAGAAGCCACAGGAACAAGTTTACAAACAGCGCACAAGAAGGCCATCTCGAGAGAACTCTTCCACCCTTGACGCTGCAAGGCAAACAAGGGACACAGCGTATAGATAGATAGATAGACATCAGATCAGGTGAAATCCCAAAGTAAAAGATAAATATGCGAACACAGAACACAAACCAAGTAGTATGTACGGTATGTGGAAAATAACATGTGGACAAAGACAAGAGCAGGACGCTACCAATAAGCAACGTCGATAATGGGAGAGGGGTATTGATGGGGTATAATGGTTCGTAGTTGACAGTAGTAGGATTAACTAAGATTAATTAACGAGTAGCTGGATTAAACATATATATATATACACATATAGGCCCCTATACATGCACACGCACATATAAATACATTAGCGCAATTAAACATGTACATACAAGACATATGTAAATATAAATTATTACATAGGCCTACACTACGCATATTTACGCATACATATAACATACATACATATTCATAAAAAACAAATGTTAACACACACACACACATATATATGCCTATATGTGTTTCAACCGCAGTGATTAGGCACTCGCCAGCCGCGTTATGCTTGCCAGGTTACGGTAAGCAAGCTATTTTTAGGGCACCTTTTCTAGCCCTTTCCCCGTGCTATGAGGGTGAGCAGAGTTATTCTGAATAGGGTTGCCGAATCCCATTTCTGCCTTAGTTTAAATAGGAAGTGACACTTTGCCCTGATCCACCTGTGTGCAGGGTTATGACTGCATGCTTAAGTATTCCACACTTTCTGGTTCGCCTCTTCCTCATCGCCCATCTCCACAGGAGTTGATGATGATAGGTAATAATTAGCGCTGAATTTTTGTTTAAAGTGTGGCGGAATTGCGCTATTCGTTGACCACTTTCCCTCACTCTCTCTCTCTATCTTCCTGATTCCAGTGGACTATCAAGACGACTAGAGATGTACCAGGATGCAGTGGGTGACTAGTGTGTTCTTTATCACCTACCTGGGCAGCACTCTCTCTCTCTTCCTGATTCCAATGGATTATCAAGACGACTAGAGATGCACCAGGATGCAGTGGGTGACTAGAGTGTTCTTTATCACCTACCTGGGCAGCACTGTCTCTCTTCCTGATTCCAGTGGACTATCAAGACGACTAGAGATGCACCAGGATGCAGTGGGTGACTAGAGTGTTCTTTATCACCTACCTGGGCAGCACTCTCTCTCTCTCTCTTCCTGATTCCAGTGGACTATCAAGACGACTAGAGATGTACCAGGATGCAGTGGGTGACTAGAGTGTTATTTATCACCTACCTGGGCAGCACTCTCTCACAAAATGTAAACATCAACACTGAGGCAAACAACAGAATAGCGAAAGCTAGTGTCACATTTGGTGTCCGCAGGTGCAAGGTTCGACGCCCGGTAAGGAGTGATTTTTTTTCTGTCAGAGAGTGAATTAAAAAGCTCACCCTGTACATGACCTGGCCACACAAAGGGCACCAGACAGCTAGCTACACGTACCATCTCCACGTAACTTTCTATAACTTCCATGCAGTGTTGACCGTTTTCTTTTTAATAAACAAGACGTCGCGAGTGAGATTCAACCTGCGACCGCCTGTGTACAAAGTCAATGGATTAATAATTTTGGGATATCCCCATTTTATTATATATTTTTCTGCAATAAACTAAACACACTTCCGTGAAAATAAACAACAAAGGAAACGCTGCTGGGGATGAATTGCACACACATTGTGAAGATCACCGAAAAGCATTACAAGGAAAGCATTGTAAGGAAAGCATTGTAAGGAAAGCATTGTGAGGAAAGCATTGTAAGCAAAGCATTGTAAGCAAAGCATTGTAAGGAAAGCATTGTAAGGAAAGCATTGTAAGCAAAGCATTGTGAGGAAAGCATTGTGAGGAAAGCATTACAAGGAAAGCATTACAAGGAAAGCATTGTAAGGAAAGCATTGTAAGGAAATCATTGTAAGGAAAGCATTGTAAGGAAATCATTGTAAGGAAAGCATTGTAAGGAAAGCATTGTAAGGAAAGCATTGTAAGCAAAGCATTGTAAGGAAATCATTGTAAGGAAAGCATTGTAAGCAAAGCATTGTAAGGAAAGCATTGTAAGGAAAGCATTGTAAGGAAATCATTGTGAGGAAAGCATTGTAAGGAAAGCATTACAAGGAAAGCATTGTAAGCAAAGCATTGTAAGGAAATCATTGTAAGGAAAGCATTGTAAGGAAAGCATTGTAAGCAAAGCATTGTAAGCAAAGCATTGTAAGGAAAGCATTGTAAGCAAAGCATTGTGAGGAAAGCATTGTAAGGAAAGCATTACAAGGAAAGCATTGTAAGCAAAGCATTGTAAGGAAATCATTGTAAGGAAAGCATTGTAAGGAAAGCATTGTAAGGAAAGCATTACAAGCAAAGCATTGTAAGCAAAGCATTGTGAGGAAAGCATTGTAAGGAAAGCATTGTGAGGAACAAACAACAGAAAACAACAAAATAAAAAACAAAATAGATGACTAGATTTCATCAAGCCCAGCCCGGTCACGGGGCTTGATGAAATCTAGTCATATATTTTGTTTATTTTGTTGTTTTCTGTTGTTTGTCTCTTGAAAAAGGTTCAATTTGAGCCGATACGTGGAGAATTGTCCTGTTTAGTTTTATTGTATGTTTTTTTATATATACTTTTTTAAATATATTTTTATTAATAGGCAAAGTAAGTGTTTTAGTAACCTGTTTAATTCATTTTGCTTGAGATTAAAATAGCAAGGAAAGAAATAGAAATATTGAACTTTATAAAGGCACGGATAAATTATTTTAATATACCTTTATTACACCTTTTTAATACACCTTTATTATAAACCTAATTAAAGTAAGCATTATGTTAGTGCATTTATGCCGGTATTTATGTGTGTCTGTATATAGGCCTATGCCTGTATGGGTGGAGGTTGTGAGGCCATATATATATATATATATATAGGGTAGCCAGGGGTAAAGATGCGCTGGGGGCAAAGATTCGCAGTCGTTTTTTTCAGGAACTATGGGTTTTCCCCGCAAACCACGTGGCCACGCCGGACGCTAACATCCGTTTCTGTCGCACAACGAATTTTCATCAGTCACGGGCAGGTCATTTTTGAGCTATGAGGTAAATTCATTTTTTAACGTTCTCGATCTAACTTTTTTCCACTTCTCACTCTTTGTCCTCTGTTATCATTACTGTCATGTTATTTTACATGTCTGAACTGAAAACTATATTGTATTGTTAAGTTATTAAGCATATTACATTGTCAAGATAATGTTTGTTTTCATATTTTATAAAAATTTTGAACAGTGTGATTTTGGGGTAACGCCGCGCACACTAACGGGGCAAACATGCGCTGCTGACTGACTGCGCATGTTTGCCCCAGTCACTTCCCCCTCATGTTGCCAAATATTTAAACCAATATTTTATTGTCACGTTATGTTTCTTTTTAGGAATTACAAACGGAAAATTGAGAAAATTATGCCACTGACTGAAAATTAAGCAGTCGCTGCTATAGATGCACAATCCCTTCCGATTGTTAGATGGATGGATAAGCTACACACTGCTGCTAGTTTGGTCTCTCATAGTTAAGTCTATTTGTCAGAATACGGAAAAAGTGAAAAACGCGCATCATTGCCCCCGGCTACCCTATATATATATATATATATATATATATATATATATATATATATATATATATATATATATATATATATATATATACATATAGGCCCCCTATATATAGGAAGGTTTGAGTGGTTCTTTTTGTTGCTAGTTCTCATACGCAACACTAACCTCAAACCTATTAGTAGTCTCGTATGACATGCATGGCAGATCAGAGCGTTAATATTCTTCGCTCCTCCTTCTGACACTGTGTCCACACGAAATGATTGAACCCTTCCTCTTTACGTAACCTCAACGCCACCACCCTCGGTACGCCACTGCGTTCCCCTGCAACTATTCTGATTTAAGTTATACAATAACATTGCAAATCCACATTTTATAGGCTGTCTTGTGTGATGTGATCTACTTTATTACATACATTCCTAAACTCATTCTATATTTGTTACTGTTCCGTGTTTGGTTACCATCTATTCCATGTTCAGAATAAACATACTATTTGTTCAATCAAAATGTTCAAATGTGCTCATTGTTATGTTTTGTTCATATATCTCTTCACTAATATAATCATCATAATGTGTTCTATTCCTTTTCTTCAGCGTTCATTGTCAAGCTCCCACTGGATCTCTCTTGAAGCAGGATAATGATCATATTAAAGATCAAACAACATCTAGTCCAGAGAATGAAAATGTGTGTGTCGCCGTTTTATTTGAGTGCACATTTTTTACAATCAAATATATAGGCTTACACATCCGTCTTCGGCGAGTCTATCTATCTATAAATCTGTAACCGTCAGAGTCGTAGGGGTACGACATTGGATCAACACACATGGTATCCGGCGATTTATATTTTCAATGATGCGGACGAGTGTGAACAAATCTTGTCCTGTCCAGTATGTTTTCTGTCCGTGCGTTTATTTGTCCTCTGCTTCCTATATTTTCGACAGTTCCCTTCAGTATTGTTTTTGACAAGTAATCATGCCGGCGTACATGTCCAAACCATGCAAGTTTTCGTTATTACACTACTGAAAGCTATGATTCTTGTGAGCTTGTATCCATCTGTCTGATTATCCATTGTAATATTTCAGTGAACGAAAGGTTTATCTAGTTGCGCCTATCTCATATCCAGTTATCCTTACATCACAAAGTGATGTACTGACGTGTAGGCGATCCTGGATCTCCGTAACTATTTCCAGTATCTTGTATCTGGATTTATCAGATTCTTTGACAGTTTTCCTACTACACCATGCAGAAAAAAGCATTTATGATGAATGAATGACACCCATCAACTTCATGGCTACACAATATGATAAACTGTATTTTTATACCAACTGTGTTACCAATGTCAAACATGGCCCTTGACAAAGACACTAGCGAACAAAATCAGTTTGTGAAATAGAAGTTTACGGAAAACTGTAAATGACACCAGAATAGACTGATGGAGAAATGAAGATATCAAGAATGAAACATATGCACGTCAAGACTACATCATCATCAGGTAGCATGAATACAGGGAGTTTAGAGTTTAGAACACTAGGAGTTTGAGAATGAATGATTGGAGTTTAGAATGAATGCATGGAGTATGAGAATGAACACAGGGAGTTCGAAAGAATGCAGAAGAAGAAAATTGAAAATCAATACATAAACAATGAAAGAAATGCTAGGAGAGCAATAACAACTACTTTGACATATATAACATTTCTGATATGCATGGTATATACATACATATCACATTTTATTATTCCATGTTAATAATGAGTGCACATTTTTAACAATCACTGTGCACATTTCAACCGTCCAATAAAACAACCTGTCTTATCAAGTCTATATATATATATATATAGTTTGAACAATGCAGACAAATTATATATCACCAATAATATAGGCATACACATGTTACAAATGTGTATCATCATCACGTGCCGTCCCCACAAAGAAGGATGGCTGCAACGAACTTCCAACATTTTGTCTTTTGCTTTGGTGGTTCACTCTGCTAGACTGTAACCGGTCTATCTCGTGGTGTTTCCCACGTGAATCTCTGCCTACCTCTTACTCACCTCAACACTACTTTCAAGTGAGGTCGTAAGACATAGAATGGTTGTTGAGAAAGGTTCCATCACCTCTCTACTCATGTGGACAGACAGCATAGAAGACGGAACACATCCTCCAAGACTAGTACATTTAACCAGGGAACATATCCTCCAAGACTAGTACATTTAACCAAGGAACACATCCTCCAAGACTAGTACATTTAACCAGGGAACATATCCTCCAAGACTAGTACATTTAACCAGGGAACATATCCTCCAAGACTAGTACATTTAACCAGGGAACATATCCTCCAAGACTAGTACATTTAACCAGGGAACATATCCTCCAAGACTAGTACATTTAACCAGGAAACATATCCTCCAAGACTAGTACATTTAACCAGGGAACATATCCTCCAAGACTAGTACATTTAACCAGTTGTGGAATCAGCACTAGTCTACAGAGACAAATACCCACAGAAAACGTGTAACCAGCCAGTTGTTCCAGATCGCTCATTTTCATACCAGTTGTTGTGATTTCTTTTTCGATAGTTCTTTTCAATGTTGTTTTTTGTCTTTCCCTTTTTTGCTTGCCACTCGGTGACCATGTAAAGACTTGACGTTGTATTTTGTCTTCATTCATTCTGAGACTTTCCCAATACTATAACATTTATCCAAAAAAACTTGACTTGCTGCGTATACATAGACAAGCAATTGTAAATGAGAAGAAGAAGAAGAACCAATTTATGACAAAATCTTGCAAAAAATACCCAAAGTAAAATAAGTACTGAAAAATAAATTACAGTGGATACATTAATTTCTAAATTATAAATATTCTATATGCACATTAGAAATCAATAATGAAATATACAATGGAATTCCTTTATAGCGCTTATGTTTATACAATAATCCCCCCCCCCCCATTTAACACTTCAAAATCCTCATTTAGAATATTCTTCACCCTTATGTTGCCGAGGCCCGAAAGGGGAGCAAAGAATAGCAACACTGTTTACCTTCCACGCATGTCGTAAAAGGCGACTAAGGAGGTTATGGGATGGAGTTGGCTGTCCCATCCCATATAGCGTCAGTGACCCAAAGCCATGCTGAAGTCGGATGTGTCCTGCCGAAAGGCGCAGATATCACAGCAATGCTGTAAACTATGACACAACGCACTCCGTTCTCCGGACTACATCCTGCTAATCTGTAGGAGTTTGAGAACGAACGCAGAAGAAGAAGAATATTCTTTAATGTACAGAACTGATGATAACCAAAATGTTGTAACCGAAAGGTGCTATATACAGTTCTGTACATTAAAGAATATTCTAAATGAGTATTTTGAAGTGTTAAATGGGGGATTATTGTATAAACATACCCAAAATCTAGCAATGGGGCGACTGAAAAGGAGCAGCTTTATCCATTAAGCTAAACGACTCCGTAGACAACTTACAGACCTACCTGAAGTTGATAGCCCCTTAAGGTCTGTACCAGAACAAACCCCGTGGAGTGAAAGGCATGGAATGCCAATATACATTCAGACCCATGTGAAAGGAATACTAAGCGAGGACGAACAGAACAGTGTGCAGCGAATGACAATCACCCTCAGTTTCCTGGATGAGGAATATCCACAAGATATATGGGTCAGAGTGTACACAGATGGGTCAGCACAGAATGCTGTGAGGAATGGAGGTGCAGGTGTATATATAGAATATCCACACAAGCCTAGAGATACAATCAGAACACCGACGGGAAAATTCTGCAATAATTATGATGCAGAAATCCAGGCAATTAGTGTGGCAGCTAAAAAACTGCTGAACTCCAACTCTGGCCTACAGCCTGTGGTATTCCTGACAGATGCAAGGTCAGTGCTTCAAGCTCTCCAGTCTGGAAAACTAACAGACTTGAAAAAACTACTTAGCGAATTGTCTTACCAGTATAGGGTAACCATGCAGTGGATACCCTCTCACTGTGGAATACCAGGAAATGAAAAAGCAGACCAACTGGCTAAGGAAGGTGCTGCCGAAGACCAACCAGATATACCAATCACCTACCATCAGAAAAAACAGATGATCAAGTCAATAAGAAAGCCACAAACGCCAACACAAGATGACTATCACATTATGAACAGATCAGAGCAAGTTATAATTCTACATCTCAGAACAGGACACAACCGACTCCGCAGTCACATGTATACAAAGTTCAAGATTGGCAACACGGCCATGTGTACATGTGGACAGGCAGCACAGAGTGCCAAACATATACTTCAAGAGTGTTCTGAGCATGAAACGCTGAGGCATACATATTGGCCAGAGGAAACAACACTGGAATCAAAGCTCTATGGGACACTGTATGAACTACAAAAGACGGTGAGTTTTATTAAGGAGACAGAGTTACAGATATAGACATGTTTCAAGTGAACGAAAGAAGAAGTATAAACATACGCGCTATGAAGGGATTCCACTGTACATTTCATGTATATTTTTTTTCTCATGTAACTGTCCAAAAATCAGCATGGAAGTAAAGAAACAAATTATTAAGAGCATCGGGTTACACTATGCTACCAATGCCAGACTTGGCAACTGACTATTGTCTATCCTCAGGTGAAAGTTGGTTGATAGCATCCACACTTGCCGTTAAGCGTAGAGGTGGGAGGTGTAAGTTTCTGTTCAACCCCAGATGCGATGCCTGAGTCGTACTGAGTCCGTGTTTGTGGAGGGTGGTCGTGATATTATCGATCCATCTGTTTCTCGGTCTTCTCTTTGATCTGACATCTACACATAAAAGGAAGATAGAAACTTGCGAAATAAAATGTCTAAGGAAGTCTATTGGAATCACCTGACTGGATAAAATGAACAGTGAGAATATCAGACAAAAAATAGGTATCACATCACGCATCGAATATATAGAGAAACAACAGATAAAATGGTTTGGACATCTTATGAGGATGAACGATCAACTTCCCATAATAGCTTATAGTCTTTCCGCAGGTGGTTTGTTAGTAGTGATTGGAGTCCAAGCTTGTGTTCCAAGGCCAGATGTGTTCCTCGGCTGTGCTATGACCGTGTTTGTTCAAGATGTGCCTGATGTTTTCTATCCATCTTTTCTGTGGTCTTCCTCTGGCTGTGTACACTGATCTTATTTGGATCATCACTGACACTATCCTGATGCAGACACAGATTCGTTGGCCAGGTCATTTGGTGCGTATGCCAGACCATCGTCTGCCAAAGATACTTCTCTATGGTCAGCTGGAGAAGGGTACACGATCTCAAGGTGGCCAAACGAAGCGCTACAAGGACTCGTTAAAGACCTCACTGAAAGCCTTTGAAATAGACCACGATACATGGGAAGGACTTGCACAAAATAGATCTACATGGCGTTCTAAAATAAAAAAGAGCGCATCATCTTGTGAAAAGGAGAAATACAGCAGCTCAACAGTGGAGAGTAGCTAGAAAGTCACGGATAGACCAAGATCCGTCTACAGTCGTTATTCCATGTCCAAACTGTCCAGGGGCATTTACAGCTCGAATAGGGTTCATTAGCCATCTACGAACTCATAATCAAGGACATAACTCTAATTGAATTTTAAAAAGTGGATGTAACAAATGGTCATCATCACTTGTTATGGATGAACACACACAAAAATATTTGGTTATATGCCTTCAGGGTAACTTGTCGTAATTCACTCTCATAATGTAGCCAAACCACTTGATCTGCTGACTTTCTATGTATTCTGTGTCTATTCTTCCCCTGATGTCTTTATTTCGTAATCTGTCACGCCTGGTGACCCCTACAGCTTTCCTCAAACATTTCATCTCCCATGTCACTATCTTTCTGTAATGTCTTGATAAGAGAGACCAGACTGTGGTAACACAGTGTTGGTAGGAATATACTGTAAATCATTTGTCTTTTAACTTCCATCTCGAACTTGGGATAAAGAGGTAGTGATGACAGTTGGTATGTTACTACATTTGCCGTTTGACATCTCATCTCTCTCTATCAAAGCTTCGATTTTCTGTGAAAATACTACCGAGATATTTGAACTCCAATACTTAAGAGCTTATAACAAAATGGAATCAGAACACAGAGCCAATGGCAGATCTACGAAAAGGTGGATAGACAACATCAAGACCATCCTGATTAAGCATGACTACACCTCAACCAGAGTAACACACCTGGCTCTGGAAGGCAGACTGCACCTCCTTCACAAACCCCTATGCTCAACTGCAAGTGTGGAAGCTACGACAACACCACCTGTGGACAGACAATATAGTAAATTGTTATTATTATATAACTGTATATAGCAAATTTAGTATTATATAAATATTTTCTCAGATTCAGACCAAATTGTTATATGCTGATTATACTGTATTTATTCAATTGCTTTCATGAACTAGTCTTGAAATGTTCTGGAGCCATAACATCTTATATATAGTCAATTAAATATTCTTATTGGAAACTTGACAAAATGTGCATGATGAAGATCAGGGTTTGGAAATTTCTTTGGGTGTGTGGAACAAACTTCATGTATAAGTTACTGCAATCAGTCAATATGTTATCTAGCAGATCTCAAGAGCTTTCTTATCTTGTCATCAAAATTTGCTAATAGACACTATCTCCCCAAGTGTCTTTTAGTTCTGAACATGTATTCACTTTGCAACATCAAAGATCTGACATCATGTATTTATTACTGTTTATTATTGTGGCTTACAACTTGGCTGCAAAAGTTCAAAATTGTATTTTTGATGAGCTAAAGTAGAGTGCAAACTTTAAATTAGCCAGACAGGCTTGTTAAATTGAGTTTGCAATACCGATTTGCCCTGTAGGTCATTTTTGTGTCACTGCTGGTGTAGAACCCGCCTTGAAATACATTGACAACATGATTGGTTGGTTGCTGATCCAGCGGTCCATGGGCTCATGCACTTTGACCTAATGCCATTAAATGGCATTATATTGCTGGGAAGTCTGTGGATTTTCGGCCCACATCGGGACAGAGCCAGAGAATAACTATCACACCTCCAGGAAGGTAGGTTTCAACCTATGCACTGCGCCTAGCCACTGTAGCCAAGATAGGGTTCACTGTGCTCCTTCCCCGCCACCAGTTTACTACTGGTTATGCCAAACTTCTCTATAGCTCCAGGCATGCAACCAAATGTTCAAGTCAAAAGGAGTGTCATGTCCTGAGTCACTGTGCCTCTATGATGGGCCTCAGCCATAGGAAAAACAGTGATGTCAGTTTCCTCCTCCTCAGTGCTGCACAGTACATCTCTGGCTCCCTCCCAACCACAGAGGGTGCATACATATATATTCAGGCAAACATGAAAAACATTTCAACAACAAAACAAAATCATAACTGTATAGATGACATGCCATGAAGCTTCTATAAGAAGATAACCTCAATATAACGGCATGTCATCCACTAAGGTTTTCTGTTGCATGGGTCATATGTCTAGTGGGCCATTGGTGAGACCCACAGACACAACCACATGCGTATTGACAACATCAAGAAAGTATTCTGCTCTGTTGTTCTTGATCTTCTCCCGTAAGATCTCTCTCGTAGCAAGACAGTAGCCCTACATTTTCAGCAGGATATAGTCCAGAGAATGGAAATGTGTTGTGTTACTGTTTTATTTGCGCCAAAAGCCTGACTTGTTGGTAAGAAAGTTTTAAATCTAGGTAGGTAGGTAGTTAATGAGTTTGCCTCTCCTTCGGAGAGGCGTGCTCCTTTCAACCAGCGGACAACAAGGTCCCAATTAGGTTATATCAGGACACACTACCATGAAATATTAGAGGCAACAAAGACCCCTAGCTTAATATGATATATTAGGTTTTAAATCTAATCACTATGACACTTGTAATATCTACTATCTTTACTATCTCCTTTATAAAAGAAACAAACCAGCACGGTATACTCGTAGCAGTGATATAAATTGTCAGTGCTGTACAGGTGTACATTGTTAAAGTGATATACAACTGTACATTGTCAAGTGGTGTACATTGTCAAGTGGTGTACATTGTCAAGTGATGTACAGGTGTACATTGCCAAAAGTAGTTAGGCAGGTCACAACAATGATATAATAGTTACATCACCAAATATGGTTAAACAGGTTACCCAATAGAGCAAAAATTACAGATTAATATTATAATTTACAGTTGAATATTTATAACAAATTGGTCTGGACCAACGAAATATGTATGCAATGACCAAAATTCACTTCATACAATTAGAATAGGCACTTTTCCATCTTCCAGACGATAGTATCATTGTTCTGCAATAAGAAACATAATCTACGATTCATGGCGATGATGGATGTGACTCACAAAACCAATCTGAACCACAAAGTGTCATCTTCCACAGCATGTACAAGAAATCACTGACCCTCTTGTACTTGTGTCTTCTTAAATGTGCAGTCTTGAATTATGTTATCACTTTCTCCTCCTTTGTCTTTATACAATTCATGATCTTTCCCCTCCATGCAACACAGTCCGTAGCATCCTGTTCCCATAATTCCGTATCATTGTCTATATCATGCATATCACATTTGCGTACACCTTTGTAACAAAGTAGAGGTTGACCCTGAGATCTTTTTCTCCATAAAGTAGATTGTTCAGGATTGTGCAATCTTTCAATCTTCCTAGTGTATCCAAGCCATCAGATTCTGTGCAATCTTCCAAGTGTATCCAAGCCATCAGATTCTGTGCAATCTTCCAAGTGTATCCAAGCCATAAGATTCTGTGCAATCTTCCTAGTGTATCCAAGCCATCAGATTCTGTGCAATCTTCCAATCTTCCTAGTGTATCCAAGCCATCAGATTCTGTGTAATCTTCCAACATCCTAGTGTATCCAAGCTTTCACTACTGCAGAAGAGGGTCATGAGCACACAAGCCTGGTAAATTATTTTAGTTTTTATAATTAATTTTCTGTTTTTCCAGACCCTTTTTGTTGGTCTGTTTATTGGTGTTGATGCATTGCCATTCATGATGCTTATTTCTTGATCCAGGGAAAAATGTATTGTTCAATGAAGATCCTTGATATGTAAAGTGGTTAACTAGCTCATCACCAGCAATGACAATTTGCAGCTGTTTTATAATTACTAATACAATTATATACATTAAAGAACAAAGTAATTATTTGTGTGTTATCTCTGCTTGCTGAAATGAAAGAAAAGTTAAGTTTCAGGACTTTCTAAATGGAATATGTGATTTTTTTTCTCAATGTGATAGAAACACTGTTTAACCATTCTATGACTCTGATGTGACCTGGCAACTGGTCTAGTAAACCAACAGTGCAGAACTAAAATGCTTTTAGGCAACATGAAGAGTTATCAGAAGGCATTGCTATACAGACACGATGGATACATAGCTGGGAGCAGACCATGCAAAAGATGGATTACAGAAATAAGAGCCTACGAAAACAAACATACATGAAGCACACAAAACGGTCGTCTCCAGAGAACTCTTCTACCCCTGATGCTGCAAGGCATAAAGAAGTATAACGGGAAAAGAAAGATAGAAGAGAGAAAAATAAAGTAATTGGCGATTTTGAAAAAGTATTGTTAAATAGGGAATTACTGTATAAAATTATTCACTACAAACTGTACCACATATTGAGTGTCAACAAGATAAAAAACCATGAACTCTGTTTATCTGATAAATAATGAAATTCTTCTGCTTCTTCTTTTGTTTTCGTTTGTCATCTCAAACTCTTATCAGTGTTGTTGTTAATATCCAAATGCTGTTGAGTAGTTCTACTCTTGTTAGCACAATGCCATTCTTAAAAAAGTGTAGGTCTTCTGAAGTTGACTTTGTACTCAATACAGTTAGTTAGTGATTGTTAAGGATGTCTGTAAGAACTCTTATCAATAAGCAAGGTGTCTTCTTCATATTCTCATTCGCAGTTTGACATGTCTACACAGCAAGTCCGGTTTTCTTAATACATGTATTTGAATACATTTATTCAAATTTTGATTTATTTATTATTCCTCGATGCTCCCATACATCTTTCTGTGGATATGCATCTCTGTGGGCCAGTGTTCCTCACTTAACTGGTTTAGTGTAAAGCAGTCTTGCAGGATATGTTCCATGGCCTGTGCTGCCTCCACACATGGATACAGATGTAATGAAACCAGTCTTGGTCAATTTAAGTGGCTGTTTAGTCTGTTGTGTCCTGTCCTGATACGGAAGATGATAACCTGCTCAGCTCTGTAAAGACAGTGATAGTTGTCTTTTGGGTGGTCAACTGTCCTAATAGCTTTGATGAATGTCCTCTTTTCTTGGTAGGTGATTTCTTGATCTTTTTGTTCAAAGTGTTGCTCAGTTTTTCAGACTATCTGCCTCTTCATTTCCTGGTATTATACAATGGGATGATATCCATTCTAGTACTACCCTTCTTTGGGCGTTCACTTCAGAAAGATGTAATAGGGGTAGTCATCTCTGTAGCAGATTTGATAGTGAGCTTGCCTCACAAAACCCAACTCGTAGAATTAGCTTGTGATTCGAACACCAACATTCCACGGTGTACTGGTGATGTATTAGTGACATCTCAAAATTCAACAATAGTTGAACATTAATTCTCTCCTGTTCAGGATATGCTGAAAAACTGTTTAAATTCAAATAGGGGTAATGCCCTTATAGGTAAATGATTTGAAATGTGGGAGGGTATGGTGCTTATAGGTCCTTATGCAGAACTTCACCACCACGTTACCAAGATTCACATAAACAGTATAAAGTGATTGTCAGAATCCCAAAGAGCAGACACAACTTTTATAATACAAAAACTTGATGGGCTTATGTAAAACTAATAATTAAATAAAATATGAACACAAATAGGCACCAAGTAAAATGCAGTCAATATTATGTGCATGCATATAGCATACATGTATCATATATTTAATATATATATATATATATATATATATAATAATAAAGAGGATGAATGTCTGTGCTGGAGTACTAAATAAACAAATATAATTTGTATATTTAAATTACTGATATGTTTGGTTTCATATAATACAATGGGGGAGAAAAAATATCTTTATCATGAAAATGCATAAACACACAGATCTGTCATATTATCATTAAGTACTGTCTTTGCAATAAAGGTTGGCTGCAACAGACCTTCAAAAATCTTCTGTCTGTCACTATTGAAAGTGCACTCGTGTTAAACTGTATTCCATCAATCTCATGAAGTTTCTTTCCCACTTGTATCTCTACTTAAGGGAGCATGATACCCCTGGATCATATGCTGGATAGCAAATGTGCTAATATGTAGAAGTCGCTCTGAGGTGTGGATCCTGGACGTCCAAGATATGAACAATAGCACCTGATCTGCCACAAGGATTCCCTTTGTCCCCTGTGCTGTTTAATGTGTATACATTAAACATTTCTCAATTGCAAACCTCAAGAAATTGCAGAGTATATGCAGAGGAAAGCAGGAGTGAGAAACATACAATCCACAGGCCAAGTCTGGACTGCCAAGTAATTTATTATTGGTAAAATACCAGGAAAAGACTGGTAAAGACTAACATTTTAATAAGTCCAGGGACCAATGCTAAATTTTAAGTTTTACTAAAAATATTTATTGTGTTTAAATAGATGCTCCATTGTGTTTAAATAGAGGCTGAAGAGATAAAGCAGACTTGATTAAGGTAGTCATAAATTCATTACAAAATGAAGATAGGTTAAAGAGGCTGAGAACGTACACATACAAAGAATGTCAGAAATGGAAGTGTCTAGAGGTGAGGGAAGGAAAATTTAGTCTTTTTGGAAATACCCGAAGATTGCGTAATTAACACCTGACTGGGACTCTGAGTCTACATACACTGGGATGACTGCCGGAACGGAGACACTTATGGGAGTGTCACGCATGCTGTGATAATAGTTTCTAATCAAGAACCAAGAAGAATTGCTGCTTCCCTCCTGCTAGCCGTCCCTCAACTCTACCCTCAAGTAACGTCTTCAAGAGGGTGTTATTTTTTTTTAATATGTCCAAAATAATCTATGTATTAGATTTTTATTTCCTTTAATAATCATTTCTTTAAAATGCACTCATATCAAAATAATAATAGTGCATACACAAATAGTGGACTCATAAAACAAATTTAACTTTCATAAACCCTTTAGCTACCACATTTTCCTCAGTAACAGATCCTAGCTGTGTTAAATTGTGTTCACAATGACTATCCCCCTGTGCTGATCCCTTCTCTTGTTCTACAAAAATAAGAGTTTTCACAGTACTGGCATATTATTGACACCAGAAAATATACATCGCATGAAAACCATTTGACACCGGTTGACATGCACTGGTTCTTGGCAATTTCAGAGTGAAATTATTTTTAGCAAGGAGGGGATAGATAATCAATCACATGTATACAAAAAAAAACTAGTTAACTCATCAATAGCAGTTACAACGAGGAATGAGCAAACTTGTTTGTAGTAGCTAAACGGTTAACGTTATACAATATTATGTCACAACTTTTGCTACTGGACTCCATCTTGACAGGTTCTTTGTGACTTCACACCTGCAAGAACAAGACATTGCTACGGATAGTTCCATCATATGATTATTCTAATGCATGCTCTGCAAGACTTATCTGCCTACAGTAGATACAGTTATTATGAGTGTGGGTAAATGAACATTATAAATAGGTAGCATTTAGGAGTGGAACTTTGTATGTTGTGGGAAGTAATGAGTGGCCTGACATGCTAGAGAGCATGGCCACTATATCAGAAGTACTTCAAGGACTGCTGACATAGTCAATGAGCTGAGTCAATGAGTTTGCTCTTTAAAAGTTCAAACTGAATCATGATTGCTCTGCTGAAGACTGCAGGAGATCAGAGGAAAGCAGGAGTGAGAAACATACAATCCACAGGTCAAGTCTGGACTGCCAAATAATTTGTTATTGGTAATCCAAACTTATTTAAAATTATCATATGCATTAGCCCCTGAGCTCACAAAATATCAAATAAAAAGCTATCTCAGCCAAGCTGTGAACCATAAGGCACTGACAGTTGAAACTCCAATTGATGCTCTATATAGATAATGACACTTCTTCAATCACACCAGTTCAGAATTAACCAAGACAGCACATGATGGCAACTTTGATCATGAGAATATAAGACAATAAAAACTTTGACTTTTGTCTGCAAGTTTTTTTAACAAGACAATAAAAAAGACAATTTTTCAATAGGTTTTATTCTTTTCAGTGGCAAGTGCACTAGCTTCACAGTCCAGGGACCAATGCTAAATTTTAAGTTTTACTAAAGATATTTCTTTAAAAATTACTAATCCAACCAAGTCAACCCAACCTAAAGAAATGGGGACCTGGTCTCCTAGGAAAGAAAAACATCAAAACCATGGGTGTGATGCTTAGGTGTGTCACTGGTCAATGAAAACTATGGGCTATCACCATTCTATACAATACACTGACCTCACAGGTGTGGAATATAGAACTTTGATTACTTTCTTTAATTTACATCTAAAACAAAATTTCACTTGACAATTTGTAACGTAGCATTTCAGCTCGTGAGTGTTAGAAATGGACTGGTCAAGCACCCCTACATTTGGCAGCACAACCAAAATAAGTTTCCCATCCTTGGAGCAAAGGTTGGAAATATTAAGAAAGAGAAACATAATAGATATTTGAAGAAGTCAATAAATAAACACCAAACTAAAACTGTGAGTAACTACTCTCCAATGGATTTCCTGAAATGGAGGATTGGAGCACCTGTTAACTTATCTGGTGTAGGTTAATAATAAATACTCAAAATTAATGTCACGTAGGAAATTGTGTTTATACTCCATATATATCCTGCTATTTCTTTGATTATACCAGTTCAGAATTAACTTAAACTTGGAGAAACAGTACCTGATGGCACCTTTGATAATGAGAATATTCCCAGCACTAAAATTATGTTCTGAACACCCCAAACCTCCCCTTATTTACGGACTTGGTCAGTCTGTTGATTATGGGAAGAAGAGATATGCTGCACCTCAATGGCAACTGCTTAGAAGAGGATACAAGTAATAAGGTATTTGGTCTACGTTTGTTTGAGTTAGGGGTTGTGCATGGAAGAGAGTAGAAATTGATAGGAATATTGAGAAAAGTGCACAACCTAGATATGGGAACTATATCTTTACTGTGTTTTCCCAAAAGTTGAAAGAGACAATACCTGTGGGTGTGTGAGAAGTGCAGTGATATATGCTCAGCTAAAAACTTGATATGAAATTATATGTTGATGTAGATACAACACTTTTACTGTCATAAAGTAAATTAATTAGCTTCAAAAGCCATAATATTAAGGAAAATTAATCTCCATCGAGGTCAATTCCTTGAAGTGGAGATATGGCTTAGTCTGGCCAAGGGTTGGCTGAAAACTAAGATCGGTCAGCCATCCCTTAAATTGAGCAGGACCACAGTCCTGCCCAAACAAGCACAGATGCTGAAGTCAGAGATACCAAGCTGATAGATGCACTAGCAACCAAGATCAGAAACCACAACTAGATAACATGTCTTCACAACATAGAAAAATTAATTGGGTACAAGAATGACATATTAAGATCACAATACTACACAAACATTATCTAATGGAGAACACAAAACTGGCATAAGATATAATATTGCAATTTTTGCAATTTCAATAATTTGGAATTCTGTGAAAAGGGTCTCACAATTGTGAGCTAGTGCTGAGACACTTTTGTGACAAAATATACTCTTTTTACTAATATGTTACTGTTTCTTGATTATTAACAGATTGCTCGATAACCGTTGAAAGCCCTCAAGCAGAATATTCCAACATTTTCCCTGTCAAGAGTCTGACCTTGTCATGTATATAGGCCTTAATCTTGCCCTGTGTGTGTATCTAGTGAGCTACAGAAACCATCAGCTTGCATACTCTTAGCCAAGTACTGTGTGAGACCAAGCACCAATGGGTTCGCCCGAGTTCTTTAATGTCAGTTTAAAAAAATTAAACCAAAGTAAAATCAGTACATTTGTTTCCCACCATCATTGAGATATATACATTTGTTTCCCACCATCATCAAGATATATACTACATTTGTTTCCCCACCATCATCGAGATATATGCTTCCCTTGACAAAAATCAAAATATAAAATATATATATATATATGTAATGTCTTCTTATTCATAAATTTAACAGTGTGGAATACCTCTAAAAATGAATGACCTCACTGGGATTTCTAGTTAACACAAACTGACCATTAGGCTGTACAATATTAATCACAGTTTGCCCAGGCAAGACACCAGCATTAACCCCATACCAAGAGTTTCCTTGTTGACCAGCCTGTGCATATCGGCTTCGATGTCTTAGAAAATACCTATGCTGTTCATGTGTACGATTTCTCCTATTTTCAAAAGATGTGCGGGTGTTATGTTGTTCTCTTTCTACATTCTGTCGGTTCTCTATACTTGCTCGCTGATTGTCTGCACCATTTTCTCGAGCTATATTTCTTCGGTTATCGGCATCAACTCTGTGCCTATCAGCCTCCACAAGATTATTCTCCTCATTCTCATTCTCTTGATTTTCAGTTTCTCTCTCCCGATTTATTGGCTCAATCTCCCGATGTTCATTTCTTTGGTTTTCTAGCACTATTTCATTGTAAATGTTTCTATTATAATTCCACAACCGTTCTTGTTGCCGCTCCGTATATGCTGAAGCCATCCTCACAACTTGGAGCAGCAGGTCATGATGAGTTCTATCACAGTACAGAAATAAGACTAAAACAAGGAATAACCAGCTGAAAGCCCCCGTTGATTTATCTTCCAGACCTAGAATACCACACGTAAAATGAAACACAATCCTAAATATCCAATAAATGGTGTTTACAAAAAGTTTTCCAAATCCAAAAGTAATTGCATGTGCAACTGCTAAAGCCACTTGTACTAGAAAATAAACCATGACTTTTAGAATATTTATTATGGCTTCAATAATCATTTAACACTCACAGAGCAGTGACACAAGATCTGATGGTATGGTCAAGATATCCACAAGAACTGTCTAACTATTTTCACAAATGTTAATTTCTTCAACATTGAAAATGTTTACATTTCTTTTAATGATGCTAATATCATTGGCAAAGCAGCATTTCCCCCCTGAACCAAAATATTAGAAGCCTAAAACGAAATGCATTTTTTAGTTGCATCACTGAATATTTCACAAAATCTCCATTAAATCATGGCATTATCATTATTGAAGGCTGTCATGTAGTGGAATGATAGGCATGTTAAACCTAACATTTATGATTTATTCTAAGTTTCTCACTGTTGTTTCTATTGCATAATATTAATAACGGCTGCTAGTATTTGGCTACCACTCCAACAAAACCTTTCCTGTTGTTCAGAACAACGTTCCTTCGTAACCATGATCAACTGAAACAACAACTACCGACTATGACTGCTATCAAATGGATCAACCAACTGAGGGTCTTACTGTTTAAGTTCACAAATATGAAAGAATGCATTCCTGGAATGATTCCAGAAATCTAGAGATGTCAACATGAACAACGGTTGCAGTTCCGTGCATGCTGAAAACATCTTACTGGTTTTGAAAGTCAACATGAGTTCTAAAAAGACGAATCCCACTCACTGTTCAGTTCTCATCAATATCAACTGTGTGTCACTGTGTATGTATAGTGTTACTGTTGACAACGGTATTGCAACAGTCTGAAACTTTGAGAATCATAACCGTCATTACTCAATCAATTCGTGTTTACCAAAACCAAACCATGATCTAGTTCTTCTACTGACTCTACTCATTGGCTCCCTTTAAGCGAATTAATCGTTTGTTTTTATGAGGAGCAATCAATATTGCTGCAATCTTCGTCGAAAAATGTGAGTCTATAGTATTGTATTTTCTTATTAGAAAAAAAAAACTTATAACTAAGTACAGGTATTATTGAATTATCAATAGGCCTATAGTATTGTACAACTAATCCGTCATATGTGTATCATTCTTCTAGCTATGAAGTTTACTGAAAGTTCCGACATAGTTGCCAACTCGTTTAGTTAATTTACTACGAACTAAGAAGAAGACTGATTGCATAGTTATTTAATCCCACTACCCAAGCCTGGCAAGAGTCATGTGATGATACAGGGTTTCAGGCTCATAAATCATGCAGAATACGATCGGCAAGTTGTTGGAAAAGATTGTTGCATGGAAATTGTCCCTACATCTAGAGAGGAACAGACTTCCCTCACCGTTGGGAGGTTATCGTCTAGATAAGCAGTCTTGGCAAACATTGCCGTATTCGCGAAAGAAGTGTTAGAAAGTTTTGACGAACGAATTGGAGAGATAGCAGCTGAAATAGACCTGGAAGATGTTTATAACAGGGTGCCCTTGGATTTCTTGATGACAATAATGCTGCAACTCCAAGTTAGTCCTTTCATTGTCAGATGGATTCTCTGCACTTTTTCAGAGACAGGTTGTTCTTAAGTGTGGTAGTTGGTCTTCGGCACTAACAGTCAAAAGCCCGGGACTACCACAAGGGTCACCTCTGTCCCCAGTATTATTTAGTGTGTATACAGTTCAAATTGCAAGCTGTCAGATTGTAGATCCGAGAAGAACTAAGTCCTATGCTGATGATATCTTGGTATATAAGCAGGGCAGAGATAGAAAAACGATCGCCAGGAATTTGCAGAGGGAGCTTGATCGTATAGGGGATTGGTGCAGTAATTCTGAAGCTTTTGTTGACCCATCAAAAGCATCGATAACATGGTTTTACCTAAATAATCACATAGTAAACACGCCCATGCCATCGGTTACTTTGAGAGGGATGTCCTCGAGAGAACCAACACAATGAAGTACTTAGGGGTTATGTTGGACCGCAGTCTGAGTTTCAAAGATCATGTTGACCACATCATTGTAAAATCTTATAAAGGTCTTGCGGCTTTGCAATGGGTGTGCTCGCAGACTATCTACTAGCATGCCTGCATACTCAGTGACTCGAGGAGCATGATTGTGAAAGTTCAGGCGGGGTACATTCGGGAACAGTTGCTGGATGCAATGAAAAATTCTTATATGCGTAAAGTGACTTTCGTTTTTATGCCGGGACATGCGGGAGTCCGGGGTAATAAAAGAGCAGATTGGTTGGCTGCACACGCTGCTACTACGGCTGTTGATGGAGCGATGGATAGAGCAGACATTTTGAACGCCCTACGGGAAAACGCACTAATAAATGACTGTATAAGTGACGATGACTCTTATTCTATGAATAGAATAAAGGAATTTGGTTTGAGATGTGGTGTCGCTAGAAAGGAGCGGTTTCGTGGGCAAGAAAGAATGATGGTCAATCAACTGCATACTGGGACCGTCAGTCAACGTGTAATGGCGGCTACACTCAAGGAGAGATCTGAGCACCTATAGACTTGTATGGAGTACAGTGACGATGATCCAACAACGAACTAACTAACTAACTAACTACGAACTAGTTGCTCGCCACAAAAGCACTAGAAGTACATTCTTTTAAAAACAAACTTGTCTTGTCTTATCTAGCCAAGTGTGAGGTGAGGCGTCATGGGAAGCCGAAGATTTCCAGTCTTTGCCATTTGGGAAGCTTCAGTTGAATTTATATTGCCTATTGTCTTTCCCCAGGTGGTTTGTGATCCACTCTTGCCGTTAAGCGTAGGGGTGATTTGAGCTCGAGCTTGCGTTCTATCGCCAGATGTGTGGCCTCGGCTGTGCTATGACCGTGTCTATACAGGATGTCCCTGACGTTTTCTATCCATCTTTTCCGTGGTCTTCCTCTGGCTTTGTACCCTGATCTCATTTGGTTATATGCTTGTACGGGTAACTTTCATTGTGAATTTATATTGCGTCTTGTTAAAATATCTTTGATGTTGTCTATCCATCTGCATCTTGGGCGACCTTCACTTGCCAAATGAAAAAAAAAATAGAACTACCGGGTAAAAAATAATAAACATTTTTCATTACTAGCACATCCGATTTCGTCACACCTTAAATTTGGTGGGCTTCCCTATCCTGTGACAGCCAGCCTTCCTATTTGTCGCCCCTTAAATATATCTGCGTTTATGTTGTTCGATTCATAATGCCTTGCGTCACCGTGTGTCGACAGTGCAACTGTATGAGCTCGCGCAGAGGAGTCTGAGATATTGATTGCATTTTGTAGTCAATTATTCTTCCATGTGCAGCCTCCACATTCACGGACACGATACCTAAATGTGTTGGACAGGAATACAGCACGAGCAGCTGTAATTATGTTTCCATGTTGCACCACGAAGAGATACTTTTATGATTTTGGTTATCTGCTAACTTTTAGACTGCACGCGAGCAATGCGGGAACCTTTGCACCACTTTTTTCTTGTTTAGGCATGGCCTTTATTTTCAGTTTCTTGTACTACCATGTCTAAAATGGCTTAGCTGGTTTATCATTCTTTTCTAGTTATACCCCTTTATGCCTTGCAGAGTCAGGGGTAGAAAAGTTATCTGGAAGCAAAATGTATGTGTACCTCATTGATTCTTTTATTTCTGTGATTCATCTTTTCCATGGTCCATTCCTGGCTTTGTATCCATCGTGTCTGTATAGCAATGCTTTTTTAGGGGCAGTATCTAATACTAGTCTTGAAGCATATGAGAACCACTTAATCTGTTATCTTCTAATGTAATCATGGATTGTCATTGAGCTTGTTAGTCTTATGATGTTTTCATTTCTGATTCTGTCTCTTAATGTAATTTCAAGAATTCTACGTAGACAACTCATTCCTGATCAAGTCTTCTTTAGGCTGATAAGTTGGTTAATATCGCTTATTTGATAAACTTTTATTTCAATATCACTCAATGGAAAAACAATTCAGAAAACTAATAACGTTTCTTACTTGGGCAGCAAAATACCCCTTGTTGAAAATACAGCAAAAGAGATTTCTACTCTAAAGCGTTGGCATCTAGTGCACTCAACCACCTCACAAACATCTGGAAATAAAAACAATAAGTAAATATACCAAACTACAACTGTTTATCTCAAATATAATATCTGTATTAACAGATGATTGCTAAAGCTAGAAAGTAACAAAGGCACCGGATAACAAATTGCATTCATTCGAAAATAAATGTTTACGAAAGTTCTTAGATATATTAACTGGGAAGAATTCAAATCAAACAAGGAAATAAGAGGAAACACCAAACATCAGTATGTTTCTATAGGCCTAACAATAAGATGAAAACTATAGACATATGGGATATATAGACTACTTAGAATGAATAAAAATAGACCGCCACTGTGTCATGTGAAGTTTTCTTCCCAGGACGTAGTCTTCGTTATGAATCTCATGAAATCCACGAGGTCTCTAGAAAGCTGTCTCGCCTCCTCTAGCGACATGTGCATGTATTCTTGAATAACTCTTGTCCAGCAACGTCTTGATCGACCTTTGCCTCTATTGCCCTCTGTTGCCCCATCCAGCAGCGCTCTTTCCATGCCATCGTGTATCTTCACATGGCTGAAAAATCTATCTGTCTTCTTATATGGTGTTTAAAAGCTAGCCTTCTTAAACGTTGATTTTGCTTAGCACGTCTTGCTTAGTCTTCCTTGCTATCCATGTATTCTCGATTCTTGATTAGAAACTGGCCTCACAGCACGTGGGGCATTCCCATAAGTGCTCCGCCCTCTGTTCCAGCAGCCATCCGGCTCGGTGTTTCAAGTCTAATGCTACCAAAAACAGACGTCGACATCAGGGCACAACTCTGGCCCTTGCGACAGGTTTCTTTGTTGTTCTGCCCACCCACGTCGTGCCCATAACTAGTTCAAGCACAACATCGGCCTGTCGGAACAACATGGTAAAGGTTATCGAAGGTTACGACTACGGGATTGTATAGATGACGTGCCATATGAAGTTTCTATAAGAAGATAACCTCAATATAAAGGCATGTCATCTATTAAGATTTTCTGTTGCATGATTGGTTTTTCTAGTGAGCCATTGGTGAGACTCACAGACGCAACCGCATGCGCAAAGACTCGCAAGACTCTTGACTCAAGACTCTTTAATAGCACTTCATTTTAAAAGCCTATATTCTCTTAGCTGTAGTTTTATTTATTGCCCATGTCACGCAACCGTAGGTCGCCACTGGGAACATAATGTACGTAACAAACATACCGTAGTTCCCATGTTTGCACCGTGCCACAGTTTTTCAGCTGTTTTAATTTGGACATCGTTATTGCTGCTCTCCTCCTGATGTTGACTGCAGTGTCATGCACGCCTTATTAACATAATCATGGATTACTCATTAAAAACAAAGCACCTAAATATTCACAATTTGTCACTTCTAAAAAAAACTGTCATAAATATTAGTTCTAGGTCCTGTTTTCACTCTGACGGTTGTCATTACCAACAGAAAGAAATACCAATATATATATATATATATATATATATATATATATATATATATATATATATATATATATATATATATATATATATATATATATTGGAAAAAAACAGACTTAAACAAGTGACATAATTCACATATCTATGAAGCAATATAATAACAGACGGCAAGAGCAGTAAAGAAATACACCATAGATGTAGTAAAGCATACCAAGTCCTAGGGCAAATGACACTAATCTTGAGAAACAAAAATTGTAGATTTAAAAACCACAATAACACTATTCAAAACGATTATTATACCAACGCTCTGCTACCAAAGCCAAACATGGACAACGACAGCACAAGACAATCGTAAACTAGTGACAGCTGAAATGGCGTGCTTATGCAGATTCCTGGGAATATTGCTAAGAGACAGTGTGAAATAAGGACATTAGACAAAGAACCGGCACTGCCCCAATCTTGGAGTATATTAAGAGCCAAAGGATCAAATGGTTTGCACACATCAGCAGACTACTACCAGACAGCATACCACAGAAAGCTATGCTACACAGATACAGTAAAGGCAAATCTATAAGCCGACCTCGAAAACGATAGACCACCGAAATAAAAGAGGCGACAAATTTCACAATATACTCAGCACACACGAGGACCATCTCCAGAGAACTCTTCTACCCATGACGCTGAAAGGCAATAAAGGGTTTAGCGGATAGATAGATATGTTGTCATTACTTTTGTCTTTTTCATATTAAGAAACACGTTGTGTTATTCGTTAAAGCTTTTTGTTGATTTTATTATGTTCGGTAAGTATATATCATTTTATGTTAATAGAACAGTGTCGTCTGCGTATCTAATTTATGGATTCTGTAGACCTTCGATGTTTATGGGTCTGAATTCATGTTACATTGGTTCAAGTTTCACATTTCTCATTATGTTCTCTGCATATATGGCGAGATATGATGGAGAACAAATATTGTATGGAATCACAGATATATAGACCACATCTACACTTTAAGGACAATAATAGAAGAATCCACAGAAAGACAATCAAAACTCATGATCAATTTTGTAGATTTCCAGAAGGTTTTCGATAGTCTTCACAGACCATCTCTCTGGAAGATTCTTACGCTTTACGGCATCCCGACGAAATACATCAATATCATGAAATCTTTTTACTCCTATACGGCTTGTTGTGTAAGAACAGAAAGTGGTCTTTCCAGCTGGTTCCCAGTGAAAACGGGAGTAAAACAAGGATGTGTTTTGTCCCTAATACTATTTTGCATCGCTACTGACTGGGTGATGAAGAAATGCAAAGACCAAAAACAACTAGGAATCAAATGGGTAAACAAGACCCTGGAAGATCTAATATTCGCAGATGATATTACTCTACTGAATTCAACACACCAAGATCTCCAAGAAAAAACAGAAAGACTCAAATTTTGTGTGCAACAGATAGGCCTTCAAATAAACACATAAAACGAAAATCATTAACTTTACAGGCCTGACAGAATCAATTAAACTAGAAATAATGTTCAATCAACTGCGTACTGGGACCGTCAGTCAATGTGTAATGGCGGCTACACTCAAAGAGAGATCTGAGCACCTATAGACTTGTCCGGAGTACAGTGATGAATAGATGATGATCCAACGACTAACTAACTAACTAACTAATTAAACTAGATGACAATATACTTGACAACGTTTCAAATTTCGTATATTTGGGAAGCAAGATAACGGCAGACGGTGATACCAATTAAGAAATCATGAATCGAATCGCTCTCGCCTCCAACGCCTCAATCTTATGGAGATCGAAGATCGCAAGTAAATACATCAAACTGCGACTATTCAACGCAAGTGTTATTCCATTATTGACATATGGATGTGAAAGTAGGAAATATACCGCAATAATGGATAAGAAGTTAGTTGCCTTCGAGGATAGATGCCTCAGAAAGATCACAAATACTAATTGGAAAGACTTCAAATCAAACGATATATTAAGAGAGGAGACAAAAACAAGAATATGTAACGAACATTATCAGAAAACACCGCTGGACATACATCGGCCACATACTTAGAATGAAGGAAGACAGAATTCCACAAGTCTTCATGGTGGACACCAGATGGGTAACGAAAACAGGGAAGACCAAAAACAACGATCAGAAGAACATTTATGAATGAATTAAAATCAACAGGCATAAATGCAGAAAACCTGCAATCCGTGACAACTCACCGACATGCATGGAGAACTATGACATCCGCCCCATGTGCCAAACTTGGCAAAAGAGGAACTGACTGACTGACCACAGGTATGGCGATACATTGTCTTACTCCTTTTTGTACTTTAAACCACTCTGATGTTACCCCTCCCACATTAACGACGGTTTCTATATTTGTGTACAGATCTGCAATTAACTGTATAATGTGCTCTGGGAGACTGCCACAACAAGCTTGAAATAACAGAAGGCGCAATAAAACAAGGAAAACGAGAAACTTTGCAGAACACCCATCAAAGAGGGTACAGTATAACTATTTATTCTCAACAGCATGCAATAACTACATACAGCAGCATTTCATTGGTCAAACTGGAGAGTACCGGTTTCTGACCCAGACACCGTTGTTCGTTCACCACAATTGATGGTGACCATTTGTTACATTTACTATATGAAATACAATTAAGAGTTATCTCATTAACTTTGAGTTTGTAGATGGCTAGTAAACACTATCAAAATGTCCTCGGACAGTTCGAGCAGAATGGGTAAACAACAAGACCCTGGAAGATCTAACCTTCGCAGATGATATTGCTCTATTGAATTCAACACACCAAGATCTAATGGCAGATCGAAACTACTCTTCGGGCATAAAGGTGTTGCATGCTCGGACAGAAGACCACCATATAGTCTTTCTGCCCTATGATGCAGAGAAGTGACCGATCAGGCAATCAGATAAAAAAAAAAAACCATTGTCAGGGTCGGCATTTCTAAGAAAACCTATTTAAAGGGGGGGGGGGGGCGGGATTTCGAAGATTGGCATCATACTGAGAAAATCTACCGCACGGTCCGGCCACCGTAGATGATTTGAGATCTGCCTGTGACTTTCTAGCTACTCTTCACTGTTGAGCTGCTGCATTTCCCTGTTTTTCACAATGTGATGCGTCTTTTTTTTTTACTGTAGAAAGCCATGTAGGCCAATACAGCATCTTCCCAAGTATCTTGGCATAGTTCACATGCTTTCAGTAAGGTCTTTATCGTGTAATTGTAGCGTTTCTTTTATCTACATTAAGAATGTGTGCCCGTCTACAACTCACTATGCAAGTAAATTCAAGAAGGTAGCCAGAGGATAAATGAAACATTCGTGAGTCTAACGTAAATGAAAATTCGTGAGTCTAACGAATTTCAATTCCCGTTAGACTCACGAATTTTTACAACTCGCTATAGAGAAGTATCTTTGACAGGTGATGCTCTGGACACGTACTACATTACTCGTGCAATAAATCTTTGCAACAGAATAGTGTCAATGATAAGGATACCAGCTCTGTCAAGGACAGTGATATACGGAATCTTGTCTTGTCATCTGATATTCATAGCTTTTCTGAGACAAGACATGCGCCGTATTCGGCGCTGAAGGAACAGATATAGATCATTAAGTTCTACAGCTGGGTGGGTCTGTTTCCACGTGTTCTCAAACTATTTGTTTTATCATATTTGTTATAGGACCTAATATTAATATTTTCAAATCCATAAACTGTGCAAGCTATTTCAATGTTTATAAGCATTATTATCTTCACGGATGTGATGATAGCTGAAAGGCGCAAGCTATCAATATATGTATTCCACGACACACAAGTATTCCGTTCTCCGGACTTCTTTCCTTCTTCTTTTACCCTTTACGGGTGTCGAGAGAGATACTCTTGTACTCGCTTTTCTGGCAGCTTCAGGTAATGTCATTTTGTGTTCGTTTAACGTCTCTTTGATATTGTCAATCCAGCGTACTCTAGGTCTACCCATGGCTCTTTCTGCTTCTCCTCTCTTCATAGGCCTAGGCCTATATGATTTATAAACTAATGAATCTCACGGCATTCTTTCCTGATGACCAAAACCATTGAATTTTTTGATTTTGTATGTATTGTATAATTGATTTGATACCCAATCTGTCTCTTATGACCTCGTTTCCAATTATGTGTCTTCTGGTCACTCCTGTGGCATTTCTCAAACATCTCATAGCCTATCTGTTGTAACCAGCTGTCTTTTATCGCTTCCCGCCATTGTTGGAATGTTCTCCACATAAATTTATTTTAGCGAAGTATTTGATATGAACATGATAAATCATCTTCTACCGACTCGCTAGTTCTGTCATAGTCATGTATTTTTCTCCGCACTACATATTGCAAATCTGCAAGAGTTTGAGAACTAATGCAGATGCAGGGGAAAGAAACATTTCATCTTGAAATATGTGACGTCATTAAGTAGGAGGAAATGACCTTTTAAAATGGCGTATCTACCTGGCTGCAGTGTTGGCGTCTGCCATAACGCCACCACTGTACACATCAGGACATTTTGATGATTTCAACCTACTTTGCTTTGTCAAAAATCAAACAAACAGGATGATATAACATGGACCTGTAACGAGGAGTTTGTTAGCATTGCATATGATAATATTGGAAGGATGTAAAACAAAATTAGTAAAATATCGCACGAGATATTCACGAAATTCACTCGGACTAGTAGTAGTAAACATAGTACATACCGATGGCGATACCCTGTACTATTATGCAATGATGAATCCTATGGAATAATAGTTAAAATATAATGCGATTTTCTTTTGTTTCTAATGCACCGCAGTGCAGAAATTCTGCATATAGTTATGTAATTATAAGGGAAACTTAGTACTTCTCTATTTATTATAAAATATAACAATGTTGTTGACTTCAGCCTGACAAGTTCAGGTGGACACGATAGTATCGTATAGTACCCAGAACACTCAGTCATCAGACTAGTAAACTAGTTTCAAACAAAAACATCCATGACTATCATAGCTAGAACATGGAAGACACGTTCTCAATATTTCTACAGCAACACACTTGACTTGTAAGACATGTTCTCAATATTTCTACAGCAACACATCATCGCACATGGAATTCAGAATTGGCATATTTAATTCTGTCATGAATGATTATTTAAACTAACGAATTGTGTCAAAATCATTGGGACCCATACCATATGTCAAGTAATCAGCATAGGTCTATTTTTACAGTGATGTGATAGTCAGATCACCTTTTGCTTTGCTTGAAGATCATTCGTGTAAAAATAATGTTAGACATCATTTGTTCCGGATGTGCTGCTGTCGCAGTAGGAGTTAAGATGCTGACAGATGTATTGCAGTATATTATACGTGTTAACTATGAACTTGTAGCAACAGTGATTGAAGTAGTAACACACTTTGTTACATCAGTACTCTATGTCTATGGCCAATTCAGACAATATGTAGTAACAGTTTCGATGAATACAATAGATATTTTTCTGGAAGTTTACATAATTTTCACAACATTTACAACATCACTATGGAAGTCTGTGACCAGCTTATACAAGTTTTTGCAGATTTGTTATGCAAATGTTATTTCTGTGTGCCTTTCATGTGCGAACTATATGTCCACATGTTTCTTAATGCTGACGTATGCTTTTGAAAGTGTTCGTGACTTCCTGGATGCATCTGTAGACATGAGTGTTAGTTTAATTATTGCTGTTATTTCAACAATTTTCCTGGTGTTAACTACTCTGGGAAGCTACTGTGTACACTTTGTCACTGGCGCCTGGCAAGGTCTTGGCTTTGTGCTCTCATCCGTAGCTTTATTTCCTGCATATTTTATTCAGGGCGTAAAGAATATGTGGACCAAGACAATTGAATCTTTTGCAAGTGTTGTTACTGTTACAACTAAAGAGACATATCTAGGAATTGTAGTAATGTGTTTGTTGTACTTAACATTATCCAATACTTTTCGGTACCTGTACTCAAGAGGACTGTCATTATTTCCTCATAGAATTCATAGACGGAGGACAAGGGAAAATGCTATGAATTGGCAATTTGACAGAGGTTTTGAGAGTGATTTTGAGGATTTATACAGCTCGGACACTGAAGATTTTTCATGGGTTACGCCGATGGAGGCCAATAATAACACTATTGAAGATTCAGATGTCGCAGATACTGATGTGAATGATCATGATTCAAACAACTCGGATAACATTTCTGATGATGATGACAGTGACTCTGAGGAGTACACTGTTGTGACAGAAGAATCAGACAGTGATGCCTCAATTAATTCACAGACTTTTTCAACAGAATCCAGCGACCATGAAATAGAAGTGCAGCTCCCTCCTTTGGACAAACGTTTTAACTTATGCAGTAGGTCTTCCACACCATCACGTTTACCAAAAACAGTGAGCAGCCCAGAAGAGTTTGATCGAGAAATGGAGCGTGAGCGAGATAAGAGAAAGTGTGTAATCTGTCAGGATCAAATTAAATCTGTTTTGGTACTTCCTTGTAAGCACATGTGCATGTGTGTAATTTGTGCTGACCAGATTGTTAGATCAAGAACTATAGGGCGACGTGTGTGCCCATTGTGTCGAACTAGAATTGGCAAAGTTATGAATGTTTATGTTTAAAAAAATGTGACACATTTTAGAAGTTAATGTTTGAAAATTTACTAACTCTTGGTTAAACAAAGCATTATTAAAGTTCTCATTGTGATTTGCCACATCTACATTGTTTGGCATTCCAGGCTGTAGTAATTCTTTTATAAACACAATCTTCATCCCTGTCGTGTCTTTCCAATTCCTAGTGATGCAATCATTGTCAATTTATGTAATTTTTGTATGAATTTGGCATCAGTACACTCCCAGGACATGCAGGTACTTATGTTAATGAGAGAACAGAAAACTTGCAGCTAATGCATCCAAAGATGCTGAGTTATCAATGGATAAGGGTGATGCGCTGAACTTGCTATATGAGTTATCTGACTGCAAATTATCATCATCGAATACTGGACAATTACATAGGGGATCCAATCTATCAGAGATAGTACAATCTCTGTACCAAAACAGAGGTTCCAGTGTGATGTTGATCAGTCTCTTTGTATATGTGTTATGTTTCTCTTTACAGGCTGTTCTGATCTTTATACCAATCTCATGAAATTTTGAGAGCGACCATGATTCACACTTGTGAAAATGTTCTAAGTGGACGGGGGGTCCCTTAATGCATTAAATATGTCAAATTGATCCATTGAAGTACCTATGTGAAGTAGACTCTGTGGCCATGCATGGCGAGTGTATCGGCTCACTTAGCACCCATGTCATGGCATGGATATAAAGGTAATCGTTTTGGTCATAGATTGTGTCAATAACTCCACCCATTGACGGCAGATGACTCCCACTTCAACATTGCAGATGGTTTTCATTGAGCCACTAAATATTCATGCATGAGAATAGTCCTGTGACATCAGCCATGACAGTGTAAGACTGTAAGTAGGACTGCTTGTAGTTATAAAAAATATTAGGTATGTTGATTATCATCTTCGCACACTGGACACGTCCATAGGTGCTCCGATCTCCGCTTCAGTAAATCTCTCAGGGTATAACGGCTGATGGTTCCGGTTCTATGTTGGTTCACTACTCTTTTTGAAATCTTTGTTAACTGATTCTGGCCTGAATATTTTTAGCGTTTAAACGTAATTAAATTTTGTTCGATTTTTGTGTGTGCACATGCATCACGGAAACAAGAAATAGTACTTCTAAATATATTTACATTATAATGTAATATATATATATTTCGAAACAGAAATGGACAGAGAATGTGATTATCACAAGATCATTTTGAAAAAAAATGTTAATATATACAAATTATTTTAGACAAAAGAAAATATGTAAATGACACATACATTTTATTTTAGATATGATATTTGACCTTACCGCATTTTTGAATCAATAAATTCCACTCAAACTGTATCATTTCTGTTAGATAATCCAATTACGAACACAATAATGTATAATATATATGCATAGTGCGTCAAAAATTTATTATTTAGAAAGAATTTCGACATCTATCAAAAACAGTAGACTTAACTTTACACGAAACTCAAATGAAAATATGGCTAATTTTTTTTACAAAATGGCATTAATTTGCAAACACGATGCTACAAGAAGCATTTGCCAGGTTGGATTTCATAATAAATGAGACCAAAGTAAATAAAATAGTTATTATTTTACGAAAATAAGTAAATTGGAAAAATATATAAAACACATAAGGAAAAATGAAAATGACGTCACATACCCCCATTATCAAAACTTATCAATAACTTAACAAAATTGATATCAATACACATAAAAATCATGCAAGAAGTAATGTGGACATATTACACTTTCGATTGGAAGCATTCTTATGTTGATATAAATACCGAAAAAAACAACATGAATGTCATTGGAGTATGTCTTATAGTTGTCTTTTCGGCCAGAAGACATTAGGTTTACTGACTTGTATAAGTCTCCCCGGCTGGAATGAGTTAAGGGTTCTCTTTGGGCCACGCCCATCCTCACTCCCAATTCTTGATATTGTCTCATGCTTATTCATCTCAAAAACCTCTGATCGTGAGGACTCACGAAGAGCAGTGAGTATGTCTGCTCGGTCCATAGGCTGACCATCTGTTGTGGTGGCGAGACTAGCTAATTTGTCTGCACGTTTGTTTCCCTCCACACCCGCATGTCCAGGAACAAAAATAAGCGTGAGTTTTCGTAGTGATGCCCCCATTTTAGCTCTCTCCAATGACTCCGCCCATTCCCTACGTACATTACCTGTTTTGACTTTCTGAATCATATTCAGTGAATCACTTAGTATGAATAGGTTTGCGACTCCAGCCAGTAAAGTTATAAAAAATATGAAAAAACTTTATAAATTTGTGATGGTTGAGGACACAACATTTGAATATCAAAGCTGTGTTGCTAGTAGATTTGGATGCCTGTAGAGCAGAATGGAGTGTTCTTTCAACCATCTTTTCAACAGATCCACCCTCATGCGTGCTCTTCAGCAATTGTTAAGGGAGTCTGAATGTGAAGCATAGTGATGTCTGCATTCAGAAAGTAGTGCCCGATATTGATTTTCTCAGGAATTATTTATAAAAATAAGCATGAAATCAATACACAATATACATGGATATGTCATATAAACGTTTGTCATAATAACCATCACATTAGATTACATGACTAGTTTACATTTGTGATGTAAACAAAATGAGAAACATACGAGATGACCATGCTCATACAGTGTATCATCTTAATATTGGAGGACAGCAGATCCTAGATATGCAGATTGCCCATGTGTTGCTGGGGGGGGGGGGGGGGGATCAAATAATAGCAATACTTTACCTTCCAAGCATGTTGTTAGAGGCGACTACGGATTTTATGGGGTGTAATCGGCTGTCCCAAAAGGGGAGCAAAAAATAGCAACATTTTATCTTTCATGCATGTCATAAGGGGCGATTAAGTAGTTTATGGGGTGAAATTGGTTGTCCCATCCCATATAGGACCAAACTGACATGGAAGCCATACTGAAGTCAGATGTGTCAGGCCAAAAGGCGCAGGTATCGCAACAAAGCTGTAAACTATGACACAGCCTATTCCATTCTCTGGACTACATCATGCTATTCTGCAGGAGTTTGATAATGAAGAAGAAGATTTGTAGATGACACAGTTCTTTTAACACTTTTCTGACCATTTTCGACAGTCATCAAATTTCCGGTATAGAACCTTGCTGACCAATACCAATCCTCTGCTGGCCGATCATCATTCTTCTGCACCCTCCAAAATGTTCACTTTTAGCAACACCTCATTTCAAACTCTGTATCTGCAACTTCCAATAAGATAGTAATATTAGTAGCATATCCTAGAACATGCTAGGGTCACAGGAGTACTGTAAGATATGGATATTGATTCGAAACCAGACCCCATACACCAACTTCATAGGCAACAACAGACCATCATCTTTCGACTTAGAACTGGCCACTGCAGGATACAGAGCCACCTGTACCGGATTTGGGTGGCCCACACAAATGAATGTCCATGCGGACCAGGCATACACATGCTCATGCATGTGCAGACCCCTGAACACATGCTCCAAGACTGTCCAGAATACAAAGAATTGCGTGGCTGGACATGGCCACAATGGATTGAACTGAGCACAAACTTTGGGGCAGCCGCTCTGACCTATAAAAGACTGGGAGCTTTGTTCTGGCGACTGGCCTGAATATCTAGCAAGACCGAAAGATTCCTGAATGCAGATGAAGAAGAAAAATAAGAATAATAGGCGTGTTTTTGAGGAAATATAAGAATATAGAGGTCATCATTGTTTTCCAATTGTCTGTGGTACGAACAAGTATAGACTTAAAATTCTGTCCATTCTTTGATGTTGTCAATCCATGATTTTTCTCTTATCTTCCATCACTTATATGATACGAGAGGCATTCAGAAAGTACTGCCCCATATTGGTTTTCTCAGGAATTATTTATAAAAGTACCATAAACATGAAATTAATACACAATATACATGGATATGTCATATAAACATTTGTATTATTCAACATAGTCCCCATCAACAAGCACTGCTTTATGCCATCATGAAATATATACATGAATTTCTTGCTCGTTCCAGATTGTATCTTAAATGTAAGCAAATTATTCACTGCATTAATCACTCCCTAATCATCTGCTAACCATGTCCCACAGAGTACATTTCTTAAGTGGACCAAACAGTTGAAAATCTGAGGGTATCAAATTGGGACTATAGGTTGGAATGGTAGATTGTCACATTGTCATGAAGGAAAAGTAGTCTGCTGGATTCTTGTGCAGCCGAACTCAGCAGAATTGCCAAATGAGTTTTCCAATGTCTAATGGAAGTTTGCTAATTATTGTCATTCCTCTTGGTATAACATCCACAAGAATCGCATTGTCCCAAAAGACTTCAGCTGAAGAAGTCGTTTTGAATATTTTTGTTTTGTTGATTGCGGATTCTTCTGCATTTTTTTCTCAAACTCCTGCAGATTAGCATAAAATAGTCTGGAAACAATCCTACAGGGAACAGTTGAAGATAGAAGTAGCAGAGGAAGACAATTAAAATCATGGGCAAACAATATTTAAAGAATTGACCAGTCATGATTTTTCTGCATGCATCCACATCCTTGGAGCACTGTGTTAATTCATCCGAGTCATTAACCCTACAACCATGATTAGTTGTAGAGTATATGGATATGGATGTCTATTGTAGTGTTTGACCAAAGAATACTTAGTTCACCATTTCCACATAACACATTAGGTCTACCGGTATCTATCATGCATTCAGGATTATGAGTATCCTAATTTATACATTGTGTCATGTATTACTGAACAATGTATATGCAATTTTATGTAGCATGTGTAATTAGATGATTGTTAATATTATTTAGATTTAAATATTGTAATACTTAAATATGTTATCTTTAAGAAAGTCTGCACACTGCACTGTCAGTAAGATAGAGGTACTCCCAAGGGAAAGTGTTCAATCACTGGTCAAGTTTGTTTGCCACTCCCCAGAATAAAATGGGTACCTAAAGTCTTTGAATTTGAGAAATAGTCAAATTAGTCACAGGTGCTATTGTGTAACACTTTAGTCTACAGACATTGTGGAGGATTATTATGCCTAGAAGGTTACGGTTTGCCAAGCTGGAACTCCCATTATATTTTGTGGTAAAAAAATCTGATATAGCCAAATTGGACTGTTAAAAAATATGCGGTTTTAAAAGAGCGTACCTCATCATAAGAGGTGAAACTTGGAACAGGATGATGAAGTTTTGCTAATCACTGGTAACACACATGAAAATACATACAATTTGACGTTTTGACCCTAAGGCTTTTATCATGACCGCAACATAATACACAATGAGTAAGGATACTCGTGATACTCATACGGACACTTCCAGATTCATCCAGTCTAGCCATTATTATGTGAACATGGACAGTTTTGTTTCTTACTTATGTTCTTGATATTCTTGTTTGCAGTTTAATAAATTAACAAGATGTACCGATGGAGATTGACACCACACGGATGTTACTTACCAACATCAGAAAGAAGCAGTCCACATTTATTAGCCACATTATTAGTGAAGGTGTGGAGTACAAAATAACAAGAGGCAAAATTGAGAGAATAAGAGACAGAAGACGGTGAAGAGAGAAGATACTGAATAATTTAACATCGTGGCATGGTAGAGAGTCAGCAGTAGAACTGATACATAGTACTAGATGGAATGTTGTGAAGATTAATGATCAGCTCCGTCACCAGGCATGACACATGATGATAATCCTGGTCTTTGTTTTGAAATCAAACAAGCTCACCCACAAAATATGAATTCTTTATAAGATATCACCTATAAATAGTTTAAATGAGTATATTTCATGTGCATACCCCATGGTGGAATGTTGTAGTCCCATAGAAAACTAGAAGACAGAATTGATACCTTTGAGATGTGGATGTATAGAAGAATAAGGAGAATTCATGGAAAGAGAAGAAAACTAGAAGACAGAATTGATGCCTTTGAGATGTGGATGTATAGAAGAATAAGGAGAATTCATGGAAAGAGAAGAAAACTAGAAGACAGAATTGATGCCTTTGAGATGTGGATGTATAGAAGAATAAGGAGAATTCATGGAAAGAGAAGAAAACTAGAAGACAGAATTGATGCCTTTGAGATGTGGATGTATAGAACAGGGAGAAGTTTGTGGAAAGATAGGATAATGAACAAAGAGGTTCTAACAACACCTCATATTAAAAAAGAACTATTAATGGAAATAAAGATCAAATAAATAAAGTATTTTGGACATATTAAAAGACATGACAACTTGTTGAAGACTTTACTTGAGGGTAAAGAGGAGGGGAGACGAGCAAGAGGTAGGCAGTGGGAGAGAAACATCACGAGATGGACAGTTACAAGTGGGAGAGAAACATCACAAGATGGACAGGTTATAGTCAAACAGTGCACCACCAAAACAAAGGAATGTTGGAGGTCCATTACAGACAGCCTTCGTTACGAAGACAACACTTGATGATGAACCCTCTGGATAAGATATAGTTAGTAATAGTTTTTGCTACTGTTGGTATCTTAGTGATACATAATAATGCATTTGATGATTGTCAAAAATCGTCATGCAGAAAATATACCAGAAACTAGATAGCCAATGAATTTTTTCGACAAAGTGTTAAGTTCTCTGACACATTGGGACCAAGCACATATTGAGGTGCTTTGTGGGTACAATTGTCAATTCTGTTGAGTTGTATCTTTCTAAAAACATTTCTTATGCTGACTATTGATTTGTTTATTTTGTATTAATATTGTAAAACAAGTTTTGTTCATGCATGTCGATAGTTCCATATTTATTGTGTCCAAATAATTTATCTTGTAATTTCTCTCATTGGTGATGGTGTACAGTATTCCCCATTGGTGGAAGCCAGGTATTTTTGGGCCATTGGTGCAAATAAAACAGTGACCCAACACATTTGAATTCTTAGGACAAGGTCCAGCTGGAAATGTATGAACATCCCTCTGCAAGAAAACTCAGATGGGAGTTTGAGAACAAACGCACACAAAAAATATTCCTCATTGTATGTGTTCATCATCATCAAGTGCCGTCTCCGCAACGAAGGTTGGCTGCAACAGACCTCCAATATCCTGTCTCTTGTCTTGGTGGTACACTCTGCTAGACTAACTTGACCATCTCATGATGTTACTCTCCCACGTGTATTTCTGCCTACCTCTAGCTCACTTCCCCGTGACTTCACCCTCAAGTCTTCAACCAAGGTGTCATGTCTTTTAATATGTGCAAAATATTTTACTTGCTTGATCTTTATTTCCTTTAATAATTCTTTTTTTTCATACGCAATGTTGTTAGAGACTCTCTGTTTCGCTAACTTCTCTTTCCATGATGTTCTCCCTATTCTTCTATATATCCACATCTCAAAGGTATTAATTCTGTCTTCAAATTATTTGTTTATTGTCCATCTTCTTCTTCTTTCTGCCCTCATGTACCTTTCGGTGTTGAGGGGAGAGTGAGTGTACGGTCTTTTGCCCGCCCATGTTTTGAGCCGTACAATTAATATAGAATAGATGTAGCATTTTATAATTCTCATTTTTAACTTGTTTGTAATTTGTTAGATATTAATAATTTCCTCATATCATTGAATTGACTTTTAGCTATTCCTATTCTCTTTTTAACTTCTGTTTCACATCTGCCATCATTTATGACTATGTGCCAAAGATATTGATAATGCTTTACTTGTAGTTTCTCTCCATGTATGTTTATGTTTAGCTCTTGTTCTTCTGTGTCTTTGCTGATTATCATGGTTTTTAAAAAAAATATTTATATCCAGCCCATATTCATTACTTGATTTATTGACTTGATCTATTAGTCTTTGTAGTATCTTTTTACTTTTTGCTAAAAGAACAGTGTCATCTGCACATCTCAGGTTGTTTATTTTTTTTCCACTGATCTTGAGTCCTGGCATTCCTTCTATACGTTTAAAGATATTTTCTGTGTAGATATTAAATGCTAATAGTGCCTAACATTTCAACAGTAGTTGAAAAGCAATGTTCCAAATAGGATATCTTTCTATGTGACGTGTCCTTTACAGAGTGTTGTCCAACTGCCATTATGTAAGAGATTCTGTGCAAGGTGCCCAGCATCATCCAGAGGCTTACAGAAACAGGATATGTTTCACATTATTATTATTATTTTTAGTACAGTAAAATCCCATTATAGCAATGTTGTACAGAATGACAAAATATGTAATTACAGAAGGTACATAGTAGAAACACTTATTTGTGTTTATATATAACAAAATCATACTTTGTAGAAAACCATTTTTGACATCAGGATCAATATGGTGTCATTTTTCATTCACACAATAATGGCATCTATGACTGTTGCTGCCATGAATATTATGAACCTTCTACAAATGAAGAATTAGATATCATTTTTTCTGTAGGCTAGATGATTTTAATGAATATTTTATATATAAAAACAATAGTTGGATAACTATTTCTGAATAGCTTTCTTCCACTTATTATTTTTGTTTTCTTAATTATTATTTTTCCTTGGTTACGCTATATTTTGTTTAAATTTACAATTTGTTTTGTTAAATGTGTGTGCTTGGTTAACATGAAAGTTCCTAGCAGAAATTTGTTATATGCAGTATAAAGAATAAATATAATTGGAGATTTTGAAGTGTTTTAATTAGAAAATTTGTTACAAAGTTATGTGTTATAAAAGGATTCTACTGTATTATTATTGCTATTATTACATGTCATGGGGAAATAAGACATAATCATCACCAGTAATCTTCATAAGACGCAAAATCATATCTGACAAAAATATAAGTTAATCCAGTCCCGGATATCCGTCCATTAACCTTCAGATATTCTGCCACAGTAGATTATCATTCTATATTTTTTTTAGTTGTCATCCATGATTTCATTAATTCTTTGCGTTTGATGTCCTCAGGATCTTTGTGGCATAGTGGTTCAGTCATTTGCCTTGTGTTATGAGGTAGCTGGTTCGACACTGTGCCATCATGTTTTGTGAATTTTTGTAAGATTTATCAGAGGCAATTATAAAGAAAATGAAGAGATAAAGCTCCAGTGTTGGGTAACCACCTGAAATTGTAAATGGGGGAGGGGGAAATTGAATAACACAAAATGTAAATATCAAAATAAACAGACATAGGTCTAAGAATAGACATAAGGTCATAGAACTAAAATCCTTCATCAGGACAAGACAACAAATGAAATAAACAATATTGTATACTGAACGTAGGACTTCCTCCTAACATTATCATGTGTGCTTTCTTTCTTATGTTTGGTATACTGTATATTTCATGTGTTGTCTTACATCCTGATAAAGCCTTTAGTTGAAATGTCATTTGTCACTCCGTCTCTTTGTTAGGTTGTTGTATTGACTTATATTGGTAACACATACCTATCTCTGTTAATTTTGGTAGAAGAAATGCATTGGTGGGCAATGCCATAGTAGATGGGTTAGTTGTAAGAAGATATAGAACTGAATGGATGGCAGAGGCTGAAGACACACTGCGAAGAGTATGTGAATTTGAAGAAATAGGAAAGAACAGTGAATGGGTGTCGGTAGACACTGAGAAGAAATCACTGATTAAAGTAATAATACAACTAGATAAATCGTGTCGAAAATGGACGGATGTCAGGGCTCAGGTTACAGTGCATGAACTCATCCAGCTACACTCGAAACCACAAAACATAATTATATACACAGATGGCTCAGTTAATAGAAACATAAATAAAAGCAGTTGGGAGTTTTGTTGCCTACAGAAACGGCGTGAAATTGGTTGACAAATCTTCAGCATATTCCACTGTCACATCAAGCATGATGATGGAATCAGAGGGAGTTACAACATCACTTAATTGGTTGATAACTGATACATCAACACACTCAGTAATACTCACAGACTCTCAAAGCATGCTGTGCAAGATAGAAAAGTGCATGCTGAGAAAAGAATGGTGGCACTTATTGAACAACTCAGTTGTCCAGAGCATTTCATGGATATACTGCCCTCATGCTGGGGTCAGAAGAAACGAGAGAGCCGACTTATTGGCAGGCAATGCGGCGATAGACGACACATTCTGAGTGATAAAGCAGACTTAATGCAGGCAGTAATAAATTCATTTCATCTGTATTATGTGCATCAACGTTTCGAACAGTTAGGTCTTTCTCAAGAATATATAAAACAAACAGTAGAAAACATTGAAAACAGTAAGCAAAATATTACCCCCAGAAAGACCATGGACGTAGGAATAGGTAAACGATCTAAAATACCATATAGTAAGGCCATCGACATTTCAAAATGGCCATGAAATTTCCATTTTATCAACCCTGATCTGAGGAAACATTTATATGTTGTGGTATTATCTCATGAACAGTGCCAGATTGTGTAAAAAAAATGTCATCTTTCAAATTATTTATTCACGATCAACTTTTATTCATGAATTACACCATCAATTTTCTCTATGTTTAGTAACCATATTTCACTGCTGCTCATTGTGTAACACTAATGTTTATGTTATGATTTCTGTAGTATATAACAATGCTCATACACGTGGCTGCTGGGCTGTGTGAATTAAGTGTCAACTAATAAAATATTATCCATGTTGTGTGTTGTTATTTATCTTATTACTGTCAGTGTTCTAACTCCCGTCTCTTTCGTTCGCCTGGAATGTGTGCCTTCTTTTGAGTTGGTTCTCATTACTCCTGCATATTAACTGTATGTACTTCAGAGAACAGTATTTGTATCGTTTAATTTGTAGTTTACAACTTAGTAAGTATGCCAGACAAGCGCCTTCCAAAGATATTTTTTTTTGGAACGTTTTCTATCTAAAGTTGTGGGATTTACTTACCTTTTGGCTAAATTCAGGAAACTAAAAGTCATGTTCTAGGGACCAAACCCGAAATAAAGGAATGACGAAAACGGATGTGCTGGATCTCGGACGTCCTGACCACAAGTGGCCAACCGGGGTGCAAATAATCACAGTTCTACTGTGGAACTTGCAGCACAACGTACTTCACGCTCCCTGGCGGAAATCACACGAAATATTCGTTGTGGTTATTTGAGAGCGAACGCAGAAGAAGAAGAAAGTCATGTTCAGATTTACTGAGGAAGGGAAGGGAATCACCCCATCCAACACCTCCCCCTTATCTCCGTGCTTTGGATTGTGTCAAATAAAGGTATAGTCTGTAATTTGAGAATGCTTGCGACACTGTGAAAATGCTTGGCCGTGCCCCTCGACAATATAAGACTTACTGGCTTACTCCTTCGACTTTCATTGGTCACTGTGATTATACTTTGTATGATGGCCAATCAAAATCAAGAGATTAGCCAAGTGAATAATTTTAAAAGACTGAATTAGCCAGTATGTCTTATATTGGAAACGGTGGTGGCGTAGTCCGTTAGATTTAAACTCTCCGACAGATGAGATTGAGAAAATGTGTGGAGTAGAACCCCTTTATATTGGAGTGGGAGGGTTACCCATCTCCTAATCTACGGGCTTGAAGTGACCATATTCTTTGTACCCTGAACTAGGAGTACAAGCACATGTTGCCAAGCTGTTGAAAATCCACTTATTACACGGGTATTCTTCTTCTGCGTTCGTTCTCAAACTCCTGCAGATTAGCAGAATGTAGTCCGGAGAACGGAATGCGTTGTGTCATGGTTTACAGCATTGCTGCGATATCTGCGCCTTTCGACCTGGCACATCCGACTTCAGCATTTACACGGGTATAAAAACTGATACAATCCACTTGTTACACGGGTATAAAAACTGATACAATCCACTCGTTACACAAGTAGAAACAAAACAGACACAATCCACTTGTTACATGGGTATAAACAAAACTGATAGGCCTACAACTCAATCGTTACACATGTTTAAAAAGCTGATACAATTCACTCTAAATGCATCAAAAACTGATATCCCACAATCCACTCGAGTTACACATGTACCAAAGCCTGAGACAATACACGTGTTCAAAAACAAAATGACTCTAAGGTGTAGATTATTGACTTTATTGCATTCTGGCTACCCCATATAGGGTATCAAAAACAATGAAACATAAGATAAATTGCAATAAAACGCGGGACATGGAAAACTATGACATCCGCCCTATGTGCCGTCTTTGGGTTGTTTGTTGTTTGTTAAATGGGGGATTAAAGCCTCTTAGCTGAGGCACGACCCTTTCAACCTAAGACAGAAGTCTATTTTGGTTATATCAGGCCGTATTAGCTTTTATCTAAATGTGACCTAATGGTCTGGGTGTTTGGAAAGCAGTGCGTGCTATTGCTATGTATTATCTATATTGCTAGGTGGAGTTGATGTTTATTTGTGGCCAATATGCCTTTTATCTAAGTGTGACCTATGGTCTGGGTGAATTGAGAACCGTGCGCGCTATTATTGCAAAAGAATGTTATGTTGCTAGTTGTATTAAACTGTTTATTTCCGTTGGTATTGCTTTTTAATTTAAGAGTGACACTAATGCCTGGGGGAGTTTGAAAAACCGTCCGTGCGATTATGCCAAAAATTGTCCATATTGCCAGTCGTATCCTGTGGTGAGCGTTCCTCGGTTGTTATTTGTTGAAAGCTGTGGAGAGAGACCTGTAGAAAGACTGATGACAAACAATGACTTATTTTGTTTTGACTTGCTTAGATTTTTTAATTAGGGCTTTAGTCCTGGTTATAAATTGTTTAATTAATTTTAGCCTATCTGGTGGTACATCATGGCCCAGAACCTTTTCTAATTTATATGGTATTTTATTGTTTAGGTAGTAATCTTTTAGGTCTTGCCTATGATGGTTGTATTTATGACAATGGAGTAGGAAATGATATATTGTATTTTCCTCTTCACAGTCTTCACATATTGGTTCGAGTATATAATGTAATGATTTTCCCAGTCTAAGTCGTAGTAGTTTCCTATTGGCAGGGATTTTCAGCTCTTCCTTTATTTGAGTGGTCCTAGTGGGTCCTTTTAGCATTGCATGTGCATGTCTTCCTTTTGCACTGTTGTCCCATTTTTCTGTCCATTCCTTAAGTATTGTGTCCTTTATTATGCTTCTGGTTTCCGATCTGCCAAGTCCTACCTGGATTTCTGTTCCTTGTGTTCGTCCTTTCTTGGCTTCCTTGTCCGCTGCTTCATTTCCTGGTATTCCGACATGGGCTGGAATCCACATTACATTAACCCTCGTACCAACGTGAGCTAGGTTTGTTGTTATGCGTAGTATATCTTCTACTATATCTGGCCTTTGGCTGTCATGTTTATTTTGAATAGCCTGAACTGATGATAATAAGTCAGTCAGGATTGTTAAATTTTTAGGTGGGTTATCATTTATTATTTCTAGTGCTTTTAGAATTACAACTAGTTCAGCCGTGAATATTGATGTATGTTCTGATAATTTAAAGCTCTTATTGATGTTCCTGTCAGGTATTACTATTCCTGCACCAGTTGGGCCTTCCTCTCATTTGGACCCATCTGTGAATACTTTTAGACTATTTATTGTTCTATCATTTATGTGGTTTATTGCTCTATTTTTAGTTGAATCTCTATTTTGGTCTTTTTTCCCTATATAAGATAGGGAAATGTTAGTTTCTGGTGATATTAATTCCCAAGGAGTATTATTGCTTTATATTGGTTTTGATTACATATAATCTCTCTAAGTTCTGGTATTTGGTCAAGCTCTGCATTTGATCGCCACCCTGCTGGTGTTCGGTAGCTTTCAATTGAGAACTTGCCTGTGTTATCAGTGCTATTGAATTATTTATATGCAGGATGTGAGGTATCATTTCCTATTTTAGACCAGTAGCTAAGTCTCAGTTCTTTCCTTCTTAGGGATAATGGCATTATTCCTAGAGCTACTTGAACTGCTTCAGCAGATGTTAATCAGACATGGCCCTCTTTGGCCCTAGAGGAATAACTAATTTGTACTACGTCGGATTTAACAACGCGGCACGCCGACTGTCTACAGCGCCACTCATAGCACGTAAAAACTCTTTAGTTTCGAGCGGTATTCCTCATGGATCTCTGGAAAAGAACAACAGGATCCGAATTCGTAACCTTTTGAACAAAAAGACACAATAGTTTCGAATCGTGGAGGGAATATTTCCAGACAAAAGAACAAGAAGCAGACCAAGACTATGATGGACACATGCTATCGAAGATCTTCTGAATATGACACTGGAAGAGGCTGAGCATCTTGTGCAGAACGGAGACGCTTACGGAAGGGCAGTGACAAAGTTCTGAAAAGGACACGTATATAATCTATCATATAGATAGATTATTCAGCTTGGCATACACTTTGTGTTGTTAGGCACACTTTGACCTATTGAGAAGGTCATTTCCGCTGTGTGTATTTCAATATAAACAAACCATTTGTTATGTCGACGTCACGTAAGGAGCAATTGGACCTCAACACTTTAACTTGATCTTATAATAACCAGTGTGGATTTGTGTCAACCACTGAATAAGAATGTGATTCGCTAAAGTAAGCCTTCAACACTCCAACAACAAACTTAATTATATTTTCTGCTATGTTCACTTTAAGTTTAAGAACGAAGTGGGCCAAAATGAAAAACACACCCCAACAATCCACATTACTCTGCGACAACAGGTGATTTTTAAACAGCTGATGACATGTAAAAACAATATAATTTAAAACAATTAAAACAATATTTAAACAACATACAAATACACATTTAAAAACAATATTATTGGACTTATTGACTTAACAATCGATTAATAGCAAATTATTAATCGATTGTTAAGTGTCCAATAATATTGTTTTTAAATTTCGTTTTAAATGTTCAAGTATTGTTTTTAAATTATATTGTTTTTACATGCCATCAGCTATTTAAAAATCACATGTGAAAGAATATTTCTGCGTCCAACCAATCAGAAGCACTGACCCACTTCATTCTTAGAGTGAACAGAGTATAATCATAGGATCTTCTGCTGTGTTGGTTTGGTGTTGACAGGCCAGACACATCTTGACATTTACTCATTACAATGACATTTGAACATCAGTCTTTGTTTTGCAGAATTTTGCCTATTCATTTGATTATAGCCATTATTACATTACGCATGTCTTATATTTTATATGTAAGTATTTTAAAATAGATACTCCAGCTTCTATTACTCCTGCGAGTTGACGAGGACAACAGGGTTAAAAAGGGGGGCAAAGAATATTAGCATTGTCCTGTGATGCACTTCACAACAGGTGACTAAGGACTGTCCATAAATTACGTTAATAAATTTTTACCTGTACCCTACTTGCCAACAACTGTCAAAAATTCAGGGACCACCACAATTCAATATGTTCTTGTTCTCCCCTCTCTTCCTAAAAAATGAACAGAAAAATTAAGAGAAAACGACATTATTTATTTCACACTCTTAAAACAAATATTTCAATTTTATTCATAAAATTTACATATTTACCTTTGATGACAAAATTAACACATGAAACTTTTTTTGCAAGAAACTGATGTCATCATAGCCTGCACGGAATGTCTATTATTATTACTATTGTTATTATTCAGCTGGCCTATGACATCCGCTATGGAAAATAAAATATTGACATTGAAAATTAAATGTAATAGAAAGGTCCTAAAATTACATAGACAGAAAGTTGGACCAACACATACTTAAGAAAGAATGTTTCATAAAGATCTGAATATGGACTGACCCCTCAAAACAATAAAAAAAACACAAATATATTTAAAAGACAATGTTTTATAAAGATTAATCACGGAGGAAAAAGTTCCAGAAAAAAAGAACAAGAAACAGCCAAATATGGACACAGGACACTAGAAGAAGCTTGGTAGCTTGTACGGAACCAAGAGGCTTACAGAGTGCTAGTGAGAACAACCTTCTAATTAAAGTGCATAGCACATAGATAGATTATTCAACTTGGAATACAATTTGTGTAGTCAGGTACACTCTGACCTATTGAGAAGGTCATCTCTGCTGTGTGATCTACTTTCAATATAAACAAACCTTCTGTTATATAGGAAAGAAATCAAGTGCAATTGGGCCCAAAAAATTAAAGTCACAGACACTGATCTTATATAACCAATGTGCTTGCATTTACTGCCGCAAAAAAAATGTGGTTCGCTAAAGTAAGCCTTCAGTCCTCCAACTACTTAAACTAATATCTTTTGCTAATCGTAGGATCTTCTTCAGTGTTGGGTGGGAGTGTCACACTTTGACCACCTCCACACAAAAATGTAATAAATTTGATTATATAGGCTATATAGCAAAATCATTCAGTCAGTTCTTCTTTTGCCAAGTTTGGCACATGGGGCGGATGTCATAGTTCTCCATGCCTTTCAGTCAGTTGCCAGGGATTGCAGGTCTTGTGCATTTATGCCTGTTGATTTTAATTCATTCATAAAAGTTCTTCTGTGAGTTGTTTTTGGTCTTCCCTGTTTTCATTTTCCTGCCTGGTGTTCACATGAAGGCTTGTCGTGGAATTATGTCTTCCTTCATTCTAAGTATGTGGCCGACGTATGTCCAGCAGCATTTTCTGATGATGTTCGTCACATATTCTTGTTTTAACATTATTAGTTTTATTATTGTTTTAGCATTATATAGCATAATCATTGCTATCAAAATACATGTCTTAGAAAGTGTTTAAATATTGGTTGGGAAGAATTCAAGTCAAATAAGCAACTAAGAGAAGACACTAAACAGTAATATATATCTACAACAATAAGAAGAAAATGATGGACTTATATTAGACATGTACTTAAAATGAAAGAAAGACTGCCACTGCAAGCATTAAAATGGATTCAAGATGGCAAAAGAAAAATAGGAAGACCATCAAAGAATGTATGACTATAAGTCTCAACAACATACAGGAATTACACACAGTGGCATCACATCACTTGAACTGAAGAGCTCTGGTTTCTGACCTATGCACTGTATTCGGAGTTAAAGGAACATAGATAGACAGAATGCTTTTAGTAGGTAGATAATTATTTGATTTAGGCCTGAAGAAAATTATTTTTATATTTAAATTCAACATATTATTTGAAAAAATACACTGAAAATGGGATATGTGTTATTGAAGAGGGTCATATATATGTGAATGACAGTTACTTTATATCTCTATATATATTTTATATCTCTATAGTTACTTTATATATGTGAGTGGAGATGGATGTCCCGCCCCATAGAGGGACGAAGAAACCATGCTGATGTCAGATACATTAGCATGAAAGTTGCAGCTTTCACAGCACAGCTGTAAAACATGACAACATATTTCCTGGTAATCTGGAGTAAGAGAATTAACATAAAAGAAGAATCAGTTATGTCTAGCTAGCCTCAAAGTTTGAAGTAGTAGGCCTATATTCAAGAACTGATAACATTGCACATTATGCAAACCCCAAATGTGCTACAAGGTACAAACCACATACTGTAGGTTCAACATTATGTAACCCCTGTATGTGCTCAGTATCTTTCAGAAGATAAGGAGAGTCAGAAAAGCATTTAAGATTATAGTTTCCATTACAGGTAGGTATCTATTATTGCGACATCTGTTCTAAGACTTGACATATTCATCAATTGCAAGAAATTTCCTTTTACAGCTAGACTGATTCTAGTACTTCCTGTATTTGCATAAACTCAGTATTGATGTCATCATTTCTACCTTCCCAGTGCCCCCAGGACAACAATGGACATTTCTGTGCTTTGTGAACTTGAACCCAAGTCACCTGATAGAAGGATGAGTGATTAATGAATATGTGAGGTGCAGTCATCATTATATGGTTGTGAATTTTGCAAAAGCTGAGAAGTAACAAAGTAATGAAGAAGAAATTAAATCAATTTGAAAATAAATGTCTTAGAAAGCTCTTAAATATTTTCTTGGAAGAATTCAAGTCAAAAAAGCAAATACCAGTAAGAGATTATTCCAATAAACATTATGTTTCTACAAAACTTAGAAGACAGAAGAAAGCAGGGTATTTGGTTCATTATGGGAAGATGTGTCCTAATTTATTATAAAACAAACCATACATTATTTAATGAAATGAACATTTACTAATGGGGCATACAATGCAGCATCCATTGATCTGCGCACAACACATTGAGAGATGATTCTCCCCTGGAAGATCCTTTGGGGGCTCTCAGTGCATTACATGCAGATCAAATGATTAGTAGCAGATGCTGCATGTCTGTTATCTCCATGTCATGGAAGCTGTATGACATCAGTTAAAGAGTTGGAATGTGTGGGACATGTCTCACAGTATTGAACAGTGGATTTATATTGATCATGGACGTAGAATTAAGGAAAATAGATTGCCACTACAAGTAATAAAATGGGTTGCAGATGACAAAAAAAAGAGATGGTGACAAAGAGAATCTCTTTGCAGAACAACCATCAAAGAGGGTATGACTATGGGTCTCAACAACATACAAGAACTACTTGCAGTAGCATCACATCACTCAATCTGGAGAATGCTGGTTTCTGCGCTAAACACCATATTCAGAGCTGAAGGATCATAGACTACTATCATAGATTCATTAGTATTTTTTATCTTGTGGAACACGGAAGTCTTAAACATTGAATAGAGTCTATATATAAATAGTGAGCTATAGGTACCACCAGCATGCATGCATGCTATCACCACCAGCCTAAAGAAATAGAACACATAGGTTCAAGGATGTCAATTCTTTTGACTAATAACATACATGTTTTTTAGACTGACCCTTGCTTTATTGCATGTCCTCAAATTAATTCCATTTTCAGGTGACTAATTACATAAGAAACTAGAATCATGATATTGTGATCTTGAATGGAGAAAAGTTTCCCAGAACAAAATTTCTTACCACCAACTAAAGATGTCTTAGGTGGCCATTTACATCAGAAGGTTTCTCAGATTCTCAGTGAAAATTTAATCGATGGCAAGGTAACTGTGAGATTGTATGGATTAACATTTGTATATGTTGTCAAAGTACAATTACATCTTTCTTATATTTGTTATTTCATTATAGTTCTTCTTTTAGTTTGTTCCTGCCTGTCTGTTGCCGAGGTCTGAAATGAGTGCAAAGAATAGTAACACTGTTATCTGTCATGCATGTTGTAAGAGGTGACTAAGGTGTTCTGGAGGTGGAGTTGGCTGTCCCATCCACAGAGGGTCACAGTGATTCAGAAGCCATGTTGATGTCAGATGTGTTAGGTCAAAAGGCAGAGTTACAGCTAAGCTGTAAACCATGACACAAGACATTCTATTCTCAGTACTACATCCTGCTAATCTGCAGGAGTTAGAAAGTGAGCACAAAAGCAGAAGAGTTTGTTCTCAAACTCCTAACGGATCTCTCTTATAGCAAGACAACAGTCTTACAAGGTTCAAGCTGAATGTAATCCAGAGAATAGAATCTGTTGCCATTTTATTTAGATCTATGCCAGATGCATCCGATTTCAGGTGTGTTATTTCTTTTGTTGAGCAACTTGATGATTTTCATTGAGAATTTGTGTGTTATAATTTTTTATTTTTTCTGAACTTGTAGCTACTAAGTATTTAGTTCAAGAGACTCAATAAAAAATAAAGAAATCGCACAATTTTTTCTTATCTGAAGACCTACTTCATTCCATTTCATACTATAACAGGTTTTCTAAAGTCAAGTTTAGACTTCTCATTCATTTGTGGAGTTACAAGCATCAGCTTATTGGACTTTTTTTTTTTCAAACTGTAAGTTATGGAGATAAAAACATAAAAAGCGTAAGGATGAATCATGGTTCATACTTGATTTTTGGACACATCATGAGAAGAGAAACGATGGAACACATTGTAATTACAAGTGGGGAGAGGGGGGAGGAAGAGGACAGGGGAAGACCAAGAGAGAAGATACTTGACATTTTAGCATTGTGGCATGGGACAGCATTGATATTAGAAATTATTGATGACACATGAATTAGAAGGCTGTGGAAAGATATCTTCTTCTTCTGCGTTCGTTCTCCTGCAGATTAGCAGGATGTAGTCTGGAAAATGGAATGCGCTGTGTCATGGTTTACAGCATTGCTGCTATATCTGCGCCTTTTGGCCTGACACATCCAACTTCAGAATGGCTTTGGGTCACTGACCCTATATGGGATGGGATAGCCAACTCCATCCCATAACCTCCTTAGTCACCTTTTACGACATGCGTGAAAGGTTAACAGTGTTGCTATTCTTTGCTCCCCTTTCGGGCCCAGGCAACACACGGTCGTGGAAAGATATGATAAGCAACACTACATGACATGCACAACAAGAAGAAGATTAATCTTTCTCATTGTTATTTTCTATTAGGGTTTCATAACTAGTACACATGGGTGGACCACGGTCATTACAACAGGATAAACAGGACAACTTCCTGTGTTAGGATAGAGGATGTACACATGTTAGGATAGAGGATGTACACATGTTAGGATAGAGGATGTACACATGTTAGGATAGAGGACGAGGATGTTATCCTACATAGTGTCATCCTCAAGTGACTGTTCCAGACTCCATTTACTAGGACAGTTGCATGTTCATTATTAGTTAACTCTTTCAGGTCGTGATTATGTTTCTTGAAAAAAGTAATAACACGGTGCCACAACAAATTCATTCTCAAGAGAAGTATAACAATAGGTCGCACAAGAATAGAAATTTTGGACTTAATTAATTTTAGGCTAAATTTTTGGATCGCATCATGATTCAGGCGCAAGCTTCCTGAAGACAAAGTATTAGCTATGGAAGGTCATATAAGGTATCAAAAGAAAGATAATTGATTGTTGAATCCATATACAATATAAAAGTATGAAAGTATATATAAAGAATTGTAACAACAAAATACACAAATTACACCACAAATTGGAATGTTAGTTGAAGAGAAATTTTTTGGACATGCATTTTGTTCTACTTACCAATTTTACTTGTCTTGAAATGTCGATATCGAATCTTACTAAACTAGATGCATTGACTGTCCATTTACTGATCATAATTAGTTAATTGAAGTAAATCTATCAACTGCCTAGTGTTTTATATCATTTTTGTGCGTGTCATGTCCAATTTCAGAACCAAACAAAATATTGTGAAAATTTAGGACATATTCCCAACTATTCATAGTATTGGATTTCCAAAGTTGAACTTTATTCCACTCAGTATTATTATTAGGTCTAACTCTATTTCCTGTATAATGTAGTGGAATATTATCATTGGTGTCAATAGATCTATCTAACTCTTCAGAAGTTGTAACAGCTTTATAGTTTTTTTGCTCTTGGCTATTAAGTCTAGATCTATTTCTTTTCCGATTTTCAACAAGTCTGTAATCTTCACTGTCAAAATTGGAAACACTGTTTTTTACTGACATATCAATTGAAATAACATCTCCAGTTAATAAAACTCAAAGAATAATAAAGTCCAATGTTTGTTAAATGTTTGAACTCTGTTGCTAGTGGAAGATGAAGCTATTTTGCTAATTTCTGGAAAGCTGAATCTACCTTGTTCAAATTTTAATTTCAAATAAATATGTCACGCATCTAATCACACAGAAATACTATGGTTTCCTTTTGTTAGCCAGATTTCTAAATTTAAATGGCTAAATAAGTTAATACTTGTCATTTACGAACCAAATGAAGCAAATTTAGTTGGTATATATTGAGGACCGATATATCTTATTTATGTCTGGAAAGGGTGGAGGCTCTGTCCCAATATATCGTGTTTACGTTTGAATTGAGTTAAGTAAAATGTAGTGACAGCTGGAAATCAACATAGGCAATGGACTGAAAGTTAAAAAGGTTTGAAAACAAATGTCTTAGAAAATTGTTGAACATAAAATGGAGTGATTTTCTAACAAATAACGACCTAAGAATAGAACACACCAGAATATGTTTCAAATGATCTAAGAAAACGCAGATGAAAATACCTGGAACACATTCTTAGACTAGATGAAAACAGACTGAACCAGCAAGCCTTTATGTGGACACCTGAGGGGAAAATAAAAAGAGGAAGACCCAAAATTACCTTAAAAAGCACCATACTTAAATAAGGAGAAATAATAGATTGCAAGTCCATACAAGAACTCAAATGCAGGTAGCAGACCACAACGCATGGAGAATCAAAACCTCTGCCGGGGTGCAAAGGGAACGCATTGCTCTAGGCGGACCCAGGGTTAGCAGATAACCAAGATCCCAAATGTACCTCCACGCGGTGCACCCTGGAAACAGAAATACAGCAGCTCGAGCTGATTCTGGCCAAATCATTTTGGGGATCGTGTCCGAGAATGTGGAGGTAGCAGATGGAAAGAGATTTGCCTGCACAAGAGACAGACAATATCTCCGACACCACCAGCATCGCCACATATAGCGACACTGTCGACATACAGTGAAGCTAGTCAGTCCAGTCCGAACATTGGAGGGGCGGCCAATGTAAAATGCACGTAAAGGTAGATGCATGGCGAGAGACATAGATTTCATACTGAGTACAATGAAACAATGAAAGGGCAGAACAGCGCTAGAGGGCAGCGCGAACTGCAAATAGAAAGTGAAAAGTCCCTAGGAAAGGGGAACTACAAGCTCCGTCAGCTCGAGACAAGCTTCTAGTTACCTGTGTTCCTTACAGGCAGAGACCCAGACCCATTCATTGGCGTTTGGTAAAGCAAGAAGACCTAATCCAACTCTAATGTCGAGCCTTCCTAAACCGGAAATATGCTCGCGAAGAGAAAGGGTTCAGTACTCGATGCGCTCAGGCACAAAAGGGACAACGATTTAGCCCTGGCCCAACTCTACTGTCAGGTTTTCCTGAAATACACCGGAAATACACTTGAAGAGAGAAAGGGTTCAGTACCTGATGGGCTCAGGCGCTATTGGGACAAGGACGCTCAGCTCGAGAACGCCTTGCTCTCAAACGCGTGGTGTGAGACTCGAACTTGGACAAGGGGTACACGATGTCGGTGAATGACACCTCGGCTAAGAGGGCGAAAGAGCCAGGGTCCAACTCCTCTGTTGAGTTCTTCCCCTTAAGGAACCAGGCTCACGGATGAGAAACGGTTCAGTACCCAATGGGCACAGGCACAGCACGTCCAATTACACGAGGCAAGTTCATAGACAGTGGAACACCTCGTTCGAGTCAGACGAGAGCAAGGAAATCGTCTGGGCGAAGAGTCTCCACTACACGTGCCTGGAGACAGATATAGATATAGAGGCTGTCGCAGGCTAAGGGTAGCCCACCCGAATTGTCAAGGCATGCCGAAATCGGATGTGCTAGGCCTACAAGGCGCATAACGGTGGCACAACGTAATCACGCTCCCGGCGGAAATCGCACGGATATCCGTGATGGTTACAATGGAGCGAACGAAAAACAAACAAACAAACAAAACCTCTGCCCTATGTGCCACCCATGGCATGAAAGGAATAAACTAACTAAAATGTACCTCTTATGGTTATGCTCTTTTCAACTATAGATATGGTCCAATTAGGTCATATCAGATTGTTACAGCCATTAAAAAATAGTGCGGGTCACGGTTCTGGTAATCTAGCCATCACAACCTCCAGAAATCATTACATATCGTGTTCATTTTCCGGCAGACAAGCAATACTTATAGAGCAATGATTTCTTGTAAAATCACTTTCATTTTTTATATTATGTTGCCATATATAGCATTTGTACTCAAAGGTCTGTATCCGTCCATCTTTGTCTGAAATAATTGTCCCATTGGGCACCATCAAAAAAGCTGCTGTAGCGAAAATGCTTTAGATTGTAGTTTATCATAAAGCATAAAGAAGCTAGTACAAATATGGTTTTAGTCTGTGCATGCTATGAGTTAAACAACTGCCCAGGCTAAGTTTTTTATAGAAATTATACAGTGAAGTTGGATATGGCGTAAGTAAAATGGTTACGCAGTGAAATTCTCTAGACTACATCCTGCTAGAAATCTAGTAGGACTGTTGTTCTGCTATAAAAGAGACCTGGTGAGAGTTTTAGAAAGAAAGACAAAATTGAGGTATTATCTACTTTCTTATCATTGTCTGAAAAGACGAAGACATCCACTTACAAGAATAACTGTTTGGACTGCATGTTGCCTAAATTTGTGTTTGGTTTCATATTGAATACATTTATGTTCAGATTCTACATTGCATGAATCAATGTTCAAACTTCATATAGAATAAATTTATCTTTAGATTCTACGTTGCATGAATAAATGTTCAGACTTCATGTTGAATAAATTCATATTTCTGTACTTCAGACATTCGCATTCAGTGGATGCTCATTAGCTGATAAAATTACTGGCATGCTTCTGGAAAGATCACTCAAAGACATCCACAAGATGCTCCAAGTTGACATGCTTTTGCTTAAGAATATCAAGCTTGTCATAATGGTTCTGCAAAAGGAATGCCCAAGATTGCCAGAGACATTAGTAGTTAACAAGATTGAAGAGAGGTAATTATTCCATGACTTGTAGATAACTGTGAATTTTATATTTATTGGTTGATAATATGAGAATGATGAAAATACCATGAACAGCCAAGAAAACTAATGCAGAGGTTCTTATTGATGCTGGCATAAACAGATCAATCATATCAAACATTAGAGGCAGACAGTCAAGGTTTCTAGGGCATGTGCTGAGAAGAACATAGCTTGAATACTTAATAACCACTGGAAAGATCAACGGGAGAAGAGATAGAGGTCGACAAAGAGAAAAGTTACTAGATGGGCTTGTATCGTGGCATGGTAGAAGCTCACTAACCGAGCTTATTGACAACACAAGAGACAGAGAGTCGTGGAGAAACATGATCGCCTACGCTAGTCGGCATGGCACTTGATTGATTGATTGATCTTTGACAAGCATGGCTGATAGGTTAGAGCTTTGGTCTCACACCTGTGAGGTCCAGAGTTTGATCCATAGTATGTACTGGATTTTTTCTGTCAGAATGTAAATTTAAAAACCTTACCCTGAACATGACATTGCAACAGCAAGGGCATGTGGTCTTTATTATACATACCACTCGAAATCTCCCTGGAACTTCCTAACAGGAAAAATGCAGTATTGACAGTTTTAAAACAAATTTATTGATATTTATGAATTTCATACATGATTGGTTGATATTTGGAATGACGTACCATCCTGTGTAAGCAATTTTTAGTAATATTTCGCTACATTTGCTGTACTACAATAGTATCATAACACATTTGACGTTTGTTGAAGTTGGTGACCAAGGCTATAGGCCTATACCAGAAATTCAACCGTAATCAAAATTGGTCGGCAAAGTGTTAAAAGAAAAATAGCTGTGTAATTATTCTAGTGTATTAATCACATTTTATCGGTAATTCCAATAATCATGTATATATTCTTGATTTTTATAATAACATTTTCATTGTTTTATAATCACATGTCAGTCTGCATCTGTGACGGCATGGTACATGGTGCTCGTCTGTGATGGCAAAGGTACCGGGTTAGAATCCCTCACAGGAATTGTGCATCCAGACCATTCAGAAAACAATGGCAAACTACTGAATGCATTTACATGTTTAAAAATACTGGTTTATGGCTACATCCTGAATAGGATATGATACCAAATTTTTTAGTTAGTCATAATGTTAATAATCTCATTTGTATTTTTGATTTAGTGTTCTTATTTACATTCTTGATTTTAATAATTACATTTCAATTCTTGTAAACTAAAATCAACAGACAAATGTTATCAATGCAAGAAATTAGTGAACTGCTCTATGAAAGAATCTGCAGCATTGAAGAACCAATTGCTCTTCAAATTACAGGTAATTAACGAATGAGTTTTATGTGTGCACGTTTACTGAAAAACAAACATATTGTTGTGTGCAGTGCCAGTGTGTTGCTTGGGCCCAAAAGAGGAGAAAAGAATAGCAACACTGTCTACCTTCCATGCATGTCATACAAGGTGGCTAAGGAGGTTTTTTTTGGTGGAGTTGACTGCCCTGTTTTCTGTAGAGTCAAAGTGATTCAGAAGCCATGCTGAAGACGGATGTGTCAGGTCAATAGGTGTAGATATAACAGCTAATGCAGATGACGGAGCTTTTTACATTCAACTTGATGATATCTTGTGTTTTTATTCTAAAAATAGAGAAATATTTTGTCAATTAACAGAAAATAATCGGTCAACAAATTTTGGTACCTCATTTTCCCACTTTCTTCTTCTTCAGTGTTCATTCTCAAACTGAATGTGACCCAAAGCCATGCTGAAGTCACATGTGTCAGACCGAAAGGCGCAGATTTTGCAGAAATGCTGTAAACCATGATACAATGCATTCCATTCTCCGGACTACATCCTGCTAATCTGCACATTCACAATCACATCTGTAGTCAGACTGGGATTTTTCCCCGCTCCTATTCAACATCTAAATAGATAAAATAACCAAAGAAACCTTAAAATCAATAGAACATGACAACCAACCTGAACAAGAGAACAGAGAAAAAGAAGACAGTAACAACATTAACGAATTGCTATACTGCAGATGATCAGACGATGATATACAATGATATATCCAAGCTGCAAAAAACTCACTAAATACCCATTGGGAAATCAACAACATGAGAATCAACAAACCAAAATCAGAAACATTGAAGATCTAAGAAATAAATCCCCACTAGAAATATACATAAACGGTACAAAACTCAACCCAGTAAAGGAATTTAAGTATCTAGGTATTGTGTTCTCAGAAGATGGGAGGCTAGATAGAGAAATAGAGACAAGATGTCAGAAAGCAAAAACAGTTTTATATCAATTAGCAGCACTGCTGAAACACCAGAACATCGACATGATCTCCAAAAGAACATTAATTAACACTGTGTTCATGCTGACACTGTGTTACCAATACCAATGCCAGACCTGGACCCTGACAGAGAAACTAGAACAAAAACTAAAAGAAATGCAAAATGAAGTGCCTGAGAACAGCACTAGGGTTACAAAACTATATAGAATACACATGGGAAATTACTCTCACATTAAGCCAGACTACTTTGTGAGTTCCTTAACATGAGACTGATCATAGAAAAGTGTAGGGAATTTTCAACTGACCTGCACATGTGTTTCATAGATTACTCAAAAGCGTTCGACTGCGTCCAACACCAGCAACTATGGGAGATAATGAACAGCATGGGTTTCCCAAGACATCTGATTCATCTAATAGAGGAACTTTACCAACATCAAAAGGCTGCAGTGAAGTTAGAGGTTGATCTCTCAGAGTGGTTTGAGGTACAGAGTGGAGTAAGGCAGGGATGTCCACTCTCCCCATACCTGTTCAACATCTATGCAGAAAGTATAATGAGGAACGTGAGAGAAGACATACACAACGCTGACTACCATGCTTTAAACATCAGTGGATTCCTAATCCCAGAACTACGCTACGCAGACGACACAGTGCTTCTTTCAAATGATATAAAGGGATTGGAACAACTAATCAAGAACACAAAGAAATATAGCGAAGCACAAAATTTGTATTTAAACACGCAGAAAACAAAAATCATGTCAACAGATATAACAACACAACAACCAAAAATCAGAATAGGCAATACCGAGATAGAATGTGTGGATAAATTTGAATACTTAGGAGCAAACATCAACGGTGCAGGAGATTGCATGGCAGAAATAAGGAAGAGATTGGCAATGGCATATTGCAAAATAACACGGCTGAAAAACATATGGAAAAACAACAAAATAGAAACGAAAGTGCTAATGTTACGAACTTTTATTTTTCCAGTTACAACATACAGCTCTGAAACATGGACATTAAGTAATACAGCGGCAAAGAAGATCAACGCGTTCGAGCTGAAATGCTACAGGAAGATACTTAGAATATCATGGAAAGATAAAATCAGAAACTCAGACATTATAAACACATTGAATATTCCAGAGTGTTGGTTATGAAACACAATAACAAAAAGAAAACTACGCCTGTTTAGTCATATAAAGAGACACAACTGTTTAGAGAGACAAATAATGGAGGGAAGAGTACCTGGGAAGAGGAGAAAGGGCAGACCAAGAAGATGATGGACTGACGACATTAAAGATAACATGAATACATTGCTAGAAAATGCAAGCCACATCGCCCAAGACAGAGAGAGGTTCAGAGAGTTCATTGGGGAGACAACGTTCTGGAAGGAATACGTCACATGACACTGTGAGTTCATTAGCAAACTAGGGCATCGACCTGGAGAAATGCTATTAATTTGCGGGGATTTCAATGCACGCAATGTCTCTTGGGGAAACCCAAACAACTCTCATGGACTGATTTAAATTAAGTGCAACTCGAGACTGACCTAACACTTCTGAACTACATGAGCATGACTTGATTAGCAACCAAAGATACAGACTCAGATTCCAAAATTGATCTCGCACTGATGTCAGGTCATGGAGTGACAGATGCAAGATGGACAGCTCTTAAATACTATGGGAGCGACAATTTGCCGTGCACCATAAGTTTCTCGAAAGGGCAGCAACTCAGATTAATCAAGATTCAGATTGATTTAGATATGCACACACTAAAGAATCAGTGCTTATCAGCTTGAGGAAAAAGGCCTTTGTGGGACCAAAAGCCTGGGAAACAAGTGGGTGAGACCTAAGATTAAACAGCCCCAGTGGTGAACCAAAGAGACAGAGACAACATGGGTACTCAAAAAGTAAGCCATCAAGGATTGGCTATGCAAAAGCAAACAGGCACACATCAACTCAGTTATAGATGGGAGTACAACGAAGAAGACAATCAAATCTTTTAAACAAGTTGCCAAAGAAGCACAGAAAATGTGTCAGAAAAAATGTACTGAGGAAGTCATGGCAGATAAAGCATTACACAAGTTCTGGAAGCTACATAGGTCAATGAAGCTAAACAAAATTGTGTATTGTTTGTTTGTTTGTTTTGCGTTCGCTCCATTGTAACCAGCACAGATATCCATGCGATTTCCGCCGGGAGCGTGATTACGTTGTGCCACCGTTATGCGCCTTGTAGGCCTAGCACATCCGATTTCGGCATGCCTTGACAATTTGGGTGGGCTACCCTAGCCTGTAACAGCCTTCCTATCTGTCACCAGATGGTGAATGTGTACTGACACTATGCAGAGACAGTTTGTCTTTCACGTCTGTCCTGCACGAGGCGTTCCGCAGTCAGTGAACATGCCTCGTGTAATTAGACGTATTGTGCCAGTGCTCATCGGGTACTAAACCTTTTCTCGTCCTCAAGCCTGGTTCCGGTTTAGGAAGAACTTGACAGAAGAGTTGGGCTTGGGCTCGTTCGTCTTCTTAGCCGAAGCGTTATTCACCAACTTCGTGAGCCCCTCGTCCAGGTCTGAATCTGTACACATATTTAGGAACGTTAGGAACTTGTGCTTTGATCTAGAGCTGAACAGTGCTTGTCACCTCGGACTGCTATGCCTGTGCCCATCGGGTACTGAACCTTTTCTCTTTGCAAGCACGCTTCCGGTATAGGAAAGACTCGACAGTAGAGTTGGGCCCAGGCTGGGATCACTGGTAACTAGAAGCTTGTCTCGAGCAAACAATGCTTTAGTTCCAATTTCATCGAACCGTCTTCCATGCTTTTTACACATGACGCTGCCTCTAGCACTGTGCATCTTTCTCAGTGTACTCATCGTGCTTTTGTTTTTATTGGAACATCGGCCTGCTTCGTACCGACTACATTGGCCGCCCTCCAATGCTTCTACCAGACTTTCTAGCTTCACTGTGTGTCGACAGTGTTGCTGCATGTGTTGGCACAGTGGTGTCGGAGTTATTAACTGTCTTTTTGCAGTCAAATCTCATTTCATCTGTTACCTCCACATTCACGGACACGATCCCCAAAAGGTTTAGCCAGAATCAGCATTAGCTGCTGTATTTCTGTTACCAGGGCGCCACGAGGAGGCACTTTTGGGATCTTGGTTATCTACTAACCCTGGGTCCGCCAAGAGCAATGCGTTCCCTTTGCATCCCTGTGTATTGTAATTTGTATGTTTTCTTGTGTGCACATCATTACCCACTAGTTTTAGTTATAGTCCGTCGTGTCTGATTGAAGCGATTATATAAACCTGTGTTTTACGTAAGTACAATAGGTCAATGAAGTGGAGAACAGAAACGAAACCCAGAACAAGCATGAGGGACGACTCAGGGCAGACACTGATATCAGATGAAATGAAAGGTAGAGCCTTCTTTGATAAATATCATCAACAAACTAATCAGGGTGACATGGATCAACACGAAGCAATGCTGCGTACCCTGACATCTGTCACGGATATCAGGGCCAATGCAGACCAGCTTGCAGATGTTGAAGAAGTGCAACATGCTATTAAGAATACATCTGATGCCGCTTCAGGCCCGGCTGGAATCAGGTACAGCTTACTCAAGGACATTGGGGAGAATGTGTTAGCTAAGATGACAGACAATTATAATGTTAGTCTGAAAACAGGAGTGGTACCAGAGGAGTGGCTACATAGCTATCTTATACCCTTGACAAAAACAGGCAAAGAGGCTGCTAATATGAAAGGTTATCACACCATTACACTTCAGCTCCCGCTGATGCCTAGTGGCACGCATGGATAGGACAAGACAAGACAGTCCCATTTCCCATTTTCTTGATAAATCTGCTGTATTTGAAAGCTTCTTGCTCAAGGCTTCCATACAACTTTCTGTGAATGTCTGTCTCTGTTGACTAGTGTTCCACCCATAACTGATTTAGTGTAATGCAGTCTTGCAGGATATTTTCTGCTGTCTATGTTGCCAGCCCACATTGACACAGGGCTGATGGAACTAGTCTTAGTGTGTTTAAGTGGCTGTTTAGTCTGTTGTGTCCTGTCCTGATATGGAAGATAATAACCTGTTAAGAAAGATATAGTTATCTTTAGGGTGGTCAACTTTCCTAATAGCTTTGATGAGTGTTCTCTTTTCATGCTAGGTGATTTCTTGGTCTTTTTGTTCCTGTGTTGTTCCATCTTTTTCTAGCATACCTGCCTCTTTATTTCCTGGTATGCCAAAGTGAGATGGTGTTCACTGTAGTACTACCCTTCTTTGGATGCTCACTTCTCATATGGCCTCCTTCAGGTCTGGCAGTTTACTGCTGCCAAGGGCTTGTAGAACAGACATTGCATCAGTAAGAAACACCACCTGTTGACATTGGCTTGATGTGTTTTTAATTATTTCTGCAGCAATGTTTATGGCCTGTACTTCTGCAGAGTAGTTGGAGCATAAGATTCCAGTTGGTGAACATGGGGATTCACTTTTTTCCTTGATATTTTATATACACTAGCACCTCCATTCTGCATGGCTCTGGTTGCTGATCTAGCAGTATATACTTGTATCCACGCTAGCTCACACAGTGTAGTTGTTGTTATGGTTTCTGATAGTGAGATTTTGATATTACTCCCACTGAAGTGGTGAACTCTAGACTAACTGACTGACTTATATAATTGATAATGTTTTATGCTGGTTTAACTAAATGTCTGTTGTAGAAGTCATTCTTCAGTATCTATCTATTTTATTTTGATTTGTTGTAAAGCTTTACATGATGGAATGATGAGCAGTTTTCTGACTTTCTTCAGTTTTTGCACAATATCTAGAGCATATTTCTGAGAACATTCAAATTCCCTAGCGCTTTACTAGACATGTCATAATTTCATCCATGAATGATATTTAAAATATCACAAAATTCTTCAATGCGACTCATTTATCTAATCATTATTTATGCTGAACTATATTTCTGCCTTGTAGACTTCATTCTTGAATGCAACTCATTTATTTATCTGATCATTGCATAGGTATGCTTCTTGAACTGGATGCGCACATACTTCACAAGTTAATCAGTGAACATTCCTTACTTAAGGTTGCTGTTGGAAAAGCTAAGGAGGTCTTAGTATCAGTACATCCATCATCGTTGTCCTCATCAAAATGTGCACTTGAGAACTGGGATGATGTGGGAGGTTGGAAGGCTGAGCTGGAGCAAAAGGCTGGTAAAGAGATTGTTGGACAGCATCTCTATGATGAGATTGAGAAATTGCACCCAGAATGTGCTTCACATTTAACAGGTATGAGGGAGATATTTATATGAGGAAGATGTTAGGAGGACAATGTTTCATGAGACAGATGTTAATTTAATGATTTATTATATGAAGGAAGATATTAGGAGGACAATGTTTCATGAGACAGATGTTAATTTAATGATTTATTACACGAGGAAGATGTTAGGAGGACAATGTTTCATGAGACAGATGTTAATTTAATGATTTATTATATGAGGAAGATGTTAGGAGGACAATGTTTCATGAGACAGATGTTAATTTAATGATTTATTATATGAGGAAGATGTTAGGAGGACAATGTTTCATGAGACAGATGTTAATTTAATGATTTATTATATGAGGAAGATGTTAGGAGGACAATGTTTCATGAGACAGATGTTAATTTAATGATTTATTATATGAAGGAAGATGTTAGGAGGACAATGTTTCATGAGACAGATGTTAATTTAATGATTTATTATATGAGGAAGATGTTAGGAGGACAATGTTTCATGAGACAGATGTTAATTTAATGATTTATTATATGAAGGAAGATGTTAGGAGGACAATGTTTCATGAGACAGATGTTAATTTAATGATTTATTATATGAGGAAGATGTTAGGAGGACAATGTTTCATGAGACAGATGTTAATTTAATGATTTATTATATGAGGAAGATGTTAGGAGGATAATGTTTCATGAGACAGATGTTAATTTAATGATTTATTATATGAGGAAGATGTTAGGAGGACAATATTTCATGAGACAGATGTTAATTTAATGATTTATTATATGAGGAAGATGTTAGGAGGACAATGTTTCATGAGACAGATGTTAATTTAATGATTTATTACACGAGGAAGATGTTAGGAGGACAATGTTTCATGAGACAGATGTTAATTTAATGATTTATTATATGAAGGAAGATGTTAGGAGGACAATGTTTCATGAGACAGATGTTAATTTAATGATTTATTATATGAGGAAGATGTTAGGAGGACAATGTTTCATGAGACAGATGTTAATTTAATGATTTATTATATGAAGGAAGATGTTAGGAGGACAATGTTTCATGAGACAGATGTTAATTTAATGATTTATTATATGAAGGAAGATGTTAGGAGGACAATGTTTCATGAGACAGATGTTAATTTAATGATTTATTATATGAGGAAGATGTTAGGAGGACAATGTTTCATGAGACAGATGTTAATTTAATGATTTATTATATGAGGAAGATGTTAGGAGGACAATGTTTCATGAGACAGATGTTAATTTAATGATTTATTATATGAGGAAGATGTTAGGAGGACAATGTTTCATGAGACAGATGTTAATTTAATGATTTATTATATGAAGGAAGATGTTAGGAGGACAATGTTTCATGAGACAGATGTTAATTTAATGATTTATTATATGAGGAAGATGTTAGGAGGACAATGTTTCATGAGACAGATGTTAATTTAATGATTTATTATATGAGGAAGATGTTAGGAGGATAATGTTTCATGAGACAGATGTTAATTTAATGATTTATTATATGAGGAAGATGTTAGGAGGACAATATTTCATGAGACAGATGTTAATTTAATGATTTATTATATGAGGAAGATGTTAGGAGGACAATGTTTCATGAGACAGATGTTAATTTAATGATTTATTACACGAGGAAGATGTTAGGAGGACAATGTTTCATGAGACAGATGTTAATTTAATGATTTATTATATGAGGAAGATGTTAGGAGGACAATGTTTCATGAGACAGATGTTAATTTAATGATTTATTATATGAGGAAGATGTTAGGAGGACAATGTTTCATGAGACAGATGTTAATTTAATGATTTATTATATGAGGAAGATGTTAGGAGGACAATGTTTCATGAGACAGATGTTAATTTAATGATTTATTATATGAAGGAAGATGTTAGGAGGACAATGTTTCATGAGACAGATGTTAATTTAATGATTTATTATATGAAGGAAGATGTTAGGAGGACAATGTTTCATGAGACAGATGTTAATTTAATGATTTATTATATGAGGAAGATGTTAGGAGGACAATGTTTCATGAGACAGATGTTAATTTAATGATTTATTATATGAAGGAAGATGTTAGGAGGACAATGTTTCATGAGACAGATGTTAATTTAATGATTTATTATATGAAGGAAGATGTTAGGAGGACAATGTTTCATGAGACAGATGTTAATTTAATGATTTATTACACGAGGAAGATGTTAGGAGGACAATGTTTCATGAGACAGATGTTAATTTAATGATTTATTATATGAGGAAGATGTTAGGAGGACAATGTTTCATGAGACAGATGTTAATTTAATGATTTATTATATGAGGAAGATGTTAGGAGGACAATGTTTCATGAGACAGATGTTAATTTAATGATTTATTATATGAGGAAGATGTTAGGAGGACAATGTTTCATGAGACAGATGTTAATTTAATGATTTATTATATGAAGGAAGATGTTAGGAGGACAATGTTTCATGAGACAGATGTTAATTTAATGATTTATTATATGAAGGAAGATGTTAGGAGGACAATGTTTCATGAGACAGATGTTAATTTAATGATTTATTATATGAGGAAGATGTTAGGAGGACAATGTTTCATGAGACAGATGTTAATTTAATGATTTATTACCTTAGTGATGTCTTCATTTATTATCCTATGATTGCTTAATAATTTCATCATCTTCATCAAGTGCCGTCTCCGCAACGAAGGTTGGCTGCAACTGATCTCCAACATCCCCTGTCTCTTGTCTTGGTGGTGCACTCTGGTAGACTGTAACTTGTCCATCGTGTGATGTTACTCTCCCACTTATATCTCTGCCTACCTCTTGCTCGCCTCCCTTTGACTTTACCCTCAAGTAAGGTCTTTTAATGTGTCCAAAGTATTTTATTTGCCTGATTTTTATTTCTCTTAGTAGTTCTTGCTTCATATTGTCTTTAGCACCTCTTTATTTGTTTTCTTCTCTTTCTATGAAATTCTCCCTATTCTTCTATATACCCACATCTCAAAGGCATCAATTTTGTCTTCTAATTGTTTATTTAGTGTCCATGTTTCTGAGCCATACATTAATATGGAATAGATGTAGCATTTTATAATTCTCATTTTTAAATTGTTTGTAATTTGTTTAGATATTAATAATTTCCTCATGTCATTGAAGGTACTTTTAGCTATTCCTATTCTCCTTTTAACTTCTGTTTCACATCTGCCATCATTTGTTACTATGTGTCCAAGATTTGATAATGCTTTACTTGTTGTAGTTTCTCTCCATGTATGTTTATGTTTAGCTCTTGTTTTTCTGTCTGTTTCTGATTATCATGGTTTTTGTTTTTTGGATATTTATATCCAGCCCATATTCATTACTTGATTTATTGACTTCATCTATTAGTCTTAATAATTTATCACCCTAATAATAGATCCTTAATTTACGATCCTAATCATGGCTTGATTATCTAGAATGCCTACCCAAATGTACAAATGTAACCATTAAATCTCATCATATTTGTTTTCATTACAATAAATGAAGCTTTCTTCCAATTCACAGGAATGATTTTAGAACTGGATCTGTCAGATCTCAAGTTGCTTCTTGGAAACAAGACACAATTACAAGAAGCCATTTCAAGAGCCTACAAAGAGTGGATCAAAAGTTGTGATATGATGTGACTTTCTTAATGACACAAAAGTTATCCATTTGCATTATTCTGATATTTCAGTGTTAAACAAATGTGCCTATAAGATATTTCATTCCATTTCTTCTAATATAAGCAGACTATATTATCACAGCTGAAATTTGCTGTTTGTATGCATCGATGTGCAGAGTGAAAGATAACTTGCCATTTTAATTTCATTCTGACTTAATGCACTGTGACCATTATCTTCCAAAGTAGTTTCCCCTGGTTATGGTATACAGTCTCTCACATTTCTATTTTTCTAAATTTAGTTTTTTCATTCACAGATTTAAGCCTTAGTAAAGCTTAAGTAAAATTTCCCTATTTATTTCATAGGACCTATATATGTACGAGGATCTATTTATGCCTTATGACCTATTTTATAGACAGCAGAAACATTTTTGGTTCAATCTCGGTAAACGAGACTACTTTTTTACAGAAAGCAAATTGAAATAATATTTCCGCTATTATTTCCCTTGCTTTAATTATCCATCAGTGGTTGGAGATTGAGATATTTAATTTAGGAGGGTTGTATGGGTGGGGCTCTCAGTAGGTGGCGACACTTTCTTTGCTTCTGACAGCAATCCTCATGACTGTAACAGACTTAATACATCTCTAAATAAAATTATCATTATAATAGCCAATCTTGAACACAGATGGCAGTCAGTGACATCACAAAATTACACACAATTTCTGATTGGCACATTTTTTATAAAAAGTTGGATAGCAAACATGTCCTTATATTGTGTCTTTTTCTAAAGTTTAAAAAACATTTCTTTGACACTTTAATTATTTCCTAATTATTAGTGAGAGCTGGTCAAAACAATGTCAAACGCAGCTGTTTTTCATATACATTTTTACTCACAATAGCTGTGACAAATTAATTGATATATCTTTTATTTGCCATTGTTCAATCCTGTTTCAAATTTCAAAACATTCATAAATTAATACTCTTTCTCATATAATAATCTGACTATATAATGATGATCAAAAGAAAAAATGTACTACAAGTACATACAATTATAGAACAAATTTTCTTGAGTACTTCAGTAGAAAATACAGTACACTAAATTTGTGTAAATAAATGTCTTCCTTCTCTTCTGCATTCATTCTCAACCTCCTGCAGGTTAGCAGTGTGTAGTCCACAGTAGGAAAGCTTTACTGTATAGACAGTAAAGTTGTTGCTTATTATCTAGAGCTTCTGAGTTCAAAACTCTGTAGCAGTCAGTTCCAAGTTTAGAAATAAGCTAGTGTTTTGTAACGTTTTGCTAAGAATATTGGCAAGAAATTTGTTCTCTTTGAGGAGTTGCAGACTTTCCAGCAAAATAGGTTGTAATAGTTATCTGCTTGGCCGCAAATAATACTACATGTATGTATGTATGGCCTTTTGCGCCTGCAGATGGTCATTCAGCAATAAGAAGAAGCAATCCATTGAATATTTCCTCAGGAATGGAAACTTTTCAAGTGATCATATCTCAGCAACGGAAGATTTTTATTTGTGTCGTTCTCTTTTTTCTTCCATATCTTTCAACATATTATTTCAGAACAATGCTGCTCCCGCATGCAGGTTCTGTCTCCAGACATCCCAAGTTTCTGCTGTTTTCCCAGTTTTTTTATTCTATGTGGAAGCCTTTCATTGAGGATTTACAGATATCTTTATACCTAAGGATTGGTCTACCGAGGGCTCGATGGCCTTCAACCAGTTCCCTGAATAGTACTAATTTTGGGATGCAGAAGTTTGGCATTCTGTGGACATGATCCACCCAACACAATTTATTTATATTAATTGCTTCCATGACAGATGGTAGCTGAGTGCTTCCATGACAGATGGTAGCTGAGTGTGGTGCAACACTTCCATGTTGGTTATTTTGTAGTGCCATTAAATGTTTAAGATCTTGCAGGGACATCTTAGATGAAAGGTGTTAAGTATCCTCTCATGTTTGGTATAGGTAGTCCATGTTTCATACCTGTAGTATAGTGTACTCAGTATGCATGTTTGATAGATCCATATCTTTGTTTTAAATTTTAGCTTATGGTTTTTTCCAAGCTCGCTTTGACAGTCTGCCAAAAATAGTAGCCACTGTCCCTATAGGTATGTTTATTTCATTGTCCAGGGAAAGAGTGGATGTAATTGTGGATCCTAGGTAGCAAAAGTTGTCGACTTGTTTTATATGGGTGTTGTTTAAGGTGATGTTTGTTGGTACTGTATATCTCTGACACACTGCCACAGTTTTAGTGATACTTATTGCCATATAAGCCATAGAGGCTCACAGGCCATTGTCATGTCATCATTTTGGGACTGCGAGGTGGGCTTACTGTGTGCCACCAGTGCAGCGTCATCAGCAAAGGGAAGTTCTCTGGTGAGTACCTCTGATGTGTTTGTCTTTGCTGTGAGACGCACTAAGTTAAAGAGTGATCCATCGTAACGGGTGCGGATGAAAACATCATCTGCTGCATCTGCAAAAGCATGTTTCAGTAGCGCTGTGAAGAAGATTCCAAAGAGGGTGGGGGGATAGAACGCACCGCTGCTTTACTCCAGTCTTTACTGCAAAGCTATCAGACGTTTTGCACTCGAATGATACATTTGCTCGCATGAATGGAAATAACCAAGTCCAGTAGTTTTGGTGGACAACCAGTAAATTTTAGAATCTTATATAGAGCTGGTCTACAAACAGTGTCAAAAGCCTTAGTTAGATCCATGAAGTCAATAAAGAGTGCTTCCTTTGTTCATTACATTTTTTTTCTACAGTTGACTTAGGGTAAAGATCAACATGATATAGTGAATCTTTTGGCTCTAAAACCACACTGTAACTCTGGCAGGACATGTTCAGCAAGCAGTTGAAGTCACTTTAGTAGGACACGTGCGAAAACCTTCCCGGTGATGCTGAGAAGGGAGATGCCTGTGTAGTTGTTGCAGTCACCCTTGTTCTTGTAAAGAGTTACTATCTTTGCATCCAACACATCTTGGGTGATTTTGCCTTCACTCCAGCATGTTATGAGGAGTTGGTACAAGTGGGGGACAAGGACATCTCTGTTTTCCTTAGGGTTTCAGAGGGAATGTTGTCTGCTCCTGTTGCCTTACCACTTGCTAGTCTATTTATAGCCTCAAGAATGTCGTCCTCTGTGGATTCATCATCCAACTCTGTTATTTCTGGTTTATTCTCAAGTATTTGATCTAGTTGTGGGTCTGCAACTCAAGTATTTGATCTAGTTGTGGGTCTGCAACTCAAGTATTTGATCTAGTTGTGGGTCTGCAACTGAAGTATTTGATCTAGTTGTGGGTCTGCAACTCAAATATTTGATCTAGTTGTGGGTCTGCAACTCAAGTATTTGATCTAGTTGTGGGTCTGTCTTCTGAATACAGAGTTGAGTAGTGTTTGACCCATGTTTCAAGTTGTTTGGTTTTGTCTATTATAGGATCTCCTGCTTTGGACTTTAGTGTGGCATTTTTTTTAGATCTTTTGCCCTAGAGCTGCTTTGATGTTTTCCTACATCATTTTGGAATTTCCCATATCAGCAGCAGATTGTATTTTAGTGCATAGATCTATCCAATATTTGTTTTCATATTTTCTTGATTCTTGCTGCACTCTGAAGAGTTCTCAGAAGATGTCTATAAATACCAAACGTAAACAAACTATCAAAGTTGGCACAATCAACATCTGTGGAATAAGAAATAAGAAACAAGACCTGATAGATGAAATGAAAAGAGATAAAAATACTAGGAATATCAGATGATGATGATGTTCCTCCTTCGCAAGCGAAGATGAGCATGGCATGAAAAACAATAAATGCGATGAAAAAAAAATAATAAATAAAATTGGTAATTAACTAATTTAGTTTGTGAGTTCGTAGATGCCCTATGAGTCCGAACCGTGCACGGAAAGTTCTATTGCAGTGCATGCAGGAGTGCTGAAGGTTTGGGGTAAGAAAATTTTCATTTTGTCCTTCCACTTTTGCTTGTGGATTATCCGCAGTGTTCTTTCTTGTTCAAATTTTGTGATGCCAGCAGTGATCTGTTTGTGCCAGGCTGAGCGATCAAGTGCTGTAGTCTCCGAGGAGATAGGATCGATGCTGCAGTACTAGAGGGAGTTTTTTAGGTGATCCTTGAAGCGCTTTTTCTGCCCTCCACTTGAACGTTTACCTTCTCACAGCTCTCCATAGAATAATCTCTTTGGAAGGTACTTGTCTGGCATATGGACGAATTGGGACCTAGTCAGCATTGCATGGATGCTTTGCATATGGGACTTCTGAAGGATTTCCGTATCTGGTACACGATCCTGCCAACGTACTCCCATGAGGTTTCGTAGGCACCGAAGATGAAAAGTGTTATGCTGTCGAGCAAGTCTCGCATAGACAGTCCAGCATGACGCAACATAAAGCAGTGTTGATAGAACCACTGCACTATACACATCCAAATTAGTTGTCAGACTGAGACCACACCTAATCCAGACAGCACGAAGGCTCCTGAATGCTGCACTGGCATGAGCAATACGCAGGGCAATATCCTCATCAATTGTCGCAGTTTGTGATAGGGTGCTGCCGAGATATACAAACTTATTGGCAGTATTAAGTTTTTGTCCCTTTACTGTGATCAATGGTTCTGTGTAGGGGACACACAAAAATTGATAAATTACTAAAGTCTTCGCGGTACTGATGGTGAGACCGAACGCATCACAGCCAAAGAAAAGGGGTCCATGCTGTCCTGCATGTCAAAATATCAGATATGAGGATCAGAGACAGGGGATCCAAGAAGCTTTATAAAAATTGCACTTTCCTATCTATTAAAAATGATTATTATGCCAACGCTGTGCTACCAATATGAAACATTAACAACGACAACACAAGACAAACGTAAACTAGTGACAGCTGAAATGGCATGCTTACACAGAATCCTAGGAATATTGCTAAAAGACAGAGTGAGAAATGAGGACATTTGACAAAGAACCAGCACTGCCCCAATCTTGGAGTATATTAAGAGCCAACAGATCAAATGATTTGCACACATCAGCAGACTACCACCAGACAGAATACCACAGCAAGCTATGCTACACAGATACAGTGAAGGCAGACCTAGAGGCCGACCACGAAAATGATGGACCACTGAAATAAAAGAGGTGACAAATTCCACAATATATTCAGCACACACGTGGCCATCTCCAGAGAACTCTTCTACTCCTGATGCTGAAAGGCAATAAAGGGTTTAGCGAATAGATAGCTACACTGTTTTGTGTACTTGAGGTGATTGTGTGAGCTTTTTGATGGGTTCTTTTTGAACTTCAGAAATTCTTTCTGTTTCATTTCTATATAGACATTTATAAACCTGCCAAGCCATCTGCTCTTGGATGCATTGAGAACATTTCAGCGTACACAGTTGTGAAAGAAATGTTAATCATGACCTCATCCAGCAAGGCAACACACACAAATTATAAAACTCTGAGCGAAGCTATATACAGCCCGTATCATGAAGAAAACGTGACAGTAGGAACTACTTGATGTGTAAACCTCTATTTGATACTGAGTGTAACAGATACACATACTGTTGTCAACATCATTTTTACCAGTTCATGTGTGTTACCTAAAACAAAGGTCATCCGTGTGTCAGATCAACACTTTGATGAAACATTGTATGACCATTTTGTTAGACATTGCTAAAGCGATCGGCATTTGGCCAAGTTATTAATACTAGAAGTCATGTTCCAATTTGCTAAGGGGAAGGGGGTTTAAATCCACCAACTCCTGCCTTATCTATAGTCCTGATGTGTGCCTCATCTACCATTCAGTTCGACCACTGATCTTTGACATTTTTTTCTAAACATCTGTTTGTCTGCATTTTGTTAGAGTTCTTTATTTGTTATATGTTATTTGTAAGGCACATAATATAATAGTGGTTTATTTGTTATATGTTATTTGTAAGGCACATAATATAATAGTGGTTTATTTGTTATATGTTATTTGTAAGGCACATAATATAATAGTGGTTTATTTGTTATATGTTATTTGTAAGGCACATAATATAATAGTGGTTTACTCGTGACATGTGATTGGTTTGGTTGCTCTTGGTTGGCATGTGGTTGGTCTTGACTCGCACATGATTGGTCTTGGCTGCCATGTCATTGGTCTTGGTTGGCATGTGTTTGGTCTTGACTCACTCATGATTGGTCTTGGCTGCCATGTCATTGGTCTTGGTTGGCATGTGTTTGGTCTTGACTCGCTCATGATTAGTCATGGCTGCCATGTCATTGGTCTTGGTTGGCATGTGGTTGGTCTTGACTCACATATGATTGGTCTTGGCTGCCATGTCATTGGTCTTGACTCGCTAATGATTGGTCTTGGCTGCCATGTCATTGTTCTTGACTCACACATGATTGGTCTTGGCTGCCATGTCATTGGTCTTGACTCGCACATGATTGGTCTTGCCTGCCATGTCATTGATCTTGACTCGCACATGATTGGTCTTGTCTGCCATGTCGTTGGTCTTGACTCGCACATGATTGGTCTTGGCTGCCATGTCATTGGTCTTGGTTGGCATGTGTTTGGTCTTGACTCGCTCATGATTAGTCATGGCTGCCATGTCATTGGTCTTGGTTGGCATGTGGTTGGTCTTGACTCACATATGATTGGTCTTGGCTGCCATGTCATTGGTCTTGACTCGCTAATGATTGGTCTTGGCTGCCATGTCATTGGTCTTGACTCGCACATGATTGGTCTTGGCTGCCATGTCATTGGTCTTGACTCGCACATGATAGGTCTTGGCTGCCATGTCATTGATCTTGACTCGCACATGATTGGTCTTGTCTGCCATGTCGTTGGTCTTGACTCGCACATGATTGGTCTTGTCTGCCATGTCATTGGTCTTGACTCGCACATGATTGGTCTTGGCTGCCATGTCATTGGTCTTGTCTGCCATGTCGTTGGTCTTGACTCGCGCATGATTGGTCTTTGCTGCCATGTCATTGGTCTTGACTTGCACATGATTGGTCTTGGCTGCCATGTCATTGGTCTTTGCTGCCATGTCATTGGTCTTGACTCGCACATGATTGGTCTTGGCTGCCATGTCGTTGGTCTTGGCTGCCTTGACTTGCACATGATTGGTCTTGGCTGCCATGTCATTGGTCTTTGCTGCCATGTCATTGGTCTTGACTCGCACATGATTGGTCTTGGCTGCCATGTCGTTGGTCTTGGCTGCCATGTCGTTGGTCTTGGTTGGCATGTAGTTGATCTTGACTTGCGCATAATTGGTCTTGGCTGCCATGTCATTGGTCTTGACTCGCACATGATTGGTCTTGGCTGTCATGTCATTGGCTTGGTTGGCATGCACTTCATCTTAGTTCACTCTCTTTTATTTAATGATGCGTCTTATTTCACTTTCACACTTAACAAGCTTCTAGCTCATACAAATCAGAACATAACATTTAGTACTTGAGGGACTAGAGATCAAACCAAAACAGAGGATCAAATTTCTTCTCCCCCCCCCCTCCCCCAGGTCATAAAAATGAAAAAGAATTTCACATGAATAGGAGAAAATGATTTATTTAGGTAAACACCCACTCCAGTGTCCTCCCACCCCCAACCAAAGACATATATGTACATCCCTGACAAGCTTCCTTTTATAAAGTCAATATCCATGTCAAAGATTGATAGCTTTATGCAAAGTGTACACTATGTAAATAAGCAATATTTGCGTGGGGGAAGTGCAATGACCTAATGCAGAAATGAGAATAACCTTCATTTATTTTTCAATTATGGTTTGCAATTGTTTATTGTACATGATTGTACAATATGATAATTTATTATTAGTAAATAATTTGAATAATTTTCTTTAATTGTTGTCACTGATTGCATCATTGTCACGCATTGATTGTTTTATTGTGTCATCACGCATTGATTGTTTTATTGTGTCATCACGCATTGATTGTTTTATTACATCATCATCATGCAATGATTGTTTTATTGTGTCATCATGCATTGATTGTTTTATTACATCATCATCATGCAATGATTGTTTTATTGTGTCATCATGCATTGATTGTTTTATTACATCATCATCATGCAATGATTGTTTTATTGTGTCATCTTGCATTGATTGTTTTATTACATCATCATCATGCAATGATTGTTTTATTGTGTCATCACACATTGATTGTTTTATTACATCATCAACACGCAATGATTGTTCTATTGTGTCATCACGCAATGATTGTTTTATTGTGTCATCACACATTGATTGTTTTATTACATCATCATCACGCAATGATTGTTTTATTGTGTCATCACGCATTGATTGTTTTATTGTGTCATCACGCATTGATTGTTTTATTACATCATCATCACGCAATGATTGTTTTATTGTGTCATCACGCATTGATTGTTTTATTGTGTCATCACACATTGATTGTTTTATTACATCATCACCACGCAATGATTGTTTTATTGTGTCATCACTCATTGATTGTTTTATTGTGTCATCTTCATGCAATGATTGTTTTATTGTGTCATCACGCATTGATTGTTTTATTGTGTCATCACACATTGATTGTTTTATTGTGTCATCACACATTGATTGTTTTATTGTGTCATCACACATTGATTGTTTTATTACATCATCATCGCGCAATGATTGTTTTATTGTGTCATCACGCATTGATTGTTTTATTGTGTCATCTTCATGCAATGATTGTTTTATTGTGTCATCACACAATGATTGTTTTATTGTGAGGAAATGTTTGTTTTTTGAATGATTGTTTCATTACTGTGAGTGTGGGATTGCTTACAAAGATGATCTCCCTTTTCATTTTTCTCATTAATATCTTTGTTCTATTAACAAAGTAAATGATTTTTTTCTCCGTCGGTTTTGTTTTGTTTTGTTTTGTTTGTTGTTGATCCATCACAAGTGATAATGATCATTTATTACATCTACGTTTTGAAGTTCAGTTAGTTATCCATATTCAACTTTCACAGCATATTACAGTCGTCCACAAGGATATACAGTAATGATACGCATGAAACTGGAATTTTTTTTTTTAATTCAGCGCAGCAACCAGCCTCCCCCAGGACATGGACGTAAAACTAAATGACGTGAACTCAAAAGATGTTGGTGCGAAAAATGGATAGACATCACTCTTTAACATTTTTTATGTTTCGGAACATCTAGGTCTGAAGATACAAAAAAAGCAAAACTGGTTTACAGTACTGCTCTGAGGAAAAGAACAGTGGCTTCAGAACTTTTCAATGGTTGGTTGGTTGGTTGCTGATCCAGCTGTCCATGGGCTCATGCCCTTTGACTTAATGCCATTAAATTGACTTAATGACATTATATTGCTGGGAAGTCTGTGGATTGTCGGGCCAGAGCCAGAGAATAACTATCACACCTCCAGGAAGGTAATTTTCAACCTATGCACTGCTCCGGGCCACTGCAGCCAAGATAGGGTTCACTGTGCTCATTCCCCGCCACCAATTGACTACTGGTTATGACGAACTTCTCTATTGCTCCAGGCACGCAACCAAATGTTCAAGTCAAAAGGATTGTCACGTCATGAGTCACTGTGCCTCAATGATGGGTTTCAGCCCCTCCTCCCCAGTGCTGCACAGTACATCTCTGGCTCCCTCCCAGCCACAGAGGGTACATACATATATTCAAGTAAACATGAAACACATTTCAACAACAAAATAACAGCATAAGCATAATTGTATAGATGACGTGCCATGAAGCTTCTATAAGAAGATAACCTCAATATAATGGCATTTCATCTACTAAGGTTTTCTGTTGCATGGGTGGTTTCTGTCTAGTGGGCCATTGGTGAGACCCACAGACGCAACCACATGTGTAGAACTTTTCAATATTATCTCTCTTTTCATCTTCAAAATAAGCTATATACATCAGAGCCCGCAGCATATGCCAACGGAAACTAAGGGATATGCAAGATATAAGGGATATATATATAGCTGCAGCAAAAATCGAATGAGATCCAGCAATTCGCGGACAGGAAGGATTACACGTGATTCTATGATGCATTGAAAAAAATATAAGCCCCAAGTTGCCGGATCACCGCCTTGCTTAACACAGATAAGTCAACTCTACTTACAGAAAAAAACCAAGTTCCTAAACTGATATGCACAACATTTCGAAGACATTTTTAATAAGTCATCAGTCTATAGCGAAGAAGCAATAGATCGCATGCCACAACAAAACATAAAAGAAGAGCTTAACATACCACCAACAAATCGAGAAGTAAAGACTGTCATCGGACAAATATCACACGAAAACGCTCCCGATTTGGATGCCATCCCAGAAAGCATCTACAACATATGAAAAGATAAGCTTGCCCAGAAACTTAACACGATTTTGTCACGTGCTGTGGCTCAGGAAAACTTGTCTCAAAACCTGAAATATGCCTCAATTGTCCACCTACATAAAAGCAAGGGAAATAAACAGTCGCGTGACAACAACAGAGGGATATTGTTGATATTCATAGCTTGGAAGATATTAACTCAACAATGCAAAACCGACTTACACAGACACTAACACTTGATCTTCTGCCTGAAAGTCAGTGATAATTTCGTGTACATAGCGAGACAGTAGATTTCATCTCTGTTGCACGTCAACTTCATAAATGTATATGGAATATACTTCCATCTCGCTGAAAATAATTGACTTTAATAACAACAAAGGAAGAAGTTGCTTCATCCAAAATAAATGAAACTGCTTGGATACAACGCGCAGGGCTTTCCAGTAAAAAAACAAGGAATAGAATTTGCATCATTTTACGCATGAAGAGACAAGATAATAACTGTATAATAAATTATACAGTTATTACTAAATGAAACAAACATCATAATAAGCATCCTCTGCCACATATTAGTGGCATAAAATTAAAGTCAATATTCTATCAACTTCAAACGTTGATAATAATAATAGTAATAATAATAGTAATAGCAATAATTATAATAATAATAATACCCATTAGCTCCAGTTTTATGCTGATTTGTCATTCTCTTTGTATATTTAATTATGTCTCTCTTTCCTGGCTGTTCCTATCTTTTTAATCAATATCAAGCTGCTTGGAGAACGTCGATGAGTAACACTTTTGAAAATCTTCTGAGCGAACGAGGTCCTTGATCGTATTGACTGTCAGACCGATCCATTGATGCACTTTTTGAAACAGTGACCATACTCACCAGTGTAACACTGGCTTCAACACCAGCATGTCCTTGCACGAATAACGGTAATTTTTCTGGTTATATTTAGTAACAAAACTTCACACAAGGAAGACTGAAAACTTCCGCATCAACTTTGTGGATTGTTCATGAGCGCCATGACTACTGCACACATGTAAGTATGCAAGCATGTCATGTGACATCCGCCATGAACGTGCTTCAGTCACAGTCTTTATCTCCATCTTAAGACTGCTCATGGTTGGAGTAAAGGCACCACTAGATTCCTTGACAGTTTTTCCCCCACATTATGCGGGAAAGCCCAAACCCATCGTTGATGTGTTTAGTGTACCCCTCTTGGCTGATTTCTTGCTTAAAGCAACCAGTGAGTGAACTGTTCTGTGCTGATCTTTTATGAAGCAACGTCCGAGGTCATATGACATTTTGCGTTTAGGCACTTTCATATTGGGATTGTTTTCATAGAGCTTGCTTGCAAACACAGGAGGCTGATCTAACAAAGTATGGTATTGAACCAGGAACACCATTTTCTAACTGGTACGATGATGCTTTGACTTGGCTCTTCCCAGACGTATATCTATGAGTAGTGGATCTGAAATGGGTGGCTCTTCCCGGACATATATCTATGAGTAGTGGATCTGAAATGGGTGGCTCTTCCCAGACGTATATCTATGAGTAGTGTATCTGAGGCGAGTTTCATCACTCTCTATTTCCCGGAACGTACAGTCTGCCAGCACACAAGACGTACGTGTTATGTCTGTCACATATTGAAAAAACATGGAGGATCGATACGTCCCGAATTGGATAATTTTATCTCAGGTTTCCCATTTCTTCATATCTCAGGTTTCTGGGTATAAGTTCGACGTACAGCATCAAACCAATGAGATCGTAATGGCGCGAGTCACATGACCTAGGTACGATGACGTAGTACAATGCCACAAGTTGGACGGTCCTTTAATCCAGGGGGCTAATCAACAACAGGGCACTACGACATAAAAGCATATAACTGTAAAGATAGAATACTGGTGAGATTAACACACAAAAGAAAACCTCACTATACCGTCAAATCATCTAATAATATAATGGTGCATGATGGTTGGTCTCGTCGCCCTGATGGTTGCCACTCGACCTTCCGTGTGCTGTATGAAGGGCATGGCTAGTCTTAATTTCCAGACTCTGGTGGCTGGAACATGTCCCGTCTCATCGACAAGGAGCTTGCTTCGATGGAAGCACATCGTTGATAACGAATGACTGATCTATCAGTGTAGATGATTACATCGTCCCCTGTCGTGTTATCGTCAATGAGCTCCTTGACTACTCACTACCACCGGATTTTTGTCCTTGAAGCTTCCGTCAAGTGTGATGACCATAGAGAGCGTATCAAGCAATCGTGTCCTCTACAGAGCACGCGTTTCCACTATTCTTCTTGATTCTTGATTAGAAACTGGCCTCACAGCACTTGGGGCATTCCCATAAGTGCTCAGCCCTCTGTTCCCGGAGCCATCCGACTCGATGATGTTTCAAATCTAATGCCGCTGAAACAGACGTCGACATCAGGGCACAAATCTGGCCCTTGCGACAGGTTTCTTTGTTGTTTCGCCCACCCACGCCGCGCCCGTAACTAGTTCAAGCACAACATCGGCCTGTCGGAACAACATGGTAACTGTTATCGAAGGTTACGACTACGGGATTGTATAGATGACGTGCCTTGAAGCTTCTATAAGAAGATAACCTCAATATTAAGGCACGTCATCTACTAAGGTTTTCTGTTGCATGGTTGGTTTGTCTAGTGAGCCATTGGTGAGACCCACAGACGCAACCCCATGCGTTCCAATATTGTCGAATGTATATCAGTCACTAATACATACTTGTATATTATACTTGTATCACCAGCACAATTAAGGACATTCGACTTTCGAGCCGAGCTGTTTTTTTTAGACAGTCACGCTAACCACTATAGCACTTAGCCAAGTACAACTTGTTTATGTTCTCCCCATCCACTGCTAATGATGTGTATTAACTACGACGAGAAATGGTCCAATATTTTTTATATTTGCATTAGTTATCTCTCGATTTTTATTGATATTTGCATTGTTTTTTAATCTTTCTCGAATAACTCAATCTTGTTTAGTTGCATTGTCTGCCAATCTATGGACTAACTCAATCTTTGTAAGTTACAGTAGTTATCGTTGCCTTGATAAAGACCTTTTTATCGAAACGTAGATTTGTGTATTATCATAAGTATTGCCAGTGATTAGCAGTTCATAACCCTATTCCAAGTTTCGCCTGTTTAATTACAGTTTTACAACAATTATCACATATTATTGACTAGACCATCTACTAACTGAATGTTGATGAGATGTTTATTATTTCAAGTGTTCATTCAAACTTACTAGCATCAAATTATTATTGCATATTCAGACCATAATATTATCATAGTTATATGAATTTCATGTCACATCTATGGAACCACGCCCATATCTATTGATGCAATTAATTGAATGTATTTCCCACTCTGGTATATTTCCTAATTAGCGCACATTAATAGTCTTGTTTTAGCATTTTCAACAAATTTAGTTCCGTAATTTCCATACTATAATTCAAGATGAATATGAATCGTTTGATGCAACACTTTGATCAAGCCTGTTACTGTTTGTAACAAATGATTAGAAATTCATGAAGTAAAAAAAAATTATTTATGCTATATATATATATATATATATACCTGGAAAATTGTACTGCTATACTATAGAGAAACTTGACGCCTGAATATTTCTTTGTTGATATATATCAGAAATAGGTTATGATGTTAGCGCTCGGAGGATTTATGACTTTCCTGACGTGTTCCATTTTGATTGGACAAGTCGAAAGTCAAGATTCTGCATGTAAGGGTGACTTTATATATGACAATTTTTAAATTTTTTCTTTTAGATGGTTATTTAGCAGGTCTATTGTTTATTGTTTTTCCTCAGGTGGTTTGTTTTTCACTCTTGTCGTTAAGCGAAGGAGTGATTGGAGCTCGAACTTGCATTCTAAAGCCAGATGTGTGACCTCGGCTGTGCTATGACCGTGTTTGTTCAGAATTCCCCTGACGTTTTCTATCCAACTCTTCCGTGGTCTTCCTCTGGCTTTGTACCCTGAAGCCATTTGGTTATATTTAGCAGGCAATTGAGGTAATGTCATTCGCAAAAACAGAAAGATACACCACTATTCTAACTGATAATAAACTATTCAGACATGTGAATGAATTCATTTATATTGGATGCATCATATCATCGAAAGGGAAAAAATGCCACAGAATTCCAACATAGATGCAACATAGTATACCAGATCTTAGGGCAGACGTCTCTTATTTTCAAAAATAAATATGTGAGCATGAACACAAAAACTACAATATATAAAACAATCATCATACCTTCACTATGTTACCAATAAACAACAGAATCCAAAATAAAACTTGTTACAACAGAAATGACTTGTCTACGTAGAATCCTCGGAGTAACAATAAGAGACAGAATCAGAAACGAAAACTTCAGAAGACTAAAAAACACAATGCCAATCCTGGATTACGCCAGAAGACAAAATATTTAGTGGTTTTCGCATTTTCCAGACTGCCAACAGACAGTGCACCTCAAAAAAAAAACATTGCTATACAGACGCGATGAATATAAAACCAGAGACAGACCTTGCAAACGATGGATTACAGAATTAAAGGTCAACCGAAAACAAATATATATGAAGCACACACAAAAAAAAAAACCTCCAGAGAACGATTCTACACCTGACGCTGCAAAGCATAAATGGGTATAAAGTGAGAAGAAAAGATTTAACAGGTAACTTAAGAACAACGGGCAATAAACAAACAATTAGAAGACAGAATCTATGCCTTTTGAGGTGTGGGTATATAGAAGAATAGAGAGAACATCACGGAAATAGAAAAAAAACAACAAAAAAGTTCTAACAATATTTTATATGAAGAAATAATTAAAGATCAGGTCAATTAAAGAATACAACATTCTGGACACATTAAAAGGCACCTTATTGAAGACCTTACTTGAAGGTAAAGTCGAGGGACGACAAAAAAAGAGGGAAGCAGAGATACACGTGGGAGAATAACGTCGCAAGATGGACAGGTTATAGCAGAGTGCATCACCAAGACAATCGACAGGGGATGTTGAAGGTCTTTTGCAGCCAATCTTCTTTGCAGAGACGGTACAAAGGCCAAGAGAGAAAGCTTACTACGCGTGAAATGAGATGTCTAAGAAAAGCAGCAAACAGAACAAGAAGAGATCATGCAAGGAATGAAAAGATGTGTAAAACGTCTGTGGTTAAATATATTGAAAAACAGAGACGGAAGTGGTTTGACCATTTAATAAACCCTTATTGGCAAACAGCAAGAGATTAGAACATGAAAATGGAAACAGTAAGAGATTAGAACATGAAAATGGAAACGGTTAGAGATTAGAACATGAAAATGGAAACAGAGATTAGAACATGAAAATGGAAACAGAGATTAGAACATGAAAATGGAAACAGAGATTAGAACATGAAAATGGAAAACGGTTAGAGATTAGAACATGAAAATGGAAACAGTAAGATATTAGAAAATGAAAATGGAAACAGTTAGAGATTAGAACATGAAAATGGAAACAGTTAGAGATTAGAACATGAAAATGGAAACAGGTAGAGATTAGAACATGAAAATGGAAACAGAGATTAGAACATGAAAATGGAAACAGTTAGAGATTAGAATATGAAAATGGAAACAGTTAGAGATTAGAACATGAAAATGGAAACAGTAAGAGATTAGAACATGAAAATGGAAAGTTAGAGATTAGAACATGAAAATGGAAAAAGTTATAGATTAGAACATGAAAATGGAAAGTTAGAGATTAGAACATGAAAATGGAAAAAGTTATAGATTAGAACATGAAAATGGAAACAGTTAGAGATTAGAACATTAAAATGGAAACAGAGATTAGAACATGAAAATGGAAACAGTTAGAGATTAGAACATGAAAATGGAAACAGTTAGAGATTAGAACATGAAAATGGAAACAGTTAGAGATTAGAACATGAAAATGGAAACAGTAAGAGATTAGAAAATGAAAATGGAAACAGTTAGAGATTAGAACATGAAAATGGAAACAGTTAGAGATTAGAACATGAAAATGGAAACAGTTAGAGATTAGAACATGAAAATGGAAACAGAGATTAGAACATGAAAATGGAAACAGTTAGAGATTAGAACATTAAAATGGAAACAGAGATTAGAACATGAAAATGGAAAGTTAGAGATTAGAACATGAAAATGGAAACAGTAAGAGGCAGATACAGATCGATGGTGATGATGTTCCTCCTTCGAAAGTGAAGATGAGCATTACATGAATGAAAAAACTAGAAAAATGTGGCGAACAAGTTAAAATAATACATTTGTGGTTATCTAATTTGGTTTGGGTTTGTGAGTTCGTAGATGCCCGATGAGTCTGATTCGTGTCAGACAGGATCTATTGCAGTGCGTGCAGGAGTGCAGATGGTCCCCGAGTAGAAGAGTTTTCATATTTTGTCCTTTCGCTTCCGTCTCTTGTAAATTGCCGACAGTGTTCTTTCGTTTTCAAATTTGGTGAGGCCAGCAGTGATCTGAGTGTACCAAGCTGAACGATTAAGGGCTGTAGTCTCCCAGGAGCCAGGATCGAAGCTGTAGTGCTTGAGAGAGTTCTTTAAGTGATCATTGAAGTGCTTTTTCTGCTCTCCACTTGAACGTTTACCATCGCACAGCTCCCCATAGAATAATCTCTTTGGAAAGCGCTTGTCTGGCATACGGACGACGTGCTCAGTCTAGCGGAGTTGGGACCTGATCAATAGGGCATGGATGCTTTGCATACAGGACTTTTGAAGGATTTCTATGTTTGGTACTCGATCCTACCAACGTACTCTCATGAGGTTTCTTAGGCACCGAAAGTGAAAAGAGTTACGCTGTCGAGCGTCTCGCATAGACAGTTCAGGAAGACGCAGCATAAAGCACCGTTGGTACAACCACCGCACAGTAGACGTCTAACGCGTTTGTCAAACGGAGACCACGCCTGATCCAGTCGTTGGCCGAAGGCTCCCGAAGGCCGCACTGCAACATCTTTGTTAATTATTACAGTTTCCCATAGAGTGCTGCCGAGATACACAAACTTATTAGCAGAATTGAGTTTATGTCCCTTTACTGTGATAAATGTGTCTGTGTAGGGGACACCTGGTGCTGGTTGATATATTATTGATGTCCTCGTGGTGCTGATGGTGAGATCAAACGCATCACAGGCAGAAGAAAAGAGGTCCATACTGTCTTGTAAGTCTTTCAGACTGGTAGCTCTGAGTGCACAATCGTCGGCGAAAAAGAAGTCACGAACAATATCCGTCTTAATTTTGTTTTTAGCCTTCAATCTACTGAGATTGAATAGCCCTCCAGCAGCTCGATTGCGAAAGCAAATTCCTACACTCTTATTCCTGAAGGCATCATTTAACATAGAGAACACCATATTAAAGAGCGTCTCAGCCAGGCCCCAATCCTGTTTGACACCATTAGTTACTGGAAACGGGTTTGAGTGTGCGCCATTATCTTGCACACATAGCATCATGGAACTGACGAACCATGAAGGTGAATTTTTCGTGACAATCCAATTTGACCATGATCTTCCATAGACCACTGCGATTTACAGTGTCAAATTCGTTAAGTAGGTTGACAAGTGTGGTGTAGAGACAGATATTATGGTCGCAACACTTTTCTGTAGTTGTCTGGCAGTGAATATCATGTCAACAGTGCCTATGCATTGTCGGAAGCCACATTGGCGCTCTTGTCGGAGACCTATCTCAAGATGGAGTTGAAATCTGCTTTAACAGGACCCAGGTCAGGATCTTGCCTGCTATAGAGAGCTGAGATATGCCTCCGTGGTTGTCGCAAGCTTTGAGATTTCCTTTTCTCTTGTAAATATGTACGATGGAAGCATCATTAAAGTCTTGTAGTATCGCTTCCAGGTTCCATATTGTCTGAAAGAAAGATCACGATAAAGATTACGAAAAAGGTGTATACCAGAAGCATAGATGCTACTTGAAATTGGATGAGCCGTTTGCTATCGGACGTATCGTTTTGAATGCTGTGTGTTCTCTACAACAATTCAATCGTTCGGTCCCGTGTTGGACAATTTGGACTTCTTTGTTACTTTAGCTTTTTCTAATAGAATGCTGCCATCTAGAGTGTGTTGCTTTCTCTGGAGACCTTCAATGTGTTTTTGTATAGAGGTCCTTTCTATACATTAATTTAGCTTAACTTCACCTACACATTTCGAGATATCGACATTGGCCACCCTTCCAATGTTTTGCATTCCATCTGTCCGAACTAGAATTTCTGGATCCAGAGGTATCAGAGATAATGCTTGTCTGAGTGTAATCAATTCGCATTCCATCTTACACCTCCAATACCGTGGACGCGAGCCCAAAAAGTGTTGGCAATACACACACACCACCAATGGTATATCTGTTTCCAGGTGGAACGATAAGAAAGTATATTTAAAAACTTGCTTATCTGCTAAGTATGAAGGCCACAAGACAGTAATGAGAAACCATTTGCACTCATTTGTCTAAATGCTCTATTAGTCTCTGTAGCTCCTGTTCACTTTATGTCGAGAGGATCTCATATAGTCTCTAAAATATAAAAGACTGAACTAAACAGGGTCTACATAGTGTCCAGAAAATATACTTGTTAGACGACTAGTAACTAACTGCAAATATGTCTCATATGAATGAGAAGGTATCGGATCGAATCTTGTTTGCAACTTTCTGAGATTTCTCATTAATTTTCGGAAGATTACCATAAGGAATATTTATTTTTCCAATCGTCTATTATAAAAATTAAACACGACATCATTTTTGTCAATTAAGAATAATATAATTTTGATGTTTGGAAAGTGAAGGAGGAAGTTGATTAACAACCATCGTATCCAATATAGACCTTTCAACTAAAGCGTAAACATTTCTCAGGGGGACTCATTTCCGTGCAATCTGTTGGTCGGCCTTGGCTATTTTTGGCATGCGACTCTAAGTATATAAATAGTGTTCAACTAGAATCACGAGAATAATCAAAAACGTCACGAATGTAGTCTTATTGAATGTTCTTATAAGTACCTTCGACGGTCATGGATTAGCAAAGCACAGGTAACATTAGCGTTTACACAGTTGACACTTTCTGTGGACACTGAATGTCCGTGGCTTGCTCATAGCTCGGCGATAACTTAGTTCATAACTAATTGCAGTTATAAACAATTAATCAGACTCGTTTAAGTTCTTTGTGTGTGGTGTGTGGGGTGGGGGCAGCGGGGTGGTGTAATCAAAGGTAATAAAGTGGTGGTACCATTTCAACGGCGCAGACCATGGTATTGCCCGGTCCTATTGCGACCATTAAAGATCATTGGTAACCTGCTAGTACAACTTTTACCTGATGCCTGCTAAAACGGAGAGTGCTAAAACATGCCTGCTAAAACGGAGAGTGCTAAAACATGCCTGCTAAAACATGCCTGCTAAAACAGTGAAATATTTTATAAACATAGACAGTGTTATATAATAGTGGTTTTAATTTTAAATAAAATAACAAGAATAATAAACTAATAATTTCAACAAATCAAAGAAGCATGTTTTTCTAAGATTCTTCACCACCATTATCTCGATATCTACAGGTGATCCAAAAGACATATTGCTATTCTTAGACCTGTACCTGGGTAACTGGTCAAGCAAGGCTGTCGATAACGAAGAGAATTCTGATCCAGACACATTTACAATCACACTCAGCCAAGTTAACAATGGTGATTGGGTAAGTCATTTCACACTTATCACCAACTTCACAATCACATTTTTCACTACGTCCAACCTTGTATAGGCTATATATATATATATATATATATATATAGTAACGCTGTTTCTTTTTCTGGGTACATTGATACACGTTAACCGCAACTCAAAAGTCCATCTTATCTATTCTTGGTCAATTAATTAGTGTTAAAATTCATTAATACTTTGGTAATATTGCCTCCTAATTAACACTAGTGGAAACACAAACACGTAAAATTGAAGAAACCGCCAAGATCTTACTTGCTTTTTTGCAAAGTCGTTTGTGACCAGGGTGAGGTGGTTGGTTTCACCAATATATACACCTTCTTTTGCGATTAGTTGTTCATGAATGTTTAACAATATCGGTCGTGTATAGAGCGGGTTGTTTTAGTTTGTCTTGGATTCTATTAATGCCGAGTATATACAGATGCAGTATCGGTACAGAAGCATCATGTATTGTCGTGTAGTATCGGTACAGAAGCATCATGTATTGTCGTGTAGTATCGGTACAGAAGCATCATGTATTGTCGTGTAGTATCGGTACAGAAGCATCATGTATTGTCGTGTAGTATCGGTACAGAAGCATCATGTATTGTCGTGTAGTATCGGTACAGAAGCATCATGTATTGTCGTGTAGTATCGGTACAGAAGCATCATGTATTGTCGTGTAGTATCGGTACAGAAGCATCATGTATTGTCGTGCAGTATCAGTATAGACTTCCAATATTGTAAATATTGCAGTACTATTGTCACTATCAATAGGACTTACAACTTAGTACTTACAGTGCTTATAGTACTTACAGTACTTATAGTACTTACAGTACTTAGAACACAGGTTTGAAGTTTTACTTGACACTGCGACAAACAGGCTGTCACTATCAGACTATGGGCTGCTACCGTGAAACAATACGAATAACAGTACGCAGGACATTATCGAATTTTCGACAAAAAGGCCTTTATCAAGATACCATATAGGCCCTATATACATTAAAACATAACGAACAGGAACGACACAAGCTGAATTGGCAATACTACATACATTGCTGTAAGTTTTGTGTGTGTGTGTGGTGCCAGACGTGTGAGAAAGTGGTAAAGCCGTTTCCCCCCCCCCCCCAAAAGTAATTATAACAAACACATCGATGAAAGAGTAATTTTAAAATGGCCTACATTTAGTGTCTGAATTGTCTGAAGTGGCAACACTGTATAACACTCTTAATTCTATAGTATTTTTGTTGTTTCATCGCCAAATTATCCTAATAGCGCTCCGGAAAGTGAAGATACCATGCAGATGTTCACTAAATCGTTCTATGAAGCTAGACCTAGTCGTATTTTAAATCGCTCCAAAGCAGTCGATTTTTGGCCTCTAAATAACGAAACAATCGTGTTCTACTGTTAAAACTAAATACTTCCCAAGAATTCGTCATCTGAATCACGGTCCGTAATGAATTTAGTGAAAATACGATAAAACAAAAATCTATAAAACCCGATTCACTTTCATGACTCCACTTCGTCTTGCTGATGTGAACAGATGTCTAGGATTTCGATATTAAAACAACATAGAACTTCTCCCGTTCATTAAACTAAAGAAAATGAAGTCAAATGGAATAGCTAGCTAGGACTGGTCGAATCTGGTCACCTGATCATTAAAAATTGTGTTATTCTCTTTAATTAAAAAGTGCCTAGTAACGGGCATGTGGACTAAACAACAGCGCTCTGAAGCTTTTAAACCGTTGTCAAATCCTCTAGACAAAAGCGTCCTTAAGGACTGATACTACACAACAAATGACGACGCGTGAATGTTAGTACACAACTTCTGCCATCAATTGTTAATTGTGAAACATCCAGTTCAATAGTGATCATAGCGGTTTGTTTTAGGTTATTATGGATTCCACACAATTTGTTTTGTAGAGAAGCTTCTGTGCGTCAGATTGTTGTTCTGTGAACAGCTAAACTGGAACACATCTGCAGATATGGTGTTGCTTCGCAGATGCATGCCGCAGAACGTCTGGTACCGATTTGGTTACGTGTGCTTTAAAACGACAGTGATCCATTCTCAGTCGAAATACCGCGACCTGTTCATTTCTGTCCATTTAGTTACTGTTGTCTTGCTCGGCCTATAGTTTCCGTTTATTTCTCTCTACTGAAATAGCATAGATTGTTTAAGTACATAGTTTACTTCCATGCAGGGTTACCATACGTCCGGGTTTCCCCGGACACGCCCTCTTTTTATGTCCCTGTCTGGGCGGCTTTCCAGAAAAATGGCTTTTGTCCGGGTTTTTCTCCGTCCCCGACCGTCCGTCCGTCCCCGATAGATCGATACTTTCTTACTTACTTTTCTGTGCCATATACGAGGCGTGTTCAAATGAAAACGGGACTTGTGGATTTATTTAAAAAGTATCATACGCAATTTAATATTTTCAACGGAATTTAACAAAGCAACCACTTGTGAATAAGAATGCACCTGGGTTCATCAGAAAAAATCTCCGTATGCATTTAGGCAAGCATCCCACTGTTTAGGTAGACGTCGAATGCCGTCCGAGAAAAAGTTGCGTGGCTGTTCTCTGAACCATGTGGTCACCGCTGTCTTCACGTCTGCGTCGCTGTTGAATCGCTGTCCCTTTAGTGCTTTCTTCAACGGTCCGAACAAATGGAAATCACACGGGGATAAATCGGGACTATAGGCTGGGTGATGAAGAACTTCCCAATTCTTCTTTGCCAATGTTTCCTGCACAATTTTTGCGACGTGCGGACGAGCGTTGTCGTGGAGAAGAATCACACCTTGAGAAAGTCTGCCTGGTCGCTTAGCCTTGATGGTCAGTCAGTACTGCTTTATCAAGCACTGCTATGGCTTCTTCTGTTGCAACAATATGCGCCTGACCTGGCCGTGCAAGATCTGCCGTTAACTCACGTCCGTCTTTAAACATACGCACCCACTCCATCACTCTGGTCCTCGACAAACATTTGTCACCATATGCTGCCTTCATTCTCCGATGAATGTCTACTGCTTGACATCCTTCAAATGAAAGAAACTGGATCACAGCACGCTGATTCACTTTGGACGGGTTCGGAATCACACCCGCCATATTGTTAACAGTCTTCTGCAGCACATATGCATGCTGGGAAGATGAACACGTGAGCGTATGTAAATTATTGGATACTCATTACTAGTGCAAAATGTCATCAATATCAGTGCGCTCTATCACGCGTGGTGTAACAAGTCCCGTCTTTAATCTATTATGTATAGTGAAATAAACACTGAGCCAGCTATATGTCGCTCAATATTAACATTAGCCATCATAACTTCTAGTTCCGTTAGACATTTTCAATTTTTCGTAAACACAACACATTTCGCATAGCAGACGGTAACGCGAGTTTGTTAGTGATAATTATTAATTAATTAATTTTTGAATTGAAGATTGAACCTAAATGTTTTTTAAAAGATTTTTAAAATGCCGAAACTCAATTAACATTCAGTTAATACAAGTTTATAATTAAATAAGAACAATATTTTATGTAGTTTAACTTTAATTTTATTTGTGCAACACTTAATATTGGCCATATTTGACGAACATTTTGCGTATCCTCTTTTTCCATCTGACAATTATGGTAACCCTACAATAAGGGTGCACTGGATTTAAAGGCGCACGTCGAAACGTCCTCTTTTTCCATCTGACAATTATGGTAACCCTACTTCCATGAAGCCTGTGAGTTAAACAGGTGTGATGGAGTTGCCTTTTGTTTTTACCAATTCCACTGCTTTTTCGTTAACACTGATCCATTGTAGAACTAATGTAGTTTTTCTAGATAATTCGCAAATATTTTGTCTGATGTTGTGAATGAATTTGTCTCTTGATATTGTGGATGTCTTGTAAGACTAATTTTGAATAACTGAAGATTGCCATTTTTGGAAATATGCCTCTCGATTGTTGAGTATTTGAACAGCTGAGTATTTGAACAGCTGTGTATTTGAACAGTTGAGTATTTGAATAGCTGGGTATTTGAATAGACAGTATAGCAGTTGCCCCTGCCCTAAAATGTGTGCATTGTATTCCTGTGACAAAAGATTGTTCCTACGTGATATCGCATAGAAACATGATGTATAGTCCAGACTATTTATTTGTGTATATACGGTACCCACACACGAGTATATAGAAAAGAGCACTGTATATATCTAGTCATTAATAAATTGTTGTGCCACAGAGATACATGTGGCAGGGAAACATCATGCGATGGTTAAAATACTGTCTGTTAGAGTGCACTGCCAAGATAAGAGATATAGGATGTTGGAGTTCCGTTACAATGATACTTCAATACGGTGACTTCACTTAATGATGATAAAAAGTTAATCTCCGTATATTAATCTTGTGATAAACGAGCCCCCATCGAGGCACACTCCTTGTAGTGGAGATGGGGGCTTATGCCTGCTAACAGAGGCTGGAAACTAAGGTTAGTTGGGCAATCCCTTGTATCGAGCAGGACCATATACCTGCGCAAGCAAATATAGGTGCTGAAGTCGGAGATACCAGGTTGAGATGCGCACCAGCAACAATGGTAACATGCAACCCGCCTTGCGACCGAGAAGAAGATAAGTGAGTTGTTTCCTACAAAAATGTGTTTATCAATCGTATGTAAATGTGAGTTTATTTTATCTATCTATTCGCTGAAACCCTTTGTTGCCTTTCGGCGTCAGGGGTAGAAGAGTTTTCTGGAGACTGCCCTCTTGTGTGCTGAATGTATTGTGGAATTTGTCACCTCTTTTATTTCAGTGGTTTTCGTGGTCGGCCTCTAGGTCTGCATTCCATGTATCTGTGTAGCATAGCTTGCTGTTGTATGCTGTCTGATGGTAGTCTGCTGATGTGTGCAACCCATTTGATCTGTTGTATCTTGATGTATGCTAAGATTCGGATGGTGCTGGTTTTTTGTCGGATGTCTTCATTCCTCACCCTGTCTCTTAGCGATATTCCTTGGATTTTGCGTAAGCATTCCATTGCAGCTGTCACAAGTTTATGTGAGTGTTATTGAACGTTCGTTCTGGTGTGTGACGTTGACAATGCCTTTTGCTAGTATTGTTATGTTATGTTATGTTCCTCCAGGGCCATAGGCGGCGCATAGGGCAGAAACCATAGCTTTCCATTTCTGTCTTTGTGTTGCCAGGTCTTTCAATTGTTGCGTGTTGTTTAGGTTCATTGACATGCCTTCTCTATTAATGGTTCTTCGTAGAGTTTCTCTAGGTCTCCCTCTTCTTCTTACTCCAGGTGGCACCCAATATAGTGATTGCTGTTTGCTAGTATTAGATCTATTAAAAAAACCCAACGCCTAATTCAGCTTTTGAAACTGGGTCAACCTACTAAATATAAATACACACTCTTGATACTCTCTTGCATCCTGTGTGTTTAATTCTATTATCTAAAATTCCTAGAACTGTAATGCCTTTATTTTTCATCTCGTCTATCAGATCTTGTTTTTTTATTTCTTAGCCCGCATATTTTTATGGTAGCATATTTAATATGATGTTTTCGTATTCGTTGTTTATCGTTTGTCTCCGGGAAACCCTCTATATTCCATGAGCGACTTCAGTTCTCACTGTCAGATTGCTAACCCTGCTGCAGTGTTGTATCGCGAAAACCTCTCCTGGCTAAGCTGTGATCTCAAATTAATACATACATTAATTTAATGAGTCCACCTATTTCAGCTGAAGAATCCAGAAACATTGAACTGCACTTCCATTTGTGACGAATGAGAATCAACACAGCTGTCGTCTCTTGCCATTTTACCGGAAGCATATGCGTTTATAATAATGAGTTTGTTATATATGCCATATGTAAGAGAAAATCAATAATAATATGTTCATTAATCTTATGTAAATATCAGTTATTTTATATGCCTATGGAGCAAATCAAGAATCATTTTAAAATGCACTGAATTCTATAGGTTTCTGAATTATTTTAATCACTTTTTTATTTTAATGTCAGACGGTGTTTGATGAGGAATCAACCAATGGCACCATCCACATGTTTGAGATGCAGAAACTGATTCAGAATAAGGACTGTTCCTTTACATTATTACGCAGGAACATCACAGATGACTTTTCCCAAATAAAGTTAGTATATAGAATGAAGTGACAAAATTGCTCTTTATTCTAATTATATAAATATCATCATTATTACTACAATCATCATTACCACATTCATCATAATTACCATCATCAAAGTCATCATCGCCATTACCATCATTATTATTATCGCCACCATTCCCATAATTATTATCATTATTCCCAGCATTATTATCATCACTAGAATCGTTCGTATCCGGTCAAGACGAAATGTATTGGGTTGTTTACTCTGATATGCGTCACATTGCCAATGTGCTTACCAACCCAGCTCACCGTATGGGAACAATGGCGAGTATGACATCATACAGTCCGTAACTAATATTTTATGAATGAATAAATGCGAATGTCGCAGTGTAAGTGAGATTCTCCATCTTCGTTCACGAAAACTATTGCAGCCTTGTTAAATATTGGTTCATTATAGCGACGTTGGTCAGATTGACGATCGCGCTTGAAGACCATGCTTACTATTGGGATTTTTCCTCCAGTTTGAGCAGCATTCTAAATTTCTCTTGTTTCGATATTACGCATTAACTGATATGACTGTGCTAGCTAGTTTATTGTGTTGACGACAATGACGAGCAATTTCTTATTCTCATTTAACATTTTCTGTGTCTACTTGTCGAACGTCTGTTGCTTGAGTACTGTCCAAAACAAAAAACTGAGCGAACTGTGGAACTTTGCTGTATAGAGGTTGTATATGAGAAGTTCGATAACAAGTTTGTCCATGAACTTCTAAAACATATAGACCTCAACCTTGACAATCCGTAATTTGTGCTCTTATTGACGCCAAAGAAAGAGAGCTGCCATAGAGCGAATATTCTCGTGACAATGTGTGTATTTAGGATGCATATTATCAGAGAGCATCAAACGCAGGAAAACCGGATACTCCAGCTTATTACCATGGATGTCTGGTGGCTTTGGAAAAATTATCTTTCCCTGTTGACAACAACTTGTAAACTTGCAATCGTCCAAAATATTTTTAGCACCATAAAATTGATATATAATATCGAAACATCCACAGTTAAGTGCAACAACATTATTCTCAGCAAAATTTACTACTTCATTTGAAATTGCTTGACTTCGACACATTTTGGACAATGAGTCTTCTTCTTCTGCGTTCAGAATCTGTGGTCATGCTATATTGTCAGGCCTGTCGTCAAGACGAAGTCCATTGTCTTCTCCAGGTCAGATCGGCTGTCCCATAGCTTTTGCCTCAAGTCTTTATCCTCTGGCCAGGTCTGCTGTCTCTGCTCTTTGTTAGTTTGGCAGTCCTGAAGTATGTGTTCCGGAGTCTGGGTTCCGGATTTACATGGACATTCATCTGTGTATGAGATCCTCAATCGGTAAAGGTGACCCAACAGTCTGCAGTGGCCTGTTCTAAGACGAAATATTGTGCTCTGTTGGACAATGAGTGAGCCTCGGCATCTGCAGCTCGACGTCTCCGAATTTGCTCAACACTTTCATGCTGTCTCTGACGACGTTGTTATTCTCTATTCATAGCTTGTCAATTTTCTCTTTGTGTTGGTGATTCTAGCGTAGCTCGACGCCGATGCAAATCAGTATGCTTAGCAAATCGTGTTTGTCTTTGTTGAAGAGTTTCTTGATCAATTTCTTGATCAAAAAATAAAGAAATACACAATGATTTGCATCTACTTTTCAATTCTATGTCTATACTCTGCAGCATTTCCGGTACGAATAAAAATAAGTGAGTGACTCTTGACTTTGACGACTCAATCATCTAGCTTTTCGCTCTTTTCTTTTCTGACGCCTTCTTGAGATTGGATCATCTTCATCCATCGCTTAAAGCAAATTATATGTATATTTTAAAAATAATGTATTTTAGGTAGCTTTAACTACAAGCCGATACAGAAGTTTACCTGTTAACACATCAATAACATTTGTTTACAAAAATGCCCCCTGCTTTGAATAACGCCACGACACCAATAACGTCACGACACCAATAACGTCACGACACCAATAACGTCACGACACCAATAACGTCACGATTATATTCCCATATGAAATATAATCCTGACAGACCCAATGTCTCTGCTTTCTCTTATCCTACTGAGCGCATATGCAATTTCTTAATATTTTTTTTTCAGCCATTATTTGAACAACTGCCTTCAATTCTTAAAAGACATCAATCATGCATTAACTTTTTCTTTTCTTCTGGCCGCACTTATCGTCTGTTCTTACTTCGTGTTTGCTCTTTGTACACTTCAATACCACATACTGATGGTCTTAGGGCTTCACAATAGTTTCTTGATAGGAGCCCCATCCCTCTGTATCCACTTCCACTCTTATCCGCCATGTTGAACTCGTGCTTACAATCAAATATTTTTAATTCGATAGGCACGTTTTTGATCAGATCAGCTGCGTTGCTATGGGCACTAAGATGGGACACTGTTTTGCGTGTCTTTTCATGGGTAAACTTGAACATCATGTTTGGAAGACTTATGCTCTTTTCCATTTCTTTTGGTAGATATATTGATGATGGCATAGGATTTTGATTCTTGATTAGAAATTGGCTTCACAGCACGTGGGGCATTTCCATAAGTGCTCCGTCCTCCGTTTCTGCAGCCATTCCAGTGTATGTAGAGTCACAGTCAGGTGTTGTTTGTGTGATCTTCAGGACTTTAAAAAAAAATAACCTTTCTTCACCTCTAGATACTCCCATTTTTAAAATTCTCGGTATGTGTACGTTCTCAGCATCATTGGCATCATCTTCATCTTGAAATTTATTACTGCCTTGACCAAGTCTGCTTGGTCTCTTCTCCGCATTTGCCATCAATCGCCGCATTGCCTGCCAATAAGTCTTGTTTCCTCTGACCACAGCATGCCCATGGCAGTATTTCCATGTAATGCTATAGACTAATGAGTTGTTCAATAAGTCCCACCATTCTTTTCTCAGCATGTACTTTTCTATCTTGCGCAGCATGCGTTGAGAGTCTGTGAATATTACTGAGTGTATTGATGTATCAGTTATCAACCAATTAAGTGCTGCTGTAACTCCCTCTATCTTCATCCTCATGCTCGATGTGACAGTTGCTCATGCTTGATGTGACAGTTGCTCATGCTCGATGTGACAGTTGCTCATGCTCGATGTGACAGTTGCTCATGCTCGATGTGACAGTTGCTCATGCTCGATGTGACAGTTGCTCATGCTCGATGTGACAGTTGTTCATGCTCGATGTGACAGTTGTTCATGCTCGATGTGACAGTTGCTCATGCTTGATGTGACAGTTGCTCATGCTCGATGTGACAGTTGTTCATGCTCGATGTAACAGTTGCTCATGCTCGATGTGACAGTTGCTCATGCTCGATGTGACAGTTGCTCATGCTCGATGTGACAGTTGCTCATGCTCGATGTGACAGTTGCTCATGCTCGATGTGACAGTTCCTCATGCTCGATGTGACAGTTGCTCATGCTCGATGTGACAGTTGTTCATGCTCGATGTGACAGTTGTTCATGCTCGATGTGACAGTTGCTCATGCTCGATGTGACAGTTGCTCATGCTCGATGTGACAGTTGCTCATGCTCGATGTGACAGTTGCTCATGCTCGATGTGACAGTTGTTCATGCTCGATGTGACAGTTGTTCATGCTCGATGTGACAGTTGCTCATGCTCGATGTGACAGTTGTTCATGCTCGATGTGACAGTTGTTCATGCTCGATGTGACAGTTGTTCATGCTCGATGTGACAGTTGTTCATGCTCGATGTGACAGTTGTTCATGCTCGATGTGACAGTTGTTCATGCTCGATGTGACAGTTGTTCATGCTCGATGTGACAGTTGCTCAAGCTCGATGTGACAGTTGCTCTTGCTCGATGTGACAGTTGTTCATGCTCGATGTGACAGTTGCTCATGCTCGATGTGACAGTTGTTCATGCTCGATGTGACAGTTGCTCTTGCTCGATGTGACAGTTGTTCATGCTCGATGTGGCAGTTGCTCATGCTCGATGTGACAGTTGCTCATGCTCGATGTGACAGTTGTTCATGCTCGATGTGACAGTTGTTCATGCTCGATGTGACAGTTGTTCATGCTCGATGTGACAGTTGTTCATGCTCGATGTGACAGTTGTTCATGCTCGATGTGACAGTTGCTCATGCTCGATGTGACAGTTGTTCATGCTCGATGTGACAGTTGCTCATGCTCGATATGACAGTTGTTCATGCTCGATGTGACAGTTGTTCATGCTCGATGTGACAGTTGTTCATGCTCGATGTGACAGTTGTTCATGCTCGATGTGACAGTTGTTCATGCTCGATGTGACAGTTGTTCATGCTCGATGTGACAGTTGTTCATGCTCGATGTGACAGTTGCTCATGCTCGATGTGACAGTTCCTCATGCTCGATGTGACAGTTGCTCATGCTCGATGTGACAGTTGTTCATGCTCGATGTGACAGTTGCTCATGCTCGATATGACAGTTGTTCATGCTCGATGTGACAGTTCCTCATGCTCGATGTGACAGTTGAATATGACAGTTGTTCATGCTCGATGTGACAGTTGTTCATGCTCGATGTGACAGTTGTTCATGCTCGATGTGACAGTTGTTCATGCTCGATGTGACAGTTGTTCATGCTCGATGTGACAGTTCTTCATGCTCGATATGACAGTTGTTCATGCTCGATGTGACAGTTGTTCATGCTCGATGTGACAGTTGTTCATGCTCGATGTGACAGTTGTTCATGCTCGATGTGACAGTTGTTCATGCTCGATGTGACAGTTGTTCATGCTCGATGTGACAGTTGCTCATGCTCGATGTGACAGTTCCTCATGCTCGATGTGACAGTTGCTCATGCTCGATGTGACAGTTGTTCATGCTCGATGTGACAGTTGCTCATTCTCGATATGACAGTTGTTCATTCTCGATGTGACAGTTCCTCATGCTCGATGTGACAGTTGAATATGACAGTTCAACCATCTTCACGTTGAAAAAAACCCCAACCGCCTGTACTTGTGTTTCTGTTAACGGAGCCATCTGTGTATATAATTATGTCTTGTGGTTTCGAGTGTAGCTGGACGAGTTTATGCACTGTAACCTGGGCCCTGACACTGATCCATTTTCGACACGCTTTATCTAGTTGTATTATTACTTTAGTCAGCGATTTATTCTCAGTGTCTTCTTCCATCCATTCACTGCCCTTTACTATTTCTCAAATTCGCATACTATTCGCAGTGTGTCTTCAGCCTCTGCCATCCATGATCTGCCACGTTTGATTCATTTTCCCTTTGATTCATCTAGACGTTAGCATATGTATTACTGACATGTCTGAGACAGAATAGTCTCGCTTCGTCAACTTTATCAAAAAGTTAAACCCTGCTATTCAATTCACATCTAATATTTCCACGACTTCTGTTAATTTTCTGGACATTACTGTCACAATTCATCCCTCAGCACATCTATTTACTACATCCCCTTACCTCAGCAAATCTATTTACTACAAACCTACTAATGTATATGGTTTTCTGCTTTACACTTTCTCTCATCCTCTTGCTTGTCGCAACTTTCTTCCATTCTCCTTGTTTCTTCGCCATCGTGACTTGTGTAGATATTATAATGATGAATTTCTTGATAAATCCTGAGATGATTAATTTCTTTCGTAGACAATCTTTCCCTGAGAATGTCTTTCTATCGGTTTGTCTTCATGTCCGCCAGTTATCTCCCCTTGATTACTTGATTTATACTCAGTACACTCCCTCCTCCTCCTCCTCTGATAAGAGTAAAATTTCTCCGCACCTTTCATCCCCATAACTCTACTGTCTGTCGCATCTTATTCAAATATTAATCCCTTCTCCAGTCCGATCCTTAGGGACAGTTTTCGGGATCTTCCTTTGGTTGCCTATAGGCGTGACAAAAACATTTTGGTTCATAGTCACCTTAGGTTTCTAACAAGTTCCTAACTATTTCTGCACCGCTCGTTACAAACGCCTTGTTTGCGACAAATGTCCCTATATATCTCAGATACCCTCTGATTCCTTTCCTAATGTCACTTTCACTATCCACGAAGCCTTCATATGTGAATCCCGTAATGTAAGTTATGTTATCATATGTGAATCCCGTAATGTAATTTATGTTATCATATGTGAATCCCGTAATGTAATTTATGTTATCATATGTGAATCCCGTAATGTAAGTTATGTTATCACATGTGAATCCCGTAATGTAAGTTATGTTATCACATGTGAATCCCGTAATGTAAGTTATGTTATCATATGTGAATCCCGTAATGTAATTTATGTTATCATATGTGAATCCCGTAATGTAAGTTATGTTATCACATGTGAATCCCGTAATGTAAGTTATGTTATCACATTTGAATCTCGTAATGTAATGTATGTTATCACATGTGAATCCCGTAATGTAATTTATGTTATCATATGTGAATCCCGTAATGTAATTTATGTTATCACATGTGAATCCCGTAATGTAATGTATGTTTTCACATGTGAATCCCGTAATGTAATTTATGTTATCACATGTGAATCCCGTAATGTAATGTATGTTATCACATGTGAATCCCGTAATGTAATTTATGTTATCACATGTGAATCCCGTAATATAATTTATGTTATCACATGTACACGCTGCGGCAAGAGGTATATCGGTTAAACGGGCTTAAGATTGGGTGACCGCTTCTGTGGACAACGTTATGTTGTAAAATACGGTAAACCTACTCCTATCGTCATACACTTCAATGGTAATGGCCATCATGGTGTCCTTGATATCTATATAACGACCTGCAGATCCTGCGCCACTGATGATAGATCGAGGTGGATTCTTGAAAACCGGTTTATTTTTTAGTTTGGTATCCTCAAGCCTTTTGGACTCAATTCCGACTATTCATTTGTTTAGTTTTTAGTTGTGTGGTCCTCATTTGATTCATGTTGTTTCGTCATTACTGTTTATTTAGTTTTCACATGCATTTGTGTCCTGTTGTATATTTCCTGCCTATGTCACGTCTGTCCCAATTTCAATCCTTCCGGTCATCTTGCTAGATATGTAAACGTCAGTCTTGTCGTTCCCGCTAGTTGCATTTTGGGATGTATATGTGTATATTTTCTTGATAAAAGCGTTTTGGTCGAATTTTCGGCTTAGTTTTTTGTCATGTGTACTGTTATTCGTATTGTTTCACGTTAGCAACCCATAGTGATAGCCTGTTTAAACAGACGTCGACATCAAGACACAACTCTGGCTCTTGCGACTTGTTTCTTTGTTGTTCCGTTCACCCACGCCATGCTTATAAAATAGTTCAAGCACAACGTCGACCTGTGGGAACAACATGGTAACTGTTATCGAAGGTTACGACTACGGGATTGTATAGATGACGTGCCATGAAGTTTCTATAAGAAGATAACCTCAATATAAAGACATGTGATCTACTAAGGTTTTCTGTTGCATGGTTGGTTTGTCTAGTGAGCCATTTGTGAGACCCACAGGCGCAACCGCATGCGCGACTCAATGAATATAATTCGATAAGTAAAAACAGGTGATCTGCGTAGGCGATGGATGAAGACATGAATTGATTGGAGTCATGCAATGGGTGGCGTCATTGGCGAGCTAAAACAAATTGTCATAGGTGTGAAATATCACTCTTATCTTTGTCCATATTCAAGCGGGTGTGAAGGGTCACGAATGAGCTGATAAATTAGCTCGCTTCGCCACCATAACATATGGCTAACCCATGAGGATAACAGACATACTCAATGGTCTTCGTGAATCCGCACGGTCATGGGATTGTGAGATACATGAGCAGGAATCAATAATGAAAATGTGGGAATTGGGAATGGGGATAGGTGTAGCCCGTAGAGAACACCGAACAAAAATTTAAAAAGAACACTTAACCAAATTTATCAAGAATTGGAACCATCAGCTGCTACACTGAGAGGTGTGCTGAAGATATGAAAATCTATGAACATGTCCGTTGTATGAAGAGAATAATCAATATTTCTATTATCTAATATTTAATATGTCTGGAGTACAATCACTGAATGCGCTCCTTATGGCACAGTGGTGAGATATACCACGTTTCACCAGCTTTGCCCAACCTTACAATGATGTATCTCAGCAAATATATAACGCATATAACTGAAATTTCTGTATGTGAATTTGAAATTTTATAGACCCTATGAATTATTTTTTCCATTAAAATGCTGCCATTGGTTACAATTTTCATCTATATGTGATGTAGCTCGAAAGTTTACTTCACAACACACATCTCACACACATATTTCATATGTTTATACATATTTCATATGTATATAAATTATAAGACGTCATTTGCACATGATTTGTTTACCATACAATTAGTATGACTTGAGCGTGAAATTGCGCGATTTTGTACTCTCGAACGCAAAACATACGTCATGTTCACATTCACCATCAGAAACGTTTCTACATAAAGTGTGTAGTTAGTAGGAAATATGAGTGTACGAGTAAAGTGTATGATATTAGAGCAGATCACAAATACAATTTTAAAGTATTTCAGCAATGAAGCTACTCAAGAAAACTATATCATTCTAATTCAAACCCAGAAATCCCATTCAACAGGTATTACATTCAAACATGGTGAATACATTATTATAATAGTAGACACGCCTATGGCTAATCAACTCAAAGAATCTGTATCAGAAGTGGTAACATTTCTTTTGTCGATACACAATAACTTGTATGCCGACAAAGATCAAAGGATTTGTTTCGTGTATAGAAACTATACATGATACACAATTATAAAGCATATATGTATTGTGTCTAACCAAATATAACATCATATGCACAAATTGGGATTAATAGATTTGATGGTTAAGCAGATAATTACATTTGTCTGAGGGCAAAACTAGTGAGATTTGCTATAGAGCAGGGCTATTCAAATGACGGCCCGCGGGCCAAATCCGGCTCGCAGAGGCCTAGTAAGTGCCCGCATATCATTGCTGAAACAATGAAATAGTTATTAAAAAAACTAAATGTATATAACTATATTTGGATCTCTGGCCCGTGATGATCCCCATTTTCCACATTTTGGCCCCCGAGTAAATATAATTGAATAGCCCTGCTATAGAGTGTACTTTCTGTGTGTGATGCAATATATCAAATGTAACGGGTAAGAAAGAGCTAAATGATAAATGAGGGTTAGGTGTCAAGTGAGGGTTGAGTGTCAGGTGAGAGGTGAGTGTCAGGTGAGATCTGATTATCAGGTGAGAGTCGAATGTCAGGTGAAAGATGATTGTCAAGTAAGAGCTCAATATTAAAGAAACGTTGAATGTAAGATACGTAATATCTAAGGGTCAGGCGAAAGTTTTGTGTCATTTGAGAGTTCAATTTCAAGTGAGAGACAACGTAGCATTGAGTCAGTACATCAACAAGACATCACAATTTTGAACGTTAGTATCGGTAAATCAAACAAAATTTCACAACTTTCAATGTTAGTATCGGTACATCAACAAGATATCACAACTTTCATTGTTAGTATCGGTACATCAAACAAGACATCACAGCTTTCATTGTTAGTATCAGTACATCAAACACGACATCACAGCTTTCATTGTTAGTATCGGTACATCAACAAGACATCACAGCTTTCATTGTTAGTATCGGTACATCAAACAAGACAGCACAGCTTTCATTGTTAGTATCAGTACATCAAACACGACATCACAGCTTTCATTGTTAGTATCAGTACATCAACAAGATATCACAGCTTTCATTGTTAGTATCAGTACATGAACAAGACATCACAGATTTCATTGTTACTATCGGTATTTCAAACACATCACAGCTTTCATTGTTAGTATCGGTACAACAAACACATCACAGCTTTCATTGTCAGTAGTACGAACTACGTTTGATGTAAATTCCCTGTTTTTCTTCCTCTAGGCCCGGAACCACGAAACCTGATGACATTGCTAAACTCAAGTTTGAGGATCTTAAGGGTGATCCTAAATGCACTGGAGATTATGAACTTATGGAAGATAAATCAATAGCGGTCGGGACATTTTCAGACTGTAGACACACTGTTAACAAGGTAACTGGTGTCTGAAATATAGTGTTTGTGCGTATTGTTGTATGACCAGTAAAAATAATCGTAGTACTGCTGAACTGTTTCTTTGAATTTACCCGTAACTATCAAAATTAAAGGAATCACACTTTCAAGCAAATATCTAAGAAAGTGTCTGTTATATCGCAGAGATCTCTGACATGCAATATTATATTTCATTCTACGCACAAATATTGTTATCATGTAGTCCATAACTGCTTTGGATTGTGCATATCGGCGAAATCCTTTGAAGTTCTTAGTACAGTGCAAATACGTGGGACCAAATTTTAGAAATTACACTAGACATGTTACCATTAATTAAAATTGCAATCAAAGGCGAATCTCCTAAAAAATACTTGATAGGTAAAATTGTTGTATGTGTTATGAGTTATGTTCAATAGTAAACGCCACCGTAATATGCAGCAGTTAGTCTGTCGATCAGTCCCCATTAGGGTTTCTTAACCTCGCTAGCCTGCGATTAGCTCTTGCTTCTTATGTGCAATGGAGAGGTTTCTCCTAGTTTTCTTTCATACCCATGAGATTCAGCTTCCGGCTTGGTGCAATGCCTACTGTAGGAGAGTTCTGCTCAGAGGGGGTACATGTTACGAGACGAGCTGATAGTTTGCTTGGGTCACCCATTGTTTGTATTTCATCAGATGAGGCACTTCGCAGCCAGCGAGCTATTCCGCGTGTAGGAAGATCATTCCATTACCATCCCTTGTGTCCTTAGGTACCGGACCCAATTTTTTTCTGTATGGGCCGTGTTGGGGCTGGGATTTGACCTGTGTAGTTCTCATGTACTCACATCGTCCGCTTGTGATAACCTTCCAATCGATCACCAGAACAACGTCCTATGTATTTGGAACTTCTCCAGTGTATATATTACTCAAAGAAGTAGGTAGGGTACACCTATCTCGGACGAGGAGTTTCGCAGTGGGCCCTTTTGGTACTGAACAAATTCTCTCTGTATGAGCCGTGTTTTGCAACGGTGACAGTCGAGATGGGCTAGGTCTGCAATGTCTTCAATGACAAGGACTTGCTCCCTCTTCTACGTTGCCCAGAGTCCGAGTCTCAACACTGCTTCGGTCATAATTTTGAACAATGTGCTTCCCAACATTTGTTCAATTCTTGTTCTATGTGCAATGGGGAGCTGTTTCAAAGATCTATTCAAAAAAATGTTCCATACCCAGGAGTGCATGTTAAATTTGGCGTATCCAATACCCGAGTCATGAATCCTGCTATGAATGGGGTCAATTTGTAGTGGGACATGTGGGCTTCTGTGTGTTCTCGAGCAAGAACATAACTTCCGTCACTTGGTCTCGTGCTGGACAATTGTAGGTTCGTTGCCACAAAATCGATTAACACACAGAACGGTGTCATCTGGCCCGTATATGCTTTTCCAGATTTTGTGGGTACTCATATGATCTCTGTATCTTAGCGGGTCAATATCCACATCCGGGACATTAGCCGCCCCACCAATGTTTCTGAGTTTTAGCTGACTGAGTTTTACTGTGTGCTGATAGTGCTGCTGGGTATGTTGGCGTAGAGGTCTCGGAGATATTGCTTGTCTGTTTGCATGCAATTCTCACTCCATCTACAGCCTCCACACCCACGGACATGAGACTGAAAGTGTTGGCAAGAATGACTGCAAGAGCAGCTCTTTCTGTTTTCTGGTTACACCACGAGGAGGTACTTTTAGGATCTTGGTTATCTGCCAACACTGGGTGCACCGAGAGTAATGCGGTATCCTTTGCACCCCTAACTGCGCTTAAATGCTGTATTATTTTAGCCGATATTGTATGAAATGTATTTTGTTGCCCCTGTATAAATACCTAATGGTATGCTAAATATACACTTATGTATGTAGATTCACGTAAGTTCAAGCATAAAGCGTGAGGATAAATGAAAATAATTCTTTAAGGCTGACATGAGTTGAACCAGGTTCTAGTGGTACCGTATGGCCTTGCAACTAAGGTAAAGAGGTTTTCCGTATATGATCAACCACATCCCCAAATTGTATTTATGTAGCGCCTGTAGGAGGTCTGTCTACGGAATAATTTCTTCAAAATTTTGAATCTGATGATCCCAAGAGGTTTATTATTGTTAATGGTTACAAAATTGTAATCCATCTCGGTGCCAGTGGTCATCTTTCTCTCGGATTGCATGATCCAAACATTTTTTTCAAAAATTAAATGTTTGTTTTGGAGAGGTACTCGCGTATTAGAGATTCTACATCAAACATTTTAAACGGTGTGTTCTGTTCGGCAAATTGCCTTTTGATGTTAGACCAAACCAACTCTATCCGGTTAAGGTGAGCATGATATGCCGGAAGTCGCAAAGAAGTGTGACCGTATTTTTGAAAGATTTGATCAATATAATACAACTTTGTCTTATTTGTCTTCTTCACAAGCTTTAATATTTAATTTAAAAAAGACTTAATATACAAGATAGCAAAGATCAACACCAAGAAAATCACCAAATCTGCAAAAATTAAGTCGTGGCAAGAATATGGAGAAATGCTTGACAAAGATAGACAAAACGCACCAAAGATGTTCTACAAGAAAGAACAAAACAAGAGAAGTAAAAAAGACACCTATGAACCAACAGAGATAATCAACGATAAAAACGGCAAAATACTAAATTGGCCCAAGAAATCATGAATATATGGAAAATTACTTCAAGCAACTGTTAAACTTAAAGGAAGGAGAAGAGTAACCGCAGACGACAAGAGCAGTAAAGAAATACACAACAGATGTAATACACAACAGTAAATCATACCAAGTCCTAGGGAAAATGATACCAATCTTCAGAAATACAAATGTAGATTGAAACACCACAATAACACTATTCAATACGATTATTATTCCAACGCTGTACAACCAATGCCAAACATGGAAAACCACAGCACAAGACAAACGTAAACTTGTGACAGCTGAAATGGCATGCTTACGCAGAATCTTAGGAATATCACTGAGTGAAAATTGAGGACATTAGACAAAGAACCTGCACCGCCCCAATCTTGGAATATATTAAGAGCCAACAGATCAAATGGTTTGCACACATCATCAGACTACCACCAGACAGCATACCACAGCAAGCTATGCTACACAGATATAGTGAAGGCAAATATATAGGAAAACGATAGACCACCGAAATAAAAGAGGTGACAAATTCCACAATATACTCAACACACACGAAGACCATCTCCATAAAACTTTTCTACCCCTGACGCCGAAAGGAAATAAAGGGTTTAGCGAATACATAGATAGATAGACAAGCTTTAATAATTCGGGCTTCACAAAAGGAACGTCGAAGTGGACATTTTCTCAATAATCTATGTCTTCACTTAAGTCCTTTATATTTGATGCATATGATATTTTGTCTTCCAGTGATACTGCATTGAAGCATTGTCCATTTACTAAAACAGGATGGTCCATCTAGAATTGAACGATGACTATTCTCCATCAAATTCCTGAAAATGTGTCCATTAATTTCAGTCTGGTAGTCTCTGCCATCTATAAATTCTGATTGGAAAATAAGTCCAGTTTCGTGAAGTAGGCCGATGTAACTACTTCCAGCCTTCCCGAGTATTCACTGGGTTTTGCTGCTTGGAATGTTTCTTTTATGTTCACCGTTCACTGAATGCCATTCATGTACATGTATTTTGTGGTGAACATTGCCCCAGGATTCGACCAAATATACAATATCATAACAGGTAGATCCAGGAATAGGGTAATAAAGTTTTTCTAATACTTAATAACACACATAATGACACACACAAATTGATGTTTCAACCAAAAGGCCTTTCAATCCAAAATTTCGACCAAAAGGCCACCAAGACAAACAATTGAAACAAAATTAAAACATATAACAGAAAACGAACAGTAATGACATCGACGGTGACACTGGTATGTGTAATATAGATTGACCGTTAGAAGTGACATGACACCGGACAAGGAAAATACAAAAATGACAACAAACATGTGACACGAAACAAACAAAATAAATATCGGCTGAAGTCATACATGAAACAGGCGCTCATTAATGTCGTCTGGTTTAAGAGTGCCATATAGGTAAATGTAGCGGTTCTCAAGCGCCAGACGGGCTCGGTCGTCAGAGAAGCACGACTTAATGGCCGTAACCTGAATGTTTGGGCACCCCCCGCATAGCCCGTGCCATTGAAGTGGACTTCTACAGGCAAACCCGAATGGTTTTTTATGCTATACAGATGTTCACAGAATAGGTATGCGAGCCTTCTTCCAGTTTCATCTGCGTATGATGGCATAGATGACTCCATTTTATCCAGACCAATAACCAATTGAGTTCACTTGCTAGGGTTATTAACACAGTGTCACAATATAAATGACACATTCCCCTAGGGTTATTAGTGTCACAATATAAATGACACATTCCCCTAGGGTTATTAGTGTCACAATATAAATGACACATCCCCCTAGTGTTATTAGTATCACAATATAAATGACACATCTTAGATTCTTTGCCAAAAATGCTGGTTTAGTAAAACGATAACTTCCTGCATTGTAATAAATTTGCACTTCACAAACTCAATTTTAATTATATATAAATGTAAATTGTAAGAAATTAACAAGATAACACAATAACCACACGCCGAATTGGGAATACGACTTTGAACGATAATTTTAAACGTATATTTGATACACAGAGATTTTATTGTTTTGTACAAACAAAAATACAAAATGAAATTCAATGTATTTATTTCATTCTGTTGGCCCAACTGATTATTTCAGTACTTTGTATTGGTCACTATGTTCACAACAGGTTTGAGTGACCATTGAATGTAACACGTCTGTGTTAGTATGAGTAACGTATTACGTTAATTTGTATCGATATCTCAAACAAAACAAAATGTTTGCACTCAGGAAACCATGTTCCCGTGCGAAACAAGAAATTAAAATTTTTAGTATTTTTTTAACACAAACAAAAATCCCTGTTTTCAGAACAAGAAGAGTAACACAATAACCCTGTCAGTAGATATGCAAAACGCTGTGATTGGTGGTGTTCTTAATTTGTATCATGTCTTCAATTGGTCAATATATTTATACTTTCCGTCAAAGCAAATTAAAAGTCCAAAAAATATAAACGAAATGCCACCAATGGAAATGTGTCCCGATTATTTAGACAGTATTCTTCTGTCGGCAGACTCTGGTGAATACTGTAAACTATTTTATATTCTATGCAACTGAGACTTACAGAAGCTTTTTCTAGATGCCCTTAGAGCTTTAGCCATATTGGCCCTTCTAGAACTAATACGAATGCTATATGTTTGTGTTACTGAAGATACTTCAATACTTGTACGGGATGTTCGTTGTTGTTGTAATAGTCCTTGTCTCTATTGGTCCGTTCTCAGTGACTTGAGTACACAGTTTGAATGTCTTGACAAAATTTTTGGAGATGCGGTCAGTCAAGTACGGAAAAACCCGTTTACTCTAGCTGCAATGCGATTCGGTGCTGTTAGAACGAGACCTGGTTCAATTCCTGTTAGTCTCAAGAATGTTTAATTTATCTTCTTGCTTCCTACTTTAATTTACTTATGTTAATGATTACTGATGTATTACACACATCACTAGTATTTATCGATAAACTCAGAATGCCTTGGCTGCAGTGACTTTGTAAGCAATTATTTTGCCTAGATTGCCATTGCTTTCAGAACGATTAAAATGTCAAACTGCGTCTAGTCGAAATTGAACTCAGCTGTAAACCATGACACGTCATATTATATTTCCTGGACCCTATTTTCATGACTTGCAGGAGTTCGAGAACGAACGTAGAGGAAGCGAGACGAGATGGCTATCAGCAACAGAACCTGATAAAAGACGGGCCAACAATGTGGACAAGAGTAGGGACCAGAGTGTGTAAAAGAGTAGGGACCACAGTGTGGGCAAGAGTAGGGACCACCGTGTGAAAAAGAGTGGGGGCCAGAGTGAAAAGGCGTGAGGACAGAAGAATGGACGAGAGTAGGGACCATAGTGTGAACCAGAGTGTGATCCAAAGTCAGGAAGCAATTGTCGACCAGATGGGAGACCAGAGTGTGAACCAGTGTGAGGTCCAAAATGTAGACTAAAATTCAGACCAAAGTGGGAACCAAAGTGTGGATACTGTATAAGGCATGGTGCCGATTTACCAGATTGGGAACACTGTATGCAGCATTAATAGCGCAGATCTTCCATAGTTGGTACACTGTAAAAAGCATGCTTGCATATCTTCCAGAGTGAGAACACTATGATATATGGCTTCTGATCTACCAGAGAACAAACACGGTAAGAAACATGGCTGCCGATTCACCAGAGTGGGAACGCTGTACGAAGTATGGTTGTCGATCTACCAGAGTTAGAAAACTGTATGAATCATGGCTTCAGCACAGCAGATGTAAATGGCATTGCCTGGTGTGTTGATCAGAGGTTACATGATAAAGAAGGGATGAAAGCTAACATTAAAAAGGTTTTAAAAAAGTATAATGAAAATGATATTATTGATAATGGAGATTATGTATGTTTATTCCAGGTACACCCATTATTTTATAATACATTTGACTGCAATGTTCTAACGGTAGGTGTGCCACCAGGCGAGACAGAAACTACTACTCGAAAACCTAAAATCCTTACACGCAATGGACCAAGGTAGGGCGTTAATTTTGTATTTCACTCAATTAATTTAAGTAGCACCATTTACACTACCAACCGTTAACACAAGGTAGTATGTGTTTGATATAACAGTAGTAGTATGTGTGTGATATAACAGTAGTAGTATGTGTGTGATATAACAGTAGTAGTATGTGTTTGATATAACAGTAGTAGTATTTGTTTGATATAACAGTAGTAGTATGTGTTTGATATAACAGTAGTAGTATTTGTTTGATATAACAGTAGTAGTATGTGTTTGATATAACAGTAGTAGTATTTGTTTGATATAACAGTAATCATGAACAGTAGAAATGATGTATGTTGTTATTTGCACATCAAATAATAATGATAACAATTTGTTAATCCACTTTTTGAAACTCAGTTAAAGTTATATCCTTGCCTAAAAGCTGTCCGTAAATTACGTCATCAATTTGTTGCTAATTTTTGACCATCCTCCTTTGTCAACAAATTGGCAAGAATACAGGCACCCCTTTCATAATTATTTTTAAGATCACCCCCCATAGAAAATATCCCCTTCCTTCAAATAATATTTTAGAAAAAAAAGTACGTACGAAATTTAAAATTATTTTTAAGATCAACCCCCCCCCCCCCCATAGAAAATATCCCCTTCCTTCAAATAATATTTTAGAAAAAAAGGACGTACGACATGTCTACATGATTTGTTTGTTCTTCAGATTTTCTAAATAATTTTTCAATTCAAAGAATTTAATTGGTACATAACACATTCTTTGGTTAACGTCAACTTTTATTAACCCCCCCCCCCCCTCCCTTTGTTAATAACTGTCAATCCCCCCCCCCCCCAGTTATTGATATAATTTGCGAACAGCCTAATTTGTTCATTGTCATCAGCATCGCAAAAAAAAAAAATCCAGAAAAGAATCAGACGTACAACTTTAGATCTAATATTTCTGTTTCAGGTCAGCGATATTGAATGCACCTCCGGATTTTGTCGGTGTTTGTGGAAAGAAAACAGCTCCTTGAATTCTCCCAACCCAAATTGAATATTTATCATACAAGACAAGAGTTAAGATACATTTTAAAAAAAATTAAAGAATAACAAATTAGTAGAGAAAATAAATATTGCATCATGCAAACTTGTTTTTGTTTGTTTGTTTTGAAGACAAACTTTGTGTCAAACTTGGACATTATATTCTAGAACAATACATAAGATTAACACCACTGAAATGAAATGTGTGAGACGTATGATTGAAGTTAGCTTGAGAGACAAAATCAGGAATGAAACACTAAGGAAACAATTAGGGATCAAGTCAGCATTAGAATACATCCAGAAACAACAAGTTAAATGGTACGGCCACATAACCAGACAGAAAGAGCAAAGTATTATCCAAAAAACACTTAACAAACGATACGAAAACAGTCGACCTATTGGACGCCCTCGTAAAAGGTGGATAGATAGTGTATTAGAGACACTCGGAAATATAACAGCGGAAGAGGCAAATAGAAGGGCAAAAGACCGTACACTCACTCTCCCCTCAACACCGAAAGGTACATGAGGACAGAAAGACGAAGAAAGAAGAAGAATTTGTGAAGACATTTTATCTGCTAGTATTGCATCTGATACCTTGGTTGCTGGTACGTCTCCTGACTTGGTATCTCCGACTTCAGCAGCAGTGATTGCTTGGGCAGGGCTATGCCATGAATTCGATGTCATGAATGGCTCAATCAATCTTAGTTTCCAGCCCCTCTTGGCTTGACTAAGCTGCATCTGAACTTCAAGGAGTTAGCCTGGATGGGGATCTATATTTGTTGTATTTTGTACTCAAATTTATATTCTTGGCAAAGAATATAGTCTCTAATAGGAGCCGTGTGTTGTTGGAGCATTGTAGGACGCAAAGAACAGCGACACTGATACCTACCACACATATCGTAAGAGGCGACTGAGGAGGATTTGAGGGGGAGACCAGATGTCTTATCTTATATAATTTTAAAATGACACAGAGGCCATGCTGAATTCGGGAATATCAGACTGAAAGTGTCATATGATTAACACATGTAAGATGTAAACCATGACACATGTATGATGTAAACCATGACACATGTAAGATGTAAACCATGGCACATGTATGATGTAAACCATGACACATGTAAGATGTAAACCATGACACATGTAAGATGTAAACCATGACACATGTAAGATGTCTTCTTCTCGTTCGGAGTTTGACATGTCTACACAGCAAGTCCTGTTTTATTAATAAATGCAGCTGTATTTGAAAGCTCCTCAGTGCTCCCATACATCTATCTGAGGATATCCATCTCTGTGGGCCAGTGTTCTTCCCTTAACTGGTTTAGTGTATTGCAGTCTTGCAGGATATGTTCAGCTGTCTGTGCTGCCTGCCCACAAAGGCACAGTGGTGATGGGACCAATCTTAGTCTATTTAAATGGCTGTTTAATCTGTTGTGTCCTGTTCTGAGGCGGAAGATAATAACCTGCTCTGCTCTGTTGAGAAAGTGGTAGTTGTCTTTTGGGTGGTCGACTTTCCTGGCTTTGATGATGGTCTTCTTTTCGTGGTAGGTGATTTCTTGGTCTTTTTGTGCCCGTGTTGCTCCATCCTTTGCCATTCTGTCTGTCTCTTCATTTCCTGGTATGCCACAGTGGGATGGTATCCACTGTAGCACTACCCTTCTTTGGATGCTCACTTCTCGCATGGCTTTCTTCAGGTCGGACAGCTTATCGCTGTCAAGGGCTTGTAGAACAGACATAGCATCTGTAAGAAATACCACCTGCTGACATTTATTTGTTGTGTTTTTGATTATTTCTGCAGTAATGTTTAAAGCCTGTACTTCTGCAGAGTAGTTGGAGCAGAATATGTAAGACGTAAACCATGACACATCGCATTCTGTTCTCTGGAGTACATACTGCAAATATGCAGGAGTTTGAGAATGAAGGGAAAAAAGATCACGTGGAAATAAACGTTGTGCCTATATTTTTATTCATCATATATATATATATATAATTAAAATACAAGTCACGGGTAGATAAAAAAGAAACCACCTTCAGCGGTCATCTCATGCCCGAACTGCCCAAGGATATTTGCGGTAAGGATTCAACCTATTAGTTATCAACAATCTCAGAGCCAATGATATAACTGTAGCTGAATATCATACAGTGGGTGTAACCAATGGTCATCGTCATCATCATGTGATGTAAGAGCAACTACAATTAACTACACTCTGTCTCTTCACATCACTGACCACATCCACTATTACCATTGCTCGCTAACGCATGTTGTGTCGTTGAGAAAGCTACTTCTTTCTTATCAAGAATTCTTATATTTTGCGTATATTTTTCCCCAGTTCTGGTGGCATCACAATATAGGCACTCGTTAGCTGTGTCACAACTCAAAGACGTTCTCTCCATGGATCTATCCCTCGTTAGCTGTATCACAACTCAAAAACTTTCTCTCCTTGGATATATCCCTCGTTAGCTGTATCACAACTCAAAGACTTTCTCTCCTTGGATATATCCCTCATTAGCTGTATCACAACTGAAAGACTTTCTCTCCTTGGATCTATCCCTCGTTAGCTGTATCACAACTCACAGTCTTTCCTTGGATATATCCCTCATTAGCTGTATCACAACTGAAAGACTTTCTCTCCTTGGATCTATCCCTCGTTAGCTGTATCACAACTCACAGTCTTTCCTTGGATCTATCCCTCGTTAGCTGTATCACAACTCACAGTCTTTCCTTGGATCTATCCCTCGTTAGCTGTATCACAACTCACAGTCTTTCCTTGGATCTATCCCTCGTTAGCTGTATCACAACTCACAGACTTTCTCTCCTTGGATCTATCCCTTGTTAGCTGTATCACAACTCACAGACTTTCTCTCATTGGATCTATCCCTCGTTAGCTGTATCACAACATTTGTCAAAGACTTTCTCTCCTTGGATCTATCTATGTGACGTGTCCTTTATAGAATGTTTCTTTCACTGCCACTCTGTAAGCCTGTGGGTTCTTGTAAGCTGCCCAGCTTCTTCTAGTATCATGTCCAGAAAACCAATATAAAGCAGTAATACCCCCTTGGGAATTAATATCACCAGAAACTGACATTTCCCTATCTTATATAGGGTGGATAGCAACGCAAGTGTTTTGTGTGTCACCAACAGTTTCACTTGAACAATGGATATATTCGTTGTTTTCATTTAGGAGATTGTGTGGTGATGTGTTGTTATTCTCTGACCAGGAGGTCCACTCATTAAGATCTTCGCCGGTGCTAACGGAGTGCGTGCATCTGAGCTGAAGTCTTCGTGAGTGTATTCGTTGTCACACTGTTTGAAAAATGGCGGCCAATATCAAGCGGCCTAAACGAGGTGGCTCAAAAAGGAAAAGTCACCGGGTGGGTGCTAGAAGAACGAGATCGAAAACAGCTAGGCTAGGAATTAAAAACGTGCGTGTGCTGTTTTGGAATGTGGCCAGTGTACACAAGCGTAGAACAGAGCTAGAAAAGATGTGTTATGAGGCTGACGTCATTGCATTGCAAGAAACACAGCTAGGTGAAAGTGGTAATATCAGGATAGCCGGATTTCAGTGTTTCTACAACAGGCGATATCTTGGACAGGCAATCTTAGTACGCGAGGGTTTTAGTGTATGCGAGGTTGATATGTCCAAGTGGGATAGTGACAATATCCAGTTACAGGCAGTGAGGGTCCAGAGAGTCCAGCACCCAATCATGATTGTAAATGTGTATGCCTGCAACACGAGCATTGATCTTCAGGGTTGGAAGATCATAGGGGAGATAATGGAACAGGAAAAGCAGATCCTCTTTTGTGGTGACTTCAATGCGAAAGGTAAATCATGGGGCAATAGTGCTTCGAACAAACAGGGAAGAGAACTTGAGGAGGCCCTGACAGATACGGACCTGGTGTGCCTTAACGATGGCCGTATAACAAGGATGGCAAGCAGGGATGGTGATGATGATAGCGCTATCGACCTGGCATTGGTGTCATCAGCTTCTGTGGCTATCTGCAAATGGGACGTGCTGGGGCATCATGGCAGTGACCACCTCCCATGTGTTGTTCTCTCAAAAAATGACAAAAGTAAGCAGATAAGGCCAAAGGTAAGATCCTTTAAATATGATCGCAGAGGAGTGGATGTTGTGAGCAGAATTCGACAAGACAAACGTAAGGCTCAAGTAGTGGGAAATCTGGTGTGGGTTAGGCCCCCCTGGTGGAACGAAGAGGTTCAAAGGGCATGGAGCGAGAAACGGAAAGCAGTATCACTATGGCAAAGGGCACGGAAACGTGTTGCGGCTCAGCCCATGGAGGTCGCACAATGGAAACGGAAGAAAGATATCTTAGTCCAAACATTCAAAGATGTTGCAAAGTCAGCAAAGGCGTCAAAATGGGACGAATTTTGCAAAGAGATAACACGCGAAAAGTCACTAAAATTGTTCTGGCGGTTACACAAATCCATGAATGGTCTCACAAGACGCGTGACTATTGCCGATTTCCAGAGCGACGATACCGTCTGGCAGAAGACGGACGAGACAAAAGGTGCGGCATTGCTGGCACACTACACCGCACAAATTGGTCAGAGAAATGTGGAGGCATATCAAGAAATCAGGAAAACGCGCACAGACACGTGTAAGAACTTGAGCATGGAAAACCTTATGCTAATCACAGTTGAAGAAATCAGGAAGGCACTGAAAATTACAAAAAATACAGCACCAGGGCCAGATGGCATTAGATACGATGACATTAGTCGAAGAACGGATGAGGAGTTGGGAGAGTTGGCGAACATGTTCAATAATAGCCTTCTAAAGGGCACAGTGAAAGAAGACTGGTTGCACAGCTATTTAGTTCCACTACACAAACCTGGGAAGGACCACACCAGGATACATGGCTACAGAATAATAACTATGCAGAATACGATTGGCAAGCTTTTGGAAAAAATTGTGGCCCGGAAGATATCGTGTTATCTTGAAAGAAATAAGTGTTTACCAACATTGTTAGGAGGATATCGTCCAGGAAAGAAGACATGGCAAAATGCAGCCATATTTGAGCAGGATGTTTTTGAGGGGTTCGATTCGCGCATGGAGACATGTGCGGTCGCAATAGACCTTGAGGATGCGTACAATAGGGTGTCCTTGGATATCTTGATGCACCAACTGTTAAATCTTGCAGTTAATCCTTTTGTCGTGCGTTGGGTTGGCGCCGCCCTGATGCACAGGGTTGTAGTTTTTAAGTGTGGTAACTGGATATCTACACCAACGGTTATTAGCCCTGGCCTGCCACAGGGATCGCCTCTATCTCCTGTACTTTTCAATGTATACACAGTACATATCGCTGGCAATCAAATCACAGGTGTTGGCAGAACGATGTCATATGCCGATGATATCCTGGTGTATAGACAGGGCAGAAATCGAGAATAGTGCGTCGTGGAACTACAGAAGGAGCTGGACAGACTGACATATTGGTGTCGAGATACGGGAGCAGTGGTTAATCCGTCTAAGGCATTCGTGACGTGGTTTTCCTTGAACAATCACATGGTAAAGACACCCATGCCACAAGTTTCGTTGTCCGGGAAAAGTTTAGAAAGAACTAGCACAATGAGATATCTGGGTGTGTTTTTTGACAGAAGCCTGAGTTTCAGGGAACATGTTGACCACATTATCATAAGGGCAGGCACAGGCTTAGCAGCAATGAAGGTTATGGCTGCTGCGCAGTGTGAGCAAAGATTGTTATTTCTTTTGTACCAGGGTTTGGTTGTGGCTGTGGTGGAATATGCACTGGCAATTCTGACTCTTAGCCAAACTCAGATCGAAAGACTGGATAGAGTCCAGAATGCAGCAATGCGTATCATTCTGGGATGCACAAGAGACACATCGACAAGAGCTATGCGATACCTACTTGACTGCCCAACAGCTGAGCATAGATTACAGTATTGCCGTGCACGGGCGTACCTTCAAATACATGCAGATAAGGAACACCCGTTGCATTCCGAAATACAGAAAGTTAAAGGCAGCAGACTCAAGAGAGGAAGGTCGTGGATGGGACGTGCTGAGGATGTAATACAAAGCGTGTGCCGATTACAGGATGTGGCAGCTGGTGCGGAATGGATAGGTCTACCCACAGATTTCGAAACTTGTTTGAGAGTAGTAATATCACTTAGCAGGGAATGCAGAGAATGGTGTCCCACAGCTGTGGAGAAAGAAGTGAAGGCTTTAATCAGTGAGAATACCAAAGAGGGGGATGTGATTATATACACTGATGGATCTGTAATTAGGCATGTTCGCAGTGCTTGGGCCTTTACAGCTCAGTGCGCAGGTAAAACGATCAAGGAGGAAAGTGGTGCCTTTGCGGTCACTACGAGTAGTATGACCATGGAGACTATGGCGGTGACCAAGGCATTTGAGTGGCTACGCACACAGAAAGTAACGCAGGTCTGCATCTTGAGTGACTCTATGAGTATGATTAAGAAGGTACAAGTGGGTCTCGTTCGCGAACAGTGGATTGAGGCCTTGAGAAATGCGAGCTTGAAAGCGGTTACATTTATTTTCGTGCCGGGACATGTGGGCGTTCGAGGCAATGAAAGAGCGGATCAACTGGCATCGTGTGCGATTGTGGCAAAGGGCGATGGGGCAATGGATCGCGCTGACGTTTTGAACTCCTTAAGAGATATAACACGCGAGAGTGAGACGAATGTAGATGATGATTCCTTTTCAATGGCTAGGATTAAAGATCAGGGATTGAGATGCGGTGTTGCTAGAGGTGAACATTTTGGAGGGCGCAGAAGAATGATGGTCAACCAGCATAGGACCGGTACTGTCAGCAGAAGTGTGATGGCGGATACACTCAAGGAGAGATCGGAGCAACTATGGATGTGTCCAGTTTGCAGTGATGATGATCCGACGACTAACTAACTAACTATATAGGAAAAAAAGACCAAAATAGAGATTCAATTAAAAATAGAGCAATAAACCACATAAATGATAGAACAATAAATAGTCTAAAAGTATTCACAGATGGGTCCAAAGGAGAGGAAGGCCCAACTGGTGCAGGAATAGTAATACCGGACAGGAACATCAATAAGAGCTTTAAATTATCAGAACATACATCAATATTCACGGCTGAACTAGTTGCAATTCTAAAAGCTCTAGAAATAATAACCCACCTAACCATGTAGCAATCATGACTGACTCATTATCATCAGTTCAAGCTATACAAAATAAACATGACAGCCAAAGATCAGATATAGTAGAAGATATACTACGCCTAACAACAAACCTAGTTCACGTTGGTACGAGAGTTAATGTAATGTACATTCCAGCCATGTCGGAATACCAGGAAATGAAGCAGCGGACAAGGAAGCCAAGAAAGGACGAACACAATGAACAGAAATCAAGATAGGACTTGGCAGATCGGAAACCAGAAGCATAATAAAGGAAACAGTACTTAAGGAATTGACAGTAAAATGAGACAACAGTGCAAAAGGAAGACATGCACATGCAAATCTAAAAGGACCCACTAGGACCACTCAAATCAAGTAAGAGCTGAAAATCCCTGCCAATAGGAAACTACTACGACTTAGACTGGGAAAATCATTACATTATATACTCGAACCAATATGTGAAGACTGTTAGGAGGAAAATACAATAGATCATTTCCTACTCCACTGTCATAAAAGCAACCATCATAGGCAAGACCTAAAAGATTACTACCTAAATAATACAATACCATATAAATTAGAAAAGGTTCTGGGCCATGATGTACCACCAGATAGACTAAAACTAATTTAATAATGTATAACCAGGACTAAAGCCCTAATTTAAAAAGAACTTAACCAAGTCAAAACAAAGTAAGTCATTGTTTGTCGTCAAAGTCTTTCTACAGGTCTCTCTCCACAGCTATCAACAAATACAACTGAGGAACGCTCATCACAGGATATGACTGGCAATATGGACAATTTTTGGCATAATCGCACGCACGGTAAAAAGCAATACCACCGGAAATAAATAGCTTAATACAATAACTAGCAACATAACATTATTGTGCATTAATAGCGCGCACGGTTCTCAATTCCCTCAGACCATAGGGTTACACTTAGAAAAAAGGCATCTTGGCCAAAAATAAACATCAACTCCACCTAACAATATAGATAATATTTAGCAATAGCACGCACGGCTTTCCAAACACCCAGACCATTAGATCACATTTAGATAAAAGCTAATACGGCCTGATATAACTAAAATAGACTTCTGTCTTAGGTTGAAAGAGTCGTGCCTCAGCTAAGAGGCTTAAATCCCCCATTTAACAAAAAAACAAAACCAACACAACCCTACTCAACGACAGTTGTCTTAATCACAGCATGAAGATCAACACAGAAAAAAAAACCAGATTTAATGTCTATATGCAGAGAACTACAATCAACAAAGATAAATGATCAAATACAAATGGAGAAATTTTAATATTTTGGGATTATTTGTACATAGGACGGAAGAATAGACAGAGAGCTCCAGACTAGAATTTAAAACGCCAAAAACGTCAATTATAAATTTAAACCCGTTTTGAAATGCAATTATGTTCCGATAGAAACCAAAGGCACATCATAAATTCAATCGTCATACCAACATTATGTTATCAATGTCAGACATGAACACTAACAAAAGAACAAGAGAGAATGTTTGCTACGTGTGAAATGAGATGTATAAGAAAAACAGCAAACAGAACACGAAGACATGTGAGAAATGAAAAGAATACAAGAACTGTTGGAACAACATCTGCGATAAAATACATTGAAAAACAGAGAATAACATGGTACGATCACTTAATGAGAGAGAATGCATCATTATTGGCCGGCTTCAAGAGTAAACATATTGAAAATGGAAACAACAAGATACATAGGAAGACCAAGAAAAAAGGTAATTGATGCAGTTACCGACCAATTGAGACGCCTCAATTACTGCATTTCAAGTAGCCAAACGGGCCATAACCCACAACCGATCGTCATTCAATCTACACCTTACAGCAAAAGCAAAGACAATAAATAGATAGGTAGATGTGTAAAGGGGATTTATGGATACATGTTCTGTCCTCCAGAAAGGAGGTATTCCACGTGGTAGTATTCCAGGATCATCAAGTCAAGCAAGAAAAAAAAATTGGTAGCATAACCTTTACAGGACTTAGCTATCAACCCAGCATTTGTTGACTGTGGTGATTTTCTAGGCAATATAAATACATTCAGTAGTTTGTCATTGCTTTCTGAACGGTCCGGATGCATAATTGCCTGTGGCGGGGATCGAACTAGGTACCTTGGCCGTCAAAGACGGTACCAGTTTGCCGCAAGGAGTCCAGTCAGGAGTGCAGCATATACGTATGGGTAAATATAATTCATCATTTTTCAATCAGATCTGTTAACCTATTTGCAGTGAAGGCACGCCTAGAATTTTCAACCACATAGAAGTCTGCTACAAAACGGATAAAAGTGCAATGTTCACTGGTCTGCATCTCTCCATCATCCATGAGGACTATTTGACAAAAGAAAAAAGTAAATAATATAGGTAACAATGACTTTTCTACATGTGACAGATTGTCAGCCCAACCCCAACTTTCCTTAGTCGTCTCCTAATAAATGCCTGGAAAGAATACAGTTGCCATATTCTTTACACCGTGAACTAGAACGGCCTCGGTTGAACAACAACCTAAACACCTACTGTCATAAAGAGAAGCGAAAACCATAATCCACAACACATACACGTCAAAGTGGAAGAAACAAATGAAACCATAACACAACCCCGATGAAATACATCGCCTGCAAAGGTATCAGCAGAGTACACTATTTTGTCTTAAAGCAGACCACCTCAGACTACTGAAGTGCCTCTATGAGATCCCAACATCCTATCACGCAGAGACAACGGCTCTGACCAGATTATACAGGTCTGAGGCAGAAACTCTGCGGTAGCCGCAGTGAATTAAAAAAAAAAAAAAGAAACGGACATCAATATGACAATCTGATAATCTTGTCTGACCACAGAATAACAATATTTATCCACATTGTATAGGTTGCTTAATTTTAATGACTAATATGCAATAAGTTTTCTAGATATACTAGCAAGATATGGTTTTTCTTCATCGTTCATTCTCAAACACTTGCTGGCTCTCTCTTGTAGCACGACCATTGTCCTACTAGATTTCTAGCAGGATGTAGTCCAGAGAATTGAAATGCGTTGTGTCGCCGTTTTATTTGCGCCAATGGCCCGAAACATCCGTCTTCGGTGGAGATATGGTTCAAAACGGGAAACCCGAAAGAAAACCTCTCTATATGTGGCGTGTGATTTCTCTATGTATCTAGATGTCTATGATTTAATAGAAGAAAAATATTTTTTTAATATACGTATAGTTTATATGATTTTAAGGCCCCTCGTCCGTTTAATTTATACGGTTAATGTAGAATAAACAAAGTTTTATCACCAATTTTTATCCGTAAAAAAATATTGTATGTACATTATAATGAGTGTCAATATAAATTATTGGAACAATTTTCAAAGAAAATTGTCGATACACTTTTGCTCATACAATATCATTCTAAATTTTTGTTATATTAATTACATTCTTCTAGAATAAAAATAATTAAATCTAGCATAAAGATCAAAGGAAGTTGCCGATGTATGAGAACAGAAATAATCCAATAATTTGTCATTTATAAAATCATGATCTGAGAAGTGTATATATATGTACATATGCATAAATTTATTCTATGGCGGGCACGCGTCATTAATTAATAAATCAATTGGAGTTTAATGGCAGGCATTTTGAAAAACACTGGAGTTACATATATAATTGATTGTTTTTAGTGTCAAGCAGTTTTGCCCTTAAATTAAATGCATGTTTTCCAGCTGGTGTCCATAGCTATTTACAATATTGCTAAGCTGAACGTTCACAAAGCAGTGATACGGCCAGTGCTGTTATAAGCCGGTGATGGACGCACAACAACATTGTTGCATATTAGTGACTACAATAAAGCAACATATACAATTTGAATAAATATTGAAATCAAATACATTCTCCCGCCTATTGGCGGGACCCGAGAGTGGAACAAGAGAAGCAGTATTGTTATTTACCACGAATCCCGTATGAGGCTGGTTTTTGGGGGTCCAGTTCACTGTCTCATCATATAGAAAGTCAAAATGGCATAGAATTCACGCTGAAGTCGAATGTGAAATCCCGAAAGGAGCAGACATCGCAGCTAAGCAGTAAACCATTGTAGAACACATTTCGCTCTTATGACTACATCCTGCTAATCTGCAGAAGTTTGAGAACGAAAACAGAAAAAAAAAATGCTAGAAGAATAATGATATGTTAATCTATACAGTAAGTCAAAACCAACCACAACTGTTAAATGCAAAAGTTAAATTTAAAATAGGCTATTGGAATGTACGATTGTTACATCAAATAGGTAAAACAAGTTCAAGTGTGTATGAAAATGTCCAACTACGGCATACATGTTTTGGGAATTAGTGAGTGTCGCTGGACTGGGTCCGGGAAATTATAACTTCGAAATTACTGAGTTTCGTGAACAAATGTCTTTGTAGGATAACTAACACCCATTGGAGTGAATTCAAATCAAATGATAAAATCAGAGAAGAGACATCAAAATTTCATCACAGATGTTATCAGAAAACGCCGTTGGTCCTACATCGGGCATGTCCCACGCGCACACATCAACAGAATACACCACCCATCTCTTGAATGGATACCTACAGGCAAAAGAGCATGGGGTAGACCAAAAGAAACACTCAGAAGAACAATACTTAAAGAAAGTAAAACAATAAATATCCATACTATTCAAGAACTGCACAGAATAGATTTGAACAGACAGAATTGGAGAGATCTGACCTCTGCCCTATGCGCTAACTTCAGCGCAAAAGGAAAATGAATGAATGAATCTATACAGTAGTAGTGTGTTCTTCTTGATTCTTCTTGATTCTTGATTAGAAACTGACTTCACAGCACGCGGGACATTCCCATAAGTGCTCCGCTCTCCGCTCCAGCAGCCATCCCCAGTGTATGTAGACTCATAGTTCCGGTCAGGTGTTGATTGTGTGATCTTTGGGACTTTCCAAAAAATTTACTTTTCCTGCCCTCACCTCTGAAAACTCCCATTTCTAACATTCTCTGTATGTGTACGTTCTCAACCTCATTGGCATTTGCATCTTGAAATGAATTTATTACTGCCTTCATTAAATCTGCTTTATCTCTTCTCAGCAATGTGCCGTCTATCGCCGCATTGCCTGCCAATAAGTCGGATCTCTCGTTTCCTCTGACCCCAGCATGACCAGGGCAGTATATCCATGTAATGCTCTGGACAACTGAGTTGTTCAATAAGTCCCACCATTCTTTTCTTAGCATGAACTTTTCTATCTTGCGCAGCATGCTTTGAGAGTCTGTGAGTATTACCGAGTGTGTTGATGTATCAGTTATCAACCAATTAAGAGCTGCTGTAACTCCCTCTATATCCATCCTCATGCTCGATGTGACAGTAGAAATGCTGAAGATTTCTCAACCAACTTCAGTAGTAGTGTGTGAAAATCACAAGGGTCTCATCTAACTCAGAAGATGATGATGAAATAATCCATTTAGATGTGAGAAGATATAGCTCTCGACATTCTATAACATCTGTGACTAAATCTCACGTCCTTCTTAGATGTGTAACTGAGACGACACCCGGACTGTATAGGTTCTGAAAGGCACGCATGTGTAACTGAGACGACACCCGGACTCTGTAGGGTCTGAAAGGCATGCATGTGTAAGGAGGATTTATAAATGTACGTTTAGTCCCAGATGAGAGACATTTCAGTTCGCCAGTATCCCAGAGTTACCAGGAGCACAGCACACGCTTCTGGCTAACTGTTTCATAATTATTCTTCTTCTTAGAAGAAGAAGAATAATTATTCTGTCAGATTGGTTGACCCATGTGTAGTACTGGAACATCCATCATTCTCCATTTCTCATATCCATGAGTCTGCCACAAAAGAACAAAGTTGCAATATCCACTGGCCTGCGTCATCCATTGTTAGGAAACAATGATCATGTGATAGGAAACAAAAATTAGAAATTGAAACACGATGCGAGAATAATTATTTTTTTGCGCAGTAAACAGGTGGTCAGCATATTCTCCTACTATCCTTAGTGGCATCTTACGACATTATGAAAAATAGACAGTGAAGGCCCTACTACTTGGAACCAGAATTAGTTAAGTCTCACACAGGTGCCAGATAACAAGAGAAGAAGAAGTACTGATTGTTTCAGAGAAATGGACGTGGATGCAGTATAATATTAACTCACAACTGTGAAGATACTCAATTATCAGGAGTCGATATCCATAAAAATAGCAGTCTTTGATGATTCAAAATCATTTGTACAAGCAATCTAGCGTACCAAACAAAATATACTCATTCACGATATAAAACACAACATCTCCGGATTATCTAGCAAAACCAAACTAGTACTGAATTGGATAACAACTTACTTTGGCATTGAAAAAGCTGATAAATTGACAAAACTTTGGCATTGAAAAAGCTGATAAATTGACAAAACTTTGGCATTGAAAAAGCTGACAAATTGACAAAACTTTGGCATTGAAAAAGCTGACAAATTGACAAAACTTTGGCTTTTGAAAAGCTGACAAATTGACAACACTTTGGCATTGAAAAAGCTGACAAATTGACAAAACTTTGGCATTGAAAAAGCTGACAAATTGACAAAACTTTGGCATTGAAAAAGCTGACATTTTAACAAAAACGGATGGTAATCACTCTATACTGAAAATAGTATATCCCAAAGTTTCGGGGAAATTTAGTTTCTGCAAAATTAATCAATCAGAAGTCACTGGAGAGCGCTAAGCGGAAATTGCAAACCTGAGCAAGATAACATCAACAGATTGCAAACCTGAGCAGGATAACATCAACAGATTACAAACCTGAGCAAGATAACATCAAAAGAAGGAACAGAAACGAATAAATCACGATGATTCGGATGAGAAAGGAATACTACAGCTTAAGAACATACACCAAGTCACCATCAGCGACTCTGCGGCCTGCATCTGTGTAGCAACAACGAAGACACCAAAACACATAAGCCATCTAAAAAAAAAAATATCTCTGCACATTACCAATATGGGACTTGGTAATTGATAGATATTGGTAGAGGAAGATTTGTACTAGCAGTATACCTGCTAAATTGGTTATAAAGTATTTTATAAAGTAAGGTTATTGTTTATAAAATAAACAAGAAAAAAATGTGGTAAAGGGAAATTGATAAAATAACACATAAATGGTTCAATATCAGTTTTCCAAAAAAGACAAACATACAGGTTCAGCATTTTGACCACTAGTCCTTTGTCAAGATAAGGACAAACACCCAGACTGGAATAGAATAGACAAAAAACTACAATGGAGGAAAGTATGTAGTCATCTATATTGTCATAGAAGAAATAGATGAAAATAAAGTCGAGTATAGCATGAATATTAGCTACATATTCAGATAGGTAAGTAGTATATTAGCTACATGTTCAGATAGGTAAGTAGAATATTAGCTACATGTTCAGATAGGTAAGTAGTATATTAGCTACATGTTCAGATAGGTAAGTAGTATATTAGCTACATGTTCAGATAGGTAAGTAGTATATTAGCTACATGTTCAGATAGGTAAGTAGTATATTAGCTACATGTTCAGATAGGTAAGTAGAATATTAGCTACATGTTCAGATAGGTAAGTAGTATATTAGCTACATGTTCAGATAGGTAAGTAGTATATTAGCTACATGTTCAGATAGGTAAGTAGAATATTAGCTACATGTTCAGATAGGTAAGTAGTATATTAGCTACATGTTCAGATAGGTAAGTAGTATATTAGCTACATGTTCAGATAGGTAAGTAGTATATTAGCTACATGTTCAGATAGGTAAGTAGTATATTAGCTACATGTTCAGATAGGTAAGTAGAATATTAGCTACATATTCAGATAGGTAAGTAGAATATTAGCTACATATTCAGATAGGTAAGTAGTATATTAGCTACATGTTCAGATAGGTAAGTAGTATATGTAAATGTAGAGACATGTAAGAAAGTTAAGGATTAGCAAGTCAAAGTCACAATTTAAAATTATAATGTAAAAAAACTTGCCTGGACGGATAAATAAGATAGTGCGACTTCAAATAAGAACAATGACATAATGAAACATAGATGGAAGAAAAAAAAGGCGGCTAAACAAGGCGGGGAAAATGATATACTCGTCCGCAATTGTTGTGTAGTAGCAGTGTAGCTCGTCATCAATTGTTGCGTTGTAGCAGTGTAGCTCGTCATCAATTGTTGTGTAGTAGCAGTGTAGCTCGTCATCAATTGTTGCGTAGTAGTAGCAGTGTGGAGCGTCATCAATTGCTGTTTAGTATCAGGAACTCGCAACGACCTACAACAAACAGCTCTCTACACGTCCACTATCGGAATGGATGTGTAGTTATTGATCGTAAAAGACAAAGACCAGATATATAATATTAAATCAAGTTGACTCCGCCGAAGACAGATGTGTTGGGCCATTGGCGCAAATAAAACGGCGACACAACGCATTTCAATTCTCAGGACTACTTCCTGCTGGAAATCTAGTAGGACCTTGGTCCTTCTATAAGTGAGATCCAGTGGGAGTTTGAGAATGAACGCTGAAGAAGAAATCAAGTTGACAAAGTGAAGTGTTTTGACCCCACTTAACATGAGATGGCCGGTACTCCATTAAAATAAAGAGTAAGAACCAAAAGTATATTTCATAGAAATGAGAAACATTATGTGCACTAAAAATATGTATAAAGAATAGACCGACTTCAGAACATCTCAAAACAAATTGGTCAAACCATCACTTCATCTAAAACAAATATAATAGATTTCACAGAGAAACAAGCAATGTCAAATTCAACGAAGGTCGTGCTGGAGAAAGTTAAAACATTCAACTATTGGGGGGGGGGCAAGCTACAAGTATCGCAAGACAGCGATACAAAGCACAGAATTATCAATCTGCATAGCTATTTTATACTTCATGAGACAGGCAGGTTTAGAGAACATAGTCACAACAGGCAAAATTGAAGACAACAGAGACAGAGGGCGACAACGTGAGAAAATATTAGACAGTTTGACAACCTGGCAGGGCAAGGAAACAGCAACGACTTTGATACATAATAATGTGGACAGCCGTGGAGAGCCATGACCGCCTACGCCAGCCGGCATGACACATGATGATGATGATTTTAGCAGCGGTATTTAACAACTTTGAAAACGTTTGACACTCACAAGAATTGAACAAATTTACACAACGTATACTGTTTAATGCGTGCATCCTAAACTGAAAATAGATCATTGCACTGAAACAATGAACACAAGACATAGATAAATATCTCGCTGTCACAAATAACAAAATAAAATAGATATGTGATTCATGTAACAGCTTGCATATGGTCGACGTTTAATTGGCTGCTCTCACATGTCAAAACTTATATATATAACACAGATCGTGATATACTGACATATTTCGTATGTGGCTACCTTTGTCCACTAAACCACGAGAAGTACAGCAGCAGCTAAGATGTCCATGATTGTTAGTTTTATAATTGTGTTGGCATGTTCAGAGATGACTGGGCTAGTCACAAGTCAAGGTTGTGTATTTGAATAGATGGAATATATTACATTAATGCAGATGGTGCCGTTGGTTGATACGATGAATGGATGGATAAGTTAATTTGTAAAAGTATATTGTTGTTGTTCGTCCATCACAAGTGATGATGACCATTTGTTACATCCACTTTTGAAAATTCAATTTTAGTTATGTCCTTGATTATGAGTTCGTAGATGGCTAATGATCCATATTCGAACTGTAAATGTCCTTGGACAGTTTGGACATGGAATGACGACTGTAGACGGATCTTGGTCTATCCGTGACTTTCTAGCTGCTCTCCGCTGTTGAGCTGCTGCATTTCTCTTCTTTTCACAAGATGATGCGTTCTTTTTTATTTTAGAACGCCATGTAGATCTATTTTGTGCAAGTTCTTCCCATGTATCGTGGTTTATTTCAAAGGCTTTCAGTGAGTTCTTTAACGAGTCCTTGTAGCGCTTCCTTTGGCCACCTTGAGATCGTATACCCTTCTCTAGCTCACCATAGAGAAATATCTTTGGCAGACGATGGTCTGGCATACGCACCAAATGACCTGTCCAACGAATATGTGTCTGCATAAGGATCGTGTCAATGCTTGGGATACCAGCTCTATCAAGGACAGTGGTATCTGGAATCTTGTCTTGCCATCTGATGTTCATAACTTTTCTGAGACAATTTGTATGAAAATGATTGAGTTTTTTCACATGACGTCTATACACAGTCCATGTTTCACTAGCGTAAAGCAACACAATTAAAAGTATATATAGATAGAATGATGATACATATGTGTTACTTGTTTCTGTGCCAAAACATTCATGCCCAATTATTCACAGTTGTCTTCAGTGACAGATCGATGGATAAATGTATTGTTACGAGTAGAATACAAATGTTACATACGAATTCTGTGCATCGCCTATAGAGGTCATAAGACAAATTTTTACGTAAGAAATAAAATAGAGACGTGGGTGCTCATGAAACATTGCTTTCAATAGGGCAACCGAGGAAAACTTGTATGGTTTGGACATGTATGCTGACTTGACTCATTGTCAAAAAAAACATACTTCATGAAGCAGTCGGAGATGGAAGAAGCAGGCGACGACAAAAATGTTATGGGAAGACATCATCAAGGACTGGACAGGACAGGATGTTTCCTCCTCACTAATCCGCATCGTTGAAGATAGAAATCAATAGAGGACTCTTGTGTGTTGATGGCATCCAAAGTGGTTGTTCTACGACACTGACTCTGTGTGTTGATGGCATCCAATGTGGTTGTTCTACGACACTGACTCTGTGTGTTGATGCATCCAATGTGGTTGTTCTACGACACTGACTCTGTGTGTTGATGCATCCAATGTGGTTGTTCTACGACCCTGACTCTGTGTGTTGATGCCTCCAATGTGGTTGTTCTACGACACTGACTCTGTGTGTGGGCATCTAATGTGGTTGTTCTACGACACTGACTCTGTGTGTTGATGCATCCAATGTGGTTGTTCTACGACCCTGACTCTGTGTGTTGATGCCTCCAATGTGGTTGTTCTACGACACTGACTCTGTGTGTTGATGGCATCCAATGTGATTGTTCTACGACACTGACTCTGTGTGTTGTTGGCATCCAATGTGATTGTTCTACGACACTGACTGTGTGTGTTGATGGAATCCAATGTGGTTGTTCTACGACTCTGACTCTGTGTGTTGATGGCATCCAATGTGGTTGTTCTACGACCCTGACTCTGTGTGTTGATGGAATCCAATGTGGTTGTTCTACGACCCTGACTCTGTGTGTTGATGGCATCCAATGTGGTTGTTCTACGACCCTGACTGTGTGTTGATGGAATCCAATGTGGTTGTTCTACGACACTGACTCTGTGTGTTGATGGAATCCAATGTGGTTGTTCTACGACCCTGACTCTGTGTATTGATGGCATCCAATGTGGTTGTTCTACGACCCTGACTCTGTGTGTTGATGGCATCCAATGTGGTTGTTCTACGACCCTGACTTTGTGCGTTGATGCATCCAATGTGGTTGTTCTACTACCCTGACTCTGTGCGTTGATGGAATCCAATGTGGTTGTTCTACGACACTGACTATGTGTGTTGATGGCAACCAATGTGGTTGTTCTACGACACTGACTCTGTGTGTTGATGCATCCAATGTGGTTGTTCTACGACACTGACTTTGTGCGTTGATGCATCCAATGTGGTTGTTCTACGACCCTGACTCTGTGCGTTGATGGAATCCAATGTGGTTGTTCTACGACACTGACTATGTGTGTTGATGGCAACCAATGTGGTTGTTCTACGACACTGACTCTGTGTGTTGATGCATCCAATGTGGCTGTTCTACGACCCTGACTCTGTGTGTTGATGCCTCCAATGTGGCTGTTCTACGACCCTGACTCTGTGTGTTGATGGCATCCAATGTGGTTGTTCTACGACACTGACTCTGTGTGTTGATGGCATCCAATGTGGTTGTTCTACGACACTGACTCTGTGTGTGGATGCATCCAATGTGGTTGTTCTACGACCCTGACTCTGTGTGTTGATAGCACCCAATGTGGTTGTTCTACGACCCTGACTCTGTGTGTTGATGGCATCCAATGTGGTTGTTCTACGACCCTGACTCTGTGCGTTGATGGCATCCAATGTGGCTGTTCTACGACACTGACTCTGTGTGTTGATGCATCCAATGTGGTTGTTCTACGGCCCTGCCTCTGTGCGTTGATGCATCCAATGTGGCTGTTCTTCGACCCTGACTCTGTGTGTTGATGCATCCAATGTGGTTATTCTACGACCCTCTCTCTTTGTGTTGATGTATCAAATGTGATTCGTTAAGGACACTGACTCAATTTGTTGATGGCATCCAATGTGTTTTTTTTTAAATTATAATTTTAAAAAATTATTATACATTTTTATTTTATTTTGAATTTATATAAAAATATATCATCATCAAGTGTCGTGCCGAATGGCGTTGGGGATCATATTTTTCCATGCACATCGATCTCTCATATATGTCATCTCTGTTGGTGTCGTCAATCGAAGCCATTTAGTCAAACTATCCAATATCTTTTCTCTCTGTCTTCCCCTTGGTTTTTTCCCTTCTATCTTTCATATTCTCACTATATTGTCAATGCCTCCTCTTCTCATTATGTGCCTAATAAATGTTGATTTTTTTTCCTTATATTATCAATAATTTATCTTTTCACATCCATCCGTCTAAGACATTCTTCATTAGTAATCTTTGCTGTCCAAGGAATTCGTAACATTTTTCGAATAAACCACATTTCTGCTGCCTCCATTGATTTTTGTGATGTCTTATTTATTGTTTAGCTTAATTTATGATTCACTTAAATATAGAATCAGTTCATCGAAATATATCTATATATTCATATATATATATATAATATATTGTATACAGTAAACACTAGGAACTTATTTCTTTTATACAGTAACTGTAGGTTATTCAATCATTCGTTCATAATTTACTTTCTGTTCATTCTTCAGTTAATGTGTCTTTCCGATTGGTTACATGATTGTGTGCATATTCTCTATCGTCTCTACTCGCGCATATATATTCATTTATTCATTCATTCATTCATTCATTTTCCTTTTGCGCTGAAGTTAGCGCATAGGGCAGAGGTCAGATCTCTCCAATTCTGTCTGTTAAAGCTATTCTGTGCAGTTCTTGAATAGTATGAATATTGGTTGTTTTACTTTCTCTAAGTATTATTCTTCTGAGTGTTTCTTTTGGTCTACCCCTTGCTCTTTTGCCTGTAGGTATCCATTCAAGAGATTGGAGGTGTATTCTGTTGGTGTCTGCGCGTAGGACATGCCCGATGTAGGACCAACGGCGTTTTCTGATAACATCTGTGATGAAATTTTGATGTGTCTCTTCTCTGATTTTATCATTCGATTTGAATTCACTCCAATAGGTGTTAGTTATCCTACGAAGACATTTGTTCTCGAAACTCAGTAATTTATTTTCTGAAGATAAAGAGCTTTTCCAGCTCTCACATCCATATAAAGAAAAAATGTAAAGTAACCCATAGCATTTATTAATGCCGTAGGAATGTGAGATGTTAGCGATCTCACATTTCACAGGCTCTGCAAATGAGGGTGGTAGCCATCTCCTCTTCCTCGCAGTCTTTAAATTCCCGGATTAATCCGGTACCCATTAAGGCTGGGTCGACCTGGGAGCCGTTGCGATCTGAAAACATTTCCGCCTCAGCTGGGGAATGAACCCAGGACCACTCATATGCGAAGCCAGTGCGCTAACCACTGCGCTAGCGCGGCTCCCTAGAATAGATAGCATCCATATGATAGCACCGGAATAACGCAGGAATTAAATAAGCGCATTTTCGTGCGTGTGCTTATTGACTTTGACTTCCAGATATTAGACATTCTGTTAAATGCACTTGATGCTAGGACAATGCGAGTTGTAATTTCTGGCATGACATCACCGTCGAGTGTTAATTTGCTTCCTAGATAGGAGAATTTCATATATATATATATATATATATATATATATATATATATATATATATATATATATATATATATATATATATATATATATATATATATATATATTATATATATATATATATATATATATATATATATATATATATATATATACATACATATATGCATACATAAATCTATATACCTATACGCATATACATATATATATATACATACACACATATATACATATATATAAATCAATCATTATATTATTATTCATATTTAAGTATTTCTATGCCTTTTCATTTTCTTGTTACATGACTCCATATGCCTATATATTCTTTAACTTACACTTACATATATAAATCGGCCTACATATTAACACTGCTCTTCCCAAAGTTCTAAAGTTCCTGTCTTTCCTCATGGATACATGTTTTTGTGAAAATTCACAATGTTATGCCGGT